>CM062807.1:1268432506-1269632506 GCA_031772625.1 Pinus tabuliformis | reverse complement strand
GCAACCCCATCTACTTACCCAGCTACTTTGCCTAGCATTTTTTGTTTCTTCTTGGAGGGTGCACTTAGGCTTGCAGACCCTTACTTGCCTTTTCTTTTCTTTGGCTTTTTCTTTTGTTTTTTTATCTACTTCTACCCTTATTTCTTCCAAGGTCCCAGATTAAGCTGTTGGGAACCTTTTCTTCTCTACCTGAACTACTTGTCTGCCAAGATTAAACAGTTTGGACAGACTTCTTTCTCTATTGTACAACTGAAAATTTAAAACATGATATGATCCATATTAGACTGTTGGACCATCCATCAAAATTTGAGTCCATACCAAGCTATAAGCACAGATTGTATTCTTATGGAAATATGTGATCTTTGCATCATCAAAGCAGAGCATATTTGGACCTTTCATTGCCAATCATGAAATATGAAAACTATTGGTATAGGTAGCTAACAGTGGCTCCACATGGGGGTGGTGTTTCATTTGAAAGACCAAGAACAATAGGTCAGATTGCCTTGCTCCTTGACTGCTCTTGCCAATCTTGAAGTTTGCTGCTTTAAAATGCCAAAATTGTGTGCTTTTCTTTTTTGGTAGACCTCTAATTATATTCACCTTTCGCTGGCAGTTTAGGAAAACTTTGAGAAATTGCATTTCTACCTGCTGACAGAGAATAATATATACATCTTGATATGTACAAGGGAAAACTCAGGGTGCACTTATAGGTGATATTAAAAATAGTGCTTCAGCATCCTGCCATTCACAGGACCTTCATCCAAGTCAGTTTCATTAAGACTCTTAAGGAAATAAGTGTTGTTTCCTTGTACTGCTTGGACAACAAATGGTCCTCTCCAAAGGGAATCAAATTTTCCATGTTTTTCCTTATCCTCTCTTCTTGAATCCCACTTGAGGACTTTGTCACCAATGTTGAAATCTTCTGCCTTAGTTCTTCTATCAAAGGCCTTCTTTAATTTTTCTTGTAGAACTTGAACTCTGCTGAAAACTTGGTCTCTAGTTTGCTGTAAACATATGATTTGATTGATTCTTCTTTGCATATCATTTGGTTCAGCTTGGCTTTCTTGAAGAAGTTTCATAACAGGCACTCCTAGTGATGAAGGAAATTTGGCCTCTAATCCATAAACCAACTCATATGGGCTGGTCCCAATGGATCTTTTGGTTGTTAGTCTATCTGCCCATAGGGCATTCACAAGCTTCTTATGCCAATTCTTTTTGTTCTCTTCTAGTACTTTCTTTATGATGTTTACCAGACTTTTATTTGATGACTCAGCAAGGCCATTACCTTGGGGATAGTATGCAGTAGAATGGCCTAAGGGGATGTGAAATTTATGGCAGAATTTCACCATTTTCTTTGATCTGAAAGCAGCAGCATTGTCTGTTATTATTTTGTCAGGATAGCCAAATCTATCGAAGATGTAGAGATAAGGCTGGGATGATCTGAATATGAGGTTAAATCAGCAGGCTGCTCCTGCCTTTGCTGCCTCTTAATGTTTCTAGGGATGGTATTTGGATTATCAACAATGATGGGTGGATTAGGGTCAGGATTTTCCCTAGTATGCCGTGGAATTTTCTTGGGAGCCAGTTTCTAACTGTTTTTGGATTTTATAGGAAGTTTTTTATATTTGCAAGGACTGGACAAAGATTTTGGAATGGCTATATATATTTCAAAGCTGAGATGAAGATTCACTGAAAGAAGCTCTTCCCTAAAGCTGTCAACGTGACATAGAAACAGCTTTGAGGCCTCCTGACTGATTTCAGGCTTGATTTACAGTTTTGAGAGATGTATAGAAATTGGAAAATCCTAAGAAGTCCCCAGTGGAGTCGCCAATTATGTTAACACCCAGGTTGTTCCCTATGACTCCCAATGGAATACGGCCGGGGTAACCACTAACCAATCTTTGGATTACAGTGCCTAGCCACACTGTGATCAGAGAGGGCTCTCTCTTTATAATTTGTCTCTGTTCTGTGGAGATTCTAGGCTAGCTATGAAATGAGGGTGTTTAGTTTTATGCTTTGGTTGAGAGATATCTTTCTGTACTTGAAGTGTGCAATCTACAGATGATTTTATTTCATTGGGCAATGGAGTCTGTGGCTACAAATGTTTAGAAACCTTGAGATGATTTACTGAAATTACAGGGCCATTTAAATACTTCATACAACAAAGTTAGATTATGATGATGACATGTGAACAACCAGTGAAAAGCATTCAAGAATTTTACACTAAAGCTGGGGTGTGGGGAAGAGATAGATGCCTCAGGAGCAAACTTGAATTCCCGAGAATATTTATCACAGTGAGAGATATAGCTTGAAAAGTGTAGCAATTAAGAATTACACCTTATTTACTCTATCTGAAGAAAACATTTATAACAGCTTAGATTGAGTTCAAGGTAATCTGTGAATAAATCCTGGAACTATTCTTTTACTTTGCCATTAAGTGTAAAAACTTATAAACATGAAAGAAAATGATAGACTAGAAAACATATAACACAGAGGTTAAAAGAAGACTTATTGTGCTATGAAACATGCAGGAATCCTGTAACATTCAGTCAGCCACCACAGTGCATCAAGGAACACAGAGCTTTGGAAATTCCATCAACCTTTTGTATTATTTCTTTGAGAGTTGTACAGCAACAGAAGTATAGAAATGAAATCAACAACAACCCTTTGCAAACTCATGCGAAGGGGACTTTATAGAAATGTTTATACAAAATATCTCAGGCATTGAGTCATCTGAGAGAAAAATATCTTCATTACTTCGTACAGAAAATTAGAAAAGAAGTTATTACAGCTTTGAATGCACCATAATTGCTCTTTAAGTCTGTCAGAGGATATTTTGACCTTTGGAGGTCACTGATTCGGTTGGAACGCTTTGCTTTAATGCTGGAAAATGTATCTTTGGTTTCATCTGCTTCTGTATATTTATAGAAATTTGGAGGCACATCGAACAGATGATTGATCTCGTTCATGATGAAAAACAAGTTTTCCACCCTATTATATAGAGTTTGCCCTGATGCTGGCCCTGATTCTGCTAAAGTGCTGGGCTGTCCTGCAATTGGACTTGCAGCAAAGGCATTGACCCTTTTAGCATAATTTTCATGGGTAAGCAGTCTTCCCACACTGCTTAGTATGCTGGGGAGGCCTCTGTTTTCTAACACCTGAAACCTTTCCATGAACCTGTTGATTTCGGTCTGCATATCTTGGGTTCTCCTTTCTAATGTTCCAACCAGGTTTCTTAATGTCAAGACCCTTTTAACCATTGAGATTGTCTTAGTCCTGTGAGCAATTCCCATGGTAGTCAGTTGAGAGCTTGTCCTGTTATTCAATATGTTGATCATCCTATTGGCAGCATCATGCATGTTGCCAAGGCTTGCTCTTGCTCTGCGTATTTGCCTATTTGCCTTTGTAATGAGTGTTGATTGTTCATCTATGGTCTCAATGAACTGCCACTGATCAGTAATGGACTGGCCAATATTGGCCCATAGGACTGTTTTAAGCTCTGCTGTCACCTTATCTAGTGTGAGCTCTTTCTCAAGCTCAGTTATTCTCCTTTTGAGAGCTTTTATATCTCTTTCCTTCTCAGCCACATTCTGTTTGCTCTTATCATATCTTTCATTTGCTTTAGCCAAAGATTCTTTGGCTTGATTAAGCTCTAACATTTGAGCTTCCAGGACTTGAATTTCATTTTGAAGCTTTTGCATATCCAGACTATGAGTCTGCTCTGTTGTTGGTGCAGCTGTCGATGTAGTTGGTGCTGTAGGTTCTGGTTGCTGAGGAGGAGGAGCAGTAGTTGGAGCAGCTTCCTCAAGGTTGATTACTTCAGGAGGAGGCTTGGAGGTTTGACCTTCTTCTCTTTGTTTCAAGGCTGCCTGTAGTGCTGCTTTTGCAGCCTCCTATTCTCCCAGCTTTTCCTGAGTTTGGATTAGCTGCTTGTACAGAGATATCAACAAGGTTGTGGCCTCTTGATCATGTCTTTGCTGGGCAACATCATCTGTTTGAGGGTGAATTGTGGCTGGGAGTTTAATCTTTCTCCTCAAAGCTGCCATGTCTGCATCCCTCAATTTTAATATCTCTTGTATGCCCTTGATGTCTTTGGGATCATGCCCAATCTCTATAATGATGTCCTCTAAGGATCTTATTTTGTTGTCCTTTTCCTGGGATGATGCTCTCTCCAACTCTAGCTGAGAGGCTGTATTGTTAAGGCTATTTTGTAGCCTCTAATTATCCAATGTTTAGTCTGCCAGGGAAGCATAGACCATCTCACCCGTTTGCTTATGCAGTTCTATCTTGTCCATTGGGTGGATATCCTTGGCAAGGGCTTCCAGGTTAGTCCTCAAGTAGTCAGAGGTAGATTGGGGCTGTACTGCTGTTGGCATAAAATGACTCATGATCATTTTTCCTTCCTGCACATCATATGCAGACATGAGTCTTTGCTGATTGGTGGGAGCCATGTTTAACAGATGGTTATACAGCTGTATCTTGATGGGCTCATTTCTCCTCTTAATGTCGATGAACTGCTGTTTAATGCTGGGTCCACCTTCCCTTTGCTGATTTGAGGAACTCACTTCTCCTCCCATTGCTCTATCCTGTTCCTGTTGAAAGGAACTTGCTGATGCTTCTCTACTGGGTGGGACCATACCAAAAGACTGTCCTATTGGCATTTCTTTCTTTGAGAAGGGATTGATTCTCTGTCTTTTCTCCCCATGAGTTGTTGATGTTGTAAGGGGAGTCTCTCTGTCCCTTTTCCTGCTTGTATCCTCCTTTTGTGGAGTTTGGAGGATTGATGCCTCAGCTGAAGTTTCTTGCCTTGGAGGCACAATTTGTTCAGTGGATCTAGGGGCTTCCACTGTTTTCTCTTGCTGGACAGGTTGTTCCTTCCTTTGTTCTTCCTGTTGTTGCTGTTCTTCTTGCTGCTGCACTACTCCCTGCTGCTCCATCTCTTCTTGTTGCTGCACTAGTGTTTCCATTTGCTCTTCAGTCATAGGAGGTGGTTGTTCCACCTGCTTTTCTTTGCCTTTGATGGATGTCTGTGGAGTATTCATGGCAGCTTGCTAATGTGTTGTTGAGGATGTGGCAGCTGCTCCAAGTTGTCTTTTATATGAGAGGGGGACCTGTCCACAAGTTTCTAAGTCAGCTTCTTTTTGAATATTTCTAGCCTCTCTTTCTAGCAGCTCTTCACTAGTAATCTCCTCTTCTAGGGTACCCTTTTCCCAGCTCAATGCATTGGCATACTACTCAATCTCAGGCAGCCTCATATGTGAATAGGTACCCAATTTGTATCTTATCCTCCTGATGGAAATAAAATGATTGGGGTCATAGGGGATCCACTCAAAACTAGTTTTCAGTTTGAGGGCCTCTAGGATACTATTTGCCTCTTTCCATCCCTCCTCTTTTTTGTTATATAGGAAAGGGCCCGGCTGGCTCCTTACCTTCAACTGCGCCTTCTTGTTCTTACTTTGGAAGTGGAGGTAGTCGGCATTCCCAAATTGCCTGAAATATTCCAGGGCAAAAAGTCTCATAGGGACATACCTTGGCAGCCTATAAGGCTTCAACTCACAGCCATATACTCTAATGACTGTGTGGTCTTGGTAAAAGTACCAATTACCAATGCTGTAGGTTTTGTTTAGATGTAGAATTCTCCTCATGTCATCAGTTAATCTTGGAGGAGAAACACCATACAATAATGTCATAGCTGGGTGAATGAACAAGTCTATGAACTCACAGTATGTGTATGGTGATACAGAGGTGCAATGAAAAACAGAGGTCCAAAACACAACCGACCTTGGATTCCCCTGGGCATTAACTTGCTTCAAGGGAATGAGGAAGCTGCCTGGTTGATAAAACAAGAATAGATGGTAAATTTATGAAGTGTATCTGAACAGTCTTTCCCTTTGCAGATTCATTAGCTGGTCATGGATCCTATCTGCAATATATGTGGCATAGTCATAATGTACAGCTGGAGGCTTTCCAGGAGAGAATATAGACAGCATTGCCATTATACTATCATCCACATCCTCCACTCCCTTGAACCCTAAGACATAGCTGATCAAATCCACTAGCATTCTGCCCAATTCATTTAAGTATGCATATCCAATAGGAGGAGTTCTGATGGCTTCAGAACCTGGTTGTACAAACAGCTGGTTGATTTTGATGATCTGGTCATTTGACAACTTAGTCCCCTTCTTTATCAAGTTCTGCATGTAGAGGGGGGTCAATGGTTTTGCAGTGTGGAAATGCAGCATCTCATTTATGCTCTCTGGGGTGATATGGAACAGAATTGAGCCTACGGGGCTGAGGAAAGCTCTTTGGCATGGATCATAGCACTCCTGGCATCTGTGGATCAATTCTGGCATAGGATTTACCTGGGGGAGATTGTAGATGGGCAAGTTTGAGTCCCAAATCCCTAGGATATCAGCTCCACTAAGGTGCTGGGCTTTCAACTCATTTAGCAACTGAATATTATATTTAGAGCCTATTGGAAACCAATCTAACATTTGATAATCCATATCTCCCAGAGCTTTCCATTCTAACTCCCTGTGAGGGGTATTGAGAGGCTTGATGTTCAGTGCAATTGGAGTTTCCATGGTCTATTAAGCTTCTGAATTGCAGGTGAACTGGTTGAAGTAAGCAGAACAGCACAGAGGTAATTCCTTACAATGAAAGTGTGAATTTCAGGGACCAGAGGGTGAATTGAGCACACAGCAATTGAAATACTGTTTAACAGATTGATAAAGACAAATAGCAGGGCTGACCAGCACTTTTCTATGGTGAATTTAGTCAGCAGAGATTTCTAGCTCATGATTGTGCGAGCTACCTGTGAATTCAGGTTGTTTAAGTCAAATGCAGGTTTCGTAAACTGTTCGTTGCCTTGCCAGAGGGAAATAGGTACAGGATACTGGATACTAGACGGTGAATTCAGTCTTTTAACACTCCCTTAACAGTTTTTTCGGAGAAATTTGGATAAAAACCAGGTGCAGAGAATAATTTCGAAAAATACCTTGCGGATTGTCACTGATAGTTGCAAATGCAGGTATGGCGGAGGCGCCCGTGGTTTCAGAGTTGAATGGTGTAGGTTGGCGCTGGTATGGTCGTCAAATTCATGCAGCAACAACAACAATCTCTTTCGGCAAAAGTAGAAAAAACACGAAATTTTGGCTTAAAATAGATTTTTGGCAATATTGGCGCGTTTTTGGGATGACGTCAGCATGACGTCATCAGGTGGGGTCGGAGTCGGATGACGTTAGCATGACGTCACCGGGTGATGTGGCAGGCCCTGGTTGGTCCATGGATATGCTGAAGTGGCGGACATGTCAGCGAAGGGACGGACGAATGAGGTGATGCGACAGCGGGGTGGCGGCGACGTGTGATCTAGGTGGATATTGGTGGCCACCTGCCAGGTCCACCTGTATCCCCACCATTGTCTTTCTCATCATTTTCATTTTCCTTAATTGTAGCATAGTTTACTATTTTTAGCAGTTTTTCGGGTCCTGAACTTCCGGAGCCATTTTGAGGCCCTAAACGACATTTTTTTTGGAATTCTGGGGCGATCGAGTCTTTTATTGCCTCCCAAAGTGGTAGTACTCGGATAGATCTTTCTAACGAGCTATCGTACGCGTCAAACGGAGATCGTATGCCAAAGTTACGACCCCGGGAAATTGATGTACCAATTTACCCAAACGGGGCCCACAATTTGGCGTTTCATCTTCTAGGGTTAGGTTTCGGTATGTGAAGGGTTTTCCATTGTTTCTCAACAATAAATAGGCCTTCGAGCCTCATTGTAATGGAGTTCAGAACAGTTCAGAGGCATGTAGCCATCACATCTCTTCTCAGAGATAAGCTACCATCGCCCTAGCTAGTTTATTGCCATTTCTGTTTGTAAGCATATGTTAGTATTTTCCATTAATGAAATGAAGTATTATTTCCGCTGCATCTTTGTGTATATGGTTATCTCTGTAATTTGTTGCGTTCCTGCTTAAATCTGGATCAGTGGTATCAGAGCGGTCTGCTTTTTCTCTGTTTTTCTTTGCATGTCCCCAACAAGGTCGGGATATAAGGAGTTAGGGCTTGAACTAGTTGAACCTTTGCAAGACCAGCCTCGCAAATCCCGACGGCCTCCCATGGCGGACGAGAAGAAAGACGAGGGGGCAGGAGATCCCATCAAAATCTTGCTCGAAGAAGCGCTCGAGCGACAACGGAACGCGATGATGGACAACTTTGCGTAGATCCTTCAGCGGCTACCCAGAAGCGGCGCATCGGCTTCTAGCAGCTCCTCTGGAAACGCCACACCCTTTAAGGTACAAGTTAATTTTGAAATCCCCATATTCGAGGGTCAGATAGATGTCGATGCCGTAGATAAATGGTTAAATCTGCTAGAGGGTTATTTTTCTGTTCATGAATTTTCGAGTCGGGAAAAGATTGTTTTTGCTCTTCTCAAAGCAGCCCCCCACGTCAAGGACTGGTGGGAAACCTACTGCGAGTAGAAGGATGAAAGTACTGGCTCACTATTTTCAGCCCTACCCACCTGGGATTCGTTTCGGGATGCCATCAAGGAGCAGTACTACCCTGTCGGAAGCTATGAGGATGAATACATAAAGTGGACCACGCTGCGGCAGGGAAGGGACCAAGATGTGCCGGAGTTCACCAATCTTTTCCATACCCTTCGCACAAAGTTGGGTATCAAGGATTCGAAGCAACATTTGATACTCAAATACCGTGGCTGCCTGCACAAGTACATCCAGGAAGAAATACAGTTCCTAAACATCCCCTCGCTCGGCGCAGCATACCGGTATGCCGTCAAAGTCGAGCAGAAGTTTAAACAAAAGAAGCGAGACTTTGGATCTGCGAATCCAAAGCAGGGGAAAGGTGCCCCTAAACCACAGAACAAAGGACAAAGCCAAGGCGGGACAGCCCAAGACAACCAGCTGAAGCTGCAAGCAAAGAGCAACGCCGCGAAGCCGAGAAAGGACACTGGAAAATGGTGCGAGTTCCATAAGAGCTCCACTCACAACACAAGTGAGTGTCGGGCCAAACAGTCACTGGTGGCTGAGCTAAAGGTTTCAGAATCAGATGCATGTTCCGACTCTGAGTCAGAACCCGATAAGGGGTATGAAAAAGGGAAGCAGATCATTGATGCGGATCCCAGCGCCACTGTTGCTACCGCAAAGATCCAGAAAAATGAACCCGAAGATCCAGAGGAGGAGGAGCGTCTCTTCCACTCCCAGATGTGGGTCAAGGGCTCCCCGATACAGTTCATTGTTGATAGCGGGAGTCAAAAGAACCTCATTTCGGCAGAGGTCGTGAAGCGGTTGGGCTTACCGACCACAGCACATCCACAACCATACACCATTGGGTGGCTTTACCAAGGGCGAGATCTTCGCGTGAGCCAGCAGTGTCGCCTTCCATACAACATCAAGCCCTTCACGGATGAGGTATTGTGTGACATTGCTCCCCTTGAAGTTTGTGATGTATTACTAGGACAACCATACTTGTGGAAGCGACATGCTGTGTATGAATCAAGGCCCCGTGCTGTTATTATTACATTGGGAAATAAGTTGTTCAGGATACCAGAGGTACCACCACCTGCCGCCATCTCTTTGATTACTGCAAAACAATGCAGTAAGATCATTTCCAAAACCAGGAAATTTGTTTTCCTGATGATACGCCCTCAAGGGAAGAAGAAGACAGTGGCCGCGGCCTCCAAACGAGGTCCCTCTGCACGGCAGCTACAAATGGACAAGATTGTGGAGGAGTACAAAGACATCTTCACCTCCCCGGCAGGGGTTCCTCTGCACTGTCAAGTCAAGCACTCCATTGATCTGACCCCAGGTGCGCCGCTACCCAATGGACCAATTTATCGGCGCTCCGTTCTGGAGAACAATGAAATCAAGAGGCAGATTCAGGAGCTCCTACAGAAAGGTCACATCCGTCCGAGTTCTTCGCCCTGTGGGAGCCCGATAGTGTTGGTACAGAAGAAGGATGGGACGTGGAGACTCTGTATTGACTATCGGGCGCTGAACAAGATCACTGTCCGTAATAGGTACCCGATCCCGCGGATTGATGACCTCCTAGACCAACTAAAGGGGGCGAAATATTTCAGCAAGATCGATCTGAAGTCAGGATATCACCAGGTACCAATTGAACCCTCAGATGTGTGGAAGACTGCCTTCAAATCCAAGGAGGGCCTCTTCGAATGGTTGGTCATGCCTTTCGGATTGACGAATGCTCCTGCAACCTTTATGAGGCTAATGGATGACATCTTGCGGCCATTCACCAACTCCTTTGTAGTAGTATACTTGGATGACATTCTGATCTTCAGCCAGAGTTGGGAAGAGCACCTCCACCACATCCGACAGGTTCTCCAAACACTGCGGCAACACAAGCTATGTGCCAATTTGGAGAAATGCACTTTTGGCATGACCGAGGTCCAGTATCTGGGATACATCATTGATGAACAGGGGGTGCATGTCGATCCAGCCAAGGTCCAAGTCATTCGGGATTGGCCCTCTCCAACCACTCTAACAGAGCTCCGCAGCTTTCTAGGTCTTGCCAACTTCTACCGCAGGTTTGTGTTGGGATTTTCTCATATTTCTTGGCCCTTGAGTCAAGTCACCAAGGGCGGGGCGAAAGCAAAATTCTTTTGGTCTGAATCTCAACAGAAGGCATTCAGGGAGTTGAAGGATCGCCTCTGCACGGCACCAGTGCTCGCGTTACCAGATTTACAACAACCATTTGAGGTCGAGACAGATGCCTCTGACTATGCTATTGGGGCAGTCCTTACTCAACATGGACATCCAGTGGCATATCACAGTGAAACACTTTCAGACACAGTCCGGAAGTACCCCACTTATGATAAAGAGATGTATTCCATTGTACAGGCCTGCCGACAATGGAAGCATTACATTTTGGGGAAGGAAACGGTCATCCACACAGACCACCGACCTCTGCAATTCATACAGACCCAAGGGAAATTGCAGAATGATCGCCATCAGAAGTGGTCTACATACCTGCAACAGTTTCACTTGAATATCAAGTATAAAAAGGGCAGCACCAATAATGTTGCAGATTGCCTCAGTCGACCACCGATCATGGCGCTAACCACCGTGCTCAACTCTTGCGGGCACGAGACTTCTGATTGGCCACTTCTCTACAAAAGCGACCCAGAATTCGGCCACACATACCAGACACTCTTGGAGGGTCGGCAGGTTGCAGATTTTCACCTCCAGGATGCCCTATTATGCCACCTCGGTCACCTTTGTGTTCCTTCAAGCGAGCGTGCCAAGATGATTTGGGAAGCACACTACAGTCGGGCTGCTGGGCATTTCGGGGTCGAGAAAACAGTGGCAGTACTGCAAAACTATTTCTATTGGCCGAATCTTCGACAGGATGTTGGGAAGTACATCCGATCATGTACTGCCTGTGCCATTGCCAAACCGACCATTAAGAAGCAAGGCCTCTATACCCCGTTGCCTACCCCTAGTCGACCTTGGGAATCCATCTCCATGGATTACATGTCAGGCCTTCCTTCCACTAAGCATGGAAATGACTGTGTTTTTGTGGTCGTCGACAGGTTCTCAAAGATGGCCATTATGATGGCCTGCAAGAAGAATATCACAGCAGAAGCCACTGCTAAACTCTTCTTTGAACGAGTGTGGGTGCACTTTGGGATCCCACAGTCTATCATCTCAGATCGGGACAGTCGGTTTCTCAGCACATTTTGGTCCAGTCTCTGGTCAATGCTGGACACCAAACTCACGAAGTCCACAGCCTTCCATCCTCAAACTGATGGCCAGACAGAGGTTGTCAACAGGATGATTGTGCACATTCTGCGCATGTATAACTCAAAGCATCCACGCACATGGGACGAGAGCCTCCCCTATGTTCAGCACAGCTACAACCGAGCTCTTCACAGCTCCACTGGCCATAGCCCTTTTCAGGTGGGTTTAGGATTCCAGCCACTATGCCCCATTGATGTGGCCATGCCACTTGCAGCTACTCACATGAATTCAGCTCATGTCCAGTCCGAAACAGATAAGGCCACCAGCTTCATTGAGCGCATCCAACATATTCGCCAGCAGGTCCATGACATTCTTGAGAAATCAAATGCCAAGTACAAGCAGCGACATGATCAACACCGGGTGCCACACAAGTTTCAGGTGGGCGACAAAGTCTGGTTGCATTTGCAAAAGGAACGCCTTACTGGAGCCTATCGGAAATTGAGACCACTTCGATATGGTCCTTACACCATTACTAAGGCTATGGGAGACAATGCATTTGAGCTCAGCATTCCCCCATTCCTTGGCCTGCACCCAGTGTTCAATGTGGACCGCCTTCGGCCATACTTTCCACCATTGCTAGACACATCCGACATTGCAGAACAGCTCAAACCCACAGAATTAAATCCAGATTGCATGGAACAAGCTGCAACTGATCGGATCATGGACACACAGATCAAGAACACTCGCCAACAGCATATCCAACTGTATCGAGTTGTCAAAGCAGGCCAACTCCTTCAGCAGGGCAAGTGGCTCACCAGGGAACAAGTTCAGCAGAGGTTTCCTCATCTCATGGAGGAGCTCAACGCAATGGGGACCATTGCTTCCTAAGGGGGGAGGAATGATCCAGGTGGATATTGGTGGCCACCTGCCAGGTCCACCTGGACCCCCACCATTGTCTTTCTCAGCATTTTCAGTTTCCTTAATTGTAGCACAGTTTACTATTTTTAGCAGTTTTTCGGGTCCTGAACTTCCGGAGCCGTTTTGAGGCCCTAAACGACGTTTTTTTGGAATTCTGGGGCGATCGAGCCCTATGTTGCCTCCCAAAGTGGTAGTACTCGGATAGATCTTTTTAACGAGCTATCGTACGCGTCAAACGGAGATCGTATGCCAAAGTTACGACCCCGGGAAATTGATGTACCAATTTACCCAAACGGGGCCCACAATTTGGCGTTTCATCTTCTAGGGTTAGGTTTCGGTATGTGAAGGGTTTTCCATTGTTTCTCAACAATAAATAGGCCTTCGAGCCTCATTGTAATGGAGTTCAGAACAGTTCAGAGGCATGTAGCCATCACATCTCTTCTCAGAGATAAGCTACCATCGCCCTAGCTAGTTTATTGCCATTTCTGTTTGTAAGCATATGTCAGTATTTTCCATTAATGAAATGAAGTATTATTTCCGCTGCATCTTTGTGTATATGGTTATCTCTGTAATTTGTTGCGTTCCTGCTTAAATCTGGATCAACGTGGCTCTGACGTGGGCATGACATGGGACCAGCAAACCGGGCGGTAAGTGCAATAGTGGTTACGGTTTTCTCGGACCGCTTACGATACGGCCCCGGTTTTGTCAGAGGCTGCTCCGAGAGACTTGAGAGGGTGACGCATGGCCGACGACTGACGTAACCCTTCGTCATTTTCTCGGGCGCTAACTGTCGGGCATGGGGGCCGCTCCGATATCAACGAGGGCTGTCGGATCACATGGGTCTGATCCGACGGTTGACGGAAGGGCGATGTGATCGAACAATACGGAGGGGGGGCGGGTTTAATTTATTATTTGTTTTGAAAGCTGCGCCCGGCGGAAAACATTAGGATGTGGGTTTTTGTAAATTTTCTCAATGTATTTTGAAAAATCAACCATATGCGCCGAAACTTTGGATAAGCGGCAAAAGGTGGGTTTTTTGGGTTTTTTCACAATTTCAAAGGGGTTTATGGGTAGGATGGAGTTTTTTACAAGGTTTTTTCTTTACAGACAAAGGCTTAATGGGTGGAAATGACTTCAAAGAAGGGAGAGGGGTGAGGTTTAGGTTCATCAAAGTGACCAGATGCCAATTTGATCCCTGACAGAGGATTTATTGGCTATAATGCCAAGGGGAAGGATATTTATGCAAAATTTGGGGTTTATACACCATGGTGTTAATACTAGTAGGGGAAGGGTAACATAGGGGAATTACATAGTAGAGTTAGAGTTAATATGGGGGGAAATGTGAATGAGGGGTAAAATCACTAAGTTTATTTGAGACTTACTTAGTTTAGGGAGTAGATCAAAATGAAAAGAGTTTTAGACAAGAAATGTGGCTTTTCAATGAATAAAACCACCATCAAACCTCAAGTTTTCTAAGCAATTCAATTTATGAGGGGATGTTAGCAATGAGTGTGAAAGGGATAATTGGGAAGTTAGACATGCTTCTTTGTTTTTTCTTTTCTCATCTTGACCATCAAGGTCAAATCTGAAATGAATACCACTTCTGCAACCCCATCTACTTACCCAGCTACTTTGCCTAGCATTTTTTGTTTCTTCTTGGAGGGTGCACTTAGGCTTGCAGACCCTTACTTGCCTTTTCTTTTCTTTGGCTTTTTCTTTTGTTTTTTTATCTACTTCTACCCTTATTTCTTCGAAGGTCCCAGATTAAGCTGTTGGGAACCTTTTCTTCTCTACCTGAACTACTTGTCTGCCAAGATTAAACAGTTTGGACAAACTTCTTTCTCTATTCTACAACTGAAAATTTAAAACATGATATGATCCAGATTAGACTGTTGGACCATCCATCAAAATTTGAGTCCATACCAAGCTATAAGCACAGATTGTATTCTTATGGAAATATGTGATCTTTGCATCATCAAAGCAGAGCATATTTGGACCTTTCATTGCCAATCATGAAATATGAAACCTATTGGTATAGGTAGCTAACAGTGGCTCCACATGGGGGTGGTGTTTCATTTGAAAGACCAAGAACATCAGGTCAGATTGCCTTGCTCCTTGACTGCTCTTGCCAATCTTGAAGTTTGCTGCTTTAAAATGCCAAAATTGTGTGCTTTTCTTTTTTGGTAGACCTATGATTATATTCACCTTTCGCTGGCAGTTTAGGAAAACTTTGAGAAATTGCATTTCTACCTGCTGACAGAGAATAATATATACATCTGGATATGTACAAGGAAAAACTCAGGGTGCACTTATGGGTGATATTCAAAATAATGCTTCAGCATCCTGCCATTCACAGGACCTTCATCCAAGTCAGTTTCATTGAGACTCTTAAGGAAATAAGTGTTGTTTCCTTGTACTACTTGGACAACAAATGGTCCTCTCCAAAGGGAATCAAATTTTCCATGTTTTCCCTTATCCTCTCTTCTTGAATCCCACTTGAGGACTTTGTCACCAATGTTATAATCTTCTGCCTTAGTTCTTCTATCAAAGGCCTTCTTTAATTTTTCTTGTAGAACTTGAACTCTGCTGAAAACTTGGTCTCTAGTTTGCTGTAAACATATGATTTGATTGATTCTTCTTTGCATATCATTTGGTTCAGCTTGGCTTTCTTGAAGAAGTTTCATAACAAGCACTCCTAGTGATGAAGGAAATTTGGCCTCTAATCCATAAACCAACTCATATGGGCTGGTCCCAATTGATCTTTTGGTTGTTAGTCTATCTGCCCATAGGGCATTCACAAGCTTCTTATGCCAATTCTTTTTGTTCTCTTCTAGTACTTTCTTTATGATGTTTACCAGACTTTTATTTGATGACTCAGCAAGGCCATTACCTTGGGGATAGTATGCAGTAGAATGGACTAAGGTGATGTGAAATTTATGGCAGAAGTTCACCATTTTCTTGGATCTGAAAGCAGCATCATTGTCTGTTATTATTTTGTCAGGATAGCCAAATCTAGCCAATATGTTGTTCTCCAAGAACTGAATGATAGTGGAATCATTTGTTTGTTCGCATGGAACAGCTTCAATCCACTTGGTGAAGTAGTCTGTGGCTGTCAAGATCCATCTATGTTGGCCTGAGGATGAGGGGTGAATTTCCCAATGAAATCCAAGCCCCATTGTTGAAAAGGTCTCTCTGTTGCAATAGGCCTTAAGGGAAGTGGCAACAACTGTCTCTTTCCCTCAAACACTTGACATTTATGACATGAGGTGGTGAATTTCTTGACATCAGAGAACATGGTGGGCCAGTAGTACCCAGCCCTTAGTATTTTATCCACATTGGACTTCCAGTACAAGTGTCCACCGCAGTCACCTGCATGAAATTCCTTTATGATATTGTCAGTTTCATTCTCAATTAGGCAGTTTAGCAATATTCCTTCATGGTTTTTCCAC
This sequence comes from Pinus tabuliformis, assembly GCA_031772625.1. Lineage (NCBI taxonomy): Eukaryota > Viridiplantae > Streptophyta > Pinopsida > Pinales > Pinaceae > Pinus > Pinus tabuliformis. Next base: position 1,269,616,425 of record CM062807.1, on the reverse strand, counting down.
AATAAATTTCCATCCATAACACAGAATTTGGAAGCTTTCATTTTTAAAAACCTACATTTGGTTCTGGACAATCCTGGGGGAGCACACAGGTTTTGCAATACATAACATATATCAGAGTACCAAGGGGATTGTTCAAAGGCTACATTGATCTTTGGAGTCGCCAGCTCCGGTTCACTGTCTAGCTGGTTGATGTCTAAGGCTTGGAAATTTGCTTCTGTCATGAATTTAGCCAAGCCTTGCCCTTTTATTAGTTTTGTAGGTTTTATCTCAATGTCAAATTCCAAGATGTTGGCAATCCACTTTCCTCTTTTGCCCTCTAAATTTTCTTGGGTGAGAATGTCTTTGACAATAGGACTTGGCACATATGCTATAACATGGGAATAAAGGATATAAATCCTAAAGTCTTTAATGGCTTTGACCAAAGCATAAGCTTGCTTTTCCATGATTTGATACTTTAAAGGTGCATCTCTAAGAGCTTTTCTAAAGAAAGCAATTGGCTTCTCATTTCCTTGGTCATCTTTTTGCAATAAAACAACAGCAATAGTATGCTGGGAGGCAAAAGAGAAAATGATAAAGTCCCTGTCAAATTGAGGATTGGTCAAGACTAGGGTTTGGGTAAGGGCCAGTTTTATACCTTCAAAGGCCTGATTGGCTTCAACAGTCCATTTGACTTTTGAATCTTTCTTTAGCATGTTATTTAATAATCTGATTAGTTCTGCTAAGTTTGGTATAAACCTTCTTAAGAAATTTATTTTTCCCAAGAATCCTTGCAACTCTTTGACATTTCTTGGGTGGGGCATTTGTAGGATAGCCTGTATCCTATCTGGGTCAATTCTAATGCCATCTTTAGAAATGATGTGGCCCAACAACTTACCTTCCTCTAAACCAAACAGGGATTTCTTGGGATTCAAGGAAATTCCATATTTTCTGCATTTTAGGAAGATCTGTCTCAAATGTTTTATATGTTCTTGGTATGATTTTGAGAAAGGTGTAAGGTCATCTAGGTAAATGACTAAAAAGTCATGAATCTCTTTGGAAAAAGCAATATCCATTGCTCTTTGAAAAGTTGCCCCTGCATTTTTCAATCCAAAAGGCATCTTTACATATTTGAAAGTTCCCCATGGGGTGGTGAATGCCGTTTTGTCTTGATCATCAGGGTGTACCAGGATTTGATTGAAGCCTGAAAATCCATCCAGTAATGAGATCCTTGAGGCCCCTACCACTCTTTGGAGAATATGGTCCATCTTGGGTAAGGGATAGTTGTCTTTGAGGGATACTTGGTTCAGATTCCTTAAGTCCACACACAGCCTGATTTCACCAGTCTTCTTTCTTGTAGGGACTAAGTTGGAGATCCATTCAGAGAATCTGATTGGTGCTATGATGCCAGCCTTGATCATTTTCTGTACCTCTTGTTCCATTGCTGGGAGAAGCATAGGATTGATTCTCCTCAATTTTTGTTTAAAGGGATTTTGATCAGGTTTGAGAGGGATTGTATGCTGGATAACAGAGGTGTCATAGGACTTTAGGTCCTCATAACTCCATGCAAAGACATCCTAGAACTCTTTAAAGATGTCAATGTATTTAGGCTTTTGGTCAGGAGGTAAAGAAGCAGACAATTTAATTATTTTGGGTTTGTCAATTGTACCTATGTTGCATTCTTCAATGGCTGCATTTAAGGGCTGCATTTTTGGTTTTCTGGGGATATCATTTGAATCAAAGATGTCCTCTAGTGGGGTTAGGCCTATTGGTAGAAATTGTCTTTCAGCTCTATGATTTCAGTTTCAGCATTGGCCACTTCCTCACCATTGATTGATTGAATTTGTTGAATGTTGTCTTTGTTGAAAATAGTTGGATTTAGCATTTGTTTTGTTGTTCTAGATGATATTGGGTGAGTAATCTGTTGAAACTGTATTTGTGATGGACTTGCTCCATCAAGTATTTGTGATTGACTTGCTGTATCAAGTGTTTGTGATTGACTTGCTGTATCAAGTATTTGTGATTGACTTGCTGTATCAAGTATTTGTGATTGACTTGCTGTATCAAGTATTTGTGATTGACTTGCTGTATCAGTATCATTATTTAATCTTGCAAATTCTTGTTGCAGAGTTAAAAAATGGTTTATTTGCTTGTCATCCTCAAATACTTGCCAGTCATTAACATTGTTTGGAATGGAGGGTCTGTGTTTTACCTCAGCTGTAAAACAATGATGAGGCTCAAAAGGCAGCTTGCAGGTACTTGCAAAGGTGGCTAAACTATGAGCATGTAGATTGTGGGTTCTAGGAAATTTAGTGATTTGGAATTCAGAGAAAGAGTTTAGTACCTCAACAACAGCAGACCTATAAGTCCTTAATATTTTTTCATTGGTGACAAAGTTTCCCTTCACTTGTTGAATAACTAGATCTGAATCACCCATGACTGAAACCCTGGCAGCTTGTAAGAACTTTACTAACTTGAGGCCTAGTAAAAGAGCTTCATATTCTGCCATGTTATTAGTACATCTGAAATTCAATCTATAGGCTCTGCCTTCTGCATGACTATTTTCTTTATTATGTACCCAAACTCCAGCTCCTGCCCCTAACTTGTTGACCGAGTCATCAAATTCAAGGAACCATAGAATATCCTGTTGGGAAGGAGATTTAATGATCTGTTCATGGGCTGGCAATGTGAGTAGAAGTTTTTCATCTAGCTTGTCTTCTAGGACAGTTTTATCATTTGATTGGGCATGCTTGATATTTTGAACAGCAGCAGTATATAGTGTTTGATTGACTGTTGTCTCATGGGTGATAATTCTTTCATTTGAGTCTTCCTCTTGTACGAGTATCTTGGTGTCAACCTCACCTTTTAAGGGAGTTGTGCTATTATTGAAGAGAATATATGAGTCTATGTCTGAATGGACAACATATATGGGAAAGTCTTGAGGTTTTTCTTCACTGATGACCATGTATTTCATGAGTGTTTCTCTGTACAGTCTTTTTTGGTTGCCCAAAAACAGAGATGGTGGCATATGACATGTCTAATTGCAGGGAACCTTGGAGTTTAGCTCCCCAAGATCTTGATAACAGCATCCCATACTTAGGTGGAATATCAACAACTACCACATCCATTAGGATTGTCTTGTTTGGGTATTGAACCAGAGACACACATAAATCTTTTATGAGACCTAGACACTTGACTTGGCTGGAGTCAAAGGAAAACATGTCCTTGTATGGTCTTGTTATGTCTAGATTCAATCTTTCCATGACTTCTTTTGGCATGAGATTGTGAGAGGCACCTGAGTCAAACATTGCATTATGTAATATTTTATCATGAATATGTAAACTGACATAGAAAGGCAATACCCCTGTGACTACCGTTTTTCCATCCACTTCTGGGCCAAACAGGAGTTCTGGGGTGTCATCCAGCACATTGACATCATCTTTGTTGCTAGTGAGTTGAAGGGACTTCTTGATCTGTAGCTTATAGATGTCATGCTTGGCTAGTTCTAAGAGAGGAATAGCTATCTTTATTTTGCCAATTCCAGTTTCTAAGTCAAAGGGTTTTTCAGATTGGGCCTTGGGGTTACATGTGACAGTCCTTTCCTTGTTCATTAAATCTTCTTCTTGATTTTTATCTTGACTTTGGGACTTGCCTCTTTTACTCATCTCTTGGTGAGTAACATTTAAATTAGGATGAAAAGGTGAAGTGGCCACAAGCTGCTGTTTTAAGGACAGTGGTTCAGTGATCTCTTCAATAATCACCTCTTCTGCAGGTAAATTTATTTTCTCATTAGGTTTTGTGAATATGACTCTTTCAGGCTGCTGATTATCCTTTATCTTTTCAGGCTGGTTTACATTCACAGTTCTGCTCCTCAGCTTGTATTGTTTATGGACTTCATAAACAGCAGTGTCATAGCCTTGTTTAAAGTCAAAGGATTCACCTGATTTAGTTTGGAACAGTTTGATTTCATCATCCTCATGATCTTCTTGTGTTAAGAAAACTTGACTTTCACCATCTAGACCCATTAAATTAATCTCAGGATCCTCATTGGGCTCTATTGATGTGGAAGTTTCTACATAATTTTCTTGGAAAGGGGGCCTTATGTCTTGGTCAGCACTGACCTTGCCAACATTTGGGTTTTGAGTTCTCCTGAAATTTGGATTCCTAGGAGGGTTGTTTTGTGGTGCTTCCCATGATGATTTTCTTTCAACTGATTCCACTCTATCACTTAATCTTTTCATTCCAGTGAGAATTGCATCTAGCTTTTGATCAAAGGCAGAGGGTTCCTCTTTGAAAGCAGTCCTCTTTTCCAACCTTCCCCTATTTCTTTTGGCAATTAGGTTGGCTTCCACTGTGACAACAACCCTTTGGGCCTCTGCAAGGGATTAAGGATCTCTTTCCTTCAACTGATAGGCCATGTCAGGGTCAAAACCATCAGGGAATTTGTACAAGGCTAAATTAGGAGGAGGTCTTAAATTTTGTGGAATCGCGTTATATACATCGTTAAATCTTGCACAATACTCCAAAACAGTCTCTTGGGGACCTCTTTTGATAGTGTCATATTCCCCAAGTATGTGCAGAGGATATTTCTTCTTCTCCCATCTACTAGTAAAGGCTTGATACAGTTCATCAAGAGTTGTGATGGAGTTTGCATTCAGGGATCTAAACCAAGTTCTTACATCCCCAGTTAGGCTTTGAACAAACATCCTCATCCTGACACTGTCATCATCTATTTCATAGGTCTCAAAATGGTCTTGCATTCTTTTTGCATGCTGGACAGCTGTTAGAGGGCCATTGGAGTCAAAATATGAAATTTTGGTTTTGTAATCTTGAGGTAGATCTGCAGCATTAGCTAGTATCTGCAAGGGTGCATATCTGTTAGCCATATTTACAGGGTTTAGGAGATTAACAGGGGTAACTGGGAAAATAGGAACAGTGGGTACCACAGGGGTGATAAGTAAGGGTGAACCTAGAGTGTTGGTCAAAGGGATATGTGCAGTGGATGAAGATGTGAGAGGAGGACTTTGAGATGTGGATGGTGAACTAGGGGAATTAGGGGTAGACCGGAAGAGGACCTTGCATGGGGTAGAGATAAGGCTGGGATGATCTGAATCTGAGGTTAAATTAGCAGGCTGCTCCTGCCTTTGCTGCCTCTTAATGTTTCTAGGGATGGTATTTGGATTATCAACAATGATGGGTGGATTAGGGTCAGGATTTGCCCTAGTATGCCGTGGATTTTTCTTGGGAGCCAGTTTCTAACTGTTTTTGGATTTTATAGGAAGTTTTTTATATTTGCAAGGACTGGACAAAGATTTTGGAATGGCTATATATATTTCAAAGCTAAGATGAAGATTCACTGAAAAAATCTCTTCCCTAAAGCTGTCAACGTGACATAGAAACAACTTTGAGGCCTCCTGACTGATTTCAGGCTTGATTTACAGTTTTGAGAGATGTATAAAAATTGGAAAATCCTAATAAGTCCCCACTGGAGTCGCCAATTATGTTAACACCCAGGTTTTTCCCTATGACTCCCAAGGGAATACGGCCGGGGTAACCACTAACCAATCTTTGGATTACAGTGCCTAGCCACACTGTGATCAGAGAGGGCTCTCTCTTTATAATTTGTCTCTGTTCTGTGGAGATTCTAGGTTAGCTATGAAATGAGGGTGTTTAGTTTTATGCTTTGCTTGAGGGATATCTTTCTGTACTTGAAGTGTGCAATCTACAGATGATTTTATTTCATTGGGCAATGGAGTCTGTGGCTACAAATGTTTAGAAACCTTGAGATGATTTACTGAAATTACAGGGCCATTTAAATACTTCATACAACAAAGTTAGATTATGATGATGACATGTGAACAACCAGTGAAAAGCATTCAAGAATTTTCCACTAAAGCTGGGGTGTGGGGAAGAGATAGATGCCTCAGGAGCAAACTTAAATTCCTGAGAATATTTATCACAGTGAGAGATATAGCTTGAAAAGTGTAGCAATTAAGAATTACACCTTATTTACTCTATCTGAAGAAAACATTTATAACAGCTTAGATTGAGTTCAGGGTAATCTGTGATTAAATCCTGGAACTATTCTTTTACTTTGCCATTAAGTGTAAAAACTCATAAACATGAAAGAAAATGATAGACTAGAAAACATATAACACAGAGGTTAAAAGAAGACTTATTGTGCTATGAAACATGCAGGAATCCTGTAACATTCAGTCAGCCACCACAGTGCATCAAGGAACATAGAGCTTTGGAAATTCCATCCACCTTTTGTATTATTTCTCTGAGAGTTGTACAGCAATAGAAGTATAGAAATGAAATCAACAACCCTTTGCAAACTCATGCGAAGGGGACTTTATAGAAATGTTTATACAAAATATCTCAGGCATTGAGTCATCTGAGAGAAAAATATCTTCATTACTTCGTACAGAAAAGTAGAAAAGAAGTTATTACAGCTTTGAATGCAGCATAACTGCTCTTTAAGTCTGTCAGAGGATATTTTGACCTTTGGAGGTCACTGAGTCGGTTGGAACGCTTTGCTTTAATGCTGGAAAATGTATCTTTATGTTTGCTGCGCTGTATCTTCTGGGCCCTGCCACCTGTGACTGTGCTTGCTGTTGTGGTGACCGAATAGCCCTGCTGAGTTGGCTCAGCCTTTCATCTTTCCTCTGTATGCTCATCTACCAAAATTTTCCCTGTGTATGATCACTTATAAATTTGAAAAAACATAACATTACAGGTTCTGGCTTGATAATATTAGCTGTGTCAATTTATCCCAGACTTCCTGTGTGGGCAATTGGTGCTTCACAATTGCCTCTATGGTTTCATCTGCTTCTGTATATTTATAGAAATTTGGAGGAACATCAAACAGATGATTGATCTCGTTCATGATGAAAAACAGGTTTTCCACCCTATTATATAGAGTCTGCACTGATGCTGGCCCTGATTCTGCTAAAGTGCTGGGTTCTCCTGCAATTTAACTTGCAGCGAAGGCATTGACCCTTTTAGCATAATTTTCATGGGTAAGCAGTCTTCCCACACTGCTTAGTATGCTGGGGAGGCCTCTGTTTTCTAACACCTGAAACCTTTCCATGAACCTGTTGATTTCGGTCTGCATATCTTGGGTTCTCCTTTCTAATGTTCCAACCAGGTTTCTTAATGTCAGGACCCTTTTAACCATTGAGATTGTCTCAGTCCTGTGAGAAATTCCCATGGTAGTCAGTTGAGAGCTTGTCCTGTTATTCAATATATTGATCATCCTATTGGCAGCATCATGCATGTTGCCAAGGCTTGCTCTTGCTCTGCGTATTTCCCTATTTGCCTTTGTAATGAGTGCTGATTGTTCATCTATGGTCTCAATGAACTGCCACTGATCAGTAATGGACTGGCCAATATTGGCCCATAGGACTGTTTTAAGCTCTGCTGTCACCTTATCTAGTGTGAGCTCTTTCTCAAGCTCAGTTATTCTCCTTTTGAGAGCTTTTATATCTCTTTCCTTCTCAGCCACATTCTGTTTGCTCTTATCATATCTTTCATTTGCTTTAGCCAAAGATTCTTTGGCTTGATTAACCTCTAACATTTTAGCTTCCAGGACTTGAATTTCATTTTGAAGCTTCTGCATATCCAGACTATGAGTCTGCTCTGTTGTTGGTGCAGCTGTCGATGTAGTTGGTGCTGTAGGTTTTGTTTGCTGAGGAGGAGGAGCAGTAGTTGGAGCAGCTTCCTCAAGGTTGATTACTTCAGGAGGAGGCTTGGAGGTTTGACCTTCTTCTCTTTGTTTCAAGGCTGCCTGTAGTGCTGCTTTTGCAGCCTCCGATTATCCCAGCTTTTCCTGAGTTTGGATTAGCTGCTTGTACAGAGATATCAACAAGGTTGTGGCCTCTTGATCATGTCTTTGCTGGGCAACATCATCTGTTTGAGGGTGAATTGTGGCTGGGAGTTTAATCTTTCTCCTCAAAGCTGCCATGTCTGCATCCCTCAATTTTAATATATCTTGAATGCCCTTGATGTCTTTGGGATCATGCCCAATATCTATAATGATGTCCTCTAAGGACCTTATTCTGTTGTCCTTTGCCTGGGATGATGCTCTCTCCAACTCTAGTTGAGAGGCTGTATTGTTAAGGCTATTTTGTAGCCTGTAATTATCCAATGTTTGGTCTGCCAGGGAAGCGTAGACCATCTCACCCGTTTGCTTATGCAGTTCTATCTTATCCATTGGGTGGATATCCTTGGCAAGGACTTCCAGGTTAGTCCTCAATTGGTCAGAGGCAGATTGGGGCTGTACTGCTATTGGCATAAAATGACTCATGATCATTTTTCCTTCCTGCACATCATATGCAGACATGAGTCTTTGTTGATTGGTGGGAGCCATGTTTAACAGATGGTTATACATCTGTATCTTGATGGGCTCATTTCTCCTCTTAATGTCGATGAACTGCTGTTTAATGTTGGGTCCACCTTCCCTTTGCTGATTTGAGGAACTCACTTCTCCTCCCATTGCTCTATCCTGTTCCTGTTGAAAGGAACTTGCTGATGATTCTCTGCTGGGTGGGACCATACCAAAAGACTGTCCTATTGGCATTTATTCCTCTGAGAAGGGATTGATTCTCTGTCTTTTCTCCCCATGAGTTGCTGATGTTGTAAGGGGAGTCTCTCTGTCCCTTTTCCTGCTTGTATCCTCCTTTTGTGGAGTTTGGAGGATTGATGCCTCAGCTGAAGTTTCTTGCCTTGGAGGCACAGTTTGTTCAGTGGATCTAGGGGCTTCCACTGTTTGCTCTTGCTGGACAGGCTGTTCCTTCCTTTGTTCTTCCTGTTGTTGCTGTTCTTCTTGCTGCTGCACTACTCCCTGCTGCTCCATCTCTTCTTGTTGCTGCACTAGTGTTTCCATTTTCTCTTCAGTCATAGGAGGTGGCTATTCCACCTGCTTTTCTTTGCCTTTGATGGATGTCTGTGGAGTATTCATGGCAGCTTGCTGATGTGTTGTTGAGGATGTGGCAGCTGCTCCAAGTTGTCTTTTATATGAGAGGGGGACCTGTCCACAAGTTTCTAAGTCAGCTTCTTTTTGAATATTTCTAGCCTCTCTTTCTAGCAGCTCTTCACTAGTAATCTCCTCTTCTAGGGTACCCTTTTCCCAGCTCAATGCATTGGCATACTGCTCAATCTCAGGCAGCCTCATATGTGAATAGGTACCCAATTTGTATCTTATCCTCCTGAGGGAAACAAAATGATTGGGGTCATAGGGGATCCACTCAAAACTAGTTTGCAGTTTGAGGGCCTCTAGGATACTATTTGCCTCTTTCCATCCCTCCTCTTTTTTGTTATATAGGAAAGGGCCCAGCTGGCTCCTTACCTTCAACTGCGCCTTCTTGTTCTTACTTTGGAAGTGGAGGTAGTCGGCATTCCCAAATTGCCTGAAATATTCCAGGGCAAAAAGTCTCATAGGGACATACCTTGGCAGCCTATAAGGCTTCAACTCATAGCCATATACTCTAATGACTGTGTGGTCTTGGTAAAAGTACCAATTACCAATGCTGTAGGTTTTGTTTAGATGTAGAATTCTCCTCATGTCATCAGTTAATCTTGGAGGAGAAACACCATACAATAATGTCATAGCTGGGTGAATGAACAAGTCTATGAACTCACAGTATGTGTATGGTGATACAGAGGTGCAATGAAAAACAGAGGTCCAAAACACAACTGACCTTGGATTCCCCTGGGCATTAACTTGCTTCAGGGGAATGAGGAAGCTGCCTGGTTGATAAAACAAGAATAGATGGTAAATGTACGAAGTGTATCTGAACAGTCTTTCCCTTTGCAGATTCATTAGCTGGTCATGGATCCTATCTGCAATATATGTGGCATAGTCATAATGTACAGCTGGAGGCTTTCCAGGAGAGAATATAGACATCATTGCCATTATACTATCATCCACATCCTCCACTCCCTTGAACACTAGGACATAGCTGATCAAATCCACTAGCATTCTGCCCAATTCATTTAAGTATGCATATCCAATAGGAGGAGTTCTGATGGCTTCAGAGCCTGGTTGTACAAACAGCTGGTTGATTTTGATGATCTGGTCATTTGACAACTTAGTCCCCTTCTTTATCAAGTGCTGCATGTAGAGGGGGGTCAATGGTTTTGCAGTGTGGAAATGCAGCATCTCATTTATGCTCTCTGGGGTGATATGGAACAGAATTGAGCCTGTGGGGCTGAGGACAACTCTTTGGCATGGATCATAGCACTCATGGCATTTGTGGATCAATTCTGGCATAGGATTTACCTGGGGGAGATTGTAGATGGGCAAGTTTGAGTCCCAAATCCCTAGGATATCAGCTCCACTAAGGTGCTGGGCTTTCAACTCATTTAGCAACTGAATATTATATTTAGAGCCTATTGGAAACCAATCTAACATTTGATAATCCATATCTCCCAGATCTTTCCATTCTAACTCCCTGTGAGGGGTATTGAGAGGCTTGATGTTCAGTGCAATTGGAGTTTCCATGGTCTATTAAGCTTCTGACTTGCAGGTGAACTGGTTGAAGTAAGCAGAACAACACAGAGGTAATTCCTTAAAATGAAAGTGTGAATTTTAGTGACCAGAGGGTGAATTGAGCACACAGCAATTGAAATACTGTTTAACAGATTGATAAAGACAAATAGCAGGGCTGACCAGCACTTTTCTATGGTGAATTTAGTCAGCAGAGATTTCTAGCTCACGATTGCGTGAGCTACCTGTGAATTCAGGTTGTTTCAGTCAAATGCAGGTTTCGTAAACTGTTCGTTGCCTTGCCAGAGGGAAATAGGTAGAGGTTACTGGATACTAGACGGTGAATTCAGTCTTTTAACACTCCCTCAACAGTTTGTTCGGAGAAATTTGGATAAAAACTAGGTGGAGAGAATAATTTCGAGAAATACCTTGCGGATTGTCACTGATAGTTGCAAATGCAGGTACGACGGAGGCGCTCATGGTTTCAGAGTTGAACGGTGCAGGTTGGCGCTGGTATGGTCGTCAAATTCATGTAGCAACAACAACAGTCTCTTTCGGCAAAAGTAGAAAAAACACGAAATTTTGGCTTAAAATAGATTTTTGGCAATATTGGCGCGTTTTTGGGATGACGTTAGCATGACGTCATCAGGTGGGGTCGGAGTCGGATGACGTCAGCATGACGTCACCGGGTGATGTGGCAGGCCCTCGTTGGTCCATGGATATGCTGAAGTGGCGGACATGTCAGCGAAGGGATGGATGAATGAGGTGATGCGACAGCGGGGTGGTGGCGACGTGGCTCTGACGTGGGCATGACATGGGACCAGCAAACCGGGCGGTAAGTGCAATAGTGGTTACGGTTTTCTCGGACCGCTTACGATACGGCCCCGGTTTTGTCAGAGGCTGCTCCGAGAGACTTGAGAGGGTGACGCATGGTCGAGGACTGACATAACTCTTTGTCATTTTCTCGGGCGCTAACTGTCGGGCGTGGGGGCCGCTCCGATATCAACGAGGGCCATCGGATCACATGGGTCCGATCCGACGGTTGACGGAAGGGCGATGTGATCGAACAATACGGAGGGGGGGCGAGTTTAATTTATTATTTGTTTTGAAAGCTGCGCCCGGCGGAAAACATTAGGATGTGGGTTTTTGTAAAGTTTCTTAATGTATTTTGACAAATCAACCATATGCGCCAAAACTTTGAATAAGCGGCAAAAGGTGGGTTTTTTGGGTTTTTTCACAATTTCAAAGGGGTTTATGGGTAGGATGGAGCTTTTTACAAGGTTTTTTCTTTACAAACAAAGGCTTAATGGGTGGAAATGACTTCAAAGAAGGGAGAGGGGTGAGTTTTAGGTTCATCAAAGTGACCAGATGCCAATTTGATCCCTGACAGAGGATTTATTGGCTATAATGCCAACGGGAGGGATATTTATGCAAAATTTGGGGTTTATACACCATGTTGTTAATACTAGTAGGGGAAGGGTAACATAGGGGAATTACATAGTAGAGTTAGAGTTAATATGGGGGGAAATGTGAATGAGGGGGAAAATCACTAAGTTTATTTGAGACTTACTTAGTTTAGGGAGTAGATCAAAATGAAAAGAGTTTTAGACAAGAAATGTGGCTTTTCAATAAATAAAACCACCATCAAACCTCAAGTTTTCTAAGCAATTCAATTGATGAGGGGATGTTAGCAATGAGTGTGAAAGGGATAATTGGGAAGTTAGAAATGCTTCTTTGTTTTTTCTTTTCTCATCTTGACCATCAAGGTCAAATCTGAAATGAATACCACTTCTGCAACCCCATCTACTTACCCAGCTACTTTGCCTAGCATTTTTAGTTTCTTCTTGGAGGGTGCACTTAGGCTTGTAGACCCTTACTTGCCTTTTCTTTTCTTTGCCTTTTTCTTTTGTTTTTTTATCTACTTCTACCCTTATTTCTTCCAAGGTCCCAGATTAAGCTGTTGGGAACCTTTTCTTCTCTACCTGAACTACTTGTCTGCCAAGATTAAACAGTTTGGACATACTTCTTTCTCTATTCTACAACTGAAAATTTAAAACATGATATGATCCAGATTAGACTGTTGGACCATCCATCAAAATTTGAGTCCATACCAAGCTATAAGCACAGATTGTATTCTTATGGAAATATGTGATCTTTGCATCATCAAAGCAGAGCATATTTGGACCTTTCATTGCCAATCATGAAATATGAAACCTATTGGTATAGGTAGCTAACACAACCCAACCCGATGTGATACGGAGGAAAAGTGTCATGTTCAAGAGTGACTTGCTACCATTAAAGCTTTGAGGTTCTCCCAATTTTTCCCTAGTCATTTCTGACCAGTACCTCTTTATTTTTGTCAAGCTTGAGGAGGATAACATATGCTTGTTCTATAACCTGCCCTTCGGGCAAGCCTATCGCTATGTTTTAACGAGCTTAGTGATAGGGAAACGCGTTCTCGTCTAAAGACAAGTTTGTCGCTATTTAATCATTTTAACGAGTCTAACGACAAGGAAAACTCGGTCCTTTTCATTTTTAGAGAGTCTGAAAAGGTACAGAAAGTTAACTCCAAAATTCCTTTTTCGTCATCTAATCCCTTAAGTCCGAAAAAGTATAAAACAATACAAAAGGGATGAGTTTTCGATAACTTTAACGAGCCGAATAAAACAAGCGCTCGACCTTTTTGTGTAATAATCCCTCAGGTCCAAAAAGATTAAAATCTAGAGGGATAGCTCTTCTGGTCACTTTAACGAGCTGGAAGGCCAAAACTCGGCAAACTTTTCATATTTTATGAGTCAGTTGAAAAGAGCTTAAAGAAGACTCGTCTTTTGAGGAACGAGTGATAAACAGGGATAGCAGCAGATTCCAGGTACAGGTTGGAATTTTCCAATCACGGCAGTGTCACAAGGATGGCTAGGTGAAATCATTCTTCGCAGCTGTTCCTCAAAATGGGTAAGCAATCATATGGAGGTGAACGATTGGCCAAATGAAAGTGGAGGTGGCAGGTGCAAAACACGACCAAGGCTTTTTATGGTTGATAAATTTACGATCACAGTGGTTATTTACCGGAATAGGTTCATTTTTTATTTAAAAATGAGCTTAAACTCTGGAGGAAACATTGCTCACTGCTTATATTTATTTTTTAATGAGCATGAAGACCGCGTTAAAACTGCTCGACTCTTGCGTTTATTTTTTAATGAGCATGAACTTTATGTTAAAACTTCTCGAATCTCGCTTTTCTATTTTTTAACGAGCATAAATTCCGCGGTAAAACTGCTCGATAATACTAGTCATAAGATAAGAAATGTCTCCTGTGAGATCTCTATTTTTTAAGGAGTTTCATCTTCACTAAGCTTTACTCCATCTCATCCTTTCTTTATGCAAGTTCGGAAACGGCTAACCCAAAAAACAGATAAATAACCGCTCTTAGCTTGCACTCCAAAAGGTTTGCATGCCCCCAGGTATAAAATACAATTTCAAGGTTGCCCCTCCTCTCCCCCACCTCTGCTTTTCTTTGTGTGTTCACAGCTACTTGTCATCTTGCCAGTCTAATGTTAAAGATACTTGTCTTCTCGTTATTTTTAACGGGTCTTATGCGGTACTTGTCTTCCCGTCAGCCCAACTTTTAACAGATCTTTTGCAAGATCGCAAGAGAACAACTACTTGCGACAAGAGAGCAGCTACTTGCGACAAGAGAAGAACACTACTCAAAGATAAAACATTGGTGTTATTGAGGGAGGCTTGCCTCTTTCTGGTTACCCAAAGATTGTCTTGTTAACTTCTTCAAATGAAGACATTTCCTCGACACTGTCTACCGAAATAGACAAGGGTGAATGACCTTTGTCAAACACGTGACCTTGACAAAAGAATCCTATTCCAGAACAACCCCTCTTCCATCCACGGACGGGGTACGGACTGGTCATATTCTCTGGCAGAAATTCTATCTTATACCCAAGGTTTTCTCTGCCCGAAGCAGACCACGATGCATGCCCCCTGGGTTCCAGTCCCATATTTCCGAATCACTCGCACTCATCGGGAAGGAGGACTGGGGTTGGAGACATTTCTTGATTGAATAGACCATTCAGGGTTGGTATATGACTATTTGCGATGCGTGATCCCGGAAATGAAATTTGGTCTACGAGCTTGACCATCCTTCCTTCGTGTGGAAAACACATTACTCTAAAGAGTGAGGAGACTATTGCTCCCATGCAATATATATAGTCTCGTCCAAGGAGTAGGTTATAATCCAAGGGTCCTTGAACGACCATCACGTTCATTTGAACGGTCTTCCCTTTCAATGTAACAGGCACATTGGGGAGGATCCCTAATGGTCGACTGGTTCCTTTATCAAAACCTGAGAGATTTATTATCTCAGGCAAAAGCGCCGGGGAACCCAGTGCTTTCCAAGCAATAGAGGAAAGGATACTCACAGATGCCCCTTCATCAATGATAGTGCCAGCCATTACCATTCTATAAATTTGGACTATGATTCTGAATGGTACACTGGCTGGCAACCGGGGTCTGCCTAGTTGGTTCCAATCAAAGGACACAACCAGGTTGCTTGGTGGTGGGACCAAATACACGGCCGGATATGACCCTGACGATGTTCCTTCCTGCGATAAAGGAATGGGCGCATTTCCCTGACGCTCATCAGAGTCTGTGTTGATGAAAAGAATCTGGATGGTGTCATCCTTATTCTCTTCAGTGAGGGTGTCATTTGAAGATGAATCTTCAGTGACGGTGTCATTTGAGGATGAAACCTCTGAAGGAAGAACCGGGTCAACTGCTGTTTCGACCTTTGGACTTTCGTCCGGTCTGGATTCAGTAGGTTCATTCTCAATGACTGACGCTTCAGCTGACCACTTGAGCGGGCCAGCTGTATTTTCAACCAACGAAGGACTTGGCATGAGTTTTTTGTATCCAAGAGGAAGTCTCAACGGTGAAACCGGAAGATCTTCCAAAACTCTCTTCGCTTCGTCTAAGAAGGAACAACGGTGGATGGCGTGATTGCCTTCACACAGTCTGCAGGGGGATCTTGCTCCCCCTCTTTGTCTTGAACCTTCACTTTCGCTGGTTGAGGTTAAGAATTCAACATGGCTATCAGAGGTTGATGCTCCCGAATTGTGCAAATGAGGGGACCAGTCCCTTAGTATCCGGGGAATACAGGGACAATCTCTATGGAAGTGGTCTCCTCTACATATGACACATGGCGATTTAGGCCCGGTCTGTGCTGTGTGTGGATTTTTGTCAGATGTCTTTTGCTTGCCCCCAGTCGCCTTAGGCTCCTTCTTCTTCTTCTCTCTCTTCTTCTTCTCCTTCTTCTCTCTCTTCTTCTTCTCCTTCTTCTCCATGGGAGCTTGGCTTTTGCTGGCTCTACCTTGCGAAGATGAAGGATTGGAGGAAGAGTTATAGGAAGTAGAAGGCTGGTGGGCAGCTCTAGACTGATCTAACTGTTGACTCGACTGTTCAGGAACCATGGTGTTCTGAACTACATTGGTTGAGAATAGCCAAATCGGCAGGCCAATTGTCAGTCCTGGAAGCGACAATGTGGCCATGTGGGGTGCACCAACTTCTCCCCAAGAGGAGAAAGGACTAGGATTTCCATCATGTGGAATTCCTTGGTTGGGGCATTCCATGTTCTCAACTTACAGATCAACGCAGGAATAGAAGGTGATTATGTTCCGTTTAAAATAAATTTTATAACGACGCTTTAGACACAACTTGCTTTTTCACTTTTTAAGAGTCGAGAAAAAGCTAAAGATGACTCTAGTCTCCTTCGATGTTTTAACGAGCCCGAAGTGGCAAATGCTCGGATGGACTTTTTCAGTTATAGAGTTTGAAAAAGGCCAAAAGAAACTGCTCTGGAGTTCTAGGCAGAGGGTGTGCCAAACTTTTCGCAAAACCACAGAATACGTTTTACGGTACGAGTGGTCGATCTTCGTGAATGCTGTGTTCACTACATTGCGATCAGTAGGGCGGCCGACATGGCTTCCTATGGATAAAGGCTTTGTTGCTATAGGGGTCTCCCAATATATACGCGACGGTACGTGGGAGCACAAGTCTGTATTGATACTTATCGCTTCACCATGGAGGAATCACCCAACCACTCAACGCTAAGATATCACGTTTAACGACGCCGAAACACGTCTCTAGCTTAGACCTCTATGTGTTTGCGTTATGTTTCAATGCGTTGTTATGTAAATTCAATTTATTTTAAGGTTGATCTTGTTTAGCAGTTTGCCTTTATGGATCACCACGAGATGTATAATACAACTTCCTAAATGCAGTCTAAGATGATAAGCAAGCATTTCAATCTTTCAACTTTGAAAATCTTAACTACTGAGGGAAAAGAAAGACATCATCTTTTCACACAGATCATAGAGCACACACTAATGCACTTTTCCCTAAATCAACATGCAAACTGTCACAATGCACATGCACAATGCAGGTATTTCTTTTCTCTTTCTTAATGTTGATGTAATACAAAAAGAAAGTTGTTGTATAACTTTGAATTCAATTTCAAGCGAAAGCAAACAAGCTTGTCCAAAATCAAAAGACACCTTAAGATTTACTTGTTTCGACACTAGAAATATATAAATTCAAACCATATGACGAAAGCAAAAGCTCACTCAGCTATGAAAAACAAACAAACTAACTCTTAAGATCAAAACGACACTTATCACAGGTCTAGATATAAGAGGCCACAGCAAGACTAGTTCACTTTCGTTATGGGAAACTGCAAATGATATAAAAAATACACAAAGAACAAATACAGTTTCTTTATACAACCGAGGCGGAATAGTGGCAAGGAAAGTTGGTTTCAGATAGGTACATTGACTGACAACAGGCTGCAAAAACAAGGATGAAAACAGGGCAATAAACAGCAGGGAACCCCAGTTGCACAAGGCAAAACTGGTTCAGCGCAGGTAGTACACTGTTAGTTTGACATTCAGCGCAGGTAGCCCCTTCGGGACCTGCAATGAAATGCAGACTGCCTTCACAGTGCCTGCAATGAAGAGATAAACTTTCGTTTTTCTCAGTTTCCGGGTTACAGATTGCTAAAAAATTCACAGTTTTTGGCCAAATCAGAAGCTATCAATCAAGTACACACTAAGGGATGAAAAGGAGGATGAAAAGATATCACTAAGAGCTATTCAGAGTCCTTGTGGATCAGCTCTTCAAATCATAAACATGCCCAGAAACTAAGCTATGGTAGCTGCCCTCTACTTTGCATTTGAAAGATCCAAATGCAGTTCGATTCGGTACTGCCTGTGTTTATGAAATGAATAGAAAAAACACAAACAACCAACAAGATACGATCCCCAACGGAGTCGCCAATTTGTTGTTGGGAAAAGTATCCAATATGGAATGACCCTATCCCACTCTAAGGGTGATAGTACGTCAGCAACAATCGAAGCAAAGCTATTTGAGATTACTTCTTTATGAAAGTAAAATAGGGGAGAAAGAGATCCACTAACCGATGTCTTTCGCTAATGGTTGATCCAATCCTCTCTCCTTGCTGCTTGCTCCCAGCTCCTTGCTCTTTCATTGGCCCAGCTACACCAAGATCCTGCAAAATGGCAAGAGAGGGAAACTACAAGAAGCATACATTCATAATTTATTCAAGGATTAGAATAAATCAAATACACAAGTATAACAATACACCATTGAGACACGTGCATATAGAAGAACCTCAAATGCTTTATTAATGGAAGAAGTAAAGTTCAGGAAGTGATAAAACCATAAAAGGTCCAATCCAGCATCACCTCCCAGCAGAAAGAAATCTCCTCTTCACCTCCTTCAAAGCAAATCACCCAATAGTTCTAAACTCAAACCAACAGCACTTCCTTACATTCACAAGATTCCAGCCTCCTTAGACCTCATGAGAGAGATCTATATATAGGATTTTTGGAGAAGGGGGGAGTCAACTTGAGCTTGGCATGAAGCTGACTAGTGTCCTCTCTCACTTCAGTTATTCTTCAGTTCTTGAGTCCACTTGGAGGTTCTTGCTTCCAGTTGGAGATCTAGACCCTCTTACTCATCACCAGTCGAATTCCTTGATCCAATTGTCATTTTGGAAGCCTCTTGGGCATTGACACCTTGAGGAATGATTGTGCCACTTGTCCAAACTTGCCCAGCGCAGGTAGCCTTCTTTGCAGTTGACATTTAGCGCAGGTACACAGTGGAGCAGTTGACATTCAGCGCAGATGCTCAGTGGAGCAGTTGACATGATCTAGAATTAGCTTGTTTTTGAGTGTTTTCAGGTGGAGAACTGATATTCAGTGCTGTGGTTTGCTGACCTTGTTCCTCTAGGGGGAGGAACAACATGTTTAGGGACTTTGGATCCCTTAGATTATGGACATTTCATGCTTCATGCTGTAAGGCACAAAAATGTCTATAACATGGTGGATGAATTCTTAAGTAAGTTTGAAATTTTAGTACCAAAACAAAAGCATTTCGATGCGTTGAAATGGGCATTGCACACAACACCTACATGTTGTTGGGCAACACGTCATGGAACTTTTGAGAACTAGAGTGGATGCAGAAGGATCATGTTCCTACGATTTGGGAAACCACAACTCCAGTTAGAGGACAAATATTACGACCGAGATGACCCACGTACTCACCTCACGAAATGGACTAAGACCTATTAGGAAGAACCACAGCCTGAATGGGCACACTTATTCTACCATACCCTGGATGTTATACCCATGAACTGTTATACTAAGATAGAACTTTGACATGGTACAAGCGAATGGGATATCATGCGCAAAGGATTTTTGTTAACATTCACATTTGAAGACCGGTGGTCGAATACTGTTGATGACACGCTGCAAGCCTTAAAAGCCACAATTTTCAGAATACCAGAGGAGCCATTGGAAGTGCTTCAACCAGCACGGGCAACCCAGATCAGCAGTGCCCTAGAATGTTATAATCTGCAAACAGAGGAGGATGATGATGACCCCCAAAATATTAATATTCCAGAAACCGAAGGATGTCACAAGGTTTGAGGACCAACAACTGAGGATATTGACATCAATGTGCCTCTCAAAACAAAGCAAGTAAACATTGGCACTGACATGGAGCTGAAGTATGCGACACTTGGAGACTATTGGGACGATGCTACGGTAGATAAGGTTGCCGAGTTACTCCAGGAGTATAAAGACTTGTTCCTGACCAAAATCACTGACTTAAAGGGGACAATTGGAGACTTAGAGATGATGAGGATCAACCTCAAACCGAGCACAAAGCTGGGTAGGCAACGACCTTACCGATTGAATCCAAAGTATAAAGAAAAGGTTCGTAAAGAATTAGACAAAATGCTCGCAGCCAAAATTATTGAACCAGTGGAAGAATTCGACTGGGTGAGTCCTATTGTAGTGCAATAGAAAAAACAGAAGGGGAAAACTAGAATATTCATGGACCTCAGGAAGCTTAATGATGCCTGTGTTCACGATCCATTCCCGAAACCATTCATAGATGAGGTATTGGAGAATGTTTGTGGTCAAGAAGCGTACTCATTCAGAGATGGCTTCCTCGGGTAGCATCAGATCAAGATCACGCCAGAAGATAGGAGCAAGACGACCTTCGCCATAGAATGGGGATGCTTTCAATACACTGTTATGCCCTTTGGACTGAAGAATGCACCAGCTATATTTTTGCGCATAGTGGTGGTCGCATTCAAGGAATATATCCACAACTTGTTGATGGTCTATCTGGATGATTGGACTATTTTTGGGTTAGTTAAACACCATATAGCGAGCTTACAATTGATGTTGGATACTTTCCACCGGCACTAGATTGTGCTGAATCTTAAAAAGTGCACCTTCTTCGTTCCCTTTGGAAAGGGTCATGTGGTCTGCAAGTAAGTTTTGATGGTGGACCTTGCGAAGATTGTTGTTATTTTGAATCTGGAAGTTCCGCATAGTGTCAAACAAGTCTACGCTACGTTGGGGCACACGGGTTACTATAAGAATTTTATTAAGAGCTATGGCCAAATAATCGCGCCCATGGAAAAACTCTTGAAGAAGGACACTACATATTGTTGGAATGATGATTGTATGAAAAGTTTAGATCTTCTCAAGGAGAAACTAGTCTCCGCTCCCATGCTGGTCTTCCCAAAAAGGGACGTTGAATTTCATGTACATGTTGATGTGTCGTGCATCGCACTCGGCGCTGTACACACGCAAGAAGGGGTCAAAGGCATGGATCAGCAAATCACGTTCGTGAGTCGAAAGTTATCCAAAGCCGAAAAGAACTACTCTACTACTGAGTATGAAGGATTGGAAATGGTGTATGCGCTCCAAAAATACCGACACTATTTACTTGGCGGCCACTTCAAGATGTATACTGATCATTCCTCATTGAAATACCTAGTGAATAACCCTGTGTTGGGGGGGTGCATATGCAGATGGCTGTTAATATTTCAAAGATATGACTTTGAGGTCATCTTCAAGCTAGGACACCTAAATGAAGGACCAGACCACTTATCACGAGTTGAGATAGGCAAGGAGCCCACAAACTTGGAGGAGGGACTACCTGATGCACAATTGTTCACAGTACGTGTCACGAACGGCCATTTCAAAATATAATCCATTTTTTAACCACAGGGACTACGCCGAAGGAGTATTCAGTCCAGCAGAAGAAGGAACCAGTAGTACACACAGTGGAATTTCTTGTTATTGTGAGCACCTATAAAAAATGGGAAATGATGAGATATTGCAACGATGTGTACCTAAATTTGACTGAGCATATATCCTCATGGAAGCACATGGGGGTGCTACAGGAGGGCACTACGCAGGGTGCACGACTACACAGCATATTCTTCGCACTGGGTTATGTTGGCCAACCCTGCACCAAGATTTGAAAGCATACTGTCGGGCCTGCGACATATGCCAAAGGACTGGAAAACCATCATGATGGGATGAGATGCCACTTAAGCCACAGATGATGCTATAGCCATTGGAAAAATTGGTAATCGACTTTGTAGGGCCGATAAAACCTCAGGGGAAGACAGGTGCATGTTACATCATCACCGCGAGAGAATACCTAACTCGATGGGCGGAAGCATAGCCGATTAAGGAATGCACGACCGTACGACTACACAAATTTTGTTCGACAACTTGCTGACACAGTTTGGGTGCCTGAAAATTTTAATGAGTGACTGTGGAATGCATTTGCTGAATGAAACCATCAGCACACTCACTGAGAAGTTATAGATGTATCATCGGCAAAGTACACCATACCATCCACACGCTAATGGGACAGTAGAAGCATTCAACAAGATATTGGAGACTGTGCTAACCAAAGTATGTAACACTCAACAAAATGATTGGGACCTACGCATACCTGTAGTATTATGGGGATATAGAACTACGTGCAAAAAATTGATAGGTCAGATACCCTTCAGGTTAGTCTATGGCATGGAAGTAGTCACAGTAATGGAATAGATCATACCCAGTTTGTGAATAGTGGCACTTACAGGAATGTTGGACCACGACGCTTTGGAAGAAAGGCTCACGCAATTACAAGAACTCAAGGAAGAATGGTTTCTAGCAAGATTCCATCAGTAGGTCCAGAAACAGTGTGAGAAATCCTAGCACGATCGCCATATCAAGTTGCACACATTCAAAGCAAACAATTTAGTGTTGTTGTATGACATCAAGTTTGACAAGTTTCCCGGAAAGTTCTGAATGCATTGGTTGGGACCATATGTGGTAAAAGAAGTCACCGATGGAGGCGCAGTCTAGCTAGTCAAACTTGATGGAGAACCCTTTTTAGGAAAAGTAAACAGTAGTCAGCTGAAGCCCTACATGGGTGGGCTTGTTGCCTGACTAACCGCCCAAAGCACAGTCTTCGTGACCTGAACAGTCTAAAAAGGATGTGGGACTATAAATACAAGTGCTAGAAGCCGGCACCAGAGAGGTGGATACGGTCAGATGCAGATGATTTAGAAGCGGCTATGGAACAGATCCAGCAAACGGAAAAATGGTGCGTCGCAGAACTTCGCACAATTCAGGACCACTTGGTTGGACTTCAAGTAATGATCTTTGCACCAGTCGAGTGACTTGGGATGAGTCACGATGATTGTGTTGGGGGCCTATTGGACAGCGAAGCCCAATTAGAGAGTTTTTGGGGCTTAAAACCCGAGTTTTGGTCCATGTAATGTAAAGACCTCATGCAATGTGGGTGCAGAGCGTAAGAGTCTAGGGTTGTCCACCCTAAAATAATGTAAATTTAATATAGAGTGTGTCGGCCTACACAAGGTCCACAGACCATGGGATTATATAAAAAGAGTGAGGCTCTAAGTGTAAAAGTTAGTCTTAAGTCTTAAATCTTTTGGAGATGTAACAGCGAGATGCAGAGATCTGAGTAGAAAATAGAAGTAGATCTAAAGGTATTGGGTCATAGTAGTAGGGTAGAGGATCTGCAGCTGAGTGCGCAGAGGAGTAGTAGAGTCCACAACTAAGTGCATAGAGCCCTGCAGCTAAGTGCGCGGGAAGGAATCAAGTCTATATTGGATCACGATTTGAAGACATTATTAAGAAAGATGAGTTGGTTTGATATACTATGCATTTGGTTTATGGATCTGTAATTGAAGGTTATCTATTGATGGTACTTATTTATTTATCTACATGCACTTATATGCATGCTTATAATTGAGAATATTCTTAGTAATTATCGAAACAAAACCTAATTAAGGAAGAAATGGGTGATTAATATTGGTCTCACTACGGTAGAAGTTGCGTGAAGGTGGGTCTATGGAACCTTAGAAGCTGTCAAGTACATGTAATCTAGTGAGCGCAAAGGCTGGATCGGGCACTAGTCTCCCACATCTATACATCCTTAGGGTGCGAAAACCTAGTTCCAGCACCCTCCCATACTACCTCGAGTGATACCTCAGTCCGCGCTCTGCCGATTATTGTCGAAAGGGCCAGTAGTATCGAGATTTGCTTGGCTAGACTCAGTGTTGAACCTGGGTCAGGCCCCAGGTAGCCAACAACTTCTAAGGGCTTTCGCCATAGTGGGGTTTTCCTTGGTCTTTGACGAAATTTGTTTCTCTTGTCTCTTGGTTTTCTTTCATTGTGCATTTGTCTAAATTATTCTATTTACTATTTCTCTACTCCTATTGAATAATTGAAGAAAGTGAAATTGTTAAATTGGATGCTATTGGATATTATTGAAGTAATAGTTTCACCATAGAACAAATTAATGAAAAATTAACAAGGGGTGAATCAATAGGGTGTCTTATTATTAATTTTCACCAATTTAAACTTCCCTATTAAGTCACATATATTCACCAGTAACACATTATATCATCACATGATTATCAACAATGTAAGTAGCTAAATGAAAAAATCATGATAGAAACTATAAATAATAAAACCATGAAACATAACCACAATAATAATCACACAAGAGACACAATATATTTGGTGGAATACCCTTCATCGGGCAAAAAACCACCATTGTTTCTACTGCATTGCTCTAAATCTTGTATTAAGTAAATAATGTCTTTTATATAGATTTCCTTACTCCCATCAGCATGGAGACTCAACCTCATATACAATTAGTTGACTTCCTTCATGTAGAAGACTCAATTCTATTGATCATCTCAGAAGATTTTGTTCTCACACAGATCTATGGACTACCATCTGCAGAAAGCCACCATGATCAATGATCCTTAACCAACATCATTTGGATTATCTAGCTCCAATTGGATGGAGAAACTATTCCTTTCACCGAATCTTTGAAATCACTACTCCACTCTCATGAAGTCACTTCTCCTCTACTCTATGTCAACCTCCTTTCATATATTTTCACACTGGATCCCAATACTTTTTTCTCAACTAAATTCAACTCTGTAATATGATCTTCAACATAAAGACACCATCAACAAATAAAAACACCACAAAGATATTCTGTCCACACAAGAAAAATAGTGGCCATGGTACATGCATCAAATATAAATAACAAAGTCATTAACAGCTAAAATAAATCTCAAAGTCATCCATAACATCAAAGCCTCACTCAAAATATAATTACTTCATAATATAATAAATAGTGTAAAACACAATCACTATGTTCCAAATGCATGAGCAACACCTGCAAAACAAATGTGAGAGTTGTAAACTATATATTTTAACCTTGTACAAAAATCACCTACAAACAAATTCTTAAAAAATAGAAAATATACAATGGCAAGAAACACAAAACAAATACACATAGATTTTCCCCTGGATCCCAAAACCGGGTCTACTAGATTGATTTTTCATTATGCTCATTTCAATGTTACAATACATATGTATACATGTCAAAGCATTCATAAACTCCAATCCATTAACCTGGGATTAGAACATAACCATAGTTCGCTTGACCGGATCTACAAAATACCATGGGCAGAAAACCATCATGCCCAAAACCATGTGGAAACCCATGCAAAAAACCATAGGTAGTTTGGCCACCTAATATAGGGTCAAAAAACAAATCACAGGGCATGGTATTGGACCTTGTGTAGGGGGGATACCACTCCCATAAAACCTCGAAATAGGGGGGTTTGTGCCACCCCTGTGACCCCACTTCTACGCTCAATGCAACGAATAGGGAATATTAGTCATGGAAAGAATATAACACACAGCCAACATTCTATCACTTGTTTTATTTCCCACACAAGGGGTCACAACAGAGCTTAGTCATTGGTCCAACCCTACAATGCCTAATGTTTCTCTACACCAAGAAAACTTCTCAGTGCTCATAAACTTTGTCAATAGATCTGCAACATTCTTCAAAATGTCCACCTTTACAAGCACACCTTTTTGTCCTCAACCACATCCCTCACAAAGTGATACTGAACATCAATGTGATTTTTCTTTGAATCATAAGCAGGGTTATTTTCTAAGAAAATTGTGCTTTGGCTATCACAACCTATCCTTATAGCTTGTTTTACTAACCCCATACTTGAACACAATATCTATAACCAATCTTCTTCCTTTCTTTCATGAGTGGTTTCCATGTATTTTCCCTCTGTAGTTGAAAGTGCCACTACAGACTTTCTCTTATGCATCCAACCGACTGCACCTCCAAATAGGTTAAACACATACCTACTTATAGATCTTCTCTAATCTAGATCTCCAGCCTAGTCTACATCAAAAAATCCATGGATGTTCAAAACTCTATCCAATCCTGGTCTTCCTTGATAGCATATGCCATAATCACTGGTGGCATGCAAGTACCTAAAACCCTGCCTCATTGTTGTCGATTTCTTATTCCCTAGTTTTGACATAAACCTTCTCAATACTCCCATTGCATATGTAGTGTATGGTCTAGTACAAACCATTTCATACATCAGGCTACTGGCTACACTTGCATATGAAGCACATGACATATCCTCTTCCTCTTCTTGTCTTGGGACACTATTTAATAGATAGATTTACACCTTCAGGAATAGGAACCTTCGTTGATTTACTATCCTACATTTTAAACCTCAGTAGTATTGTCTCGACATACTTCCTCTGGTTTAACCAAAGCTTCCTCTTTTTCAGATCTCTTTTAGTTTCTATGCCCAAAATATAGCTTGCGACACCAAGATACTTCATGTTGAATTTGGAGGAAAATTGGGTCTTCATATCCTGGATTATTTCTTTGTCATTTCCAATCAGCAACATATTATCCACATACAAGACTAGATAAATAATATGGTCACAATTAATTTTAAATACACACGTTGATCTACTTTTCTTCTAGTGAATCCAAGTCCCCGTATATATGTATCAAATTTCTGATACCACATCCTTGGTGACTATTTTAACCCATACAAATACTTTTTTAACCTGCATGCCAATTCTTTATTTCCCTTCACTGCAAAGCCTTCAGGTTGTATCATTTAGATCTCTTCTTCTAGATCCATGTGAAGAAATGTTTTCTTCACATCCATCTGTTTTACCTCAAAATAAAAAGAAACAACAACAGATAAAAATAATCTAATAGAAGCTATGTTGGAAACAGGAGAAACAATATCACTAAAATCAATTCCCAACACCCAACAATAACCTTTTTCTACCAACCGAGATTTGTATTTATCCACCTTGCCATATGCATTCATCTTTTTCTTAAACTCTTGTTTTCTTCTAATGGGTTTCCTTCTAGTTGGAAACTCCACCAGATCCCAAGCCTCGTTTTTTTCTGAAGATGGAATTTCATCAACCATGGCCTCTTTCCATAGTTTCCATCCTCTGAATCTACTGCCTCGCTGACAGTTCTGGTATCCTAATCAGTAATAGATAAATAAATATTTGAACATAAATTAGGTGGACTATACCTTTTTGGTTGCCTTCTTTCTCAAATTGATATTCTCATAGCTCGCGTTTTTGGCTCTTCATCTTATGATTCCTATTCTGTTGTACAGTCTAATTCTTCCCCCTTTAGCTTAAACTCTATCTTCCTAGGTTACTTTAGTAGCACTACATGTTTCATAACATATTTCACCTCTCGAAAAACCACACCTCAGTTGTACACAACTTCCTCATTTCTAGGTTCCAAATCTTATAACCTTTCAAACCATCCTTATACCCAATAAGGATGCACCTTTCAGATTTACTATCCAACCTGGCTATTTTATCCTTTGGAACATGTAAATATGTATCACAACAAAATAACCTCAGATGTGAAAGAGAGGGTTTCTTACCAGTCCATACCTCATGTGGATACTTATCTCCCAACGTTGATGAAGGCGATCTATTAACCAAGTGTTGAGGCCTCGAAAATCGCTGCCACAACAAAGGGGAAACCACCCGGTTTGGACCTTAGTACAGCTCCTTTTACGTTTGGAATAGTGGCTTCGACTGGGGATAATGGGACCAGTTTCCCAAGAATTATAAGTGAAAGGGATGGATGAGTGATTTATGATATATGATGGTGATAAGCGAACACTATCGGCGAAATATACTAACTATAATCTAATCCCGGGACTTATCGAGTTTTGGAGCGTAGCGTTTGATAATCTGTGCTTTAGGGCAGGCATATAGATGACTCTAGCGCTAAGGCATAGATGTTTAAACCATTTAAGATTGCTCTGCATAATTAGTTATGCAGAGCGATAATAACAAACTACTACACTTTGTCATTCATATCATTGCTACATGCATGATTAAAAGAAAGGGCATATCACACAACATCCAATAGTGGAATGAAATGAAGATTTACTGTTATAACGCATACATGTATTCAACAATAGCAAAAATAATAACAAAGCAATTCATATAATAATAAAGAGCACGGATGCAGATAAAAGTACCATGTAAGCTGCTTAACAATCCATTATATAAATCGCTATGTCGCAGTCCTTTCTTCAAACCAGAATGCATTCCAAGCAAGAGACAATAGTGCACAATTGTATAAAATAGCCTTCTCGTTAAATTAAGGACTATTGGTCGAGTTTCACAAAAGAATATAGGCTGAAGCACAATAGTGCAAACTTCAACCTTTAAGTCTATTACAAAATTTTACGACCCTTTCCAAAAAAATGAAAGGGTCTATAAATACTAAGCTAATCTAAATATCTAAGAAACTGAAAAGCTATTAAATTGGCATCAATAAATATTTCTTCTATTTTCCTTGGCGATCTGGCAGTCGGCAGCAATGCTTCATTCGGTGGGCTCTTTGCCTTTAAACCTCAGCTGACATATCGCCAGCATTGGCTCTACTTCCGGTGGAGTGTTGAGACGTGAAGTGAGCTGGACATCATATGTGGCGTCCTGAATGTCGGGGATCACGCATCTGAGAGCATCTGTTAAACATTTGAGGGCCGACCTTTGAGTGTGTGGCTTGATTAGAAAGAGCCAATATGCTTCGGAGGTTAAAGTATTTACTCAAGCGATTAACCTTCCCCTTTCTTCCAAGTCATGATAACTTGTTTGTTCAATCATGTTTGCTATTGTTATGCTTCCAGGTGTGCACTGGGAAATCATGTTTGCCAAATAGAGTGTGTTATTAACCAAATCAATCATATTACTGGCAATCATTTTACACCTTGGAGCTGCCCTTTCCGCTTTCATCACCTGAGTATTCCACTCCGTGAAGATTATGTCTTTGTATGTCTCATAGATTCTAGGCAAGTTTGCTGCCTTCCCCACATCAGTATCTTGCCAATCAAGGTATCCGGCTATGGTTTCTTCGGCCTGATCTAGCTCATTCCTGGATTTGTCTATCTGCTGACATACTGCTGTAGATACTTCACATAATGGCTCAGCCTCAGTTAGTTGTCGGCACAGGAGTCTAATCTGAGAGATTAAGGTGCTATTTATTTGAGCTGCCTCTGCTCTGAAATCTTCGACTTTCTGGGTGCCTTTGATGCCTTCAAGTTGTGCTAATAGTTGAGATATTTGCTCATCTTTTGATTTCATCATCATCTCATTCACCGCCCTCAACTGTGCAAATGCCTCCGACAATTCTTTCTGCTTCTGGATTGCGCTCTGGTCGATTCTCTGTTTTTCGGTCTGCACTTGCTGGGTTAATACATTGTTTGCTTGCTGTTGTGCCAGCAACTGCTCTTCTACCTGTGTTGCCTTATTTTGCACCTCGGCTACTTCTGCTTGTAATGCACAAATCTCCTGGTCCTTAGTCTTCAACAAAAGACTTACCTCTGATGCCTTATCAATAGTTGCTGCAGAATAAGCTCCCGTATACTGCGATAGCTTGGTTAGATCATCGGAGGGGTCCAATTCCTCCTTCCAGACTACATTGCCCGTGACTGTTTGCTCAGGAAAGATAGAAGGTTGATCAAGCCTTCATCTCTTCCTTGAGCGCTTAACAACGGCTTTATGCCTTGGACTGTAGAAAACATCCAGGGGAGGAATATCTTCCACCTGGAGGACAATTTGATTAGAAGGGTCTATAGTAATTACCTCGACATCCTTTGAAATGGGTGGGCCGCTGGTTCCACTTAGAACCTGAGAAGAAGTGGTATCTGGCGCATCACTTGCCTTAGAGGTGCCTGAGTCTTTGGAGCCCTCCTTTCCACTAATAATGGAATCGAATTGGTTCCATTGTTTAAGTAATTCGGGATCAATGGAGGTCTGTTTATGTTGCTCTGTCTGGGATTTGCTCCGCTCTTTTTCTTGTTCTAACCTCTGCTGCTCCTCTGACTCTTTTCTTTGCTAATCTTCTAACTCTTTTCTTTGTCTCTCTTCTTGCTCCCTTTTCTGCCTATCTGCCAATTCCTTTTTCTGCCTATCTGCCAGTTCTTTCTTTTGTTTCTCCTCTTCTTCCTTCTTCCTCTGTTCCTCTATCTCCTTTTGTTTTCTCTGTTCTTGATCCTTCTGCGCCTTTTGCTGTTTTTCTATCTGTTCCTTCCTCTGCCTCTCAGCTTGCTCTTTTCTTTGCTTTTCTGCCTGCAGCTTCTTTTGCCTTTCCTCCTGTTGTTTCTTTTGTTCGTTAGTTGTAACAGGAGGTTGGTTTGTCTATTGCCGACCAGGCTCGCTTGAGGAAGACGCTGGGGTTATTGTCAATAGATCTAGAGGCAGAGTTTGCAACCTCTGCTCTCTAAGTTTATTGAACTCAGTTAATGTCTCATCATTGTATTTCATTCTAGCAAGCTCTTTGGCACCCCACAATGTTTCGGTGCCAATGAACAGGTCATCAAACATATCCTCTTGATGGTCGACTTTTGTTAATTTGGCCTGTTCTAGGGCAGTGAAGGCAGTTTTATGTGGATCATAGAGTCTGCTTAGGAGAGTGGCTAGGGATAAAGCTTGCATCTTTGTTGCCTCTTTTTTTGCATGCTTGAAATCATGCAGAGTAAAAACACCAATTCTTAAGGGAAAAGAGGGCCAACCCCTCTTTTTCTCTTTCTTGAGAGTTTGTGTGACACTCTCGGCCATAATCTGGTAGGAGATTTCTTGGGCTAACAATTTGTCTGGAACATATAGAGGGAGAACATGTGGCTTGGCTTGGCTCCCATAAACTCTAATATAGGTGAAACGCTCTTCTCCGAACCAACTTGCTACAGTTGGTAAGTCGAAGGAAGCCAGATAGGAGATTTTGGGGATAGGCCGATCAAAAATGGAATAATGAATGGGAACCATAAAACCATTGCAAATTTGATACAAATGGTCCTTGTAAGAGGACTTCCACAACTTCTGATGGTACAAATGAATGGGTGAGGGGTCTTGGGTGGTCCACCTCCCATCGAGGATATGAAATTCAGAATTAAAACACAAAGTATCCATAATGTAAGCACTATAATAAAATGGCGGGATTTTCCTTTCGGTAACTCTGGATTTGGCTCTAAAGTCATGGACAGCTATGACCAAATTATCAGAAAGAATGGTGGCCCAATCCATGATAAAACTATTAACAGCTGCTTCCATTAGGGGAACCATTTCTATGTCGAAATTAGTAGAGTCATGCAACCCCCATAGTCTACACATCATAATCCCTGCATAGCAATAGGGAGAAGCCAAGGAATTGACGGAGTACTCACCCGAGCTTTCGTGCTTGTGTTTGGCCGGATTCTGCCTCCAATCCCGGATGGGTTCAGATTGTACTTCATTTTCGGCTGCGAATTTCTCGATGAAGGCTTTGTTATAGATTCTCTCCGGCTCGGGCAAATGATACATTTGCCTTAGGTGCTCTGGCTTGAACGACCCGAAAATCCTTCCATCTCTTGTGTGAAACGTTCTGTCTATGATTGGGATTTCTTCGATTGCCCATCGCACTACATCAGTGTAGGGAAGGACTTGCTCTCTGGCTGCTATCCTGTGAAGGAAGGAATTAGCCAAATCCTTAAGAGTAGCATCGGACTTCTTTAGCACATCCACACCAGCCTCTGTCACTATCGCTTTCGGTTGTTCAGCCTCTAATAGATTATATGTGCCCTGCCATGAAGTCCTATTGAGACCAGTGCACGTAGTGTCTGAAATTAGGCCTTTCTTGCTATCTGTGGTGGTCTGTCCTCCAACAGATGTAGCAGCGGAGCCTGCGGTCCTCTTGGATTTCTTCCCCATCATGCTCAGGCTTCTCTGAACAGATGAATTCTACACAAGTGCAAGAGAAATCGTAACAAGGAAATAACGATGACAATCCATAACGGGAAAGATATATCATTTGAAGCGTGTTGAGATTAATTCCCAAAAGTGGCTGCGGATCCAATCACTGGGCAGATATTGCAGATGCATTAATGGTGATTTAAGGGCTGCTACTCATTAAATGAATATTACACCATTATCCGGCTGAATGACCCCCTTAAGCGTGCAATAGATATTTTGGCGGTTAGACGCAAGTGTTCGTTAATCGAAGGGGAAATTTTTTTTAAATACACATGCGTTACCTTATCCCTGCATTAACGGCATTTTGAAATTTGCGCTTTATCAATCAGATGTCATTATAACTTTAAGGTTTCAAGTGATGATTTTTTGAGAATGTCGACTGCCGATGAGCGATACCGCATCGCATCGGGGAATAGATGCTACACAATCTTTAGAAAAGATCCTGCCGAGTGCCGATTGCGACATCGCATCGGACTAGCACGTGGAAGCATTAGAAAGTGTATATAAAGTGATTTGCCGATTTCCGATTGCGATATCACATCGCATCGGGGGTAAGACCCGAGCGCCTTATCGAAGTGCATGGGATTCTGCCGACGACCGATAGCGATATCGCATCGGGTCGGGGTTATAACTTTAAAGCGTTTTTTCTTTATACATGAGGCAGCGCCGATAGCCGATCGCCGATATCGCGTCGCGTCGGGGGGTGAGTTATGTGCACTTATTAGGTGTGCATGGAATATCGCCGATAGCCGATTGCGATATCGCATCGGCGGAAATGAAAATACCATTTTAATGCGTTTCTTATGCCATTGCGATATGTGATCTTGCGATCGCTTTATCGCAATAACAAAAGAATGTTTCGTTATTGGAACACTTTTATTCAAAAAGGGTTAAATACATAGACTAATTTGATTATCGTACCTTTTTGAACACAAAAGCGTTGCTGCCAATTAAATTTTAAGAGGGACCCATTCCATATGTTAACTTCTTGTGTGAATGAAAATGTTATGTAATGGGGGGTTGTTGTAGAGCACAACAATTGGCGATTCGCTGGAAGAACCAGTTATCTCTGAAAGTAATACAAACACTTAAGCCTTTCCAAAATAGAAACTCAATCAGAAGGAGAAACTTCTAATATAACTAGATATTCATGCTTTCTGAACAAAGTGAACTTATTCTGTTAACTTCTTCCCATTTGGTTTCAAGAAAATAAATACATTCTAAGTTTTTAAGACAGGTCCTTATTGGTTTATAATGATAAAACAAAAACTTTCCCAAATCATCTTTTATAATTAACCCCTCTGTCATAGGTAGAGCCTCTGTTGCCAGCAAACGTTTATAGTCTCGATAGGGATACCTTTTAACCATAGTATTGTCCACTTTTCCATTCACATAAGAGTGTAGTTAACAGAATGAATCTAAAACATGTTCTCATATTTTATTTTTCATCTGTTTTTTCTTCTTTGTCATTGATAAGATAAAAAGCCATTGTCCTGGTTTGTTGGCCAGCTGTTGACAATGCCATTCACTGGTAATAATTTAACTGAACAAGCTGGCTCGTGATGAGACCTCTTGTCTTGAAATTTCAAGCCATTACCCTGTTTTGGTAGGAAGTATTGGTAATGTCAGTCAAACTATTTTCCTATGAACATGGTAAGCAGGCTTGTAATAAGACCTCTTATCTTTAATCTTTTATATTTTAGAATTACACTCTGAGTAACCATAAACTTTAGTGAATGGGGTGAACAATCTTCTTCTTAAAAGCAAATGGATGACAGGTGAAGAGTTGAAGATGCTGAAAATAGGTTAGTTTCTACCTTAAAATATATAACCTTTGGAGACCAGTTTTGAAAACAGAAAATGATTCACAGAACTTTTACATCTTGAGAAGAGTCTTCAAAAAGTTAGGTTGTGGTTTCAGAACACACAGATATCTAGTTTCCTAGAAATTATTCCTTTTGGTTGAGGGTTCTACTATCTAAAAGCAAATATTCATATTATTTTGTGAGACAGTTTCTTCAAACCCAGCAAAAGGTCAATGGGGATACTCTATAGTTTTATTTCCTACCAATCCTACAAACTACACAAATCTACAAAGAGGAGAAGGGATTACCTTCTCAATTGAAGAATTTCTTCAAGATCAGGCCATTAACAGGGAGAGAATCTCTCACCCCTGATAAGTCTTGCAATAAAAAGGTTGAATGGCCTATCTTCTCACAGATCTGAAATGGCCCAAGCCACAACTTTTGGAATTTAGAGTGCTTGCCCTTGTCCTCATGGGCCCTGTCCCATTTGAGAACTAAGTCACCAAC
This sequence comes from Pinus tabuliformis, assembly GCA_031772625.1. NCBI lineage: Eukaryota > Viridiplantae > Streptophyta > Pinopsida > Pinales > Pinaceae > Pinus > Pinus tabuliformis. The sequence goes on along the minus strand of CM062807.1, from coordinate 1,269,582,604 downwards.
TCAGAATTGCTTGAAACCGGATGAGGCTGAGTCAAATGATGCTTTGATGATTTGTTGATGTTTGGCATGAGTGATTTTGGCTTTTTCCCTTTCTTCTTCTAATTTGAGAATTTGGTCATGTCTAAGTTGGATAGAAGAAGAAGGAGTCTCTTCAATGTACTGTACTAGGGCTAAAGAGGGTAGAACAAGATTCGTAGGCAATACTGCTTCTTTTCCATATACCAGATTAAATGGGGAGGAACCTATAGAAGCCTTTTGTGTTACTCTATCAGCCCATAATGCAAATACTAAATATTTGTGCCAGTTTCTATGATTCTGTTCGACAGTTCGCTTAATGATTTTGATGAGATTCTTATTAGTAGATTCGGCTAAACCATTTCCCTGGGGATAATAATTAGCAGAATACTTCAGTTTAAACCCTCTTCTGATAGTGAAATCATATATAGCATTTCCTGAGAAATAGGAAGCATTATAAAAAACGAGAGCGTTTGGGACACCAAACCTGGTAATGATGAATTGGTCTATGAACTCGATGATTGCTTCTGAATTTGCTGCCTTCAAAGGAATAGCCTCTACCCATTTAGTAAAATAATCAGTAGCGGTGAGGATATACCTATGTTGTTTGGAAGATGGTGGAGTAATTTCCCCGATGATATCTAATCCCCATTGTTCAAATGGCTGTTCAATGTTGACAGGTTGCAGAGGGAAAGCTGATTTCGGTTGTCTTCCACTAGAAGTTTGGTAATTGAAGCATTTTCTTACGTATTCGTGAGCGTCTCTAAACAGAGTAGGCCAATAATATCCAGCATGAATAACTTTGTGAGCTGTTGTATCTGCTCCGAAATTTCCTCCTGCTGGTCCATCATGTAACTCCTGCAAAACCTTTTGAGCTTCAGGTTTCTCAAGACATCTTAACAGGATAGAATCATAATTTTGTCTAAAAAGCACATTATTAATGAGAGTGAAATTCTTTGCTTTTAACCTAATGGCCATTTTATTTTTGTAAGATAAATTTGGAGGAGCATAACCATTTTTCAAATAAAATATTAAATTTGCATATTGAGATTCAGAATCAGTGACACTTATCTGATTGATTGATTCAGTCTGACCCATATCGCTTGATTCAGGAATGTTAGATGCTCCTGCCAATATCCTGCAAAAACCTTGACCTCTAACAATCTTTGCTGGTTTAATTTCTAAATCATATTCTTGAAGCGCTGTGACCCAATTTGCTCTTTTTTCCCCCAATTCCCTTTGGATTAGAAATTGCCTAACTGCAGAAAAAGGGACTATAACTTTTGTGTGGGTTTTCAAAAGAAAGGATCTATAATGCTTGATCGCTTTAAAAACCGCAAAGGCTTGTTTTTCTACGTCAGAGTAATTCAATTCGGCACCCTGAAGGTTAGAGCTAAAGAATGAGATAGGAGCTTCCAAGTTGTCCTCATTTAGTTGCGTTAATACTGCAGCATAAGATAAGTCGGATGCCATGGTGTACAATGTAAAGTGATTGGAGAAATTTGGAGTACTTAAAGCTGGGGCATTGATTATCGATTGTTTGATTAGATCAAAGGCTTCTTTCTCCACTGATCCCCACTTAAAGACCGAATTCTTCTTAATCATTGCTTGAAGAGGCAAAACCACTTGGGAAAAATCTGGAACAAATCTTTTAACGAAATTAATTTGACCCAAAAATGACTGCATCGATTTTTTATTGTGTGGGAAAGGGATTTCAGAAATTTCCTTGATCCGGTCAGGATCAATATAAATGCCATCTTTGGATACTATAAAGCCTAAGAGTTTTCCTTGATCAAGAGCAAAGAAAGACTTCTTTGGGTTCAGAGAAATACCATATCGTTTGCAACGCTGAAAGATTTGATTTAAGTCATGCAAATGATTATATCTCTTCTTGGAATACACGGTAATATCGTCTAGATAGACAACTACTGATTGATTAATCAACCCTTTAAAGGCTATATCCATGGCTCTCTGGAATGTCGCTCCCGCATTTATGAGTCCAAAAGGCATTTTCTGATATGCATATGCTCCCCATTTTGTTCTGAATGTGGTTTTAAGTTGGTCATCAGGATGAACCAACACTTGGTTATAACCTGAGAATCCATCAAGAAAGGACATCAATTCAGAGCCTGCTACTGATTGGAGGATTTGCTCCATTGTAGGTAATGGGAAATTATCTTTCAATCTTGCTTTATTCAAGTTCTTGAAATCAATACAGATTCGAATGTCGCCATTTTTCTTTCTGATTGGCACCATATTAGAGACCCAGTTTGAATGTCGAACCGGAAAAATAATCTTGGCTTTCAAGAGCTTTTTAAGTTCCGACTTTATCTGACTCTCCGAATTTGGATGTATTTTTCTTAACTTTTGCTGAATTGGTTTCTGATCTGGAGGCATAGGAATGGTATGCTGGATAATAGATGTATCATATGTCTTCAAGTCATCAGATTTCCAAGCAAAGACCTGTTTGTTTTTTCTTAATAGTTTAATAAATGCTTCCTTTTCTTCTTGAGAGAGTCCTAATCCTAAGTTTATGTTTTGAGGAGCATCGTCAATGCCTAGATTTATCAATTCAAACCTAAGGGTAGAACTTTGAAGCTTTGCATTAATTACAGGTTTAAACCTGTCTTGGATATCATAAAGGTCTTCAAGCTTCACCACTGGTTTAGGAATCGAATTTTCTTGAGGCATTTCTTTCATCTGTCGATCATGATCATCTTCCTCAATAACTTGATTGTCATAGGATTTTTCTGAAGTTAGAAACTGCAAGATATCATCGTCCTGGTTAAATACTCTCCAATTCGTAACATTGTGAGGAATTGAAGGCCTAAAAAGTAATTCTATAGAAAATCTATCAAGGTTGTAGTCTTCCGAAGGTAAAAGCTTAGAAGCTACATTGGCTAGCAGGTCGGCTGCCGAATTTTGTGACCTAGGAATGGAAGAAATGTTGAATGCTGAAAAGTGTGAGGTAAGATCCTGTACTAGCGATTGATAATGCTTGAGGTGACTTGAAAGACAATGAATTGCATTCCTCACATGTTTGACAATGATTTCTGAATCGCCAAATACTTTTAGATATCGTACTTCAAGGCCGATTGCTTTATATAATCCCGGGACTAAAGCTTCGTATTCGGCTGTGTTATTAGTGCACTCAAATTCTAACCTACAAGACAGCATTGTCTTTTCTCCTTGCGGACTAACCAGAATGCAACCTGCTCCTGAGCCTTCACTAGACTTAGAGCCATCAAAATATAAAGACCAAAATAAAGGAGTATTAACAAAAATATCTACATTTTCCTCTGGATCATTAAAACATCTGGACTTATCAGTTTGTGAAAAATTTTCAATCTGAGATGTAAAATGATTGACTGAAAAAGGAGATGGTTGGGCAACAAAGTTGCCAAAGAATGATTCTGACGAATAGTTCCCCAAAATGTTGTTGTTGAATGCCACAGGTTGGTTTTCTTGCTCAAATTCAGTAACTGTGTGGGTCATATGCTTCTCTCGATCAATCCTTATTTGATTCGGCTTTCGCTTGTAGGGAAGCCACATATGTGACCAATTTGTGGAAATATACCCATGCAGCTTTTCAGACCAATCTCTGCTCAAAATCAAACCATAAAATTCAGGTATGTCGGCAATTAAGATGTCAATCCTCTATACAATCCTGGGGTCGGCAGACAACCTGATGGTTACCGAATTAATTTCTCCCACAACCTGCACTTTAGTCCTGTCCAACTGTACAATATGAATGGCAGACTTCTGGGGTTCAATGTTCAGTTTAGAGAAAACTGAAGCTGGCATTATATTAGATGAGGCCCCTGAATCAATTAAACAGTTGTGCAGGTTTCTATTATAAATCTCATAAGTCAGCAGGAAGGGTGGAGTGTGAGAATTTGATTTATCTCCAATTAGAACTGAATCGGTAATTTCAACCATACCTACAGGAGGCTGGCCTGAATCGTTGGCATCTCTTGCACTGGGAAGGGGAGTAGAGGGAACAACATTTAATTCTTTAAGAAGTAATTTTTGTTGATGCTTTAACTTGCTAAGTTCGAACATGGTTATATTTGCCTTAGTTTTCTTCATGTCATCAACAATGTTATATTCCATTGAATCAGATACCACTAATGTCTTGGATGTTGGAGGAGAATTAGAAGTTGAAGGCTGGTTTTGGGGAACTTCTACAGGTGACTTCTTTGGGGGTACCTTGTCCTTTGCTGTAGCAGCACCTGCGCTCCTCTTCTTTGAAGTTGCCTGGGTTGGTTCAGAAGTACTCTTACTTCTTGTAGTAACAGAAAAGGCTTCTTCTTCATTCTCGATATCAAAGTTTGGGAGTATAAAATCCCACATTCCGTGGCATTCAGCTACTTCTTCTTCATCATCGGTTTGTGAAGTTGTTTCCTCTCCTTCTTCTTCTTGATCTGAATCTGTGTTAGATATAAGATTGGGAGGCTTTGATTCAGTTTTCTTATAAGTTCTAAATGGTCTTTTGTTTGAGGTTTCGGCCACTTTCTTCTTTATCTCGACCATTTCGTTAGACAATGTTTTAAGAACCTTTTGTAAACCTTCCATGTCATACGGGTCCTTTGGGGTTTTCTTCTTGGAATCTTCTTTAAATGAGACTTTTTTAGCTTTTCTATCTTCCAAAGCAGCTTTCGTTTCTAGAGCATTGATGCGCTTTTCAACATCAAGTGCTTCTCTCATGTTTTCCGCTAAGGTAGGTTCCCCAACCCTGTCTACAAAAATAGCTATGTTGGCAGGTAGGGCAGTAATATACCATTCGCTTCGGATTTGTTCACTTGGTTTAGAAGCGGTAGGGATTTTATTCAGTAGTTTATTAAATCTGGCATTAAATTCCTTTATTGGTTCCCTGTGCTCTATTCTCAAATTGGAGAGGTCGTTTATTAAAGTTGCTAAGGACCTATCATCTCCATATTTGGTAAGAAACTGCTCTTGGCATGTGTTCCAACTGGTAATTGAACCAGAAGGTAAGGAAAAATACCAGGATCCTGCTGATCCTTGTAAGGTGTAAGGGAAGAGTCTTACAACAACATCTTGCTCTGTCACTCCTTTTAAGTTAACCGCTAACATAAAATTGTTGATGTGTTCTTCAGCCTGGGTCCCATCATCTGGATTGAATTTAGGCAGCCATTTTTCGGGAGCATCGGGTAGATCATGCAATGGTGCAGGCATGTTGACTGCTCCTGGCCTAGTCCATGGGTCTGCCATTATGATAGCGACAGTGGTTGACACTACTGTTTGGATTCCAGATGTATGGGAAGGGATCAAAGATGAGGAGTGAATAGGTTGGGATATTGAGGCTTCTGATCCCTGATGAACGACAATTTGCAATGGGGGAGTGGATGGTTGACCTCGCAGAGGAGAAAATGCAATGGAGGACGTGGATGAAAGCTCTTCACTATCAGATCCTTCAGTAATTTTCTTTGCCCTTTTCCTTTTAGGTAAAGGAAACTCAGTGGGTTCAATACCGAGTTTTTCGCTCTGAAGTCTGGTGAGAGGGTGAGTGAGGTTGAATTGCGAAGTCGCACTGCTTTCTGATACCTCAGATTTCTGTGGTGAAATCGAGAAGCTCTGAAGTTTATGGATTAGAGACTGAACTTCAGGTGATTCAAGACTTAATTGCTCTGTGGTATGATGGGTTTGAGCAGTGGTAGTTGATTCCTCTTCTTCTTGTTTGGATACTGACGAACCAGTATGCAAATGGGAAGGACGAGGGGATTCGGAGGGGGAAATACTCTTGGAATAGGTTTTAGGTTTGGAATTGTGTGCCATTCACAGTTGAGGCCCTCCTTCTAGCGCCAATTTTGTTGAGGCCTCGAAAATCGCTGCCACAACAAAGGGGAAACCACCCGGTCCGGACCTTAGTACAACTCCTTTTCCGTTTGGAATAGTGGCTCCGACTGGGGATAATGGGACCAGTTTCCCAAGAATTATAAGTGAAAGGGATGGATGAGTGATTTATGATATATGATGGTGATAAGCGAACATCTAAAACTATCGGCGAAATATACTAACTATAATCTAATCCCGGGACTTATCGAGTTTTGGAGCGTAGCGTTTGATAATCTGTGCTTTAAGGCAGGCATATAGATGACTCTAGCGCTAAGGCATAGATGTTTAAACCATTTAAGATTGCTCTGCATAATTAGTTATGCAGAGCGATAATAACAAATTACTACACTTTGTCATTCATATCATTGCTACATGCATGATTAAAAGAAAGGGCATATCACACAACATCCAATAGTGGAATGAAATGAAGATTTGTTGTTATAACGCATACATGTATTCAACAATAGCAAAAATAATAACACAGCAATTCATATAATAATAAAGAGCACGGATGCAGATAAAAGTACCATGTAAGCCGCTTAACAATCCATTATATAAATCGCTATGTCGCAGTCCTTTCTTCAAACCAGAAAGCATTCCAAGCAAGAGACAATAGTGCACAATTGTATAAAACAGCCTTCTCGTTAAATTAAGGACTATTGGTCGAGTTTCACAAAAGAATATAGGCTGAAGCACAATAGTGCAAACTTCAGCCTTTAAGTCTATTACAAAATTTTACGACCCTTTCCAAAACAGTGAAATGGTCTATAAATACTAAGCTAATCTAAATATCTAAGAAATTGAAAAGCTATTAAATTGGCATCAATAAATATTTCTTCTATTTTCCTTGGCGATCTGGCAGTCAGCAGCAATGCTTCATTCGATGGGCTCTTTGCCTTTAAACCTCAGCTGACATATCGCCAGCATTGGCTCTACTTCCGGTGGAGTGTTGAGACGTGAAGTGAGCTGGGCATCATATGTGGCGTCCTGAATGTCGGGGATCACGCATCCGAGAGCATCTGTTAAACATTTGAGGGCCGACCTTTGAGTGTGTGGCTTGATTAGAAAGAGCCAATATGCTTCGGAGGTTAAAGTATTTACTCCAGCGATTAACCTTCCCCTTTCTTCCAAGTCATGATAACTTGTTTGTTCAATCATGTTTGCTGTTCTTATGCTTCCAGGTGTGCACTGGGAAATCATGTTTGCCAAATAGAGTGTGTTATTAACCAAATCAATCATATTACTGGCAATCATTTTACACCTTGGAGCTGCCCTTTCCGCTTTCATCACCTGAGTATTCCACTCCGTGAAGAGTATGTCTTTGTATGTCTCATAGATTCTAGGCAAGTTTGCTGCCTTCCCCACATCAGTATCTTGCCAATCAAGATATCCGACTATGGTTTCTTCGGCCGATCTAGATCATTCCTCGCTTTGTCTATCTGCTGACATACTACTGTAGATACTTCACATAATGGCTCAGCCTCAGTTAGTTGTCGGCACAGGAGTCTAATCTGAGAGATTAATGCGCTATTTATTTGAGCTGCCTCTGCTCTGAAATCTTCGACTTTCTGGGTGCCTTTGATGCCTTCAAGCTGCGCTAATAGTTGAGCTATTTGCTCATCTTTTGATTTCATCATCAGCTCATTCACCGACCTCAACTGTGCCAATGCCTCCGACAATTCTTTCTGCTTCTGGATTCCGCTCTGGTCGATTCTCTGTTTTTCAGTCTGCAGTTGCTGGGTTAATACATTGTTTGCTTGCTGTTGTGCCAGCAACTGCTCTTCTACCTGTGCTGCCTTATTTTGCGCCTCGGCTACTTCTGCTTGTAATGCACAAATCTCCTGGTCCTTAGTCTTCAACAGAAGACTTACCTCCGATGCCTTATCAATAGTTGCTGCAGAATAAGCTCCCGCATACTGCAATAGCTTGGTTAGATCATCGGAGGGGTCCAATTCCTCCTTCCAGACTACATTGCCCGTGACTGTTTGCTCAGGAAAGATAGAAGGTTGATCAAGCCTTCGTCTCTTCCTTGAGCGCTTAACAACGACTTTATGCCTTGGACTATAGAAAACATCCAGGGGAGGAATATCTTCCACCTGGAGGACAATTTGATTCGAAGGGTCTATAGTAATTACCTCGACATCCTTTGAAATGGGTGGGTCGCTGGTTCCACTTAGAACCTGAGAAGAAGTGGTATCTGGCGCATCGCTTGCCTTAGAGGTGTTTGAGTCTTTGGAGCCCTCCTTTCCACTGATAATGGAATCGAATTGGTTCCATTGTTTAATTAATTCGGGATCAATGGAGGTCTGTTTATGTTGCTCTATCTGGGATTTGCTCCGCTCTTTTTCTTGTTCTAACCTCTGCTGCTCCTCTGACTCTTTTCTTTGCTGCTCTTCTAACTCTTTTCTTTGTCTCTCTTCTTGCTCCCTTTTCTGCCTATCTGCCAATTCCTTTTTCTGCCTATCTTCCAGTTCTTTCTTTTGTTTCTCCTCTTCTTCCTTCTTCCTCTATTCCTCTATCTCCTTCTGTTTTCTCTGCTATTGATCCTTCTGCGCCTTTTGCTGTTTTTCTATCTGTTCCTTCCTCTGCCTCTCAGCTTGCTCTTTTCTTTGCTTTTCTGCCTGCATCTTCTTTTGCCTTTCCTCCTGTTGTTTCTTTTGTTCGTTAGTTGTAACAGGAGGTTGGTTTGTCTGTTGCTGACCAGGCTCGCTTGAGGAAGACGCTGGGGTTATTGTCAATAGATCTAGAGGCAGAGTTTGCAACCTCTGCTCTCTAAGTTTATTGAACTCAGTTAATTTCTCATCATTGCATTTCATTCTAGCAAGCTCTTTGGCACCCCACAATGTTTCGGCGCCGATGAACAGGTCATCAAACATATCCTCTTGATGGTCGACTTTTGTTAATTTGGCCTGTTCTAGGGCAGTGAAGGCAGTTTTATGTGGATCATAGAGTCTGCTTGGGAGAGTGGCTAGGGATAAAGCTTTCATCTTTGTTGCCTCTTTTTCTACATGCTTGAAATCACGCAGAGTAAAAACACCAATTCTTAAGGGAAGAGAGGGCCAGCCCCTCTTTTTCTCTTTCTTGAGAGTTTGTGTGACACTCTCGGCCATAATTTGGTAGGAGATTTCTCGGGCTAACAATTTGTCTGGAACATATAAAGGGAGAACATGTGGCTTGGCTTGGCTCCCATAAACTCTAATATAGGTGAAACGCTCTTCTCTGAACCAACTTGCTACAGCTGGTAAGTCGAAGGAAGCCAGATAGGAGATTTTGGGGATAGGCCGATCAAAAATGGAATAATGAATGGGAACCATAAAACCATTGCAAATTTGATACAAATGGTCCTTGTAAGAGAACTTCCACAACTTCTGATGGTACAAATAAATGGGTGAGGGGTCTTGGGCGGTCCACCTCCAACCGAGGATAGGAAATTCAGAATTAAAACACAAAGTATCCATAATGTAAGCACTATAATAAAATGGCGGGATTTTCCTTTCGGTAACTCTGGATTTGGCTCTAAAGTCACGGACAGCTATGACCAACTTATCAGAAAGAATGGTGGCCCAATCCATGATAAAACTATTAACAGCTGCTTCCATTAGGGGAACCATTTCTATGTCGAAATTAGCAGAGTCATGCAACCCCCATAGTCTACACATCATAATCCCTGCATAGCAATAGGGAGAAGCCAAGGAATCAAAGGAGTACTTACCCGAGCTTTTGTGCTTGTGTTTGGCCGGATTCTGCCTCCAATCCCGGATGGGTTCAGATTGTACTTCATTTTCGGCTGCGAATTTCTCGATGAAGGCTTTGTTATAGATTCTCTCCGGCTCGGGAAAATGATACATTTGCCTTAGGTGCTCTGGCTTGAACGACTCGAAAATCCTTCCATCTCTTGTGTGAAACGTTCTGTCTATGATTGGGATTTCTTCGATTGCCCATCGCACTACATCAGTGTAGGGAAGGACTTGCTCTCTTGCTGCTATCCTGTGAAGGAAGGAATCGGCCAAATCCTTAAGAGTAGCATCAGACTTCTTTAGCACATCCACACCAACCTCTGTCACTATCGCTTTCGGTTGTTCAGCCTCTAATAGATTATATGTGCCCTGCCATGAAGTCCTATTGAGACCAGTGCACGTAGTGTCTGAAATTAGGCCTTTCTTGCTATCTGTGGCAGTCTGTCCTGCAACAGATGTAGCAGCGGAGCCTGCGGTCCTCTTGGATTTCTTCCCCATCATGCTCAGGCTTCTCTCAACAAATGAATTCTACACAAGTGCAAGAGAAATCGTAACAAGGAAATAACGATGACAATCCATAACAGGAAAGATATATCATTTGAAGCGTATTGAGATTAATTCCCAAAAGTGGCTGCGGATCCAATCACTGGGCAGATATTGCAGATGCATTAATGGTGATTTAAGGGCTGCTACTCATTAAATGAATATTACACCATTATCCGGCTGAATGACCCCCTTAAGCGTGCAACAGATATTTTGGCCGTTAGACGCAAGTGTTCGTTAATCGAAGGGGCAAAGTTTTTTAAATACACATGCATTGCCTTATCCCTGCATTAACGGCATTTTGAAATTTGCGCTTTATCAATCAGATGTCATTATAACTTTAAGGTTTCAAGTGATGATTTTTTGAGAATGCCGACTGCCGATGAGCGATACCGCATTGCATCGGGGAATAGATGCTACACAATCTTTAGAAAATATCCTGCCGAGTGCCGATTGCGACATCGCATCGGACTAGCGCGTGGAAGCATTAGAAAGTGTATATAAAGTGATTTGCCAATTTCCGATTGCAATATCGCATCGCATCGGGGGTAAGACCCGAGCGCCTTATCGAAGTGCATGGGATTCTACCGACGGCCAATAACGATATCGCATCGGGTCGGGGTTATAACTTTAAAGCGTTTTTTCTTTGTACATGAGGCAGCGCTGATAGCCGATCGCCGATACCGCGTCGCGTCGGGGGGTGAGTTATGTGCACTTATTAGGTGTGCATGGAATATCGCCGATAGTCGATTGCGATATCGCATCGGCAGAAATGAAAATACCATTTTAATGCGTTTCTTATGCCATTGCGATATGCGATCTTGCGATCGCTTTATCGCAATAACAAAAGAATGTTTCATTATTGGAACACTTTTATTCAAAAAGGGTTAAATACATAGACTAATTTGATTATCGTAACTTTTTGAACACAAAAGCGTTGCTGCCAATTAAATTTTAAAAGGGACCCATTCCATATGTTAACTTCTTGTGTGAATGAAAATGTTATGTAATGGGGGGTTGTTGTAGAGCACAACACCAAGTAACACACAATCTCCACTATCTCTACCCAAAATTCCTATCATAACCCGACACCATTGAGCATGCTTCTTTCCTTTTCCATAAACGTCTTATTCATTATTTTTTCAACTCCATTTTACTAACGTCTGTATGGGTCATTCTTATGTCATGCTATACCACACTTCTTATAGAACTCTTCAAATTCCTTCTTTCAGAACTCTCCACCATTAGCTATCCTCAACACCTTTATCATATTTTCTTTCTAGTTTTCCACTAGAGCTTGAAATTTTTTAGACCTGTCAAAGTCTTCAGATTTTCCTGAGGAAATATATCCATGTATTCATTGAGAATTTATCTATAAATGATACATAGTACACATACTTTCCTATTGATGGAACCGACATGGGTCCAAACACATCAATGTTCACAAGCTCTAATATCCCTTTCGCTCTCTTAGCCCAGAGGTGAAACTCACCTGATTATGCTTCCCATATACACAATGTTCAACTAAATCGAAATATAGAGATAAATTAGACAAAAATTCTACCATACCATTACCATGAAGTATTTAAAGGCCCTTTTCTCCAATATGTCCAAGCCTTTGATGCCATAGCATGGTCTTTTCTCTAGAGACCACTATATTTTCTGTTCCCCTTACAGGAACCAAAAATATGTTACACCCATCAATAACAATACTACACAAAAGCTTGTACAAACTTCTAATCTCAAATCACCACATCAATACCAGTTCTCCACGAACCATCTTACAGGTATCTTTCTTGAACACTATTTTTACACCTCCATCATCCATCTTGCTTAGAGAAATCAAATTTCTGACCAATGCAGAAATATAAAAAACATCAGTAAGTGTTCTAATCCTTTCACCTTTAAAATTTAGCTTTAGTTTTCTACATTCAATGTTTCTAACCTTCCTATCATCCCTTAAGAAGACATCACCGCCATCAAATTTCTCATACTCGCAGAACAACTCCCTATGGGGAGTGAAGTGAAAGGATGCACCCGAGTCAATCAATCATGCCTCATTATCTACGTGTGTACTCAAAGAATAAGACAAGTAAACATCCTCACCTTCATCTGAGGTGTTTTTCACCTCTACAGAAGGAGCTTCATCAGATACATTTCCATTCTCGGGAGCATTAGATCTACAGTCCTTTCTATCGTTCCCTTCCTTTCCTCATTTCTAGCACAAACTTATAGGTTTTCCTAGAGATTTAGATCTCCCACTTGAGGACTTATTTTTGTTTATATTCTAGGACCATCCTCATATAGACAAGGCATATCCATTCTGACCCTCCATATTTTTCCATCTCATCTCCTCTAATAGCAAGGATGAAATTATTTCATTAAACTTCAAGGTAGTCATATTGCTACCAATTGCAACAACCAGACTATCCAATCAATATGGTAGAGAACACAACAAAAATGGTGCACTTATCTTCATATGAAACTTTAATATCAATAGATAAAAAATGGCTTACCACACTATCAAAGGCGTTCAAATTCTCTGTCACTGAGTCTCCATCCTTCATCCTTAGGTCATACAACGTTTTCCTTAGGAACAATATGTTCACTAGAGACTTAGATTGGCACAAAGTCCCTAACTTTTCCCACAAATCCTTCATTGTAGCTTCCCCTGATACATTCAACAATACTGAATGTGCCAAACACAACCATATTGTTCTCTTTTCTTTCTGATCCAACTTTTCCCACTCTTCAGCTGACATTGCCATTGGTTTTGTACCTAGATCTATCGTGATCCATTGATCTTTATCCACCAGTATATCTGTCATCTTGAGTTTCCACAACTCGAAACTTCAGCCATTAAATTTCTTGATCTCTATCTTTCCATTGCTCGCCATCTTCTTTCACCACAAGAATTGATCCCCCAGATCTCCCACTGAATAGGGTCTACCACAGGCCTGAGAAAAACCCCTCAGCAATAAAGGTATCCCCTTGAAGCGAAAACAACTCTGATACTGAATGTAGATTTTAACCCTATACAGAAATTACCTACAAACAAATTCTTAAAAAACATAAAATATACAATGGATAGAAACAAAAAACAAAAAACAAATACACAATATTTTCTCCTAGATCCCGAAATCAGGACTACCAAATTGATTTTTCATTATGCTCCTTTCAATGTTACAATAAATATATGTACTTGACGAAGCACTCATAAACACCAATTCATTAACCCTGGATTAGAACATAACCATAGTTCCCTTGACTAGATCTACAAAATGTGATACGAAAAGAACCATCATGCCCAAAACCATGTGACAAATCCATGCACAAAACTATGTGTTATACCAAGCTCTCAATATCTACCAACATACGCTGCTAAATCTCATTATATCTCTGATATGCAATATGAATTTTTGAATCAATACACTACTTCAACAAATAAATCTTCTCATGATTCTACCATTAACACTCATGAACAATATATCATCCCTCTTGACTAGGTATAAACCATTTATCTACTTCTTTGTAGCCTTCTCACTCACATACTAACTTCAACAATCACACCCAACTCCAAAATAAATAATATAAAACATGTAGGGAGAAATCTACTTTTAGAATGGGATCAATAGTGCACAAATTTGACAAAAACAATCATCAACCATCACTACTTGTGCACTAAATTAATTCACACTCATTGGAATACTTTTCAAACCAATTTTAATGCTTTTCAATTAATTTAGAAGCCTCTTGATCTTTCCAAGTCGAATTAACCCATATGTGCACAAGGAATGCATAGAAATTATAGCTAAATACACAACTTCATGCACAGAATTGGATGATCTAAGTTGTAACCACATGCACAGGCTTGTCTCCATGGGGTTAGAGCCTTTCAACCACATGCACAAACTTTCATGAGTGTGGTTGGGGTGGAGGATGGAAGAACACTATAAAAACACCTCATATCCTACTCAAACTTTTACCAAAGCTTGATAAGCCTTTGTAGGACCTATGGAAGCCATTTTCACCTCTGAAACACTTATGCAAATAGCCTAAGCATGTCTCCCAAGTGTCATAGTTAAGTTGATCTAAGGCTAATAAACAAGTTTTTGCATGACTGCTAACAAGTCCTCCACTCTCCAAAAACACCTGCATAAGATACAATACATGTGTACACCATTGTACCATCTCAACACCATTATCATCATCATCATGAGGCCAAACCACCACTACAATAAGTCATCTTCATGAGAATAAGAATGAAGACCTAGATGAAGACCTAGTTTCCATCTCAATTGGTGTTCCAACTCAACAACATGAATGACACACGAACCATCATTTTAATCTCTTTTAGATCTATATCATCCACCTATAATAACATCTCTAATGCCTCCAATCAATGCATAAAAAGGCATCAAAAAATGGACATCAATGCATGACAACACATGCAAACACAAGACAACTCCCCCATGACCACCATGCTTCCAACAAGCTACGCCATCAAAGGTTGACATCAATTCCAACATAACCATCACAATGCCAACTCAAACAGTTACAACCATGCTACAAGAATGACATCAATGAATGAACTTGGCTACATATGTTTGACATCAATTCCCATATGCGCCAAATTCCATAATGAACCAATGGAAACATCAGCTTGCTAGAACCATGCACACCATAATGCCAATAATCTCCCCCTTTGGCATTGATGACAAACATGCACACTCTCTAGACCATCATCTTCTATCTCTCCCCCTTTGCAATCGATGGAAAAGGGTCAACACCATCCAATAGGTAGCAAGAACACAAGTATAAAATCAAAGCATCTAACGTCCATATGGTTTAAGAATGATGCATATCAACCAATGAATATACTCTCCACATCAACATCAAGCAATATACTAAACCAGTCAATATACAAAGAAACATATCAAATGAAACACCTCTATAAGAAACAACAATATACATAAGAAATCATAGGAAACAATGAACAACAACATAATATGTGCATATCCATGAGGCAAAAAACCCATACTCCATAGCAACTTACATAGCAGTAACAACAATAGCCACACATCCTCTTCACTCATATCATGAGGTTGAGGCCCAACAATAAAATCATATCATGAGGCACAACATGGACTCCTCCAAGAATTTCACAATGACAAAAATGGATGGCTAAAGTGAATAGAAACTAATAACCCCCCTTGAAGATATGCCATTTCAAAAATCATCTCCAACCTTCAATGATTTACTTCCTCTGCAAACATTGCTTCCTTGCCAAGAAAGAAGAACCATATGGACCAAAAATCCACTTGACTATGACTATACGACATATAACATTATACATTCATGATTGTAGTAGCGACATAAGACCTCATATATGACCAATATATGACCATAACATGACCTCATTACTCATGAATAAATGACCCAAAGATACATACAATAAAAGTACATGGCTTCATGAGCATTTTACATGGATATATCAATAAAATACATGTTTCTATCATCATATCCTATGGACCAATGACAAAAATATGACATAAACTCATGATACCCCTCCAAAACATCCCTATCATCAAAATGACTCAAACTACTAATGATTGGACTGACTATCAACATGGAAAGATGAAACAATGGAAGATACATGGTTGTAATAAAGTGCATATAACATCCCATACATGGCTTGTCCATGTCTCAAATCATATATATGCATGCTCATATATACCAATATCTCCTATGCATGGTATGCATAGCTTCCCTTGAGCTCAAGATACCTCCAATAGACAAGTTGATCATGTGAACCTAAAATGTGGAAGAGTCGCAATGATCTCATAACGTGTTGTTGCAATAACTTGTACTCATTAAACTATCACAAGTCTACCATAGGCTCCCCCTGAGATTATGCACCTCTTGTAAATTCTGCAGTCCTTTTATAAATATGCAGGAAATACTAATGGACTACAAGAGGGAATTCTCTTCACTACTTGAAGAGTTAATGCTACTTAGTTCTCCAAACTATCTTTGACTTCTTATTTTCTTCCTTCACTCGTGTTCTACTCTATCCTCATTATTTTTGTTTCTTTTTCTGATTTTTCCTTGAATAATGGGACAAAATGTAGTCTCTTTCCATATGGCGAAAGTTATGACATGTGTAGCACTCCACATGGCCAAGATATGAAGAAATAGGATCAAATCTCTTGTTTCTCATGCCATCTCTATACCATTTCATGCAATGTGCTTATCCTCCATTAGTTGGATCTGCAATCAAATGCCTTGTGGCTAAACAGGTTACATGAATAACAATAACCATAAAAAGCATGATTATACCTATTAGCCAACTTCCTTGGTTGGTGATACTGGTGCAACCTACACTGATTATATCTATACATTTTGTTTCAGCATTTAGTTGCAACATGTCCAAACTTGTGACGACTGTAACATTCTACCTTATGCACAAAAGGAACAAAAGAACTTTGGTTCCTTTGGAATTTTAAAGATCTACCATGATCCTCTCCTAGAGCAAAATATTTTCTGAATGTATGAGATCCTTGAGATTTTCTTCTCTGGTGCTACTGGTTTTTTTGATGAATTTTTTTTTTGTTTATTTATTTCTACTCTTATGGCTGGCATTGTTTGCTACAAGTTCTTCTGGTTCTACTTAAGTGTTTTTACCTGCATGGAAACTAGACTCGCCATTTTGAAATCCCAAGACTAGATTTATACAATGGTGATCTCTGGATCTCAAGAAAATTATCCCACATTGCGCTTCTCCAACTTCCGTTGCTTTCTCAAGGACAACACTTCATCTTCTAGCCTCTGACACTCATATTCCTTCTCTTTGTACTACTTCCTCATGCCTTCCTCAACTCTTTATGATTCTGCCAATTTAATTTTTAAGCTGATAATCTCCTCCTTGAGATTGGCCTCCTTATCATCACATCTATGCAATAGTTTGTCTTGATTCTTTCATGTAGTTGTTAGTATAGAAAGCTTAGCTATAAGAAACTTAATATCATTCTCATATTCACTAAGCACTTCAACATGATCAAAATCTAAATAATCAAAATTATAACTCAAAACAAAATCATTAATATTTATACCTTTGGGTTCATAATTTTCTATTTTCTTCTCATCATTGGTTGAATCATTTGCACTAGTAGGATGAGACTCTTGTGGCTGAGATTCTTGATTCTGTGGCCCTTTTTATTCTTCTTCTTATTGCTCTTTTTCTAATTCATCTTCCTTCAATCTACAAACCAATATAAATCCAGAATCACCAAGTCCTACGCTATAGGGGACAATAATGGGTAATACGCCTTCATGATTTTTGAAGTCGAATGTTGCCAAGATATTCAAAAACAAGTTTCCATTAACACTAGCATGGTGTTGGTTGCTACATTTATAGCCAAAAAGTTGGAAAGTAGAGAAAATACAAATAACAGTAATCCTACGACAAAAGCTCCATAAAGGAGATGGAAAAAGAGTCAAGGAGAGAGCAACACCATAGAGAAAAATGTATTGTATTGTCCTCAACTTTGAATTGCAAGAATGTTGAGCAAGGTAGACTCAAATTTCACATGTACCCTCACAAATATCAAACAAATAAAGCTCAAAATGACCTCTGACTTGATCGAGTACCATGTTTATTTTTCTATTAATAATGAGAAAGTTAGGGAATTTAACACGGTCTTAAGTGTGTGGTAAAAACATCGACAAAGTTATGACTTGAGCTCTTAGAGGTTTAACAATAAATATATTGAATTAAGATTGGGCTACCAAAAATAAGTTATCACAAATAGCTTTCACACCTTTAGTCTTCATGCCCTACTCTTCCTAATCGCAAGGGATGTTCAACAAATTCCAACATTTTTATCCAATGTTAAAAGCCCACAATGAACTTCTGACTTTTTACATTCACGGACTGAAATGTTTAGGAGGCACAAACTGCATCTCAATCATCACTTATAGAACAAGAGGCTAAAACCTCAATCACTATGATTTTGTAAAGATTGTTATCCATTACTTCATCTGGATAATGAATCAGTTGACCAACTTTTCATTTACCTTTTTCAACAAGGGCCTCAAAATATTTATTAAATGTGCCTTTTGAAATCAGAACGTTGTAGTAGCAATTAAATTCTCTAATCAAAAGCTCCATTGGAATTTTTTTTTGGAAAGCGAGTGAAAACTTCTCTCCATGTAGGAGTCGAGATAGAACTTGATTTGGGGTGGTCTACAAAATGTTTCCTCTTACTTTAACATTTGTAATCTTCATCTGTTTTCTACAGAATAAAATCTTCGATCATTGGAAAGAATGCACCATCCAAATGCGAATCCTCTTCTTTACGGTGACTCTCCATATTATGAGTTGTTTCAATGTCCGACATATCGTAAATAATGGATAAGAACACTAGTGAGTCATACCATTATGCTTATATGGAATCTCTTGTCATATTTTTCCTTCTAAACAAAAGGTGGTTATATGATTGTTATATATAGCAACGCTCCAAGAAAAAAGTGGGGCTCTAGTTTAGCAAAAAGTATAAAAGAATTGGGTCGTTTGGGGATCAGTTGACCCAACTGGGTGTCGACTATTCGAAAATTGTGTCGACTATTCCCATTTTCGAGGGTGATCGATAAACTGACCCATCTACAGGTGTCTATAACCACAACAGTTACATTGATATCTTGATATAAGGAAAATTTGTTTGTCCATAAATTAAGAAATATGGAATGTCCCTTCTTCTTCTTATTATTTTTAATGGAGACAGTCTTTACATTTCCACTAAATTTTAATAGTTAAATGGTCATATAGCGTTTGTCTACTTATTAATAAATATAGAAGGTTGTTATTACTTCTTATAAAAGGTGATTGATATTTGTATTTAATTTTAAATTGTGATTATTTATCACAACCGAATGTTTTTTTGGCAATTTTTCTTTGTAATGTCAATTATTAAGAATTAGCTCGTTCAATTTCTACTTAGCCCGTATGAACTCACTATGAATGTATTCACAACTATTTAGAGGACCCAATCAATACATTTTTGGATCATTTCAAGTCCATTATAACTAAAACTAATTGATTCGTGACTATGCCCTTTTAAAGTAATTCACTCATTGTAGGAACTGTGGACAGCACATATCTCCACAATGGTATGATATTGTCCACTTTGGGCCTAAGCCCTCATGGATTTGCTCTTGAGCTTTACTGCAAAAGGCCTCATACCAATGGAGATATTTGTCCATTCTTATATACCCATGATCCTCTCCACTTCTAGTCAATGTGGGACTTTGATCGTATACCCAACAATCCTCCCATCGAGCCTCCCCTCAAATGATTATCCATCTGTCCACTCTCTACTAACCAGGATTCTTCGCTCCAATGCATTGGAAGCACACGCCTTACATCGAAAACCACCTACCTCGAGAGCTTGCTCTATCCCAGGTCAACTCCTCTTCACCGTGTTGGGACCAAGACACGTCCATGAAGAATCCGGAGCACACCGCCTGTCTAACTGAGCTCATCCACGGATCCCATCGTGATATTACCAGGACCCACCACCTTCGTTCGACATTCTGAGGATTCATCCACTTGGCTAACTTTGAACTTTGGCTCCGATACAACTTGTAATAACTCTGGACACCACATATCTCCACAATGGTATGATATTGTCCACTTTGGGCCTAAGCCCTCATGGATTTTCTCTTGAGCTTTACCCCAAAAGACCTCATACCAATGGAGATATTTTTCCATTCTTATATACCCATGATCCTCTCCACTTCTAGTCAATGTGGGACTTTGGTCGTATACCCAACACTCATGAACCAATATATTTTTCGACTGCAAAACTGAAATCGATCCATGACTATGAAATTTTAAAGTAAGTCAATGCTTTTGAACTATATCCATGAACTACTCCACAACAAATCAATGAAAATTAAATGCAATGATAAATTGAAACCATATTAATGTTATCACACGCATTCATGAACTCGAGTTTAGATCAACCATTATCTCAATGATTAATTTGTGCACACAATGTTGGTCACATCACTCCTTTTATGTGCAAAGGCCTCATCATCAACCCATACATTGTAGGTAATTAAAACAATGTTTTTATGGATCAAGTCAACCCTAATCCATTTAGCTAAATCAAGTGTTGACTACATCAACCATAATCTTAAAAATCAATTGCATTCACAGGGATATTGAAACCTTTTTAAAGCACAAAAACATCATCACAATACTATTGACATCAATACCAACCACAAATGGTGAATATCTTGGGTTGACATCAATGCCAATGTCATATTGTTAGCATCAATTTGACACAAGGTTTATGGAGTATTGGAGAGCAAGGGGATGATAAAAAAATGAATTTTCGTCACCAATCCTACATGGACATTTTCCAACAATCAACATCTATAATCTTCTTAATTTTCCATTATTAACAAT
This sequence comes from Pinus tabuliformis, assembly GCA_031772625.1. NCBI lineage: Eukaryota > Viridiplantae > Streptophyta > Pinopsida > Pinales > Pinaceae > Pinus > Pinus tabuliformis. The sequence goes on along the minus strand of CM062807.1, from coordinate 1,269,561,982 downwards.
TTCTACTATATACTCTATGGTTGTTGTTTTAATCAATAACAATTTCTACTACTCTATACTTTATGGTTGTTGTTTTAATCAACTAACTTCTTTTATTGTACCACAAAAAGTTATGTTTATTATGTATATTTCTCAAAAAATATTTCTGATGTATTAGGATGTGTTTAGACTCCAAGTGATAGGAGCCCTAACCTTATTTTGAGCTCACACAGATGTTCCTTTGGATATCTAAATACACATGAATTGTGCATCTAAGAAATGTAATTTTGACTCATACCTATGAATGAAATTATTGTGTTTTTTTTTTTGAAAAAGAAAAGCAATGAACATATTTTTTATTGAGAAAAATCCATATTAAAAACCCATAGCCTCAAACAAATATTACCTTGCTATGATTTTATTTCTAAATCTTCCAAATCATGAGACACATTTTGTTCTTTATTATTACTTTTGAGTACATATTAACAACTGAAGTATGTATGACATGTTTTCTCACACAAATATACATTTTTGATAGTACATTTGTAATACTTTTAATGGTTATGTATTTGTCACAGGTCATTTGGCTCTTTTTTCCCTGTATTTTTGAAATAAAAATATTTATTTATGATTGTCACTATTCTAGCTAGTAGAACCAACATTTCATAAAGGCCACAAAGGCCAACATGTTTTGGTTGGCCCACCCTTACCATTATATTATGCTACCTATTTTTTTAATGTAATTTGACTAAGTCAAAATGTTTAGAGGAGAAAACATTAAAACATCTCTTGCATATCTAGCTCACTTCTAAACACAATAAATATTACATTATACACTGCAGTATAATAAAGAACAACAATTGGACAAATTTTTAAAAGTACTAAATTTATTGCAATTATTGACTGAAAATGAATTTCTATATTTAAAAAATAAAAAATAAGACATTATAACAAATAACATTTAAAAAAAGAAAAATAACAGGTACTCATAACAACAAATAACATTTAAAAATAAAATTATAACTTATATCAACCACATTTATCATTTATTACTATTCTAATAATGGAAAACAACATAACTCATATCAACCACATTTATCATTTATTACTATTCTAATAATGGAAAACAATAATGGAAAACAATGTTCATAATATCCATAGAACTCTCAATTAAAATGGAAAAATTGATCAGATAAACACCATGTTCGTTCATACGACCAATAGAACTCTAAACTAAAATCGAAATTGGGCTATAAGTGCTTTCCAGTGAAAATTGGTATCCATGTACCTGCCCCCCGGGCAACCCGTTAACATCAACGACTCCTTTGTTCTTGTGTTATATTCCACCATACTCTCACTACCCCTCAGCATTAGCCATATCGTGTCACGACCATCTCCTACAACGAGAAAATCTGTGCCTTCTGAGGATTTGATCATGTCTTCAATCAATTCGGCCTTGATGGTATCAATCATCTCCCACTCCCACTGCCGTTCACTAAATTTCCATATACCTAATGAAAAATGGGGGACTATTGGGAGTTTTCCAAACATCCCTTTCCCTGACTCATCTCCGTTCAATCTCCCCACCCATATAAATCCATAATCACCAGCTCCATCGTTAAAAGGGACCATAATGGGTAGTGCGCCTCCATTATTTTTTAAGTCTATAGTTCCAGGGATGTTCAGAAAAGACTTTTCGTCAACCTTCACATGGTGCCGGTTCCTATATGGATAATCAAAGGATTTGAAAGTGGAGGAAATACAGGTAAAAATGTTGATAGCACGAACAATGTTGATACGACGATAACTCCGTAAAGGAGATGGAAAAAGAGTGGAGGAGAGAGGAACACCATGACGCAAAATTGGTTGTACTGTCCAGACCGTTGTAGTGGACGAATATTGAGCAAGGTGGACACAACTTTCACCTGCAACCTCACAATTGCCGAACAAATAAATGTTAAATTTGTAATTTCAACAGCGTGGTGTTTTTTTTTGAAAACCGCCCCGATCTCCCCGCACCGCCTTTGGAAAAAGGTTGTATCTGCCGGAGGGGACCAGACACAATCAGGATGCGCCACGCGTCCCGTGTACAACTCCAAATCCTCCCTCTCCCCGGACGCTAAAGGTCGTTTTGTTTGTGCGACCTTGGTGAGCGAATTGCGTTGGATCGGGTCAGGAGGCTCGGATCTGCGCGAAGCTGTGCGGACTTTAATGACCGGGCCCGACGAATGAGGTGGCGACACGTGGCACTGAAGTGACGTTAACCGACCCCGCCCGCGTCAAAATGAAATTTTTTTGTGTCGTTTTGTGGTTGACCGCCGTGGAGGAAACGACATGGTTTTAATGCTTCTACGTAGAATTAGGTGGCGGCTTTTAATGTGGTTATGGGGCATTCGTCCTATATTTTTTTATATATGTTTTTACGTAGAATTTGGTGAGGCCATTTAATATGGTTATGGGCCATATTTTTTATGTTTTTATATATGGCTATGTAAGCCTCCGTGTTGTAATTGTTATGAAGTTTTTTTTGTTGTGTATTGTGACTACGGCAGTGCATAGTGGTGTGGGTTAGTTTTTAAACGCACAGCAGTGCGAGAGCTCATGGAATTGTAATGAACGCACAACAGTGCGAGATATCATTGGAATGGTGCTGCAGTTGACAATGTAATGTATGTGTGCCTGCGCACAGTGGAGCAAAGTTTTTTCTGTGTGGTGTGCATTGAGGCTGCGCACTGTATGCGCAAGAGAGAGCAAGGGAAAAGAATGTAATGGGTATGGTGCCTGCGCACAGTAGTGCGATTTTTGTAAATGCACAGCAGTGCGATATAAAAATAGGGATGTAATGTTTTCCTCTTCCCATTGAAGAACAGAGGAACACCATGATGTTTATGTAATTTCCACAGCAGTGGAAAATATGTGAGAGCAGCAGAGTTTTTTTTTATTCCCTCTTTGTACAGAGGATGAAATATGTATCAGTCTTTTTGTTTTAAGCAATAGAAAATGTTTTATGCTGTTGTAATGGACTGTTATGAGTCATTCTGTTTTAATAGTTTCTCTGTGCAAAGGTCCTGGAACAAAGGAAACAGAGAATTGGCTCTGTGATGTCTGTTTGTATGGTTTTGGTATTTTCCCCATCAAAAATACCCAACAGTGGTATCAGAGCTAGTCCAGGCTCTTTGAAGACTCAAAGAAGCTGAAGGAAGGTGTTGTTGTAGCAGTCAAACCTCTCCAGCAGTGTGAAGCCTCAACGAAAAGGATTAAGGTATTCCTCAAGCTTTCCTTTGTGTTACTGTTGAAGGAACAGTCAGTGATTTAAAAGAAAACACAGTCAAGTATTTAAAGCCTATATAAGAATGGCAAGGTCAAAGAAGAAAGCCTCCAGGCCTGTTAAAAATGTGTCTCCTTCCTCTATTAAAATAGAAGACAATTTATTTGAATACATTTTATTTGAAACCCCAAAGTTTGATGGAAACTTTGATGTATGGGAAATAAAGATGAGGGCTTTCCTAATGTTTGAGGGGATTGAAGTCTGGGAGTCAGTTATTGATGACAACAAGAAGGATAAAGAATCCATGGAGTATGATGCACAAGCAACAAAGACTATCTTGGATGGACTCCCTGATTCAGTAAAGAAGAATCTAGGAAAATATACATCAGCAAAGGATATATGGGACAGACTGCATGACCTTCATGCAAAGGGAGCACTGACCATGACAATGAGTCAAGAAGAACCCATCATAGAAGCTGAGAATGAAAAGCTTGACCTCATCAAGCTTCAAGTAAGAGAAAGGGATGAAGAGCTCGCTAAGCTTAAGAAGGAGCTTGACCAATGCAAGAAGAAACATCATGAAGAAGTCATATCCATGACAAATCAGCTGAATAGTGCAAAGAAGCAAGCAGATGTCTTGACAAGTGAACTTGAACAAAGACACATGAGAATGAATAAGCTTGTGGAAGAGATTGGACAGTACAAGGTAGAGGTCTCCTCCCTTAAGTTTGAACTACAAGAAGCCAGGAAGCAGGCACAAGGAGCTGAAAAGAAAATGAAGAGCAGTCAAGCAAAAGATGAAGAAATCTCCAAAATGAAGACAGATATTATCTCCTTCAAAATAGTAGCAGTTGAAGCTACTCGTAGGAAGGAAGAAACTGAGGGACAACTAGCAAAGAAAAATAATGAATGTGAAAAGTTAGAAGAAGAGATTGTCCTCCTCAGGAAGAAGGTTGAAGGGATGAACAAGATCATGAAGAGCTCTCAAGCTTTGGATGACATGCTCAGCTATCACAGATCTCCATCTGATAAATCAGGACTTGGGTATGTAGGTGAACCCTCAAACAAGGATGAGAATGCTTTAAGCAAAGGAGATGTGAAGAAGCCAGAAAGAGATGGTGATGCTCCTAGTTCCAGCAAAGGCAAGGAGAAAAATGAAGGCTGCAATAGAAGAAATCCCGCTCCAAGCAGAAAACCATCTCCAGGAAGAAATGTAGCCGATGGCAAGAAGACAAGAGGCAATGGTGATCATCAAAGGATCTCAAGGCAGCAAGGCTTCAGAAGTACATCAAGGAAACCTCCATCTCCCAGGTACCAAAGTTCATTTTATGGTTATTGTTATGCTTGCTCAAACTTTGGTCATATGGCAAAAGACTGTAGAGCACTTCATAGAGATAGATGTTGTGGTCCCCGACAATCTCCAAGAAATAATTTCACAAGAAGAAATCATGAATTCTTATTCATGAATAAAGTTGAATGCTTCAAGTGTCATAACATTGGGCATATGGCACGAGATTGTAACTTGACATGGGCTCTTACACAAGCTAGACCCATGCAAAAGAAGAAAGTTACACAAGTATGGAGAAGAAAAGAAATACAGTGTGAAAGCCCCTTAAGCAACGCAGCTGATCTAAATTTGTTTTGAGAAGAGTCTGCCAAAAGAAGACAAGCATACATTAAAGGGGAGCTTGTAATTTTTTACTTGCTGAACTGTATTAACAGTCACTCATTGATGAAGACCTTTTATAAGGGAAGGACATGAAGTTAAATATGCCATAAAATCAGAAAAGAAATGGGGGCAGAGCTCAAATGTAAAGAGCAGCAGTGCAAGAAGAAAAGTATGCAGAGCATGGAGACCCTCACAGCAGTGGGAAGATAGAACATAAAACAACAGTTTTGAATTTTTTTTGGAGCACATGCATTGAAATGCATAGCAATGGAATGTAGTTTTCCTTTTATGTAATGTGAGAGAATATACTCACAGCAGACTGAGTATAATACACAGCAGATGAAATGTTTTGTATTGGGAATGAAAATGCAAAGCAGTGAGAAGAAAATGAGAAGAAGGCAAAACGCAGCAGAGCATAAATGCCCAGTGGCTGAGAATGCAATGAATTTTTTTTACACAGTAGTAAAAAAAATGTAATGTTTTTCTTCATATGCAATGCAACATGCAAAGAAACGCATAAAGAAAAACAGGGACAACAGATTTTTAATGCACATGGGTGAATGATAATGTGTGGTAGCAGCAAAATGAAAGGAATTGCACAACAGTGCATTATGAAAATAAAAAAAATGAAGATGAAGATTGTGTGAAGCAAGGGTGTAAAAAGAAAAGGCAGCAGCCCATGTTAACAGGAGTTAGTGTATGGGCACACAGCAGTATGATGAAACAAAAGGCAGCCATAGTGCATATTGCAGAGGCAACGCAGCAGCAAATAAAAACCCAGGGATGACAGAGTCTATGGTTATGGGTATGGACAACAACATGATGGCAAGAAGGAGAAGCACACAACAATGCAAATAAGAAAATGCAGCAGCATGAAGTTTTGTTGAAGAAATGAAAGGTAATGGACAGCAGCACATGTAAAAGAAATTTTTTTCTTTACAACAGTATATGTAACTGTAATGAATGTGTTGTTCATTGAATTGAAATGCGATATATGCAACAACAGTGAATGTAAGAAATATTTACACACAGCAGTGTAAATTTGTAAGTTGGGACAGTGTAATTGTTCCAGAAAAGACAGAGTATTTTGTCTTTGAAAAGTGCACAAGCAATGCAAGTCTAGACACAGCAGTGTGGGGTAGACACACTAAAGAAGATGACACAACATTGCAGCAGAGAATATGCAGCAGCATAAAAAAAACATTGTAATGAGTTTGCACACACAGCAGTGCAATGATTGTTTGTTTTGGAACTACATTTGAAGCAGTCATTTGGTGAATCCCTCTGTCAAGAGGAAGATGCTTTTTAGCATACACATGGTAAATCCCTCTATCAAGAGGATGATGCTTTTCAACATAGTCACAGGTGAATCCCTCTGACAAGAGGAAGGTGCTCTTCAGCACATTGTTATGGTGAATCCCTCTGTCATGAGTAAGGTGCTCTTCAACACATTGTAATGGTGAACCCCTCTATCATGAGGAAGGTGCTCTTAAGCACAGTTCAGGTTAATCCGTCTATCAAGAGGAAGACAACTTTGTTTGTTTGTGAACTGCATCAGAAGCAGTTGGTGAATCCCTCTATGTGAGGAAGATATCTTTGTAACAGCAGTACTGAGGAATCCCTCTACGAGAGGAAGTGTTTGGGTATGATTGGATGCCCAACAGTTGAAATTAAAGTGGAGTGTTAAATTTGTAATTTCAACAGCGCGGTGTTTTTTTTTGAAAACCGCCCCGGTCTCCCCGCACCGCCTTTGGAAAAAGGCTGTATCTGCTGGAGGGGACCCGACACAATCAGGATGCGCCACGCGTCCCCTGTACAACTCCAAATCCGCCTCTCCCCAGACGCTAAAGGTCGTTTTGTTTGTGTGACCTTGGCAAGTGAATTGCGTTGGATCGAGTCAGGAGGCTCAGATCTGCGCGAAGCTGCGTGAACTTTAATGACCGAGCCCGACGAATGAGGTGGCGACACGTGGCACTGAAGTGACGTTAGCCGACCCCGCCCGCGTAAAAATGAAATTTTTTTTGTGTCGTTTTGTGGTTGACCGCCGTGGAGGAAACGCCATGGTTTTAATGCTTCTACGTAGAATTAGGTGGCGGCTTTTAATGTGGTTATGGGGCATTCGTCCTATATTTTTTTATAAATGTTTTTACGTAGAATTTGGTGAGGCCATTTAATATGGTTATGGGCCATATTTTTTATTTTTTTATATATGGCTATGTAAGCCTGCGTGTGGTAATTTTTATGAAGTTTTTTTTGTTGTGTATTGTGACTACGTCAGTGCATAGTGGTGTGGGTTAGTTTTTAAACACACAGCAGTGCGAGAGCTCATGGAATTGTAACAGTGCGAGATATCATTGGAATGGTGCTGCAGTTGACAATGTAATGTATGTGTGCCTGCGCACAGTGGAGCAAAGTTTTTTCTGTGTGGTGTGCATTGAGGCTGTGCACTGTATGCGCAAGAGAGAGCAAGGGAAAAGAATGTAATGGGTATGGTGCCTGCGATTTTTGTAAATGCACAGCAGTGTGATATAAAAATAGGGATGTAATGTTTTCCTCTTCCCATTGAAGAACAAAGGAAAACCATGATGTTTATGTAATTTCCACAGCAGTGGAAAATCTGTGAGAGCAACAGAGTTTTTTTTGATTCCCTCTTTGCACAGAGGATGAAATATGTATCAGTCTTTTTGTTTTAAGCAATAGAAAATGTTTTATGCTGTTGTAATGGACTGTTATGAGTCATTGAGTCATTCTGTTTTAATAGTTTCTCTGTGCAAAGGTCCTGGAACAAAGGAAACAGAGCATTGGCTCTGTGATGTATGTTTGTATGGTTTTGGTATTTTCCCCATCAAAAATACCCAACAATAAAGCTCAAAATCACATGTGACCGCATTGACCAGCATCTCCACTGTTCCATCAACAATGAGAGACTCAAGGCATTTAAGACGGTCTTCAGTGTATGGTAAAATCGTGGGCAAACTTATGACTTGAGATTTGACAGGATTAACAAAAAATAAATTGAAGTCAGATCGGGCTACCAAAAATAAGCCGTGACAAGTAGCTTTCACGCACAGTGTCTTCATGCCCAACTTTTCCCAATCGCAAGGCATGTTCAAGAGAAGCCAGCATTTTGAGGCAATGCTAAAAGCCCACATATCTAAGTTACTGTTATTAATCACAATGAACTTCTCAGTTTTCCAATTCATGAATTGTTGGGAAGCACAAACCGCAGCCCAATGATGGATTATAGACCAAGAGGTTAAAACCTCTGTCACTGACATTTTGGAAAGAATGTTCGCCATTACTTCATCTGGAAAATGAATGAGTTCATCACCTTTTTCAACAAGGGCCTCACAATCTTTGTCAGATGTGCCTTTCGAAATCGAAATGTTGTAATAGCGATTAAACTCTCGAATCAAAAGCTCCATTGGAATTTTTTGTGCAAAGCGAGTGACAGCTTCTCTCCATTCAGGGGTGAACACCGAACTTAATTTGGGGTGGTCTACAGAACGCTTCCTCTTGCTTCCGCATTTGTAATCTTCATCTATTTTCTGCCCCATGAATTCTTCTATCATTGAAAAGAATGCGCCATCAAACCCTGAAACCTCTTCGTTGCTGCGTCTCTCCATCTTTCGGGAAGATTCAATTGCCAACAGAACACTCCCTGAAACCTCTTCATTGCTGCGTCTCTCCATATTTCGGGCAGATTCAATTGCCAACAGAACACTCCCTGAAACCTCTTCATTGCTGCGTCTCTCCATATTTCAGGCAGATTCAATTGCCAACAGAACACTCGTGACTTTCGAAGTAGATCTGTACGCTTATATTGAATCTCTGATAAGATTTTAAGATTTTTCGTTTTAAGCAAAAGTTAGGGTTATATGATTGTTATATATAGCAACGCTCCAAGAAAAAAGTGGGGCTCTAGTTTAGCAAAATAGAATAAAAGAATTAAGTCGTTGGGTGTTCGGTAGACCCAATCGGAGGGTGATCTCGAAACGGACCACAACTTTCACGTTGGTCGTTTGTCCATTGGTTAAGAAATATGGAATGCGCTTCTTATTGTTATTATTTTTAATGGGACGCTCTATTTACATTTCCGCTCAATTTTTAATAGTCAAATAGTCTTATGATCGTTTGTCCACTTGTTAACAAATACACCACTCACTCATTTTTAATGGTCAAATGGTCCCATGACCGTTTGTCCACTTGTTAACAAATACAGAAGGTTATTTCCATAAATAGTGATCGGTATCTGTATTTAATTTTAATAATCAAATTAATCAACGGAGATGGGTTTCTTTTCTCATAAATAATGGATTCTAATTTCTGTTTGTCCACTTATTAACGAATACACAAGGTGGTTATTATATTTTTATAAATAATGATGGATATTTGTATTTAATTTTAATACTCAAATTAATCAATAGGGATGGGTTTTGTTTTAATTTTAATAATGGAATTAATCAATAAGGATGGACAAAATGTTCATAAATAATGGATTCTAATTTTAATGGACAAAATGTTAAATAGAGGTGGATTTTTTAATTCATATATAAATATATATATATATATATATTGTAATATTTATATATATATATGTTTTGTTGTGCACTGAGCACCTTTATTCTTGACATTCTTAATTTACTTTTATTTATTTAACTTTTGTGTTTAAACTTTTATGTTACTTATTTGTTTTTAATTTAAATTTTTTGATTGGGTATTTTAATTTTAATTTTTTCTTTTAATGACTATTTTTATTAAATTTTTAATGGATAATTAGTATTTTTCTTTATTAAAGAGTATTTAGTACTTGGTATCGTTTTGCTCACTGGTCTTGAAAATGAGTGAAGTGCTTAATCAAAATCTAATGAATTAAAAATCCTCTACACCATTTCATTTTAAAAGATTACTAAACAATTGTGAAAATTAATATTTTTTTATGAAAATATTTTCTAAATAAAAAAATGTATGTTATAGTAAGGAAAAATTATATATATACATATTTTGGTTCAAATTCCTAAACAATTGTGAAAATAAATACTCTTTTATTAAAATATTTTTTAAACAAAAAAAATGTAGCTTATAGTAAGAAACAAAAATAAATATATTTATTTTGGTAGTTTAACCAGCCTAGATCCATCTTAATTTTAGAAGGGATCAAATGTCTTAAAGTGCAAACCACTTTTATAATGAAAACATATGTGATCCCTCTTGACACTTGATCGATCAAAAGTTAAGCTTAATTATTAGTAAATAATAATATTAATAATTATTTTATTTTAATTTTTATTATTTTGGAAACTTCTTCTCGAATATTTTGTAGATTTAGTGACGTGTCTCATGTTTAAGGGTAAAAGTTTACTCTTCTTTACCGATCAAATAATAGTAATAATAATAGAAGATTTTGGTCAAATAAATATTAATATTAATGAGATAATAATTAATTATATATATTAAAAATAATAAATTAAATGATAGTCAAATTGATACTAAAGAAATGAGGGTTGATAATTAATATTAAATAATCAAATAACTTTATTAAATTAAATTATTAGGTTAAAGAAATATACAAATAGAGTGAACTAGAATTAGATTAAGAAAGACTAAAATCAATATAAAAATACATTAACAAAGTGAAAAATAAATAAAATTAATTAAGAGAATTTTGGAAGGGTTAATGGTAAAGAATGGTTAAATTAAACTTTATGTGTGTATGTGTGTTGATTATTTATATTAAAATATTATTGTGTAATTTTATCTAGTCAAAATGTTTTAATTGATAATTATACTTATTAATTTTTCAATTTAATTTAATTTATTTTTTATTTTATGTAATTTGGCCAAGTCAAAATTTTTTTATAACATAACATAACTCGACAACAGACTATTCTTCTTCCATGTTGGGTGTGAGGTGTTTCTTTTTTATCACGGAAAAAAAAAAAAAAAGTGTAACATTCTATTAGATTGATAAAAAGCTACATATTGCATATCCAAATCGAGGCATTCCAGTAATGTTTGATGTCTCATAATGTTATAAGGCACAAAAATCAAGCTTATGTCATAACTATCCAACCCAATATATCATATATGCATCATCAAAGATGTCATAAAATTATACCTTTCACTCCTCATATAGATTCCATATATAGTATCCGTAAGTAAACAAAATTGAAACAAAAACAATCAAAATTGTGTGACAACTCTAATGTCATATATGTGCTCATCCAATCAACACAACAACTGTCAAAAAAAATCCTCCACCTGTTAATCTGTAAGGAAAAGTTGGTGTTGATATTCCCGAAACTAGCCATTTTCCTGCTCTAGAACTCTCGAGGCACCCAAAAGTTGACGAGTGCCTTCTTTATACAAGAGATCGGCCTCCAAATTTCTTCCCCTTTAAATGTGGTAATAGGAAACATGCTTAAAACACACTTTTAACTACATAATTTATTTAATGATAGGAAGAAGGATGTGATTGTGATAGCTCTACACGTTGTTGAACCAATTTATAGCATTTAAAGAGTCCCCTAAAATCTACAAGGAAAAGCATTGGTGTTCTAGAGCGCGACAAAAAATGAGTTTTAAAGATAGAAGCTCAACGTTGTTATTTAATCGATGGTCTAATCCAATATTTGATTTCAAAACATGATTTTCACTAATATAAAGAATGAGACCTCCATTACAAGTACCATCCTCATTTGAATCCCTATCAGAATAATACCAAGCCTAATTTCATATTTCTTTCTTTTTCCATAATATTCCTTTGAATCATGTGAGGCTCTTTTAAGGGTAGCATCAAATAAATACCTACCCTACTAATCTACTTTTTCTAGATTTTCTTCAAGTACTAACAACAAAGTTTCATTTATTTAATATGTATTTCAAATTTATTTCCTTCACTTGTTTGGATTCTATTATTGGCTTCATAATAAGCTAATAACACATTAATTTTTAATATACAAAAATCACAAGATACACATATTAGGGGAAAGCATAAGACATACAGTAATCGCATGATATACATATTAGGACAGAAATTCCAAGGAACATCTCCAATTCCATGGCTTACTAGTTATTTCACTTACATGACAACTATATTGTATTTCAGTTAACTAAACTTGTGTTTTATATCTTATGTTATTATATTATTTTTAACTAAATTGTTGCTTCATACTTCATGGAAGTAGACTGTTAAGCCAACAAAATGCATCTAACTTGGAAAACATAAATAAGCAAATGAATGTTAATAGAAGAAAAATAAAGAAAAATTTATATATATATATATATATATATATATATATATATATATATATATACCTTGAACACATTGAAAATAAATGATTTGAAAACAAAACAAAACAAAAAACAAATCATAAAAATAAAATGTTCTCACCAATTTGATTTCTCTATATTTATCCTTTTTGTTGATGAATTCAAAAACTTTAATATCTGTATCTTTCTTATTGACAAATTTCTACAACTCTATTTCATAGCATGTTTCGCAACCCTTCATATGATGTTAAACGACTAATGGGTTTTACAACTCTTTGCAGAATGTTAGACGACTAATGGATTGTGCAATTGCAACTCTACTTCTGTTATGCAACCAACTCAAAAAATAAAAAGAAGAGATAGATCAATGAATTCAAAATTACCCTCTTTGAAGGGGAAACCTCCTTTACATTACACAAATGGACAATCCTTGGACAATACAAATGAAAATACTCCCTTTCTATATATAGGAGTCTAAGGAGTCACAATATAATCAGAGCCTACATAATAATAATATTGTAAGGGTACAAAAATAAAAATAGTGGGCTTCTATGGGGCACAATAATAACAATATGGGGAGTACATGGGCACAACAATACGATAAGGGGGGAAACTAGTAGTATAGGGACCTAACATGCTCCTCTCCTTCAAAAACGTGTTGTCCTCGATGCTTGAGAAGTTATGGATTCTTTTGTATAAAATTATTCTCCTCCCATGCAGAATATTCAGTGGTTAGGTTCTTCCGCTTGATGAGATACTTTGAAATTGATTGATTTCGTAGTTTTCAGGTTCTTATTTCCGTGACTACTTCAGGTTCCAATATGATTTTTCCTTCCTCGTCAAGTTCTGACAATATTGTTTGAAATGGGAGCTTGTCACCTATAACCTTATTTAAGCCTGAACATGGAAAAAGAGGTACACTTGGGAAGATGCAGGAAGCTCCAATTTGTATGCCATAGTACTAATCTTTTGCAACACCTTATAAGGACCATAGCACTTTGGTGATAATTTATTATCCTTCTTAGCTTGCTTCAAGAACATTTTTTTGTATGGTTGTAGCCGTAACAATTCCCAATCGCCTACATCAAAACTTATTTCGTTGTGATGTTGATCTGTTTGTTGTTTCATTCGATTTTACACCAAAGTGAGGTTATATTTTAAGAGTTGGAGAACTGTTTTTGATGCTCGATGTGATCTTTCACTCCTTGAATCTTATAATTATTGTACATGACATTTTGGATATCTTTAAAAATAGATGATGTAACACCCCCCTCACAGGTCTACCCAAAGTAACCATGCCAACCAGGGTAACCATGAGGAGATATGTTACTACAATCATATTCGACCTCCTATGTTACCTTAACGAAGTGGAATTGATGGAACATCACATACTATCATTCAACATCATCAACATAACCCTCATGAGACAAGTGAGTCACTCAGACAACCTATCCCTGGGTCCCACTACTATTTTGTAGCTCTTAGGCCATAGTCGCTCTCATGTTATGGGAAAGGGAGTAACCAACAACCCAAATTCACTCTCACAAGCCTTCCTACCAGTGATTGTGGACCAGACTTTCCAGTTCTGTGCCAGTGACCCCGAGATTTAAGCCACTTTTCTAGCCCAGAGTAGGCTTTAGCATCCTCAACCAGGACTGACATTCTGTCAAACACTTAGCATCAACGCAACCTACAAATCTAGGATACAAGACAGAGGATAAATGACTAAAAAACCTTATGAAACATAACCAGAAGGATAACCTCCTTCTTCATTGAACTACTACATCATCAATTAGGTATTGCATCCATTCATTTAATGGTTACAAGTAAATACATGAAATAACCATGATATGAACCACTCATTCAACCATGCTTATAACTAGCATAAAACCATGTAAATATAAGAGATATGATAGTCATTAAATTCACATATAAATCAGTGAAAAATAGGAGAGCTTAGATTTTATTAATTATAAGTAAATCTGACCAGGTTCAGGACTTCCATATACCACCTGACCATATATATGGCTGAACCAAATCTCTCTTTCATCCAATCAAACTCGAGCCATATTTCCAGCACGAATGTGGGATCTCATAGAAAAATCAATCCAAGAACAACCAAGGAAATCCAGAGGTTAAACCACCTCCAAACCGTGATCACACCAAAACCAGGACTCCGATCACAACCAAACAAACTTAGAATGAAATCCGAAATCCATCACTCTCCAAGAGGAATTTTCCATCTCCTTATCTCCCAGTGTTTACCATGATATAAACATGGATCACTAGGCTCTAAATCAAGACTGCTCCCTCAGGCTTTACTGTGTGTCCTGCCAAAACCGGTCAAGGGATTCCTAGGCCTTTGGGAATGAACCTTGAGACCACCTCCACCCTTTATTTTGAAATCCATCCGACAAACCAAAGCTCAAAAACTAAAATAAACATCCCAACATACCATGGAATCCACAAAAAAGCTAGGCTTGGGTAAAATCCATTGTGATAACCTGACAAAACCATGACATCGACAACAAGAGAACCATACACCAACATGCAAAGCCATGCATGTCCAAATTGTCTAGGAAATCGCACATGAAAAAGGTTACTGACAAGTAGTCCTACTGAAGTTTCTTTGATCCGACTTTGTTACAAAAATTAGAAAAAAATTTAATTTTCGCGGAGGGAGAGAGTTATGACTTTCGCGAAGCTACTTTCGTGAGACTGGGTTCACACACCGCGGAGGTGATTTCACACAACTACCTTCACGCACCGCGAAGCTGATTTCCCAGACTTGGATTTCGCGCACCGTGCAGCTATTTCAGAGACTTATGTATAATATTTACTCATGGCAAAAATGAGGAAGTAGGTGTCTAGTCAATTTAATTTCTTAAATTGCTCTACATAAATTATCAATCCGGGTATCGTAAACTGATGAAGTGTGGTGCACTATATGTGCTTAGTTAACCTTTCTCTTACTTCGTTGTTTTATAGTTTATGTTGTTTTTGGGGTTTTGTTCTTGTTGGTTTTCTAAAGTGTTTAATGCAAATTGAAGTCCTATTCTAAGGTCTTAAGAATACTTTTAAAGGACAAGTATGGATAAAGATTTCAAGACAAGGCCTTTGTCCCTAATGGTAATTTCAAAAACTTAGCACTTCAAAAGAACTTAAAACATGTTATTGATAGAGTTAGTATTTAAACAAAAGTGTAAATATACAACTAGTTCAATCGAAATAAAATGCAATAATCAAATAATGAAAGAATGACTATGTGACCCAGTATCCTTGCTGCTTCAGCAAAAGGACAAGACGATTCTATCACGTCATTAGTTCATTAAAAGGCTATGTGCATCACTAATCTACAATCAAATTGAAAGCAATTTATGTACACTAATATACATGTTTAAAAAAAAATAAAATGCAGCAATTTAAAAAGACATATGTACATTAATATACATGAAATAAGAAAAAGAAATGCAAGAAATTAAAGTGACAACTATACAAGGCAGGGCCCCCCTACCACCTATGAAATCAAAGCAAAATTAAACACACTTGCATGAATTAAAATTGCATGAATGAAAAATCTAATCTATCAAACTTGAAAGCAATTAAATAACATAATGAAATCAAAGCAATATTTACAAAATGAAATCTACTCTACCTTACATTCTAATATGCTCCATGACATCTACTTCACATCTCCTTCCATGTTGAGAACATCAAAGCTTTATTCAAATTCTTCAAAAGTTCAAAGTACAACAAAGTTCTCCAAAGTTTTCAAAAGCCATCAAGGAAAAACTACAAACTTAAGAATTAGGGACTAAAAGACTAAAAAGACTATCAAATGAAGGAGAGAGATCTCCTATTTATACAAAAAATGAGAGCCATCTCATTAATGAGAGTCCATGGATCTCTCCCTCTACCTCTAGATTCCTAATCAAAATAGGAACTGATAAGACACATGTCTTCTTAGAGTTACAATACAATTAGGATATGTGACACATATCCTCATGATCCCATGATTCTTTCCAACCAAATTCGAATTTGGCCTTAGAGTGCCACATAAGGGTCCTAGAAGTCTCCTTTCAACCTACACATGTCAACAATCTCAACCCATTTGTTAGGTATAAGCATATGCACATTATTTTCTAATGTTTAACCACAAATTCACTCAAAAGGCTTAGAAATAATAAAGATTGGAAAAACATAAAGGTGGCCCAATGATAATGAAAGTGGGATGAATGTGGTGACATAGTAGTGAAATGGAGGTGATATAATGGACATAATAGTGAAAATGTAATGGAAATGAATGACATTTTCAAGACTCAACATACCCCCCAACTGAAGCTATTGCATGTCCTCATGCAATATATATTACATTAACTCTTTTGATCCTTGAGCTTTGACTTAACTTTGCATGATATCATTTGATAACTTCATATTTCTGCAAAGTGTTTCACTTGAATTGCAACATGGTTGGTTCTTGTGTTACAACCATTTTTTTTTTGTTGCCTTCTATTTTGATCTTTGAACTTTGCATAATGATATTTTGATTATTGTTGCAAAGTATATCTTTATTGGATTGCATGATGGTTGGTTCTTGTGTGACAACCATGATTTTGTTTGTATCCAATTTATCCTTTAAGCACTTTTTCAAGATCAATAATTTATGTAGAGCAATTTAAGACATTAAATTGACTAGACATTTTGGCGTCGTCGCTGGGGATCGTAAACTGATGAAGTGTGGTGCACTATATGTGCTTAGTTAACCTTTCTCTTACTTTGTTGTTTTATAGTTTATGTTGTTTTTGGTGTTTTGTTATTGTTGGTTTTCTAAAGTGTTTAATGCAAATGGAAGTCATATTCTAAGGTCTTAAGAATACTTTTAAAGGACAAGTATGGATAAAGATTTCAAGACAAGGCCTTTGTCCCTAATGGTAATTTCCAAAACTTAGCACTTCAAAAGAACTTAAAACATGTTATTGATGGAGTTAGTATTTAAACAAAAGTGTAAATATACAACTAGTTCAATCGAAATAAAATGAAATAATCAAATAATGAAAGAATGACTATGTGACCCAGTATCCTTGCTGCTTCAGCAAAAGGACAAGACGATTCTATCACGTCATTAGTTCATTAAAAGGCTATGTGCATCACTAATCTACAATCAAATTGAAAGCAATTTATGTACACTAATATACATGTTTTAAAAAAAATAAAATGCAGCAATTTAAAAAGACATCTGTACATTAATATACATGAAATAAGAAAAAGAAATGTAAGAAATTAAAGTGACAACTATACAAGGCAGGGCCCCCTACCACCTATGAAATCAAAGCAAAATTAAACACACTTGCATGAATTAAAATTGCATGAATGAAAAATCTAATCTATCAAACTTGAAAGCAATTAAATAACATAATGAAATCAAAGCAATATTTACAAAATGAAATCTACTCTACCTTACATTCTAATATGCTCCATGACATCTACTTCACGTCTCCTTCCATGTTGAGAACATCAAAGCTTTATTCAAATTCTTCAAAAGTTCAAAGTACAACAAAGTTCTCCAAAGCTTTCAAAAGCCATCAAGGAAAAACTACAAACCTAAGAATTAGGGACTAAAAGACTAAAAAGACTAACAAATGAAGGAGAGAGATCTCCTATTTATGCAAAAAGATGAGAGCCATCTCATTAATGAGAGTCCATGAATCTCTCCCTCTACCTCTAGAGTCCTAATCAAAATAGGAACTGATAAGACACATGTCTTCTTAGAGTTACAATACAATTAGGAGATGTGACACATATCCTCATGATCCCATGATTCTTTCCAACCAAATTCGAATTTGGCCTTAGAGTGCCACATAAGGGTCTTCTAGAAGTCTCCTTTCAACCTACACATGTCAAAAATCTCAACCCATTTGTTAGGTATAAGCATATGCACATTATTTTCTAATGTTTAACCACAAATTCACTTAAAAGGCTTAGAAATAATAAAGATTGGAAAAACATAAAGGTGGCCCAATGATAATGAAAGTGGGATGAATGTGGTGACATAGTAGTGAAATGGAGGTGAAATGGATGTGATATAATGGACATAATAGTGAAAGTGTAATGGAAATGAATGACATTTTCAAGACTCAACAGTAGGTTTTGGAGCAACACAATAAAAACTTAGTATTGAATTCTAAAACATGAAATACATTTACATGAGACTGCTGCTCATTCACCAAGTAAAATAAAAGTTACAGTGATTTAAACTTACATGAAAAAACACACAGTAAAACAGAGTAATTGTTGTTTTCATGCGCCCACCAAAATTTGCTCCACCATTTTCTCCACAAAGACTTGAGCTCTTTTTCTTTTTGCCCTCTTACTCACTAACCTCTCTACTACGTCAAAATGAATTTTACATTCATATTTAACTCAACATACAATTTTTACATTTAATTCATGACAGAGAAAAATAATTAATATGATGTTGTTGTTGAGTGTGTTCAGAATCACGCAGGTGTTTTTGGAGTGTGGGCAAAGGTTGATGAATGAATGCTTGCCCATATCTATTTACCAAAGTTACATAACTTCCTTAAATGCCTTTGCTAAGTTTCTGAATGGTTTGTGTCTGGCTTCATTCTTCTATCTTCAAGCAGAGACGCAACCAACCATTTTCAGGATACCATAGGAACCACTGGAAGTGCTTAAACCAACATGGGAAACCAAGCTCAGCAGTGCCCTAGAATGTTATAATCTGCAAACACATGAGGATAACGATGACCCCCGAAATATTAATATTCCAAAAACTGAAGGATGTCGTGAGGTTCAAGGACCATCAATTAAGGATCCTAACATCATTGCACTGCTCAAAACAAAGCAAGTAAACATTGGCACTGATACACTTGGAGACTATTGGGACGATGCTACAGTAGATAAGGTCACTGAGTTACTCCGGGAATATCAAGACTTGTTCCTGACCAAAATCAGGGACTTAAAGGGGATAATTGGCGACCTAGGGGTGATGAGGATCAACTAAAACTGGACATGAAGCCAGTTAAGTAGTGGCCTTATCAGTTGAATCCAAAGTATAAAAAAAGGATCCGCGAAGAATTAGACAAAATGCTCGTAGTTAGAATTATTGAACCAATGGAAGAATCCGACTAGGTGAGTCCTATGGTAGTGCAGGAGAAAAAACAGAAGGGAAAAATTAGAATATGCGTGGACCTCAAGAAGCTTAACGACGCCTATGTTCACTATCGTTTCCCAATACCACTCACAGATGAGGTATTGGAGAATGTGGGTGGTCATGAAGCATACTCATTCACAAATGGCTTCTCTGGGTACCATCAGATTAAGATCGTGCCAGAAGATAGGAGCAAGATGACCTTCGCCACAGAATGGGGCTGCTTTCAATATACCGTTATGCCTTTTGGACTGAAGAGCAGTCCAGCGATATTTTCGTGCATAGTGGTGGCCACATTCAAGGAATATATCCACAAGTTCTTGGAGGTCTATCTAGACGATTTCACTATTTTTGGGTTATTTAAACACCATGTAGCGAGCTTATGATTGATGCTAGATACTTGCTGCCAGCACCAGATTGCGTTGAACCTTAAAAAGTGCACCTTCCTCGTTCCCTTTGGGAACCTGTTGGGCCATGTGGTCTCCAAGCAAGGTCTGATGGTGGACCCTGTGAAGATTGTTGTTATTTTGAATCTAGAAGCACCGCATAGTGTCAAACAACTCTGCACTATGTTGGGGCACACGGTTTATTATAGGAAGTTTATTAATAGCTATGTCCAAATAATTGCGCCCATGGAAAAACTCTTGAAGAAGGATGCTACATATTGTTGGAATGATGATTTTATGAAAATTTTGGATGTTCTTAAGGAGAAGATAGCATCCGCTCCCATCCTGGTCTTCCCAAAATGGGACGTTGAATTTCATGTACATGTTGATGCATCGTGCATCGCACTGGGAGCTGTACTCACACAAGAAGGCGCAGAAGGAGTGGATCACCCAATCGTCTTCACCAATTAGCAGTTATCCAAAGCTAAAAAGAACTACTCTACTACTGAGCGCGAAGGATTGGCAATGGTGTATCCGCTCCAGAAATATCGACACTATTTACTTGGCGGCCAATTCAAGATGTATACCAATCATTCCACATTGAAATACTTGGTGAATAAGCCTGTGTTTGGGGGGCGCATATGTAGATGGTTTTTACTGTTTCAAGAATATGGCTTTGAGTTCATCGTCAAGCCAGGACACCTAAATGTAGGACTAGACCACTTATCACGAATTGAGACAGGCGAGGAACCCACAAACTTGGAGGAGGGACTACCTGATGCACAACTGTTCGCAGTATGTGTCGCGAACAACCATTTCAAAGATATAATCCATTTTTTAACCACATGGACTGCGCCGAAGGAGTATTCAGTCCAGCAGAAGAAGGAACTAGTAGTACACACGACGGACTTTTTTGTTATTGTGGGGCACCTCTACAAAATGGGAAACGATGAGATATTGCAACAATATGTACCTGAATTTGAACGAGGACAGATCCTCGCGGAAGCACATGGGGATGTTGTAGGAGGGCACTATGCGGGACGCACGACTGCACAAAAGATTCTTCGTGTTGGTTTATGGTGGCCAACCTTGCACGAAGATTCGAAAGCATACTGTCGTGCCTGTGACATATGTCAAAGGACTAGAAAACCATCACAACGGGATGAGATGCCACTTAATCCACAGATGACGCTACAACCATTTGAAAAATGGGAAATCGACTTTGTAGGGCTGATAAAACCTCAAGGGAAGACGAGTGCATGTTACATCATCACCACAACAGAATACCTAACTCGATGGGCAGAAGCACAGCCGGTTAAGGACTACACAGCCACTACAGCTGCAAATGTTTTGTTTGAAAATGTGCTGACATGGTTTGGGTGCCTGAAAATCATAATGAGTGACTTCGGAATTCATCTCCTGAACGAAACCATCAGCGCGCTCACTAAGGAGTTCCAGGTGTATCATTAGCAAAGTACACCATACCATCCGCAAGCTAATGGGACAGTAGAAGAATTCAACAAGATACTGGAGATTGCGCTGACCAAAGTATGTAACACGCAACGAAATGACTGGGACCTGTGCATACCTACAGTATTATGGACATACAGAACTACGTGCAAAAAATTGACGGGTCAGATGCCCTTTAGGTTAGTCTATGGCACGGAAGCAGTCATGCCAATGGAATACATCGTACCGAGTTTGCGAATAGCGGCACTTACAGGCATGTCGAACCATGAAGATTTGGAAGAAAGGCTAGTGCAATTAGAAGAACTCAAGGAAGAATGGTTTCTAGCAGGATTCCATCAGCAGGTCCAGAAAGAGTGTGAGAAAGCCTTGCAGGATCGCCATATCAAGTTGCACACATTCAAAGCAAACGATTTAGTGTTGTTGTATGACAACAAGTTCAACAAGTTTCCCAGAAAGTTCCGGATGCATTGGTTGGGACCATATGTGGTAAAAGAAGTCACCGACGGAGGCGCAGTCTAGCTAGTCAAACTTAATGGAGAACCCTTTTTAGGAAAAGTAAATGGCAGTCACCTAAAGCCCTAAATGGGTGGGCCAGTTGTCTGACTAACCACCCAAAGCATAGTCTTCATGACCCAAACAACCGGACAAGGGTGTAGGACTATAACCACAAGTGCTAGAAGCCGGAACCAAAGAGGTGAATCCTGTCAGATGCAAATGATTTAGAAGAGGCTATGGAGTAGATCCAGTAGACAGCAGAATGGTGCACCACGAACCTTTGCGCAGCTTAGCGCCAGTTGGCTGGACTTCGCATAATGATCATTGCACCAACTGAGTGACTTGGGATGAGTCACGATGATTGTGTTAGGGACCTGTGTTATCGGGAATAGTGTCTATGCAGAGCTGCTAATCCCACTAAGGCTGGTAGCTACCTTAGAAACAAACACACTAAAAACTACTTTCGTTTTCCTTTATGAGAAATAGATAAGAGAAGAATAAGGAGACCAACCTCTATCTTGCGCTTGGTTCCTTGCTCGATTCCTCTCTCTTCTGGTAGGTCTTTGCCACTCGCTTCCTTGTCTACCCAGCTTCAAAGAGTACCTGTAGAATCAAAGCAGCATAACACTATCCAAGAACATAGATCTATTATCATAAACAATATAGGATCAGATGTACATTGACCACACAAATGCATAAATCATCAATCATACAAGAATATGGAGGAAAACTTGAATAGCTTTATTGATAATCAAGAAAGAGCAAAGAGAATTACAACCAATTGTTCTGACCCAGCATCATCCTCTCAGCAAGTAAGCCCTTCTTCACCTCATGAAAAGCTTAGATCACCCAACACTATAATATTGCACCAAGAAACCAACAACACTTCCTTACAAGATACAAAATTCCAACCTCTGGATCTCTGGGATGAGGGATACATATATAGATGTCCGCAAGGGAGGTGAGTCAGCTTTTGAGATTTGATTAGTGTCTTCCCTCTGATAGTTCTTGATTCCACTTGGAGATTGATGATCTCTTACTCATCCCTGGTCGAATTCAGAGAGGCAAGTGTCACAGGAGAAGTTTCTGGAAGATTCCATGCTCCTCCACCTTGCGGATTGACCCTGCCATTTATCCCTTCTTGTCCATCGCACCCCATAGAAGGGATTTTTGACATGCATCGCACCTACTGTGTATTTAGGTGGGATGCAACGCACTTTGCCTATGGAGCAGGTGAAATGGTCCAGTTTTGACCAATTCTGAGTAGTTTTTCATGGAGAACTTCTGGGAGATGTTGTAATCAGTTGACCTTGTTCTTTTAGGGGTTGGAACAACACCTTTAGGGACTTAGGAGCCCTTGGTTTATGGACATTTATGGTTGGGGTTGTAGTGCCCAAAAATGTCTATAACAGTTGCCCCCTAAAGCATGAGGTCGTTAATATTTTGATGTCAGGTGAAATGATTTATCATGAGGATCCAAAGTTTTTTCGAGCTCGAAGGCGACCTGTAATAAGATACAATACAATACATTATCTTCATTTTATTTTCATGATGTAGCTGAGGCGGGCATTCCCATGCTCAGCTTTATAAATTCATTTTCATGTACATAGGACAAACAATCGTTTGAGTGTAGACTGATGATTCTGGTAGAGCCATCATCCCTTAGATTGGATGATTATCTGTGCAGCAATGATGTACATTTGATGTCTTTATTTCCCTGAATATATATCGCAGCCTGGATGGATGAAACTAGATCCAGGGTCTTCAATATCGTTTGATACTCACTCAAAGTACAAGTCAATCCATGTGAGAGATGTTCTGGAGTTGAACATGGAAATACATCGCCTGATTACCAGCCAATGATGTAAGCTATTAGCAGGCGCGATAGGAATCACCGATAATGATAATTATCCTCAAGGTACTGCAGTACAATTCACGTGGTGTGAATAAGGGACTTGGCGTCGAACACCACGCAAAATCTTTCAGTCGAATGCCATTGATGTAAACCTGTCGCCGGAAGTGAGAAACTTGCCATTGAGGCATGCAAGCTTCAAAGTACTGAAAGGGTTGTTCCTAGATCGACTTCTTGGATAATGAGCTGATGTCGACAAGAAGCGATCTGTCATAGGAGGGCCTTAGTGAATCCCACATCAATGACATGGAACGGAGCAAATGATTTTAATGGAGGTGAAAACAATCTGGTGACATACGGTTCAGGGTGGCGGTCATGAAAGAATGGAGCGAAAATGTATCATAGTGGGTGAGACACAGGTGAATTCTCTGAGCGACTTCTCTTGAACATATCGGCGACACTGACATGATGGATTGGTAGCATTAACCCCAAATGTGGATGGTGTGATGGAACCATGGTGATGTGACTAGTGAATGGAAAAACCCAACCTGACTCGGATGCGGAGTGAAAGTGTCATGTTCAAGAGCGACTTGCTACCAACAAAGTTTCTTCAAGTTTTCTTCCCAATTTTTCCCCAGTACGGTCCGGTTAATCCTGGTTTTCCAGGAGGATACAATATCTCGAATGTGATTCCTGTTCCTAGTTATCCTGGATATCCTCCTCCTGGGGCTGGTATAATGACCCAGAGTTTTAGGGATCCTAATCGGCAGCTGCCGTTTATCGCAACTTTGGATTTACCAGACTTGTCGCGCCTGACTAACGATCCAATCAATTATCTTCCGTTTTGGCCGCCAATGCCGAATAAGTTTCCCAGTGACATTCCCAAGTTCGAGGGTAAGTCTGGAGAGGACCCGTCGAATCATGTGATGACTTACCACCTCTGGTGTGCCTCAAATTCCATCTCGGATGATTCGATCCGTTTACATCTCTTCCAGCGCACTCTCATTGGTCTCGCGGCTAAGTGGCACATTGAGTTACCACGGGCCTCTTTTTATAATTTTAGCCAGTTAGCTACCTCGTTCCTAACTCATTTTCAGTTGCCGGTCAAATATGATAATGGCACGGAGTTACTAACTTCATTAAAACAATCGACGTCCACTTATATTTCCGATCATATACATGAATGGAGACGTCGAAGGCGGTTAGTGAAAGTTTTTATCCCGGACCAAATCTTAGCTGAATGGTTTGTTAAATCATTGTTACCGAAGATTACTGAGGATGTAGCTAAGGCCGGAGTAGTTACTGAGGAGCAAGTGATTGCTCAAGCGCAGTACCTTGACTTAGTTTACACTCAGTCAGGTACGTTACACGAAAAGATCCTAGATCTTCCAAAGTCAAATCAAATCGCTGCTGCTCCTTCGGGATCTCATGCTGCTGATGGCATGATTGGTACGGTGAACACCAAAAGCAAGAAGAAATCCTCAAAGAATTCTTCTCCTATTATAACCTTACCAGACTCCCCGACAGGAGATTCTTCTGCTGAACTTTCCGCCGATATTCACGCTGTAGAGTCATCTACGGCTAAATCAAAATCCGGTGGGAAGAAGAAAGGCAAGAAGAAGAATAAAGTAGACAAAACTCCAAAGGAGAAAACTGAAAAGGCGGAATCCAATGACGAAAAGCGCAAGCCTCATTATCCATGTCTTATTTGTGAAGAAGAACACTTTACAAGAGACTGCCCTCATCGAGCAGAGGTTGCAAAAATCGTCAAGGGTTCCCAAATTCCTGCTGTCTTGAAGGACCCGTTTCTGAAAGATAGCAAAATGATAGGTTCTTCCTTGAGTGCCACTGAAGAACCCATTTTGATGATGTCTCATGTAAGGATTGCGACTCGATCGCAAGATTATGGTAGTAAGAGTCTTGTTGATGGATCGAAAGAAGCAGAATCTTCTCATTCTAATCCATCAACCTCAGCTCCCGGTTCCGATCCACTGCAGATCGAGAAACATAACCCAGACTTAGTAATCAAACCGCCCGCCAAGGGTGTACTTCGAAGGTCTGCTTTCAATCCACATGCGAGAGCGACCCAGAATTACAACATTGTTGAGGACTTAGCTGTTTCACCCTCATCAATGTCGGCTTTGGAAGTGCTGCAATCATGCCCAGCACAATGCAAATTACTTTTGTTAGCTATAGGAGCTGTTGATGTTCAGGACCCGAACCTAATAATCTTTGATCTATAAAATAGTACACCACGTTTTCCTCATCAAATGGCTTTCTAGATCCCAGTGATAGTCAAAAACAGGCCTATTCATCGGACTGTAATTGATGAGGGAGCTTCCACGTGTATTATGTCGATGCAGTGTTGGAGATCGCTTGGTTATCCTTCACTAAACCAATCCTCGACGATTCTTAAGGCCTTTGATGGCTGTGGGTTCCGTCCTTTTGGCATTCTACAGGATTTGCCTATAGGGGTTGAAGGAAAAACTGTTAGTCTAGATGTGGAGGTGGTTGATGCCCCTCTAGACTACAACCTTCTCTTGGGTCGAAGTTGGACTTACGCTATGACAGCGGTCGTTTCATCGGTCTTCCGAGTAATAAAGTTTCCACATAATGGCAAGATCATAACAATAGACCAGCAGACTTAATTTTCATCCGACCCAACCTCTTCAGAGAGTAGCCAGCATGTCGGTAAAACGACTATCCCATATAAGGATGTTGGTGTAGGTTTAGTTAAAGACGCCGGTTTACTGGGAACTTTTCCTTTTCCTCCACTCAACGCGTCGTCTTCATTCGCATCCATTCATATGATTACGTCAGACATTATTTATTACGACGATCCTTGGATTGTTCCTTCTGAGTCTGAAATAGACTCGTTTGGTAATTCTATGCCGTTGAGTCCATATGAAATTGCCTATGAAGCCGTGCAGTATTTTACCGACCCGTGTTCAACCAAAGTCGACCAAATGAATGTGGTCCGTGAGGAATCACTTTTCACATCAACCTCGGAGTTAATAGCGTTTCCCGAAGTTGTGTCATCTGACGAAGAACTTCGTGAAGTCCTGTGTATCGATGACTTACCATGGGACGATCTCCATCATAGATCTTCGTTTTTACTTGAGGTTGATCATTTTGAAAATGATTTCTCATCAGTGTTTACAGCTGAATATGTCAAAGAGGCTCAGAATCCCATGAAACATCCTGATTCAGAGTTGAATTTGGGAAATATCTCTCGAACTCTTCCCATTGACATTTCAGTCAAGCCCGGAATTGTTGAAAACATTCATATAGGTGCCTCGTGTACAAATGACGAAATTCAGACATACAAGGCCCTATTTCAAGAATTTCGCGACGTATTTGCCTGGTCTTATGAGGAAATGCCAGGAATTGATCCCGCAATTGTTGTTCAGGAGATCAAGACTTACCCGGATGCTAAACCCGTCCGGCAACGTTTGCGTCAGATACACCCACGAAAAGCTGCTACAATTAAAGCAGAAGTTGAAAAGCTGTTGAAAGCAGGTTTCATTTATCCGAT
Source organism: Pinus tabuliformis (assembly GCA_031772625.1). Classification (NCBI taxonomy): domain Eukaryota; kingdom Viridiplantae; phylum Streptophyta; class Pinopsida; order Pinales; family Pinaceae; genus Pinus; species Pinus tabuliformis. Next base: position 1,269,534,885 of record CM062807.1, on the reverse strand, counting down.
CCCGTTAACGGATTGGGTATCGAATATTGTTCCGGTTAACAAAAAATAGGGAACAATAAGAATATGCATCGACTATAGGGACATTAATCGAGCTTGTCCAAAGGACAACTACCCAACACCCTATATCGATCAAATCATTGATGATTGTGCCGACAGTGAAATATTTTCCTTTATGGATGGTTTTTCCGGCTACAATAAAATCAATATTCTACCTGTCGATCAACCAAAAACGGCTTTCATTTGTCCATGGGGGACATTTTCTTACTGCAAATTACCTTTTGGGCTTATGAACGCGGAGCAACTTTTCAATGGGCGATCTCTTATGCGTTTCATGACATCAAACACATTGTGCAACCGTATCTCAATGACTTGCCCACTCATTCATTACATTGAGCTGATCACCTTGTCCATTTAAAAGCAATCTTCATGAGGTGTAGGCATTATCGCATTCGGTTGAATCCACACAAATGTGTCTTCTGTATAGAAGTGGGACGATTGCTACGATTTGTAGTTTCAAAAGCCGGCATCCACGTCGATCCCTCGAAGGTAGAAGCTATCATCAAATTGCCTCCTCCTTCGAGTCTTCGCCAACTCCAAAGTTTGCAGGGGAAAGCAAACTTTTTACGACGATTCATTCCTAACTACGCCGAGGTTACAAAAGGTTTTACACAGTTGTTGAAACAGAACGCTCAATTCTCTTGGGATGAGATAGCTCAGAAATCTTTTGATGCACTCAAACACGCGTTGACCCATGCACCGTTGTTGCATCCTCCCAACTACAACCAGGACTACTTTTTGTACCTCGCCGCCTCCCATTCCACCATTGGAATGGTTTTAGTTCAGGAAGATGAATTCAGAACGGAACATGTGATATATTACCTTAGTAGGACGTTAAATCCCACTGAGCTAAAATACTCACATGTGGAGAAATTGGCATTGGCAGCCGTTCAAGCTGTCCAACGTTTTCGTCACTACATTTTACTCCGTAAAACTACAGTCATTTCGGATTGCAACCCTATGCTTTACATTTTGACTAAACAATTGCTAGGGGGAAAGTACTCAAAATGGATTGTTATCCTGCAGGAGTTCGACTTGGAGTTTGAGAAATCTAAGTCTAAGAAATCCTTAGTTTTTGCAGAGTTAATGTGTGACTTCCCGCGTGCTGACACGGAAACTGTGGTAGAGGAGCCCATTGCGGATGAATCTTTGTTTCTAATCATCACTTTAGATCCGTGGTATGGGGATATCATCATCTATCTCCAGACCCAATCCTTTCGGCCCGAAGCTTCAAAGTCGGAACGTCAGAAAATTCGATTCCAGTTCCAACAATACAAAATTATTGGAGATACTCTTTATCGACGTGGGGCAGACTCTAGTTTTCGACGTTGCTTAACTCACGAAGAGGCAGAAAGGGTTCTAAATGACTGTCACTCTGGAGCGTGTGGCGGTCATATGTCTGGGTATGCCACAGCCCAAAAGGTGTTGCACGCTGGCTACTTTTGGCCGTCCTTGTTTAAAGATTGTATTACTGCGGTCTGAAAATGCCACAACTGTCAAGTGTTTGATCAAAAGATGCGCGCTCCACCTACTCCTCTCCACCCTATAATTTCCGTTGGTCCTTTTTCCAAATGGGGTATCGATTTTATTACATGTAACCCTCACTCGGCTGGGGGGCATGCGTATATCATCCTTGCGGTTGATTATTTTACTAAGTGGGCCGAGGCGATGCCTACATTCGAGGCAGACGGCAAGACAACTGCAATTTTCGTATTCAATCACATAATTTCTAGGTTTGGTGTCCCACAAGCAATAATCACTGACCATGGGCGCCATTTTCGAAATGTTATGATGACAGAACTTACAGGCCAGCTTGGTTTGCGTCATGATAGTTCAACTCCTTATTATCCACAAGCGAATGGTCTGGTTGAGTCTATCAACAAAGTTTTAGTTATCATGATCCGACGAATCATTGGTATTCATCGGTTGAATTGGCACAACATGTTATTTTCAGCGCTTTGGGCGTACCGAACCTCAGTGAAAACATCAACAGGGTTCACTCCTTTCTAGCTAGTTTATGGTTTGGAAGCTGTGCTACCCATTGAATGCGAAATCCCGTCACTGCAAATGGCCATCGAGTTACTTCCAGCTACTTCTGAAGAGGAGAATCGTTTATTATACTTATCTCAGTTAGATGAGAATCGACGCAATGCCGCATTGGTAATCGAGACTCATGCAAAACGAATGAAAGCTCAGTATGATCGAAATGTGACCCCTCGAAATTTTTCGGAAGGAGACCTAGTGTTATTATATGATCAAGCTAATGATAAATTAGGTGCTGGAAAATTCGTTCCTATGTGGCATGGGCCCTATATTGTCAAGCGAAAGCTTGCCAAAGGGGCCTATGAGCTGGTAGACTTTGACGGGGACTCTTTGGGTAAACCCAGAAATGGACTTTACCTAAAGAGGTATTATGCTTAAAATATGGGTATGGAGATTTTAGTTAGGTTAGGTTTTTCTTTCTAGCTGGTGTGTTTGTTAGTTTAGACAGTGTGCTTAGCTTAGAAAGTGTGTTTTCGTCGTTATTCTGGCTTATCTTGGTTTTACTCTTGATGATGCAGATGTCGATGCCTCTCCAAACATACATTGGTTTCACTGATGGTGCTTGTCGTAGTACACGGAATATTACTTCTGCAACTTGGGTTATCTATTCACCCTCTGACGAGTTAGTTTCTATGCATGGGGTGAGCCTCGGTCAAACAACAAACAACATTGCAGAATACAGTGCAGCGATTGAGTTATTGTCTGAATCTATTTCATTTGGGATTCGGAGTTTGATAGTGAGGTTAGATTCTGAACTCGTTGTATTATAGCTTAATAGAGTGTATGCCATTAGAAATCCAGTGTTATTAAGGTTATTTTTGAGAGTGCGTCTCTTGGAACATGAGTTTGATTATATTGAATATCAACATATTCCAAGGTCTTTAAATACATTAGCAGATGCAATTGCTTCTCGAATGTTGAATAGAGATTTGCAATAAACATACATGTAAATTTAAAATCATTCCATAACATGATTTACAAGATAAGCCAGTAATAATGATATATATAGATAGGAGTGTGTCAAAAATACATCATCCTCGATCATAGGTTGAAAAACACCTTATGATCGGCAAAAAATGATAAGTACAAAAAACCAAAATGTCACATGTGTCTACAAAAAACGACCATCCAATCACTGGGGATGATCTCTATATGACACCACTGCACGAGCCACCCTACACAAGAACCTCCTAAAAGGTCCTGGGACCCCGACTACAAAGCGCTGAAGCCTGATAGGAATATCATCTATAGTAGTCTCCGGTATGTCTGCTGTAAGACGCTCTAGGTCATGCTCCAACTCAGCTAAAGTCTCTATGGCCTCGTCCTGTGGGGCCGGTGCCGTTGCAACTGGTAGTTTCCTCTCGAAAGGCCGGATATTGGCTGGTCGACGTGGGCCTACATCTGCATTTTGAAAATTGTCACTTTCAGTTTTGAGACGATATAAAAAAAAAAAAAAAAATAGATAGTTTAAAAACTTGTAAAAAATGAAGTTACCTGTATCATCCCACTGTTCTCCTGGTGGAAGAATCATGTCCGGATCTCCACGAAAATCAACTCCGGCATAAGGAAAATCCTGTATCGAAAAGACCTGGTCCTCTAACCAGTGAAAGTACTCCGGAGTAAATCGAACAACCTCCGTTCCCTCATCAGGATGACGGGCCATAACCATAACCCATCGCATCAATTTAGGCTCTCGAGGAAGCCCAACACCAACAGTGAGCTGTTGTGGGATCAACATCGGAACCCTCTCTAAGGCAAAACTGACAACTAAAGGCCCATAACCAAAAGTCTTCAGCTGCCCGTTTTTGACTCTAGTTAGTTGGCCTTTTACATTGGCCAACACAGCATCACACCAGTTAAAAATGGTTCCTTGATAGCAATCAATCGCCATCCGCATTTGGGACCCAGTGGCAATGTGAAAAGCGGCAGCCCCGCAAAGTATGGTAACTGTAAAGGCAATCACCATAAGTTCAGGTCGGGATATAGTTTTGATCTCTATCCCCTTCTCCTGGTTCTGAGTGTTACACCACTCTAGTCGGAGACTAGCGATGGACTGGCCACCCGTCCTAGTCTCGAACAGAGTCATGTGTTCGCCTCTCTTGGGCAAACCAGTGAGAAAGTAAATATCTGAGGGCTCTATCTCGAGCTGGTGCCCTCCAATATAAAAGCATTGGTCCTGAACATTCCACCTTTCTACCAGCCATTCCAGAAATCTCACTTGGGCCCTCATGCCAGGTATGGCCCAGTATTTATAAAGGCCGCATGCCTTCAAAGCATCAATTGATGGTTGATGATTAATGGCGGCCAAATCAACATCTTCGTGCTCTCTCTCACACCAATCAAGCATGGTGGGCAATCTACACACCAAAAAACATCTGTTAGATTCAATGAAATCAAAAAAAATTGGTCCATTTTGAAAAATTGGGGTTTAAAAATTCGTTTTGTGGGGTACGCACCCCGCCTTTAGGAACAGAGTGTGGGTACGCAGGTTCCCTTAAGGCAAGGTGCGTACGCCCGGCATTTTCCCAACTGAGAAAATGTCGGGGTACCCAGATCACCAATGGAGCACCTGCGTACCCCGAAAGGCGGACCTTGAAACCCCAAAGCCTCCAAAAAATGAAACTAGGGCCTAAAAATGAATTCCAAATGGATGAAAATGAAGAGGAGGATGTTGTAGAATACCTGAAAGAGACGGCGTTCGATTTCGACGATCGGATTCTCCGCAATGTCCATGGGAAGTTTCTTGCCAAAAGCCCTTTTTCTCTCCTCAACAGTAAAATGGTAAAAATGAATTGGTAAAAGCCCTTTTTATTGGTTTTTTGGGTAAATAAATGGTAAATTTGTTTATTTTTCACCATGAACAGGTATTTTTCAAAGTACTTTTATCTATTGTAAACAGGTATGAGTAATGTGTTGGTTTTTGTGCAGGATAAAGGATTTTCAGGGAAAAATTGTCATTTTCTACGAACAAAAACATCAGAGTCATCTTTAAGCCCTTTTCTGACTCCTAAAACATGAAAAGATTGCCGAGCATTTCTTTTACACTCGTTAAAACGGAATTAAAAAACGGTCCTCTTATAGCCCTTTTCTGACCGTAAAAACATGAAAAGATTGCCGGATTTTTGTCATTTCAAATTCGATATTGGAAATAAAACGACGTGTCCTTGATCGCTTTTTACTTTTTAGGTCAAAGACACTAATCATGAAAGTACTCCTTGGTCATAAAGATCAAGCGGTTCTCTCAAGTATTATTTTATACTTTTTCGGGCTTGGGAGACACAAACTTACGAAAAAGATCAACCCTGGAGTCTTCTTAAGTTTTTCAAACTCTCTAAAATTGAAAAATGACGAGTTTCTCCTATACTGGACTCGTTAAAATTTCACAGTAAAGGACCTGTTCGATTACAAACAGGAACGGACAACTCCTTCTTAGGGTTCGAATCTAAACTAAGTTGGACTCATCCGAAGGATGAGCTTATAATCAAGCAAATGTTATCCTCCTCAAGCTTGTTAAAAAATAAAGAGGTACTTGCCAGAAATGGTGGGGGAAAAGAGAGAAAAATGAGCCTATTTGTTATCCTTTGTCTCAGAGAAACCTTATCACCACTCTTGAACACGACACTTTTCATTCAGCTGGGTTGGGAAAACCTTTGCCTCACAGTTGATCAAACCACATTGAAAGTCTTCAGTCGGGTATTAACTTTGGGTCAAATGTCACCAAGCCATTTGTTGTGTCGTTATGTGTTCAAGAGGTCACTGCAAATAAGCCATTCATCTGCAAAATACCTGTCATCCATCTTGACCGTCCCTCTTAATTAATTAATTAATTAATTTTCAAACTGTTGTTGATATCAAATTCGAATTTTACGTCCTATGTTTAGTCCAGGGACTAGCTAAAATAAGAAGGGATCCCAAAATACTAGTTTTTAGAAAAGCTATTTTTAGCACTTTCACTTTTCACCCATTTTTGCTGAGATCTCCAATGGCTAAACTGATATTTATAGCTCAGTTATTTATAACAATGCTATTTTTAGCATTTTCTATTTTTAGAATTTCTTGTTGCAAATCTCAACACTCCCTCTCAACAAGAAAGGGATTGTCAGCAACCCTGATCTTGTCTCTGTGGAACTTGAACTTGCATTTTGACAATGCCTTAGTCAAAATATCTACATCCTGCTCCATGGAGGCACTTCAGTGCTCGATGCTATCCAAATCATATTCACTATACCTCAAGGATCAATGGCTATAGTTTCAAATGAAGACGTTAGAACAATAGGGAACAATTCCACTCCAAGACTATAGAAAATTCATAGAGCTATGTCACAAGGGCACCCTCGAAGACAAGGCCAAAATATCTTAATTTTACCTACACAACTTTTCCTTGACAGATTTGAATGTGCAGAACCCCAATGCAAAGTTGGGGGACTTGCATCTGATGGCCCTTGCATCATGGATGGGTCATGAGAAGGCCAGGGATGAGGAACTAAAGAGAATAGTAGAAAAATGGGAAAGAGATCCCCTCTACATCAGAGTAGAACAAATAAATTCCATGGTTGTCATTAGTAACCACAACATCATTTCCAATGATTCCCAACTTGCACCAAGCTACCTGGCTACACAAAAACAGGGCATATCCCATTTTGAGAAGACTTTAAGATTGGTGGGGAGTGAAATCCATGAATCACGTGAGAGGAGATGGAGCAAACTGTCACACTATCTAAGGATCAGAGAGTACCACACCCATGAGAGGTTGAGAAATGTTGTGGAAAGGAACCCCTTGTATAAGAGTTCCATGCAGAGAGTAAAGATAAAGTGAATTGGACTAAAACTGAGTCCACCCTTGTTTGTGGGTCTGTTAGAAGGTAGGAAGGAAAGCAGTGGAAAGAGATAGAGAAAGATGCAAGGTTCTATCCTCAAGAGGAAACTCCATCAACAAAGGCCTAGGATGTTAGAGACGCCACAAGAGCTATGAAATACATGGATATATAATAAGTTTCTTAGAGGATGATGAACACTTTTAGTAGGGGGTGACGATGAGGTTCATCAATAGGTAAACTATATGAGTCACAATCCCACTCTCCATCTTATTTAAATTAACTTTTCTCACATTTATTTACATGTTTTGTTATATTTTTCTTAGTGAGAAGACTGAAGGTGAGTTACTATATCATGTGGCCTAATGTGTATTAAATGCAGGAATTGGAGCAATTTTGGGTTAACTTAAGTGCAAGAACACGAAGGGGGAAAGCAAGAGATATTTTAGCAGATTGGTTTCCCTCCTTAACTCCTCAAATCATTCGAATATTACACCACCATATCCCATCATATCGTAATTACTAGCAACTAAGAAATCTGAGTCCATTGATATCCAAGCTAGTGACAATTAAGAAAGGGTCATACTCGAGTTAGGGAGACAAATCTCCCTATTTTCTAGGGATTTTTTGAGACCTCTAGTTTTGTGTAAATAAGAGAGACAAGGGACTCATTAGTACTGGATTTTTTGATGTAGCCAAGAGGCAATTAGAATTGAAACATTATGATTGTTATTCTATTGTTGTATTCAACATTTTGATGATAATGAGAAATTTTACCTTGATCCGGCACTGAGTTGACTCATACGACTAAATATATTGGTTTAGGGCCCAACCCTAGCAACAGAGGTTCCTCTTTTTGTATTTGTATTCTTAGATTAAAATGATAGTTAGTTGCTGAAGTTATTTATGTTTTCTTTAGATTAACAAGTATTTGAATGATTTCTTAATCTTGTTTCCATTATTTTGAAGAAGTAGATCAGAGGTGTAGTAGTCAAGGAAGGTTCTCTAGAAAATATTGTGACATTGGCCTCTTCCTCATCTCCCTCATCGGATCATGATTAGAGGGTTCCATTCTCACAACCCCAAAAACATAGTTGTCTTTTAGTCATTGCATAGCTTAGGGTTCATTTTTAGATAGATCATTGTTTATGATTTCTTGGAAGTGCCTGCACTTGTTATTTTGTTTCTTGAGTTTCCTATATCTTAAAAAGGAATTCCATTTCATAGATCTAGTCATTAGAAATAGATAGATCAACCTTCTCAAATTCAATTCATCTTTTCCATGTTGATATGTAGTGACGCATAAATGAAGAGAAAAATGGGTTTTGTTGCAGGGATTGCTGATTTGTAGGGAGGAACTCATCTAACGATCTTCACCTAAGCCCTCTCCACATTCTATGAAGGCATACCAGCCCATAGTCCAAATCTCCATTTTGCAGCCACCGTGAGTAGCCACCTTAGGCAAATCTAACTTCCCTGTAGAGTTTGGCTTAGCCTCGTGCAATGTGAACCTTCCCTACACCTTATCTCACTATCATACATCTCTCCAACACCTCATTCGACTATTCTTTCCCTTCTAAAGCTTTCATCTAACTTCTTGTAAAAAACCAGGACATCCTATAGCAAACTAGGACATCTTCTAGTAGTTTCTTGTAGCAACTATAGGATCTCCTGTTGTAGCCTGTTTGACCCTGTTTTGACCAGATATGCTAGTTTGAGAGTAGGTTAGGCCCTCATCATGGATTCCAAGCCTATCATTGCTGTTGAGGTCATCTCTCCCATACCTTCCCCCCTACAAGATCAAACAGAATAAGCATGGTATTTACATTTTTGAATTTAGAAATTAAAAGACTCTTTTCCTGCAAATAAAAAATGAAATAATTGGTGCATGCTTATATAAATCATAGAATGATAGAACAACTTCCCACGTCGAAATAGTCCAAATAGCTAGATAATCAATTGCACAACTAACCTAGTTTTTTTCTACAAGTAATTTGTGTTATTTCCTAGCTAGATGATTTATGACATTTGATAACATTTATCTTTCAACAACTTTCATTTCCTAAATAGGAAAGAACTTACTTTCATACATTAGAACTAGCTTTAAATTTGTTGTGAGTGGTGAAACTCCTTATAGTTAATAGAATACTGGTCTGGAACCATATTGGTCTAGCACCCTAGTTGAGAAGTGGCATGAGCAGAATGGTACATCTGTTGGGTATATAGCATTGTCACGTCCAAGTTTGTATGAAGCCCTTGTTTGATAATGTAAAGTTGGTAGCCCTAGGAGTTGTAGTATCCTTGCTGCAATATTGAGGCTCATCAATAGCTTCGTTCTCGTGTTAGTAAGAATGCATATAAGTATGATCTTTACACTGGGCAGTCTTTGACAAGTCTATATCACCAATCTTACAAACCATACGATGAGACTACACCCTTTTTCATGAAAATATTCCATGCTAAATGTAGTATCCATAACTAAAATTAATTTTTTGCATCATGATATCACATTTATTAAATAATGAAATTATCATTATATAAGTCCAATTCCAATACAATGAGTCAACCACAGTTTGCAAGACGTTTTTGTAAAAACTCGCCTTGGAAGAACTAGTGAAATATATGAAACTGCTCTGAATTTTTGGAAAATGATTGCATTGAAGTCAAGTTGGGTCCTTCTGTAAAAAACTCAGATCACGAATGTTTGAATTTTTTCTCTGTTTTTCCACAATAGGCAACTAAAATTCACTTCCTGGGCCATTTTTGAAAATCAGTTTTCATAATGATTAATCATAAATGGAGCCAAAGAACACATCCATTATGTAATATGAATCAATTTTAGAATTTTTGCTAAGCTTATCATTTCCTTCTTGCATGTTTGAATATGGATTGTCACTATTGGTCATTCTTCTAAGTTCTTTATTCTTAATATTTATAACATCTTCTTCCATGGCAACTCACAACTCCCCTCTGAGCTCATTGATAAAGTTTATGACATGCTCTACAACAGAAACTGGAACACACTCAAAAGGGAGCTGAATACATGGGTCAATATCGCCATTTTTGAAACAAAATATTCCTCATGGTGTTTTTGAAGCAACATGATCAAATAGACCCAAGTGTTTCTTCGTTGAAGATCTCAACCTTGTAAAAACAACATTTCCCTCCAAATATGAAATAACAAATTGTAAGCCCTTCTTCTCCAAAGAAATATTTTGATGTTCCATTTTGCATAGAAGATTGTGTTATATTCAAGGATTTATGGAGTGCTCGGTAGACTAAAATCATAATCATAAAATATTGGAACCATTTTGTTCACTATCATGGATGGAAAATTTAAGTATAATCACATTGCTAAAATTTCAATACACTAGAAAAATATAGATATTTTGTTTATATAAATGAATTTATGCATGCAAGCTGTAACTTGTTGAAGTGAAGCTTCATCCACAAACCATGATAAAATGAAGAAAATTTTCCAAACATGAGTCTTTCACCAAAAAATTTAATAAGGAACCTCATGTTTTTTATAAAACACCCTTGATTAACTGATAAATCGAGAGTGCCCTAGTCAATCCTTTTTGAATTACCCAAATCAAACCAAGCCACTTTGAATTGTTTCATCCAATGTGAGTGCCATCAACATACAATGAATTACTTCTATGCCACTATCATCATCACTTCACTGAGAAAAATTAAGCTAGAACAAGCCCCAACTTAGTCAGCCATCTCAAAAAGGTCCTCCAAAATGGCACACAAAGACATGTGAAAGTGCTCATCCTGATGAGGTTGGAAAGACAGGAAAAAGGAGTTATACTAGAAAAAATAAATATGATGTAAATGATTATGATTCACCTATTTATATGGATGTTTCTTATGATTGTGGACTAAATTTAACCACATATTTTGAACCAACTTCCTTCAAAGAAAACGCTTCTCATGATGAATGGAAAGAAGCAATGCAAAAAGAGTATGATGCCTTGATAAAGAATGGCACTTGGAAATTGGTTGATCCTCCATTGGGAATCAAACCAATAGGCTACAAGTGGCTCTACAAGAACAAGTATAAAGCTGATTGGTCACTTGAAAGGCACAAAGTCAAGCTTGTGGAAAAAGGTTTTGCATAGAAGGAAGGGGTCGACTATGAGGAGACTTTCATCCATAGAAAAATGAGCTACAATCTAAACACTCTTTTCCTTAGGAACTAGAATGGTTGGAAAGTCCATCAAATGAATGTAAGAACTTCTTTCTTCAATGGAGATATGAAATAGAATGTTTTTATGTCCCGTCCAGAAGGATTTTTTGTGAAGGGTCAAGAGCATAAAGTATGCAAGATTATAAAGTCCCGACATGGCCTCAAGAAAGCACTGCGAGCCTAGTATGAGAAGTTAGATGAGCATCTTCTCAAAATCAATGTCAAACATTATGATCTTGATGACGCAACTTTATTTGTCATGAAATTTGACAAAAAAAATTATATCTTGTGGTGTATGTAGCTGATCTTTTGATGAAAGGGAACAATGAGAGCTATATTGCATCCATAAAGAAGGAATTGAGAAAAGGTTTTGAAATGATAGACTTGGGGTATGTTCACTACTATCTTGGTATTGAAGTAACTCAGCATCCAAATTTTATATTCCTCTCTTAGAAAAAGTACATTGGAGAACTCTTGAACAAGTTTGGCATGGATGAGTGCAATCCTTTGACTACTCCAATGGAATAGAACTTAAAACTTACATACATTGAGGAAAAATATTTTTAGGATGCAAGAATGTATAGACATCTTGTAGGAAGTCTCAAATACCTTAAACATTTCATTTTTTATTGGATTCCTATCCAAGTTTATGTAAAAGCATTGTTAGGTACATTGGTCTCCTGCGAAAAGAGTTCTAAAGTACTTGAAGGGAACTCAAGACTATGGATTTAAGTATACACAGGTGAGCGACTTCAGCTTGATTGGATACTCTTATTTAGACTTAGATGGAGATAAAGAAACCGGCATATCTACTTTAGGTTATGTTATGAAATTTGGATCAAGAGTTGTCTCCTGTAGATCACACAAACAATCAGTTCTAGCAGATTTGACAATGGAGGAAGAATATGTGGCAGCAGCTGAAGCAACAGATGAAGTTGTGTGGATCAGGAAAATTATGGAAGATTTGTAGGTGAAACAAGTGCATTCAAATCCACTCATGATTGACAACACTTTTGTGATATATTTTTGCAAGAACCCAAAATTCCATGATCAAACAAAGCCCATCAATAAAAAATACCATCTGGTTCCACATCATGTTGAGGCCAAGGTGATCCATATATGCCATTGTTCCACAAATGATCAGATTGAAAAGATATTAACCAAGGTGCTTGGAAGAGAAAAGTTCAAAATATTTAGAAAAATGCTTAGACTCACCAGCAACCCTTTAGATTAAGGGGGGCATGTTGACACCTAATCATTGGGATTGGCTGAATATATGTAAAATAGTGTAAATAGAAATAAGAAAAATAGGAATATGAAGAGACAGCGGGATATAAATACCAAGAGTCTCTCCCTCCATGTATATATCTATGATTGGTATTAATGAAAATACACAATTCATTTGAGGAGTTACCTCCTGGCCTCACATCAACAGTTACTTGATAAAGTTGGGATTTACAAGGAGTAATGTTGATCCAAACTTTCACTACAAAACGGTCCAAGGTATGCCTCTCATTTTGGTATTATATGTTAATGCTTATTCATGACAGGTTCAAACCCTCTTATTCTATAATGTAAGAGGAAGTTAGATTCCAAATTTGAGATGAAAGACCTTAGTCCAATGCACTATTTCTTGGGATTAGAAGTATGGAAAAAGTTGGGCAAGATTTTTCTTTCACAAGGAAAATATGTTGTGAAAATCCCAGAGATATTTGGCATGGTTGAACGTTAGTCCTTTCCTACCCATGTGGACATGAATTTCAAGAAGTTTTTGCAATAGACCTAGAAAACCCTTATGAGTATCTAAAATTAGTTAGTTCTCTGATGTTTCTTGTGAATCCTCGCCCTAACATATTCTTCGCAGTTAACACCTTGACATATGAATTCATATTATGACCGAGCCTCACCATTTACAATGGATCAATTCCAAGCATGTTCTTAAATATCTACATGGGAATATTAACCTTGGACTAAGATATGTCACTAGCGATGTTATACTACATGGTTATACAAATTTTGATTGTGTCGGTAACCCATAGCCCTCAGCACTGTGGAGGCAAAGTATATTGCAGCTAGGCCTGCGAGTTGCAAAGTAGTTTGGTTAAGAAAGATCTTTGGAGAGCTATTTGAGCAGGTTCTTGACATGATAGTCATCTATTGTGACAACAATAGTGGGATTCATTTTTCGGAGAATCCTGTGTTTCATGACAAGTCCAAGCATATGAAGATCAGATATATTTACTTTTGTGACATGGTGCATAGAGGAAGTGTGTGACTCCATCACATTTCGACAGAGGAGTAGATAGCCAAAATCATCACGAAGCCTTTTCTGAAAGGGAAGTTCTTGTATTCATAGAGCATCTTGGACTAGTTGAGATGACCCTTTCGAATAAGGGTCTAGGCTAGTAAAGAACATCAGGTAGCGATCTTCCCCCTTCATTGAGCTCCTACGGTGTGGAATGGAGCTATAGGGCTCCTGTGGATGAGATACCTTTGACTAATATGATAGTGATAACTCATATCTCCCCTAGTCAGAGTATGCCCTAGTTAACATCCTACCCAATTTCTGGGATAACCTTTCCCATATTGAAAATGGATTGAGGGACTTGGGATAGAGTGTGATCCCTATCCCTTATAGTAGGAGTATCTTGCCCAAGTTTTTGGATGCATGTGTTCTACCATCTGACTCTTCAGGGTTAAAATGGATGATTAAGAACAATAGAGTAGAGCGTGATCCTCATGTTGATCTCACCTATTGTTAGGGACTTTGGGATAGACTATGATCCCTAAGCTTGGAATCTGTTGGTCTCGCCCAATGTCTTTCAATATGGGTTGTAGCTATGCATCACTGATGATGATGATGATGATGATGATTCTTGGTTGTAACAGGATCTCTCCTATGGTGATAGAGGCAGGGTGGTAGCTGTAGCTCCCCTCCAACATTTCTTCTTCTTTAGATTTGATAATTTTCAACATGAGATGAGTAGAGATGAGTAGATATGGTAGATGATGGCAAGAGGATATGATGACCAATAGACATATATTAGAAGGTGGAATCTCCATGGTTGACAAATATTGTTAAATTATGCAACTAGGGTTAAATTCCACTTTGGACAGCTTAATTGATGGAGATAATGATTGTGTTAAATTCCTCTTTTCAAGAGTACCAAAATTTACTTAAATATCACCCATTTTGGACAAGAAGAAGTTGGATATTTAATTTATTCTTACACATGTACAAATTGTTAGGGTCAGCCTTGGGTCAAAAGACACATCTCAAGGATAAGATTGCACCCCTCAAGTTTCATATAAAATAAGTACCTTCATGCCTCATTTCTACATCACACAACACAAATTCTTCTCTCTCTTCATTTGTATGGTTCATACAAGTTAAAGGGTGACTCTCTTCTTTTCACACATGCGAGGATCTTGGAGGCAATTTTGACTTTTCTACATTCACATTTCAAGTAGACAATGTGACTGTAGTTTAAATTCACATCTTAAGCTCTTTTTAACTACAAAAGTTTGATTTATTTAGGCTCAATTGATTGGCACTAAAACCGAGGAAATCTGGGTAGTTTGACTATAGTTGACTTTCTGGTTTGACCGCAGAAAATTGCAGACATGGACAATAGACTATCTCTCTCCTTTGAGCAAATTTGACTGCATTTTTGAAGATTTTTTTGGGCTAAGTGAGATCAAAATTTCATGCCGATTTTGACTAAAGTTGATCAAGCTCCTAAAAGGTTGTGTTGATCGTTAATTGCTAACTTGTTAGGGCTGACTACACTGCTATTGATTGTTGTTGAGTTGGGAAGATTATAGTAAGTTCAAATTTGTCCATTGTTGACCATTTTGAATAATTGGTTGATATTGAATATTGACATTAGATGTTGGCTAAGTAAAAGTTTGAATTTTACTTTTGGATGATGTACTCTTTCTATTGAAATTTCAAGACAATATAATAAGAAGAAGACTTGTGTTGGGTAGCAAAGCCCCCATAGCAAGTTTTTGGGGCTTAAATCCTGAGTTTTGGTCCATGTAATGTAAAGACCCTGCGAAATGCGGGCACAGAGTGTAAGAGTCTAGGGTTTTCTTCCCTAAAATAATGTAAATTTAATATAAATTGTGTCAGCCTACCGAGGGTCCACGGACCATGCGATTGTGTAAAAAGAGTGAGGCTCTAAGTGTAAAAGTCAGTCTTAAGTCTAGAAAATTTTGGAGATGTAATAGTGAGATGCAGAGATCTGAGAAGAGAATAGAAGTAGATCTGAAGGTATTGGTTCATAGTAGTAGGGTAGAGGCTCTCCAGCTGAGTGCGCAGAGGCCTAGAAGAGTCCGCAGCTGAGTGCATGGACCCTTGCAGCTGAGTGCGCAGGAAGGAGTCAAGTCTATATTGGATCAATCTTTGAAGACATTATTAAGAAAGATCAGTTAGCTTGACATATTGCGCATTTGGTTTATGAATCTATAATTGAAGGTTATTTATTGATGGTACCTATTCATTTATCTGTGCACACTTATATGTATTCTTATAATTGACAATCTTCTTAGTAATTAACGAACCAAAACCTAATTAAGGAAGAAACGAGTGATTAATATTGATCGCACTATGGCAGAAGCTGCACGAAGGTGGGTCTATGTATGCATAATCTAGTGAGCGTGAACGCTGGATTGGGCACTGATCTCCCACACCTAGACATCCCTAGGGTGCAGAAACCTGGTTCCAACACCCTCCCATACTACCTTGGGTGAGACCTCAGTCTGCGCTCCATAGATTTTTGCCAAAAGGGCTGATAGTACCGGGGTTTTCTTGGCTAAACTCACTGCTGAACCTGGGTCAAGCCCCAAGTAGAGAGAAAATGGTTCCATTGCTAGGATCAAGATCTACCTAAGGGATTTCTAATGTTGGAACACTGGAACCCAACGAGGAAGGAAATTGAAGAGTGGTTTGACCAGAAGATTCATGAGTTAACGACACAGGAAAAAAGAACCCTATAGGTATCTGAGAAAAGGTGGCTGGATCGCTACGTATATACAAAAATCCATGAGATTTTCTTTGCATCCTTTCCAATAGAACTGTACGATTGGATCATGAGATTAGCAATAGTCAGGGAAGGTATAAGCTCAACCAACCAATAGTGTGGACTCAGAAGTTGGTGCGCAGATTAGAGGCAGGGTACCTCGGCTAGAGGTCCATGAATAAATATGGTGTATAAAATGTAAAGGTCAAGGTCACGACAAGGATCAATATCCAGTATTCAGGAACTACTTGGCAGGAGGAGGGCCAATGTCGTTGAGACCAAAAACACAGGTAGGGCCAAGTGTGACACCAACATTATGGTGCATGATCTGTTAGATAGGACGAAAACATACGACAGACAACTGTTACCTATTGTAGAAATATACACAGACTCCCCAACAGCTGTTTTGTAATCTCTATATGTTGGTAGGCCATGACAATGGTACTTGTCACAACTATGAGCTAATGATGGATCGAACCCCAGCCTATAGGATGCAGATAGAAACGTGAGCCCTAGACCCAGTAATGGGGATGGAATGCGCAAGATTTCAGGGGTTTGGTCAAGGACGAGGAGGAATGGGACCAGGAAGAAGCCATGGACAGTTGATTTGCTACAATTGTGGAGGACCAGGGCACTACGCCCACAATCGTACTAACCCAACGAGAATGTCTTGATCATAGTGTGAGCAGTTTGATCATGGAATAATAGATTGCCCTACATTGATCACGCAGATGCATGAGAAAGGGGTCTTCCAATCCCCTCCAACTCAGAATATCCAAATTATGAAATCTAAACCCCACGAAGAACACCCCAACGTGAACATGATGCTCAAAAGTGGCACGACCATAGAGGAAGATAAGGGGAAGCAGCCTGAGGAAGATACATGGGTTTGCAAGGCTCCCGCAAAGGAACCTTAGTTTGACTTGAAACATACAAAGGAGACGTTTATGGAAGCTAAGAAGAGCTTCATGAAAGCCTCCACTTCAGGTAGTAAGGACCACTCAGAGCCAAAATTAGATCCTTCCATGCTTACTACATTTCTAGAGACCTACATGGAGCTATTGCACGACAATAAGGTAGTTAAAGGACTACAAGAACTAATCACTCGGTGCATGGGGTCAAGAAAACCACACGTAGTCTGAAAACTGGGGAAGCATAAACTTCACACCAGGAGGGAAATGAGATTGACAACGTAGATTGGTGAATATGAAATGGATTAGGTTATCCTGGACCTGGGGTGGGATGCGAATGTGTTACCTAAGAAAACTTAGGAGCGCATAGGCAGGCCCATGTTGCAATGGTCCCCTCTTCAATTATGAATGGTGAGCCAACAAAAGATCGTGCCCAAGAGAAGGTTGCAAGGAGTAACAGTTGATATCAAAGGCACAGGCACACAGACGGACTTTGAAGTGATAGAGATTATTGACGATAGAAATCCTTATCCCGCATTGTTAGGAATAGACTGGGCGACTGATATGAATGTAGTCATCAACCTGAAGAAGAGGAAGATGATATTCGAGAAAAATTAAATACATGTGGTAGTCCCATTAGACCCATCCGAAGGAACGCGCTACACTAAACCCATACACAACGATGAAAGCGACGATGAGCTGGATTATATTTACAAGATAACTATGTGAGATCAAGATTGGGTGAACCCGATTGTATATGGGAGGATCTAATGGGAGCACACCAGCTCCTGCATCTCAGATTCAGATGAAGAAGATGAGCACTGGCACAATCGATTGAGTGAAGTAACAATGTGGAATTGCAACATGATGATGAGATCACTACGTTGCGTAACAAGACATGCCCGCAACCTACCAACGTATGATGGATTGACAGTGGTGGATGAATTCTTAAGTAAGTTTGAAATTTTAGTACCGAAACAAAAGCGTTTCGATGCATTGATCATTGCACACCACACCTACATGCTGGTGGGCAACATCATGGAACTTTTGAGAACTGGCGTGAATGCAGAAGGATCATGTGCCTACGATTTGGGAAACCACAACTCCAGTTAGAGGACAAATACGACGACCGAGATGACCCACGTACTCATCTAACGAAATGGACTAAGACCTATTGGGAAGAACCACAGCCTGAATGGGCACACTTATTCTACCATACCCTGGATGTTATACCCATGAACTGTTATACTGAGATAGAACTTCGACATGGTACAAGCGAATGGGATATCATGCACAAAGGATTTTTGTTAACATTCACATTTTAAGACGGGTGGTCGAATACTGTTGATGACACGCTGCAAGCTGTAAAAGCCACCATTTTCAGAATACCATAGGAGCCATTGGAAGTGCTTCAACCAACATGGGAAACCCATATCAGCAATACCCTAGAATGTTATAATCTGCAAATAGAGGAGGATGACGATGACCCCCAAAATATTAATATTCCAGAAATTAAAGGATGTCACAAGGTTCGAGGACCAACAATTGAGGATCTTGACATCACTGCACCTCTCAAAACAAAGCAAGTAAACATTGGCACTGACATGGAGCTGAAGTATGCGACACTTGGAGACTATTGGGACGATGCTATGGTAGATAAGGTCACCAAGTTACTCCAGGAGTATAAAGACTTTTTCCTAACCAAAATCACCGACTTAAAGGGGACAATTAGAGACTTAGAGATGATGAGGATCAACCTCAAACTGGGCACAAAGCTGGGTAAGAAAACACCTTACCGATTGAATCCAAAATATAAACAAAAGCTTCGCGAAGAATTAGACAAAATGCTCGCAGCTAGAATTATTGAACCAGTGGAAGAATCCGACTGGGTGAGTCCTATTGTAGTGCAATAGAAAAAAAAAAGGGCAAAACTAGAATATGCATGGACCTCAGGAAGCTTAATGATGCCTATGTTCACGATCCATTCCCGACACCATTCATAAATGAGGTATTCGAGAATGTGTGTTGTCAGGAAGCGTACTCATTCAGAGATGGCTTCTTCGGGTAGCATCGGATCAAGATCGCGCCAG
This sequence comes from Pinus tabuliformis, assembly GCA_031772625.1. NCBI lineage: Eukaryota > Viridiplantae > Streptophyta > Pinopsida > Pinales > Pinaceae > Pinus > Pinus tabuliformis. The sequence continues at coordinate 1,269,515,751 of CM062807.1, read as the reverse complement.
AAGGTAGGAGCAAGACGACCTTCGCCACAGAATGGGGATGCTTTCAATACACTGTTATACCCTTTGGACTGAAGAATGCACCAGCTATATTTTTGTGCATAGTGGTGGCCGCATTCAAGGAATATATCCACAAGTTGTTGAAGGTCTATCTGAATGATTAGACTATTTTTGGGTTAGTTAAACACCATATAGCGAGCTTATGATTGATGTTGGATAGTTTCCACCGGCACTAGATTGTGCTGAATCTTAAAAAGTGCACCTTCTTCGTTCCCTTTGGAAAGGGTCATGTGGTCTGCAAGTAAGTTTTTATGGTGGACCTTGCAACGATTGTTGTTATTTTGAATCTGGAAGTGCCGGGTAGTGTCAAACAACTCTGCGCTATGTTGGGGCACACGGGTTACTATAGGAATTTTATTAAGAGCTATTCCCAAATAATCGTGCCCATGGAAAAACTCTTGAATAAGGACATTACATATTGTTGGAATGATGATTGTATGTAAAGTTTAGATCTTCTCAAGGAGAAACTGGTATCCGCTCCCATGCTGGTCTTCCTAAAAAGGTATGTTGAATTTCATGTACATGTTGATGGGTCATGCATCGCACTGGGAGCTGTACTCACGCAGGAAGGCGTCAAAGGCATGGATCAGCAAATCATGTTCACGAGTCAAAAGTTATCCAACGCCGAAAAGAACTACTCTACTACTGAGTGTGAAGGATTGGAAATGGTGTATGTGCTCCAGAAATACCGACGATATTTACTTGGCGGCCACTTCAAGATGTATATTGATCATCCCTCATTAAAATACCTAGTGAATAACCCTGTGTTGGGGGAGTGCATATGCAGGTGGATGTTAATATTTCAAAGATATGACTTTGAGGTCATCTTCAAGCTAGGACACCTAAATGAAGGACCAGACCACTTATCACGAGTTGAGACAGGCGAGGAGCCCACAAAATTGGAGGAGGGACTACCTGATGCACATTTGTTCACAGTACACGTCACAGATGGCCATTTCAAAGATATAATCCATTTTTTAACCATAGGAACTACGCCGAAGGAGAATTCAGTCCAGCAGAAGAAGGAACTAGTAGTACACATAGTGTAATTTCTTGTTATTGTGAGCACCTATAAAAAATGGGAAATGATGAGATATTGTGACGATATGTACCTAAATTTGACTGAGGATAGATCCTCACGGAAGCACATGGGGGTGCTAATGAGCCCCAATTTTTGGTACAATTTGGGCTCATTTGGCCTACTTGCTTTGCTCAAACCATTCACTTTTTACTGCTTATGCATGCATTTCTTAGTTTATTCGTGTTGTTTGTAGGAAGAAGGGTAGACATTTTATCTACATGACTAATGCATGATGCTTTCAGGATTTTTGGCATTAAAAGGGAGAAAAAGACAACGAAAAAGGAGACAAGGTGATAATGAGGTGGCACTGCTGGTTTTTAGGAGAGGATGTCCACGGTCTTGGGGACCTTCCTCGTGATTCCCACCAAGAACTCCGAGCTCCAATCCATCTCCCCACTGAGCTTAGAAGCAGCCAGCTGTTCTACAGGAACAGCAGTTATAACTGTTCTACAGGAACAGTAGTTATGATTGTCCTACAGGATCAGCAGTTAAACTTTAGTTGGACAGCCAAGCTCCTAAAATCAAGGGCACCTGTTGGATGATCGTTTTTGCATAAATACTGAGGCCGTAGCCTTGGAGAGAAGCTTTTTAAACCTTGGAATTACTCTTGTAATTGAAAAGTACGAGCTAGAGCTCAGTTTTTGTTCCTTTTTGTAAGCCAATTTGGCATGACATCAGATTATGAATAAAGAAGGCAGATTTTGATCTAGTTCTGAGTTTTCTCAAGGAGCTATAGCTCTCAGGTTAGGTCCCTTGACTGGATCTACAAAATGTGATGCGAAAAAAACCATCATGCCCAAAACCATGTGACAAATCCATGCACAAAACTATGTGTTATACCAAGCTCTCAATATCTACCAACATACACTGCTAAATCTCATTATATCTCTGATATGCAATATGAAGTTTTGAATCAATACACTACTTCAACAAATAAATCTTCAGATGATTCTGCCATTAACACTCATGCACAATATATCATCCCTCTTGACTAGGTATAAACCATTCCTCTACTTCTTTGTAGCCTTCTCACTCACATACTAACTTCAACAATCACACCCAACTCCAAAATAAATAATATAAAACATGTAGGGAGAAATCTACTTTTAGAATGGGATCAATAGTGCACAAATTTGACAAAAACAATCATGAACCATCACTACTTGTGCACTAAATTAATTAACACTCATTGGAATACTTTTCAAACCAATTTTAGTGCTTTTCAATTAATTTAGAAGCCTCTTCATCTTTCCAAGTCGAATTAACCCATATGTGCACAAGGAATGGATAGAAATTATAGCTAAATACAAAACTTCATGCATAAAATTGGATGATCTAAGTTGTAACCACATGCACAGGCTTGTCTCCATGGGGTTGGAGCCTTTCAACCACATACACAAACTTGCATGAGTGTGGTTGGGGTGAAGGATGGAAGAACACTATAAAAACACCTCATATCCTACTCAAACTTTTACCAAAGCTTTATAAGCCTTTGTAGGACCTATGGAAGCCATTTTCACCTCTGAAACACTTATGCAAATAGCCTAAGCATGTCTGCCAAGTGTCACAGTTAAGTTGATCTAAGGCTAATAAACAAGTTTTTTCATGACTGCTAATAAGTCCTCCACTCTCCAAAAACACCTGCACAAGATACAATACATGTGTACACCATTGTACCATCTCAACACCATTATCATCATCATCATGAGGCCAAACCACCACTACAATAAGTCATCTTCATGAGAATAAGAATGAAGACCTAGATGAAGACCTAGTTTCCATCTCAATTGGTGTTCCAACTCAACAACATGAATGACACATGAGCCATCATTTTCATCTCTTTTAGATCTATATCATCCACCTATAATAACATCTCTAATGCCTCGAATCAATGCATAACAAGGCATCAAAAAATGGACATCAATGCATCACAACACATGCAAACACAAGACAACTCCCCCATGACCACCATGCTTCCAATAAGCTACACCATCAAAGGTTGACATCAATTCCAACATAACCATCACAATGCCAACTCAAACAATTACAACCATGCTACAAGAATGAAATCAATGAATGAACTTGGCTACATATGTTTGACATCAATTCCCATATGCGCCAAATTCCATAATGAACCAATGGCAACATCAGCTTGCTAGAACCATGCACACCATAATGCCAATAATCTCCCCCTTTGGCATTGATGACAACCATGCACACTCTCTAGACCATCATCTTCTACCTCTCCCCCTTTGCAATTGATGGAAAAGGGTCAACACCATCCAATAGGTAGCAAGAACACAAGTATAAAATCGAAGAATCTAACCTCCATATGGTTTAAGAATGATGCATATCAACCAATGAATATACTCCCCACATCAGCATCAAGCAATATACTAAACTAGTCAATATACAAAGAAACATATCAAATGAAACACCTCTATAAGAAACAACAATATACATAAGAAATCATAGGAAACAATGAACAACAACATAATATGTGCATATCCATGAGGCAAAAAACCCATACTCCATAGCAACTTACATAGCAGTAACAACAATAGCCACACATCCTCTTCACTCATATCATGAGGTTGAGGCCCAACAATAAAATCATATCATGAGGCACAACATGGACTCCTCCAAGCATTTCACAATGACAACAATGGATGGCTAAAGTGAATAGAAACAAATAACCCCCCTTGAAGATATGCCATTTCCAAAATCATCTCCAACCTTCAATGATTTACTTCCTCTGCAAACATTGCTTCCTTGCAAAGAAAGAAGAACCATATGGACCAAAAATCCACTTGACTATGACTATACGACATATAACATTATACATTCATGATTGTAGTAGCGACATAAGACCTCATATATGACCATAACATGACCTCATGACTCATGAATAAATGACCCAAAGATACATACAATAAAAGTACATGGATTCATGAGCATTTTACACGGATATATCAATAAAATACATGTTTCTATCATCATATCCTATGGACCAATGACAAAAATATGACATAAACTCATGATACCCCTCCAAAACATCCCTATCATCAAAATGACTCAAACTACTAATGATTGGACCGACTATCAACATGGAAAGATGAAACAATGGAAGATACATGGTTGTAATAAAGTGCATATAACATCCCATACATGGCTTGTCCATGTCTCAAATCATATATATGCATGCTAATATATACCAATATCTCCTATGCATGGTATGCATAGCTTCCCTTGAGCTCAAGATACCTCCAATAGACAAGTTGATCATGTGATCCTAAAATGTGCAAGAGTCTCAATGATCTCATAACGTGTTGTTGCAATAACTTGTACTCATTAAACTATCACAAGTCTACCATAGGCTCCCCCTGAGATTATGCACCTCTCTTAAATTCTGCAGTCCTTTTATAAATATGCAGGAAATACTAATGGACCACAAGAGGGAATTCTCTTCACTACTTGAAGAGTTAATGCTACTTATTTCTCCAAACTATCTTTGACTTCTTATTTTCTTCCTTCACTGGTTTTCTACTCTATCCTCATTATTTTTGTTGCTTTTGCTGATTTTTCCTTGAATAATGGGACAAAATGTAGTCTCTTTCCATATGGCCAAAGTTATGACATGTGTAGCACTCCACATGGCCAAGATATGAAGAAATAGGATCAAATCTCTTGTTTCTCATGCCATATCTATACCATTTCATGCAATGTGCTTATCCTCCATTAGTTGGATTTGCAATCAAATGCCTTGTGGCTAGATAGGTTACATGAATAACAATAACCATAAAAAACATGATTATACCTATTAGCCAACTTCCTTGGTTGGTGATACTGGTGCAACCTACACTGATTATATCTATACATTTTGTTTCAACATTTAGTTGCAACATGTCCAAACTTGTGACGACTGTAACATTATACCTTATGCACAAAAGGAACAAAAGAACTTTGGTTCCTTTGGAATTTTAAAGATCTACCATGATCCTCTCTTGGAGAAAAATATTTTCTGAATGTAGGAGATCCTTGAGATTTTCTTCTCTGGTGCTAATGGTTTTGTTGATGAATTTTTTGTTCATTTATTTATTTTCTACTCTTATGGTTGTAATTGTTTGCTACAAGTTCTTCTGTTTCTACTTAAGTTTTTTTACCTGCATGGAAACTAGACTCGCCCTTTTGAAATCCCAAGACTAGATTTATACAATGGTGATCTTTGGATCTCAAGAAAATTATCCAAGGCCACATTGCTCTTCTCCAACTTCCGTTGCTTTCTCAAGGACAAGACTTCATCTTCTAGCCTTTGACACTCATATTCCTTCTCTTTGTACTACTTCCTCATGCCTTCCTCAACTCTTTATGATTCTGCCAATTTAATTTTTACGCTGATAATCTCCTCCTTGAGATTGGCCTCCTTATCATCACATCTATGCAATAGTTTGTCTTAATTCTTTCATGTAGTTGCTAGTATAGAAAACTTAGCTATAAGAACCTTAATATCATTCTCATCCTCACTAAGCACTTCAACATGATCAAAATCTAAATAATCAAAATTATAATTCAAAACAAAATCATTAATATTTATACCTTTGGGTTCATAAATTTCTATTTTCGTCTCATCATTGGTTGAATCATTTGCACTAGTAGGATGAGACTCTTGTGGCTGAGATTCTTGATTCTGTAGGCCCTTTTTATTCTTCTGCTTATTGCTCTTTTTCTAATTCATCTTCCTTCAATCTACAAACCAATATAAATCCAGAATCACCAAGTCCTACGCTATAGGGGACAATAACGGGTAATACGCCTTCATGATTTTTGAAGTCTAATGTTGCCAAGGTATTCAAAAACAAGTTTCCATTACACTAGCATGGTGTTGGTTGCTACATTTATAGCCAAAAAGTTGGAAAGTAGAGAAAATACAAATAACGGTAATCCTATGACAAAAGCTCCATAAAGGAGATGGAAAAAGTGTCAAGGAGAGAGCAACACCATAGAGAAAAATGTATTGTATTGTCCTCAACTTTGAATTGCAAGAATGTTGAGCAAGGTAGACTCAAATTTCAGCTGTACCCTGACAAATATCGAACAAATAAAGCTCAAAATGACCTCTGACCTGATCTAGTACCATGTCTATTTTTCTGTCAGCAATGAGAGAGTTAGGGAATTTAACATGGTCTTAAGTGTGTGGTAAAAACATCGACAAAATTATGACTTGAGCTCTTAGAGGTTTAACAATAAATATATTGAATTGAGATTGGGCTACCAAAAGTAAGTTATCACAATTAGCTTTAACACCTTTAGTCTTCATGCCCAACTCTTCCCAATCACAAGGGATGTTCAACAAAATCCAACATTTTTAGGCAATGTTAAAAGCCCACAATGAACTTTGACTTTTTACACTCACGGACTAAAATGTTTAGGAGGCACAAACTGCATCTCAATCATCACTTATAGAACAAGAGGCTAAAACCTCAATCAATATGATTTTGTAAAGATTGTTATCCATTACTTCATCTGGATAATGAATGAGTTGACCAACTTTTCATTTACCTTTTTCAACAAGGGCCTCAAAATCTTTATTAGATGTGCCTTTTGAAATCAGAACGTTGTAGTAGCAACTAAATTCTCTAATCAAAAGCTCCATTGGAATTTTTTTTTGGAAAGCGAGTGACAACTTCTCTCCATGTAGGAGTGGAGATAGAAATTAATTTGGGGTGGTCTACAAAATGCTTCCTCTTACTTCAACATTTGTAATCTTCATCTGCTTTCTACAGAATAAAATCTTCGATCATTGGAAAGAATGCACCATCCAAACGCGAAGCCTCTTCTTTACGGTGACTCTCCATATTTTGAGTTGTTTCAATGTCCGACATATCGTAGTTAATGGATAAGAACAATAGTGACTCATACCATTATGCTTATATGGAATCTCTTGTCACATTTTTCCTTCTAAACAAAAGGTGGTTATATGATTTTTATATATAGCAATGCTCCAAGAAAAAAGAGGGGCTCTAGTTTAGCAAAAAGTATAAAAGAATTGGGTTGTTTGGGGATCAGTTGACCCAACTGGGTGTCGATTATTCCCATTTTCGTGGGTGATCGATAAACTGACCCATCTACAGGTGTCTATAACCACAACAGTTACATTGATATCTTGATATAAGGAAAATTTGTTTGTCCATCAGTTAAGAAATATGGAATGTCCCTTCTTCTTATTATTATTTTTAATGGAGATAGTCTTTACATTTCCCCTAAATTTTAATAGTTAAATGGTCATTTAGCGTTTGTCTACTTATTAAGAAATATAGAAGGTTGTTATTACTTCTTATAAAAGGTGATTGATATTTGTATTTAATTTTAAATTGTGATTGGTTATCACAACCGAATGTTTTTTTGGCGATTTTTCTTTGTAATGTCAATTATTAAGAATTAGCTCGTTCAATTTCTACTTAGCCCATATGAATTCACTATGAATGTATTCACAACTATTTAGAGGACCCAATCAATACATTTTTGGATCATTTCAATTCCATTATAACTAAAACTAATTGATTCGTGACTATGCCCTTTTAAAGTAATTCATTCATGAACCAATATATTTTTCGACTGCAAAACTGAAATCGATCCATGACTATGACATTTTAGAGTTAGTCAATGCTTTTGAACTATATCCATGAACTACTCCACAACAAATCAATGAAAATTAAATGCAATGATAAATTGAAACCATATTAATGTTATCACATGCATTCATGAACTCGAGTCTAGATCAACCATTATCTCAATAATTAATTTGTACACACAATGTTGGTCACATCACTCCTTTTATGTGCACAGGCCTCATCATCAACCCATACATTGTAGGTAATTAAAACAATGTTTTTATGGATCAAGTCAACCCTAATCCATTTAGCTAAATCAAGTGCTGACTACATCAACCATAATCTTAAAAATCAATTGCATTCACAGGGATATTGAAACCTTTTTCAAGCACAAAAACATCATCACAATGCTATTGACATCAATACCAACCACAAATGGTGAATATCTTAGGTTGACATCAATGCCAATGTCATATTGTTAGCATCAATTTGACACAAGGTTTATGGAGTATTGGAGAGCAAGGGGATGATAAAAAAATGAATTTTCATCACCAATCTTACATGGAAATTTTCCAACAATCAACATCTATAACTTGCTTAATTTTCCATTATTAACAATTTCTACTACTCTATGCTCTATGGTTGTTGTTTTAATCAATAACAATTTCTACTACTCTATACTTTATGCTTGTTTTAATCAACTAGCTTCTTTTATTGCCTATGAGGATACCACAAAAAGTTATGTTTATTATGTATATTTATCAAAAAATATTTCTGATGTATTAGGATGTGTTTAGACTCCAAGTGATAGGAGCCCTAACCTTATTTTGAGCTCACACAGATGTTCCTTTGGATATCTAAATACACATGAAATACCTATGAATGAAATTATTGTGTTTTTTTTTTGTGAAAAAAAAAGCAATGAACATATTTTTTATTGAGAAAAATCCATATTAAAAACCCATAGCCTCAAACAAATATTATCTTGCTATGATTTTATTTCTAAATCTTCCAAACCATGAGAAACATTTTCTTCTTTATTATTACTTTTGAGTACATATTAACAACTGAAGTATGTATGACATGTTTTCTCACACAAATATACATTTTTGATAGTATATTTGTAATATTTTTAATGGTTATGTATTTGTCACAGGTCATTTGGCTCTTTTTTCCCTGTATTTTTTAAATAAAAATATTTATTTATGATTGCCACTATTCTAGCTAGTAGAACCAACATTTCATAAAGGCCACAAAGGCCAACATGTCTTAGTTGGCCCACCCTTACCATTATATTATGCTACCTATTTTTTTAATGTAATTTTACTAAGTCAAAATGTTTAGAGGAGAAAACATTAGAACATCTCTTGCATATCTAGCTCACCTCTAAACACAATAAATATTACATTATACACTGTAGTATAATAAAGAATAGCAATTGGACAAATTTTTAAGAGTACTAAATTTATTGCAATTATTGACTGAAAATGAATTTCTATATTTAAAAAATAAAAAATAAGACATTATAACAAATAACATTTAAAAAAACAAAAATAACAGGTACTCATAACAACAAATAACATTTAAAAAATAAAAATAAAACTTATATCAACCACATTTATTACTATTCTAATAATGGAAAACAACGTTCATAAGATCCATAGAACTCTCACTTAAAATGGAAAAATTGATCAGATAAACACCATGTTCGTTCATACGACCAATAGAACTCTAAACTAAAATTGAAATTGGGCTATAAGTGCTTTCCAGTGAAAATTGGTATCCATGTACCCGCCCCCCGGGCAACCCGGTAACATCAGCGACTCCTTTGTTCTTGTGTTATATTCCACCATACTCTCAATACCCCTCAACATTAGCCATATCATGTCACGACCATCTCCTACAACGAGAAAATCTGTGCCTTCTGAGGATTTGATCACGTCTTCAATCAATTCGGCCTTGATGGTATCAATCATCTCCCACTGTCATTCACTAAATTTCCATATACCCAATGGAAAATGGGAGACTATTGGGAGTTTTCCAAACATCCCTTTCCCTGACTCATCTCCCTTCAATCTCCCCACCCATATAAATCCAGAAACACCAGCTCCATAGCTAAAAGGGACCATAATGGGTAGTGAGCCTTCATTATTTTTTAAGTCTATAGTTCCAGGGATGTTCAGAAACAACTTTCCATCAACCTTCACATGGTGTCGGTTCCTACATGTATAATCAAATAATTGGAAAGTAGGGGAAATACAGGTAAAAATGTTGAAATTATAATTTCAACTGCAGTGAACAGAACAGTAGCAGCTACTTTATTCATTTGTCGTGATCCGGCGCCCCACATTTTTTCCCGATCTTTTAAATCACCGCCATTACCATCTTTTCACTCTTTAATTATTTTTGTGTTTCCAGAAGGATGAAGATCAGATACAACACTACATCATTACTTCTCAACAACCATATTAATGAGCAGAACGGCTGAAAGAGAAAAGAACCAGCCTCGAGCCGATGTAGCATTTATCAGTCATAGATTTCATCACCACCGACTCAAGAAATACAGCAAAAGATCAAATCTGTTAATCATGAGCAGCAGAGACTTCATCAGCAAGTTAAAGCAGTGAAGACCCTTTCCCGCACTATAAAATGCAGACACAGCAGTGTAGAACAAGATATATAGATTGAAAGTCCTTTTGTAACACACAGCAGTGTAGAAAAAGAGAGTTTTTTGTATTGCACAGCAGTGCTGAAATTTTCTGAGATAGTTGTTTTGTGGAACTGAAGCGTTCCTGTTGTAATCCCTCTGTCAAGAGGAAGATGCTCTTTAGCATAATATTTTGTGAAGATCCCTCTACGTGAGGAAGACTTATTTTATCAGTTAGTTTATCGTTCATAAATAGAAGTTTCTTTTTGCCTGTTGCTGTTACACCGTAAGTCGAAAAATACTTGACGTCAAAAATCCCCGTTGCTGTTACACCGTAACTCAAAAAATACTTGACGTCAAAAAGTTACGTTGCTGCAACATCAAAAAGTTACGTTGCTGCAACACCAAAAAGTTACGTTGCTGCAACACCGAAAAATTTATGTTGCTGCAACACCACGAACAGCGTTGCTGCAACACAAGTTACAGCAACTGGAAAAAAACTGTGTTGCTGCAACACCGTTTCCAGAGAACGAATTTTTCTGTTTTTCTGAGTTAAAAACAGAGTATTTTTCTGTGTCAAAAACAGAGTATTATTTTGATCAGTTTTTGATCCTGAGGCAAAGTAGTGTATTATTTTATGCTCTGTTCTTATGTTTTTGAATTATCAGAAAACAAAGTATTGCTCTCTGTTCATCTTTTTGTTGTTTCGGAATTTATCAGAAAATTCTCAACAGTGGAAACAGAGGATTTTTCCACTGTATTTTGTTTGGAATAACCAGAAATTCCTGACATGGTATCAGAGCTTGTCCAGGCTCTTTGAAGACATCAAAGAAGCTGAAAGAATATTTGTTGCTGCAGCAAATTATCTAGCAGAGCGAAAACGCTGTCAAGGTATTTTTCAGATTAGTTTTTTGTGTAGCTGCTGAAGACAATTAAGTGATTTTTTTTAGTCAAGTATTGTAAGAATGGCCAGCACCAGTGTGGGTATGTTTAATACCCAGCTCCCACAGTTCAATGGGAAAAATTATGACTACTGGGCAATAACCATGAGAGCCGTGTTTGCCTCACAAGATTTATGGGAACTTGTTGAATATGGATTTGAAGAACCAACAAATGAAGAAGAGTTTATTGGATTAACTCAGGCAGAGAAAGAGCTGTTGAAGAGCAATAAGAAGAAGGACTCAAAAGCCTTTGTACTTTTATATCAAGCAGTGCATGAGAGTGTGTTTCCGAGGATAGCAGCAGCCAAGACATCCAGAGAAGCATGGAAAACTCTCAAGACAACCTATCAAGGCATGGAGAAAGTGAAGACAGCAAAACTACAGTTGCTGAGGAAAGATTTTGAGAACCTGCGTATGAAGGAGTCAGACAATATTGACTCATTCTTCACACAAGCAATTGGTTTGGTCACACAGATAAGGTCTCATGGAGAAACTCTTGAAGAAAGGAGGATTGTGGAGAAACTATTGAGGTGCCTACCCTCAAAGTTTGATGTGATTGTCACCACCATAAAAGAGACAAAGGATCTCTCAAATTTTTCAGTTGATGAACTTCATGCATCACTAATAACACATGAGCAGAGGTTGAGTAGAAATGAAAAATCATCTCTAGAGCAAGCATTCAAGACCCAGATGTCATTTAGAAGAGGAAGAGGTCAAGGCAGAGGAAACAAGGGAGGAAGAGGAAGAACCCAATCGAGAGGCGGAAGAAACAGTCCAGCAAACGTTCAAGGAAGAGGTAGCAATCCAAATCAGAACCAAGGCCAAGGCAGCAGCCAGCAAAGTGGACAACATCATGCTCAAGGACAAAGGTATGAAAAATCCAATGTCCAATGTTATTATTGTAAAAAATATGGGCACTATGCAAATGAATGTAGGAAGAAGCAGCATAATATGAGTAATAGATCTAGTGCAAATATCACTAGAGAAAATATCAGTCAAGATAATGTGTTGTTAGTTTGTAATATGGCTGAAACAAACAGTGAGGATATATGGTTTCTAGATTCTGGTTGCAGCAACCATATGACAGGAAACATAGCCCTGTTTTCTGCTTTAGATAAGGGTGTGCAATCACAAGTCACACTTGGGACTGATAGTAAAATTTCTGTTATGGGAAAAGGAGAAGTTAAAATATTTACAAAGAAAGGTGAAAAGAAAACCATAGCAGATGTCTATTATGTTCCTGGAATGAAGTGTAATCTCTTGAGTATTGGACAGCTTGTTCAGAAGGGTTACAATGTTTTCTTTAAGAATGATGTATGCGCCATCATGGACAGATTACCCAGCAAACATTGTATTGCTGAAGTGAAGATGACAAGGAATAGGATGTTCCCTCTCAGAATAAGGGTAGATCTGAAAAATAAAGAAGTAATTGCAGCAGTGACACAAGAGGCTCTCCAGAGTGTACCAAAGGATGAAAATTGGTTGTGGCATTTGAGATTTGGACATCTCAACTTTGGAGGTCTTAATTTGTTGAGTAGAAGAGGAATGGTAAGAGGATTACCATTGATAGAAATGCTAGACAACCTTTGTGAAGGTTGTATATTGGGGAAACAACACAGAGAAAGTTTTCCAACCGGAAAAAGCATAAGGGCAAAAGCACCCTTAGAAATTATCCACTCAGATTTATGTGGACCGATGCAAGCTCCATCACTTGCAGGCAGCCAATATTTTCTAACATTTATTGATGACTTTACCAGAAAGACTTGGGTTTATTTTCTGAAGAATAAGAGTGAAGTGTTTGAAAAGTTCCAAAATTTCAAAGCACTTGTAGAAAATCAAAGTGGGCTGCGTATCAAGGTTTTGAGAACTGACAGAGGAGGTGAGTATATCTCCAAAGAATTTTTACGTTTTTGCAGAGAAAATGGAATTCATAAGCAATTTACAGCAAGGTACACCCCGCAGCAAAATGGAGTTGCTGAAAGGAAAAACAGAACAATCATGGATATGGCGAGGAGCATGTTGAAGGCAAAGCATTTGCCAAATGATTATTGGGCTGAAGTTGTACACTGTGCAGTATATATTTTGAATAGATGTCCTACAAAAGCAGTGATGAACAAAGTGCCAGAAGAAGCATGGAGTAGGAGAAAGCAAGGAGTCACCCACATGAAAGTTTTTGGTTGTGTGGCTTATGCACACATTCCAGATCAGCTAAGGAAGAAATTGGACAGCAAAGGGGAGAAATGTATTTTCATTGGATACAGTGAAAAATCCAAAGCTTACAGATTATATATCCCATCCACCAAGAAGTTTTTTGTGAGCAGAGATGTTCAATTTATTGAAGAGGAAGCTTGGGATGGAAGCATAGAGAAAACAGTTAATGTTAAAAATTGTTTGTCTCATGATGATGATGATGAGGAGTTTGCTGAAACACATCCCCAAACAGCAGCGCCAACAACAGAACAACAAGAGACACCCTTGAGGAGAAATGAGAGTTCTTCTCCAAGCACACCACAAGGAGGAAATTCAAGTGCATCTACAAGCACTTGCACACCGAATGAAAGAGGTAAGAAATTCAGAAATTTAAGTGATATTTATGATGAAGGAATGAATTCTTTGTTTGCTTTGTATTGTCACGTTGATGACCGTGTTCATTTCGAAGATGCAATTAAAGATAAGAAATGGATAGAATCTATGGATGAGGAGATGAATGCCATAGAAAGAAATAAGACATGGGATTTAGTTGAGCTACCAAAAGGTAAAGAAGTCATTGGAGTTAAATGGGTCTACAAGACCAAGAGTAATGTTGAAGGAAAGATAGAAAGGCATAAGGCAAGACTTGTTGTCAAGGGATACAAGCAGCAGTATGGGAGAGATTATGAGGAGACTTTCGCACCGGTTACAAGAATGGAAACAATAAGAACAGTGTTGTCCATAGCAGCACAAAACAAATGGAAAGTTTACCAAATGGATGTGAAGTCAGCATTCTTGAATGGAGTATTAATGGAAGAGGTTTACATTGAGCAACCTCTAGGCTATGAAAAGAAAGGCCAAGAGCACAAAGTCTGCAGATTGAAGAAAGCTCTTTATGGGCTAAAGCAAGCGCCAAGAGCATGGTACAGTAGGATAGATTCCTATCTACTGGAAAACGGATTTGAGAAGTGTGAGGGAGAACCCACTGTTTACATCAAAGAAAAAGACTGTAAAATTTTAATTGTTGTGTTATATGTTGATGATGTGATTTTTACAGGTAATGATGACTACCTCATTGAAAATTTCAAATCAGTCATGAAAGAAGAATTTGAGATGACTGACATGGGTTTGCTGAGATACTTCTTAGGAATAGAAGTAGATCAAAATGAAAATGGAATTTTTATTTCACAGGCAAAATATGTAAATGAAGTGTTGAGCAGATTTAACATGCAGGACAACAAGGCAGCAATCACTCCCACAGTGATGGGATTAAAACTCAGCAAAGAGGACAGCAGCAAAGATTTTGACCCTAGTGTGTACAAGAGCATAGTTGGCAGCCTCATGTATTTGACTGCAACTAGGCCAGACATAATGTATGCTGTTAGTTTAATTTCCAGATTCATGGAGAAGCCAAAAGAAACACATTGGCAGGCAACAAAGAGAATTCTGAGGTATGTTAAAGGTACAAAAAGGTATGGCATATTTTATACTGTTTCAGAATGTTCAGACTTAGTTGGATACACAGATAGTGATTGCGCTGGAAGTGTAGATGACTGGAAAAGCACATCTGGTTACATTTTTCACATAGGTTCAGGAGCCATTTCATGGGCTTCCAAGAAACAGCCAATTGTGGCATTGTCTAGAGCAGAAGCAGAGTATGTGGCAGCTACAGCAGCAGCATGTCAAGCGGTTTGGATGAGGAGAATGTTGAGAAGTCTATGCCAGGAGCAGGCAACAGCAACAGTTATTTTTTGTGACAATAGATCAGCTATTGCATTATCCAAGAACTCTGTGTTCCACAAGAGAACGAAACATATAGACACAAAGTTTCACTACATCAGAGAATTGGTGAACAATGGAGAAATCATTTTACAACATTGCAGGACTCAAGAACAGGTTGCAGATATTCCGACAAAGCCATTGGATCATAAAAGTTTTGAGTTTTTAAGGAAACTTCTGGGTATGACTGATAACCCAGCAGTTGAAATTAAAGGGGAGTGTTGAAATTATAATTTCAACTGCAGTGAACAGAACAGCAGCAGCTACTTTATTCATTTGTCGTGATCCGACGCCCCACATTTTTTCCCGATCTTTTAAATCACCGCCATTACCATATTTTCACTCTTTAATTATTTTTGTGTTTCCAGAAGGATGAAGATCAGATACAACACTACATCATTACTTCTCAACAACCATATTAATGAGCAGAATGGCTGAAAGAGAAAAGAACCAGCCTCGAGCCGACGTAGCATTTATCAGTCATAGATTTCATCACCACCGACTCAAGAAATACAACAAAAGATCAAATCTGTTAATCATGAGCAGCAGACACTTCATCAGCAAGTTAAAGCAGTGAAGACCCTTTCCCGCACTATAAAATGCAGACACAACAGTGTAGAAAAAGATATATAGATTGAAAGTCCTTTTGTAACACACAGCAGTGTAGAACAAGAGAGTTTTTTGTATTGCATACCAGTGCTGAAATTTTCTGAGATAGTTGTTTTGTGGAACTGAAGTGTTCCTGTTGTAATCCCTCTGTCAAGAGGAAGATGCTCTTTAGCATAATATTTTGTGAAGATCCCTCTACGTGAGGAAGACTTATTTTATCAGTTAGTTTATCGTTCATAAATAGAAGTTTCTTTTTTCCTATTTCTGTTACACCGTAAGTCGAAAAATACTTGACGTCAAAAATCCTCGTTGTTGTTACACCGTAACTCAAAAAATACTTGACGTCAAAAAGTTACGTTGCTGCAACACCAAAAATTTACGTTGCTGCAACACCAAAAAGTTACATTGCTGCAACACTGAAAAATTTACGTTTCTGCAACACCACGAACAGCGTTGCTGCAACACAAGTTACAGCAACTAGAAAAAAATTGTGTTGCTGCAACACCGTTTCCAGAGAACGAATTTTTCTGTTTTTCTGAGTTAAAAACAGAGTATTTTTCTGTGTCAAAAAGAGAGTATTATTTTGATCAATTTTTGATCCTGAGGCAAAGTAGTGTATTATTTTATGCTCTGTTCTTGTGTTTTTGAATTATCAGAAAACAGAGTATTGCTCTCTGTTCATATTTTTGTTGTTTCGGAATTTATCGGAAAATTCTCAATAGTGGAAACAAAGGATTTTTCCACTGTATTTTGTTTGGAATAACCGGAAATTCCCGACAAAAAATGTTTATACGGCGAAAACTCCATAAAGGAGATGGAAAAAGAGTGGAGGAGAGAAGAACACCATGAAGCAAAATTGGTTGTACTGTCCAGACCGTTGTAGTGGACGAATAGTGAGCAAGGTGGACGCAACTTTCACCTACAGCCTCACAATTGCCGAACAAATAAAGCTCAAAATCAAGTGTGACCCGATTGACCAGCATCTCGGCTGTTCCATCAACAATGAGAGACTCAAGGAATTTAAGACGGTCTTCAGTGTGTGGTAAAATCGTGGGCAAACTTATGACTTGAGATTTGACAGGATTAACAACAAACAAATTCAAGTCAGATCGGGCTACCAAAAATAAGCCGTCACAAGTAGCTTTCACGCCCAGTGTCTTCATGCCCAACTTTTCCCAATCGCAAGGCATGTTCAAGAGAAGCCAGCGTTTTGAGGCAATGCTAAAAGCCCACATATCTAAGTTACTGTTATTAATCACAATGAACTTCTCAATTTTTCCATTCACAGACTGGAATTGTTGGGAAGCACAAACCGCAGCCCAATGATGGCTTATAGACCAAGAGGTTAAAACCTCAGTCACTGACATTTTGGAAAGAATGTTCGCCATTACTTCATCTGGAAAATGAATGAGTTCATCACCCTTTTCAACAAAGGCCTCACAATCTTTGTCAGATATGCCTTTCGAAATCGAAATGTTGTAATAGTGATTAAACTCTCGAATCAGAAGCTCCATTGGAATTTTTTTTGTACAAAGCGAGTGACAACTTCTCTCCATTCAGGGTGAACACCGAACTTAATTTGGGGTGGTATACAGAACGCTTCCTCTGTAATCTTCATCTCTTTTCTACCCCATGAATTCTTCTATCATTGAAAAGAATGCGTCATCAAATTCTGAAACCTCTTCGTTGCTGCGTCTCTCCATATTCCAGGCAGATTCAATTGCCAACAGAACACTCGTGACTTCCAAAGTAGATCTGTATGCTTATATTGAATCTCTGATAAGATTTTAAGATTTTTCGTTTTAAGAAAAATTTAGGGTTATATGATTGTTATATATAGCAACGCTCCAAGAAAAAAGTGGGGCTCTAGTTTAGCAAAATAGAATAAAAGAACTAAGTCGTTGGGTGTTCGGCAGACCCAATCGGAGGGTGATCTCGAAACGGACCACAAATTTCACGTCGATCGTTTGTCCACTTGTTAACAAATACAGAAGGTGGTTATTATATTTTTATAAATAGTGATGGGTATTTGTATTTAATTTTAATAATGAAATTAATCAATGGAGATGGGTTTCTTTTCTCATAAATAATGGATTCTAATTTCAATGGACAAATTGTTAAATAGAGGTGGATTTTTTTAGTTTATAGATAAAGGATATCATATATAGGGGTGTAGTGTAATTTTTTTTTAATATGTTTTGTTGTGAACTGAGCACTTTTATTTTTGACACTTTTAATTTACCTTTATTTATTTAATTTTTGTGTTCAAATTTTTATGTTATTTATTGATTTGTTTTTAATTTAAATTTTTTTATTTAGTGATGATGATGATGGTGGTTAACATAGACCAAGCTTTTTATTAAATTTTTAATAGATAATTGGTATTCTTCTTTATTAAAGAGTCTTTGGCATTTGTTTGTTATCGTTTTGTTCACTGGTTTTATCGTTTTGTTTACTAGTCTTCAAAATGGGTGGAGTGCCTACCCAAAATCTAATGGATTAAAAATCCCCTACACCATTTCATTTTAAAAGATTCCTAAACAATTGTGAAAATCAATATTTTTTGATTAAAATATTTTCTAAATAAAAAAAATGTAGGTTATAGTAAGAAACAAAAAAAATATACATATTTTGGTTAAAATTCTTAAACAATTGTGAAAATCAATACACTTTTATTAAACTATTTTTTAAATAAAAAAAAAATGCAGGTTATAGTAAGAAACAAAAATAAATATATTTATTTTGGTAGTATAACCGGCCTAGATCCATCTG
This sequence comes from Pinus tabuliformis, assembly GCA_031772625.1. Lineage (NCBI taxonomy): Eukaryota > Viridiplantae > Streptophyta > Pinopsida > Pinales > Pinaceae > Pinus > Pinus tabuliformis. Next base: position 1,269,497,064 of record CM062807.1, on the reverse strand, counting down.
AATTTTGGAAGGGATCAGGTCTCTTAAAGTGCAAACCACTTTTATAATGAAAACATATGTGATCCCACTTGACACTTGATCGATCAAAAGTTAAGCTTAATTATTAGTAAATAATAACATTAATAATTATTTTATTTTAATTTTTATTACTTTGAAAACTTCTTCTCGAATATTTTGTAGATTCAGTGAGGTGTCTCATGTTTAAGGGTAAAAGTTCACTCTTCTTTACCGACCAAATAATAGTAATAATAATAGAAGATTTTGGTCAAATAAATATTAATATTAATGAGATAATAATTAATTATATATATTAAAAATAATAAATTAAATGATAGTACCTGCTCCCTTACTTTCCCAGCTTCACAAAGTACCTGTAAGATCACAGAAGAAGAACACTATACAAAGACATGGATCTATATTCATAAACAACTTAGGATCAGATTTAAGTTAACCATACAAATGTAACAAGCATCAATGATACAAAACCATGGAGGAAAAACTCAAATAGTTTTTATTGATAAACAAGAAAAGATCCAGGAGGAGTTACAACCGGTGATTCCTGACCCAGCATCAACCTCCCAGCAAAGAAGCCCCTCTTCACCTCAAACAAAGCATAGATCACCCAATACTCTAGTGTTTGTCTCAAAAACCAACAACAATTCCTTACAATATGCAAAATTCCAGCCTCTAGATCTCTGAGATGAGGGATCCATATATAGATATGTGTAAGGAGGATGAGTCAGCTTGTGATTTGATTAGTGTCTTCTCTCTGTCAGTTCTTGCTTCCACTTGGAGACTGAAGGCCTCTTACTCATCCTTGGTCGAATTCAGTGAGGCAAGTGTCTCAGGAGAAGATTCTGGAAGCTTCCATTGTCTCTCCACCTCGCGGAATGACACTGCCATTTGTCATTTCTCGCCCATCGCACCCCATAGAAGAGACTTTTGAAATGCAACGCACCCTCACAGTGTATTTAGGTGCAATGCAACGCACCTAGCGAGTGGAGCAGCTGAAATGATCCTGTTTTGACTTATTCTGAGTAGTTTCTGGTGGAGAACTTCTGGGAGAAGCTGTAATCTGTTGATCTTGTTCCTTTAGGGGTTAGAACAACACTTTTAGGGACTTAGGAGCCCTTGGTTTATGGACATTTCATGCTTGGAGTTGTAGGGCACAAAAATGTCTATAACAGTTGCCCCCTAAAGTATGAGGCCGTTAACCTTTTGGTGTCGGGTGAAATGCTTTATTATGAGGATCCGAAGTTTTTTCAATGTTGGGAGGAGACCTGTAATAAGATACAATACAATACATTATCTTCATACTGTTTTCATGATCTAGCTGAGGCGGGCATTCCCATGCTCAGCTTTATAAATTCATTTTCATGTACATAGGACAAACAATCGTCTGAGTGTAGACTGATTATTCTGATACAGCCATCATCCTTTTGGTAGGATGATTATCTGTGCTGCAATGCTGTACATTTGATGTCTTTATTTCCCTGAATATATATCGCAGCCTGGATGGATGAAACTAGATCCGGGGTCTTCAATCTCGTCCGATATTTACTCGAAGTACAAGTCGATCCATGTGAGAAATGTTTTGAAGTCGAACATGGAAAGACATCGCTTGATTACCAGTCAATGATGTAAATTGTTAACAAGCGCGAGAGGAATCACCGATAATGATAATGATCCTCAAGGTACTGCAGTACAATCCACGTGGTGTGAATAAAGGACCTGGCGTCGAACACCACGCAAATTCTTTCGGTCGAAGGCCATTGATGTAAACCTGTCGCCGGAAGTGAGAAACTTGCCATTAAGGCATGCAAGCTTCAAAGTACTGAATGGGGTGTTCCTAGATCAACTTCTTGGATAATGAGCTCATGTCGACAAGAAGTGATCCATCATAGGAGGGCCTTAATGAATCCCACATCAATGACATGGAACGGAGCAAATGATTTTGATGGAGGTGAAAACGATCTGATGATATACGGTTCAGGGTGGCGGTCATGAAAGAATGGAGTATAATGTATGGTAGTGGGTGAGACATAGGTGGCTTCTCTGGATGACTTCTCCTGAACATGTCGGCGACACTGATGTGATGGATTGGTATCATTAACCCCAAATGTGGATGGTATGGCGTGACCATGGTGATGTGACCGGTGAATGAAACAACCCAACCCGACTCGGACACGGAGTGGAAGTGTCATGTTCAAGAGCGACTTGCTACGAATAAAGATTCTTTGAGTTTTTTCCCAATTTGTCCCGAGTCATTGCTGACCAGTACCTCTTTATTTTTGTCAAGCTTGAGGAGGATAACATGTGCTTGTTCTATAATTTTCCCTTCGGGCAAACCCATCGCTATGTTTTAACGAGCCTAGCGATAGTGAAACTCGTTCTCGTCTAAAGACAAGTTTGTCACTATTAATCTTTTTAACGAGTTTAACGACAAAGATAACTCAGCCCTTTTCAATTTTAGAGAGTCTGAAAAGGAACGTAAAGGTAACTTCAAAATTCCCTTTTCGTCATCTAATCCCTTAAGTCCGAAAAAGTATAAAAAAATACAGAAGGGATGAATTTTCGATAGTTTTAACGAGCCGAACAAAACAAGCGCTCGATATTTTTGTGCAATAATCCCTCAGGTCCAAAAAGATTAAAATCTAGATGAGGGATAGCACTTCCTGTCCCTTTAACGAGCTGGAAGGTCAAGGACTCGGCAATCTTTTCATATTTTACGAGTCAGTTGAAAAGAGCTTAAAGGAGACTCGTCTTTTGAGGAACGAGTGATAAAACGGGTAGCAGCTGATTCTAGGTAAGGTTTGGAATTTTCCAATCACGGCAGTGTCACAAGGATGGCTAATGAAATCACTCTTCACAGCTGTTCCTCAAAATGGGTAAACAATCAAATGGAGGTGAATGATCGACCAATGAAAAAGTGGAGGTGACGGTGCAAACACGACCAAGGCTTTAATGGCTGAAGTACTACATTCGCGGTGGTAATTTACCGAGGAATAGTTCATTTTTTAACGAGCTTAAATGCGGGTGGAAACATTTGCTCATGTCTTATGTTTATTTTTTAACGAGCTTGTACTATGTGCTAAAACTGCTCGATGCGGGTTTATTTTTTAACGAGCTTGAACCTTGCGGTAACACTGCTCGATTAATCCAGTCGTATGATAAGAATGTCTCATATAAAAACGGAAACTTTTAGAGTTTTTCCCCACATCCTTTCTTTATGCAAGTTAGGAAACGACCAATCCTACGGGTTTAAAGGGTTAGAGGTCCTAAAAATTTAAAAAATAAATAGTCGCTCTTCGCTTACATTCCAAAAGGTTTGCATGCCCCCAGGTATAAAACAGAGTTTCAAGGTCACCCTCTATTCGAGCTGACAAAACATTTGTTTTATCAGGAAGGGTATACCTCTTACAGGTTACCCAAAGATTGTTCTATTCACAGCGCAAAAAAAACACTTCTTCGGCGATGTCTACCGAGATAAACAAAGGTGAGTGGCGGTGCTTGCCCACTCACATAACTTTGACAAGAGAATCTTGTTCTAGAATAACCCCCTCTTCCAATCACGGACGGGGGTACAAACTAGTCATATTCTCCCATGGAAACCTACCCTATACCCGAAGTTTTACTGCCGAAGCAGACCAGGGTGCATGCCCCATGGGTTTCAGTCATATCCCTCCGAATTACTCGCGCTCATCGGGAGGACGAACTGGAGATTGAGACATTTCTTGCGTGAAAATACCATTTAGGGATGGTATACGACTATTTTCTCTGTATGATCTGGGGAATGAAAGCTGGTCCACGAGCTTGACCACTCTTCCTTCGTGCGGAAAACACATTACTCTAAAGAGTGAGGAGACAATTGCTCCCATGTAATAAATATAGTCTTGTCCAAGGAGTAGATTGTAATCCAGGGGTCCTTGAACTGCCATTACGTTCATGTGAACTGTTTTCCTTCTCAATGTTATGGGCACATCGGGAAGGATCCCTAATGGTCGACTGGTTCCTTTATCAAAGCCTGTCAGATTTCTCATCTCAGGAAAAAGCGATGGTGAACCAAGCGCTTTCCAAGCAGTTGAGGAAAGGATACTCACAGAAGCCCCATCATCTATAATGGTACTAGCCATAACCATTCTATATATTTGAACGATAATTCAGAATGGTACGCTAGCTGGTAAACGGGGTCTGCCTAGTTGATTCCAATCGAAGGAGACAACTAGGTTGCTTGGAGGTGGGATCGAATAGACGGCCGGGTACGGCTCTGACGAACTTCCTTCCTGCAGTAAAGGAACAGGTGAATTTCCCCTATGTTCGTCGGAGTCTGTGTTTATGAAGAGAATTTGGATGGTGTCATCCTTATTCTCTTCAGTGACTGTATCATCTGAAGATGGAACTTCTGAAGGCAAAACCGGGTCAACTGCCGCCTCGACCTTTTGACTTTCGTCTGGTGTGGATTCAGATGGTTCATCTTCAATGACAGATGCTTCAGCCGACCACCTAAGCGGGTCAGCTGGATTTTCAACTACTAACGGACTCGGTAAGAGTTTTTTATATCCAGGAGGAAATCGTAACAGTGATATCTGACGATCATCCAAAACTCTTTTAGCTTCGTCTAAGAAGGGACAACGGTTGTAGATCACCTTCGCACAGTTTACAAGGGAATCTTCATTTCCCTTTTTGTCCTGGGGCTTCACTTTCACTAGTTGACGGTGTGCTTTCAACATGATCATCAGAGGTTGATGACACCGGGTTGTGCAAACGAGGATACCAGTCCCTTAAGATCCGAGGGATGCAAGGACAATCTCTGTGAAAGTGGTCTCCTTTGCAAATGACACATGGCGATTTAGGCCTGGTCGGTGCAGTGTGTGGATTTTCGTTAGACGATACTCGTTTGCCCCCGTTCGCTTTTGGCTCCTTCTTCTTCTTCTCTTTCTTATTCTTTTCCTTCTTCTCCTTAGGAACCTGACTTTTGGCTTTACCAGCCCCATCAAGCGAAGAGGAAGGAGGAGAGGAAGAATTAGAGGAAGTATAAGGTTGGTGGGCTACTCTGGACTCGTCTAATTGCTGATTTGATTGTTCAGGAATAGTGGTGTTCTGAACGACAGAGGTCGAGAAGAGCCATACAGGAAAACCAATTGTCAGTCCTGGAAGCGACAATGTGGCCATATGGGGTGCACCAACATCTCCCCAAGAGGAGAAGGGACTAGGATTTCCTCCAAGGGGAATTCCTTGGTTGGTAGACTCCATTTTCTCAACCCAAGATCAACATAGGAAAGGGTAATGAATATTCCGTTTAAAATAAATTTTAGACGCTTTGACACAACTTGTTTTTTCAGTTTTTAAGAGTCGAGAAAAAACAAAAGATGACTCTAGTCTCCTTCGATTTTTAATGAGCCTGAAGTGACAAGTGCTCAGATGGACCTTTTCCGTTAAGGAGTCTGAAAAGGAATGAAAGGGACTACTCTGGAGATCTAGGTAGAGGGAGTACCAAACCAATCGCAAAACTGCAAAATACTTTTTACGGTACGGCAGTCAATCTTCCCGAATGCTATGTTCAGTGCATTGCGATCGATAGGGCGGCAGACACGACTTCCTAAGGATAAAGGATTTAAGCCTATAGGGGTCTCCCAAAATATACTCGACGGTATGTGGGAGCACAAGTCCGTACTGGAACTTATTGTCTCAAAGTGGAGGAATCACCCAACCATCAGTGAGGACAACAGTTACCAGGCTTTACAACACCGGAATACGTCTCTAGCCTAGACCTCTAAATGTTGTGCGTTAAGTTCCAAAGCGTTGTTAGATTCATTGAATTTACTTTAAGTTGATCTTGCTTATGAAGTTTGCCTTTTGGGTTCACCATGAGATGTAGATGCAATTCCTAAAATGCAATCTAAAGATGATAAACAAACTTTAATCTCTTTTGTGCAATGAAAATCCTAGCTACTAGAGGAAAAGAAAGACACAATCTTTTCACAAAGAGAAAAGAGCACACTGTAAATGCACTTTCCTAAATCAAGCCAAACAGACTGTCTATATGCAAATGCACATGCATGTATTTGCTTTCAACTTTCTTAGTATTGATGCTAAAAAGAAAGTTGATGTACAAATCTGAATTTCTTTTCAAGCGACAAATATAAACAAGCTCTTTTTCAAAATAAAAAACAGAGATGATTACGACACCTTGCGATCTTGAAATGAACACTTGTTCTTGACACTAGAAAATCACGAATTCAGACCAAAGGCAATAGTAACAGTATAATCGACCATCAACAACAATCAAACTTTCTCCTATGATCGAAATCGACACTTGCGACAGATCCAAATCAAAGGACGACAGTACGACTATTCTACTTTTGCAATGGAAAACTATAAACGACTCAACAAAAACACAAAAACATCTACAGTTCTTTTGTACAAAGGAGGCGGAATAACAAGGAAAAGGGATTTCAAACAGACATATACTGATCACAGGCAGCAAAATTCAGAGATAGAACTGGAAAGAATGAAGCACAAGAACCACAGCTGCACAGGGCTAGTCTGATCAGCGCACCTGTAACACAGAGAATCTGAAATGCAGCACAGGTTGCCCTTTCGGGAAGTGCACTGAAATTCAGGATCTCTTAACAGTACCTGCGCTGGGCTAGAAAGGAGAATCTGTCCGGGTTCCGGGTCACAATTTGCAGTTCAGTCTTTTCTTTTTGGCCAAGTAAAAGTAATCAGTAATGCACAATCAGGCGTAGATCTAAGGAGGGTCTAAGAGCTATCACAAGGGAAATCAGATAGTTTGTGAATCAGTTGTTTAAATCATAAACAGATCCAGTGAATGGATTGAAGTAGCGGTTGTCTACTTTGCATTTGTTATGGCAAATGCAGTTCAAAAGCTACTTATAAGTTTATGAAACAAACAACAAAGAGATACACAAACAACTAATTAGACATTCCCCAGTGGAGTCGCCATTTTGTTACAAGGAAAAGTGCCTATTTAGAACTTCTCTATCCCACTAAGGTGTGACAACTGCCTTAGAAACAAACAGAGAAAAACTACTTTTGTATTTCCTTTATGAACTATAGATAGAGAGGAATAGAAAGAACCAACCTGTGTCTTGCGCTAATCCTTTGATCCAATCCCTCTCTTCTTTGACAGTCTCCAGCTACCTGCTCCCTTACTTGTCCAGCTTCACAAAGTACCTATAAGATCACAGAAGAAGAACACTATACAAAGACATGGATCTATATTCATAAACAACTTAGGATCAGATTTAAGTTAACCATACAAATGTAACAAGCATCAATGATACAAAACCATGGAGGAAAAACTCAAATAGTTTTTATTGATAAACAAGAAAAGATCCAGGAGGAGTTACAACCGGTGGTTCCTGACCCAGCATCAAACTCCCAGCAAAGAAGCCCCTCTTCGCCTCAAACAAAGCATAGATCACCCAATACTCTGATGTTTGTCTCAAAAACCAACAGCAATTCCTTACAATATGCAAAATTCCAGCCTCTGGATCTCTGAGATGAGGGATCCATATATAGATATGTGTAAGGAGGATGAGTCAGCTTGTGATTTGATTAGTGTCTTCTCTCTGTCAGTTCTTGCTTCCACTTGGAGACTGAAGGCCTCTTACTCATCCTTGGTCGAATTCAGTGAGGCAAGTGTCTCAGGAGAAGATTCTAGAAGCTTCCATTGTCTCTCCACCTCGCGGAATGACACTGCCATTTGTCATTTCTCGCCCAGCGCACCCCACAGAAGGGACTTTTGAAATGCAACGCACCCTCACAGTGTATTTAGGTGCAATGCAACGCACCTAGCCAGTGGAGCAGCTGAAATGATCCTGTTTTGACTTATTCTGAGCAATTTCTGGTGGAGAACTTCTGGGAGAAGTTGTAATCTGTTGACTTTGTTCCTTTAGGGGTTAGAACAACACTTTTAGGGACTTAGGAGCCCTTGGTTTATGGACATTTCATGCTTGGAGTTGTAGGGCACAAAAATGTCTATAACAATTATAGATGGCCAATCCAAAAGCATGAGGGATGGAAAATGGAGAGGCTCCAAATACAAACATAACCAAATCAAAGTGAACATCACTCATGAGCATCATGCCAAATCCAAATTCTATATTCAAAACAAGAGCATTTCCCCAACTTTTTACATCTAAAATGATAGGATAAAACTTCCCCTATTTATATAAAAAGATGAGAGGTTATCTCATTAATGAGAGTCCACGAATCTCTCCCTATATCTATAGAGTTACAATCAAAATAGGAAATGATAAGACACATGTCTTTTTAGAGTTTCAATACAAATAGGAAATGAGACACATATCCTCATGATCCCATGATCTTCTCCACTCAAATTCGAATTTGTTTTTGGGAGGCCACATAAGAGTTTTTTAGAAGGTTCCTTTTGACCTACACATGTCAAAAATCTCATCCCACTTGTTAGGTATAAGAATATGCACATTATTTTCTAGTTTTTAACCATAAATTCCTTTAAAAATGCTAAGAATTAATAAAGTTTGGAAAAATATAAACGTGACCCAATAATGATAATGGTAAGGTAAATGTAATGAAATAGAGGTGGAGTGAAAGTGACTTTATGGAAATATAAGTGAGAATGCAATGGAAGTGAATGACAATTTCAAGACTCAACAAGGGTCAGCAAGTTCCAAATTTTCACCTCCAAGATGCTCTGTTATGCCACCTGGGAAACCTTTGTGTTCCTTCAAGCGAGCGTGCATAGATGATTTGGAAAGCGCACTACAGTTGGGCTGATGGGCATTTTGGGGTCGAGAAAATGGTGGCAGTACTGCTAAAGTATTTCTATTGCTGATAAGCCTAGGTATTGCAACAAGAATGTTGCAACTCCCAGGGCTACTAGCTTTACTTATCAACTCAAGGTTTGTACAAACTTAGAGGTGATTGTGCTATATGCACAAGTAAAAGTGAAGGTACTACTTGTTGTCACTGCTCATCTGGCAAGAGAACCTAGGGGTTCCAAGCCATACTTATATAGGGTCATAAAAAGCTTATCTCTTTAATGGAAGTGTAGAAATTCTCACTGTAGATTAAACTGATTATGCAATGTATTAAAGAAAAATACTTAATCTACTTATACTATCAAACTTGCGGAAGCTTAATCGAGTTTGAGCAAGATCAAATAGAACACATATAATAGAGAAGAAGAATCAATCACGCATGAAACATATAATAATACTCTGGGGAAAGCCTCAGCGAAAAACCCCGCTATCTATATTATCATACAAGGTGGAAATACATCAGAATAATACAAAGCCTTAGCTTTCACAGCTAACCAACTCTTAGTACAATCCTCCTGGTTGCTCACAAGCAATCAAGGCTTCTCACAAACCTTCTCCTCTTCCCTCCAAGCCTCCTATTTCCTTGCAATGTTTCTCCTAGGAGATCCAACTATAACCTGTGTGATTCTCACCTCACACATTGCTCTGACCTCTATAGAAATTGTGCAATCCTCAAGGAACCTTGTTCCTTCTGCATGGATGAGTTTCCTTTATAGGAAAAGTCCTCCAATTGATAGTACAATGTCCATGTCTTTAATCTCAACTGGGTCTTTGTCTGAACTTACATGCATGAGTTATTTATGAGAGAATATTCATTTATCTGGAGTACACTAGTTGCATGCATGCATGCATTAACTAAATGAACTCATAATTAGTTCCACAAACTGTTTGGAACTAATCTAACTAGACTTAACTCAATTAACTGAGCTAACTAATTACAACTTAAATACAACTCATTCTTATCTCCTTAATTAAGTGATAACTTCCTCAATCAAAGGGATAATTGTTGCATGTCTTCAAAAAGACTTCATGTTTGAATTTCTTCAACTAATTAAATCAAGATGAATTAATTATTTATTTTTCAAACAGTTGGTGAGACTAAATTCGAATTTTAATTCTCAATTTTAATTCAAGGAAAAATTAAAATTGGAATATATCCTGAAATGTTATCTATAGCAATGTTATTTTTAGCATCTATTGTTGTTATTTTCAACACTCCTTCTCAACAAGAAATGAATTCAACTCGATCCCAATCCTGAACCTTTGGAATGTTCTCCATGTAACACTTCTCTCAAGTTTTGTTGCTCTAACAACTCTAGAAATAGAAGAATATCCAACCTGAATCAAAATAATGCCTCTGTCATCAAAGTCTCTGACTGTTATTGCCTCTGTCGACTGAAAAATATGCACCTCTTTGCTCTTCGGTATCTGACTGTTCTAGCCTCTGTCAATTCGATCTCTGACTCAGTCAATCACATTGATTCCTCCTACTGCATCCGTGTTGTTGTTGGTCCTATCTCCCAACAATGCATCCACACTGCACCTCCTCTCATCATGTTGCATCTTACTGCCCACTTCTGCACTACAACTCAGTTACTGAGAAGTAAGTAACTGATCTCCGAACTAACCTCCATGTTGTGCTAGAAACACCCTCTAATGTTGAAGCTCCATCTATCACTCCATCTACTTCTGTCGCTACGCACTTAACTAGTCTTGCTACTCCTCATCGGGGTTCCCATAGCAAGGTCTAATCAAAGAGGCTAGGTACCTCAAGGATCCTACCCCTATTTCAGCCTTCATGGGACTATCACTTCACATTGCACCACCTCACACCTGCAGGTATGGCTGCATGTGATCCCTCTGTTGACTTGGCTCGAAATTTCCCCCTCCTGGAGGTCTCTACATGAGTGGATGCCTCCACTTAGTCTCCTCTTAGCGTCTCCAATTGTGGCTCCTCCACAATTATCTAAAACTTATTTTGGGGCTACATGTTGAGAGGTAATGTACTCTCACTATCAAACACCAAGTCTCTAACATTGGCCTTGCTCCTTAAGGCTTTACATGCATCTTGAACCTCAAGAGCATATAGGTTTTGTACCCGTGAACCGATCTATTTCACCTGTCCTATGGTGATGTGTCTAAGGAAAACCTTTCCCTTACTGAAGACAAAATCGTAGCCTTTGTCCTTCAACATCACAATCGATACCAAGTTCTTCTTTAGTCCAGGCAATACTTCACATCTATGAAGGTGATATAAGCTCCATGCTCCCTCTGAAAAGCGACCGTGCCTACTCCTAAAACACTATACCTTTCATCATCACCCATCTCTATGAGTATCTTAATGTCTTTCTCCTCCAAGGTATTGAATAAACTTTCATCATCGGTCATGTGGAATGAGGCTCCATTATCAAGAAACCAACCACAACCCATCATCGATGGAACCATGCATGCAATGAGGGTGAAGTCCAACTCGAACTAAGAGGCCAATGCCTCACCTTCAAATCCTTCCGAGGATCCCTTCTTAGACTTCTTTGATGGGCAATTAGTCACATAATGACCCATCTCATAACAATTAAAGCATCTCACTTTAGATTTGTCACCCTTCTTCCCTCCATGAGAAGAACTTGATTTAGGATGAGAATCCTTCTCCTTCCCTTTCGTTGCCTTACCTGCTAAGGCTAGATTTTCTTCATCATCATGCTTAGATGAAGAACCATCTCTGGTGCTTCTCCTAATCTTCTCCTGCATCAGATCCGACCATAGTCATTCCCAATCTGACAGTTTCTCTCTTCCATTCATTGAGTCCTAGTAGCTATGCTAGCTCTTAGGAAGACCAAGGAGAGAAAGACTCGCCATATCATCATCGGCTGTCGTGATTCCTACACTTCCAAGCTCATCTTTGTAGGTGGTGAGCTTGTTCACATATGTAGAAATCGTGCCACCCTTTTCACACTTGATTTTCTGAAGCTTGTCCTTCAGCACTAGTTTCCTCTGGTCATTGTTGTTATGATATAGGTTCTTCAATGTCTTTCACATTGAAAATGGAGTCTCCTTCCCATGGAGACTCGAGACAATTTGGTCTTGAACTCCCTCAAGAAGAATCCTCCTCGGTCTTGCCACACATTTATTCCATTCCGCCAATTCTTGGGAATTAACTGTTATTAGCTTGGGGACTTCTTGACCAATAAAGTCATTCAAACCATTGTCTTTTAATACCGCTTCCACGTGATCCTTCCATGCTATGTAATTCGAGCTACCATCCAGGGCATACTCGAGTCTCAAGCCATTGAACACCATTGGTGAACTTTGAGATGTGATAAGAAATTGATTTTATACCTGCAATCAAGAACTTCAAACTTCAAAATTTTTCCTTCTCAATATGTTGTTCACGACTTTGATCACCTTTGCTCTGATACCATGTGGAAATTCTCACTATAGATTAAACTGATTATGCAATGTACTAAAGAAAAATACTTAATCTACTTCTACTATCAAACTTGTGGAAGCTTAATCGATTTTGAGCAAGATCAAACAAAACTCATATAACAGAGAAGAAGAAACAATAGCACATGAAACATAGAAGAATACTTTAGGGAAAGCCTCAGCTAAAAACCTCGCTATATGTATTATCATACAAGGTGGAAATACATCAGAATAATACAAGCCTTAGCTCTCACATCTAACCAACTCTCAGTACAATCCTCCTGGATGCTCACAGGAAATCGAGGCTTCTCACAAACCTTCTCCTCTTCCCTCCAAGCCTTCTATTTCATTTTGTTGTTTCTCCTGGGTGATCCAGCTGTAACCTGTGTGATTCTCACCTCACGCACTGCTCTCACCTCTGTAAAAACTACACAATCATCAAGGAACCTTGTTTCTTCTGCATAGATGAGTTTCCTTTATAGAAAACGTCCTCCAACTGATAGTAAAATGTCCTTGTCTTTAATCTCAATTGGGCCTTTGTCTGAACTGACATGCATTAGTTATTTATGAGAGAATATTCAGTTATCTAGAGCACACTAGTTGCATGCATGTATGCATTAATTGACTGAACTCACAATTAGTTCCACAAACTATTTGGAACTAATCTAACTGGACTTAACTCAGATAGCTGAGCTAACTAATTACAACTCAAATACAACTCATCCTTATCACCTTAATTAAGGGATAACTTCCTGTTGTGGCCAACAACAACCCCTGTTTTTACTTAGCATTATTACTAATGCTAAATAAGAGGGGACCCTTAGTTAAAATTTGAAAAATTATAAATTGCTTCTATTTCCTTTTTAATAAAACTTACCATCATAAACTTAGGAAAATACCCTTAAAAAATAAAAAATCCTAGGTTTCATGATAAGGTAAGATAAAATCACTCCTTAGGAAATATCGCATCGCAAAAAGGATAATATGATACCTCCTTACAAGCAGAATTCTAAGATCACGAGATCGCGATGCGAGATTACATATTGAAAAACATATATCACATCGCATGCATCAAAGACCGCTTACGCTAAAAAACCCCAAACCACCGATATGCCATGGCACATATCGCAAAATCGCATTTCACAGAAAACACTTTAACAAAAAATTGTCATATGTCGCGCTTTTACGATATATCGATATTGTGATATTGCGATATACCAGTACAGCGATATAGCAATATTGCGATATTGCAACACAGTGATCTGTGATATTGCAAATCAAATCACAAAATCACTTCGTCGCAAATCTTTTGGGTTCATTCTTCAAGAAAGCTTTTTCCCATAAACTGAGACCTGGTTATGCGCTTAAATGCTAATTAATGACTTAGTTTCCAGTTGTTAATGAAATATGGTTTTGTGCTTATCAAAGATCCAGTTCACGTAAGGTGGTATAATTTTTATGTGTTCAACATTTAAAGCTTTCCCATCACCTTTCCTTATCATTACTCTCACCTCACTTGTAAACTGCAGGAACGGAGAACAAAGAACTATACAAAGCAGTATACGGTATATGATGGGGAAGAAAGGCCAAGCTTTGAGCTCTGAAGACAAAGAAATGTCGCCTTTGTATACAGACACCACCTGTAACATAGATGCTGGTATCACTACTTGGGAAGGCATGTATAATTTACTTGAAGAAGAGAATCCCAAGGTGATGGAGGTTACGGCTACTGCAGGTTCACAGGGGTCTTCTGAGGCATCAGTTGCAGATTTAGCTTGCTCGTTCTTGCATCGAATAGCAGCGAGGCCAAAAATTCTCCCCTATACAGACATGGTTAAATGGGTACTAGACAGCGCTGACATAAAAAATAGGCAATTTAAAACTCAAGGTCAAGGACTCATTGGCTCTTTTACTCAACAAGACCTGAAGCTCATGTATCATTTACTAGATCCAAAAGCGACTTATAACAAACAGTTCATAGAAAAGTTTACTAAAGAAAATGAATACATGGCAGAATGCACCAAAGATTGGTCAAGGAGAGATGAACCACTAAAACGCGATAAACATGGTATGTATAGTACTAGTTCTCTTACTTCCCCATATTGATTTGCTGCTGCTATGCTCTATAGAATTTTCAGGAGGCCAGACATTAATAAATTTTCATTTGAATGGCTACCATTATTGGATGCCACCGTTAATTCTACTATCATGGATTGGGCTAAAATATTGTCTGACAATTTAGCTATTGCCATTTTAAATTACCGGTCTAAAAGAACTGCTTCCCAGAGAATTTATCCCCCATTCTACTTATCAGCATATGTGATGGATGAAATCTGATATGTTTCAAAGTTTCCTTTAATGGGATGGAAATTGACGACTCAAGACCCCTTACCCATTCATGTTTATCACAAAGAATTATGGGATTCTAAGTTCACTCCATTTTTCTATAAAATTTGTCATGGAATCATGTTGCCCCTACACAAAATGTTGTATGATAAAGATGCTCCAAGATGTTCTCCTGAAGCAGAGGTAGATATACTCCCTGTCACGAGATGGTTTGGAGAAGAAATGTTTACATATGTCAGGGTATTCGGAAGTGTTGCTTCCCCTCACGCTTTACTCTTGTATGTTCCTGACAAACTCATGGCACGAGAAATTGCTTATCAAACCTGCAGAGAAGGAGGTTTGACTAAAGAATTTAAGGACAAAAAGAAGGCTATTTGGCCATAATTTCCTGTAGCCTGTGGGGCCTTTTCACTATTTGATGTAGGCCACGCATTCAAGGAAGTAAACAACATAAGATGTCTATAATTGCTCAAGTTTCCAGGAAGACTGTTCGACCCCCATGATATTGCTAAGAATTTCACTGTGGCAGTGAAAATAAAGGTGTTTTCTAAAGAGGATGATCTTTTTGATGACACATTCCAACAAAAAAGTATGCTTGAAGAAATTCTTCATTCGGCCCAAACGTGATTCCCTCTAGCAGAATTTCAACAGTTCAAGATATACAGGGAGAGGAGGCTAGCTAATATTCCTTTGGAAAAGCTACGCTTAGAATCCGTAAGGGAACCAACTCCAAGTATTAGTCCCAGTGGAAGTTCAGGCACAGATAGATCTAAATATAAGTCTGGGAAAGAAACATCTGAACATTCTAAGAGATCAGAAAGTGACCATGGTAAAAGCGAGGGGTCAGTAAAGGATACTGCTCAGTGAAAAGAGCTCCCACAACGACAGGCTTTGACCTCTCCACAAATAGATTCTCCCCCTCTCATCGTTTAGCCACCATCAGTCAGAACCGATCTAGATAAAGAATGGGAGACCTTCAATGACTTAATCAATCTTCAAGGGCAAAGCTCAAAGACACCTGTGGGCAATGTACAGGCAACAAAAGATATAGTCACAGGAACAATTAGCAATGTCTCAGACATGGAACATATTCTTATCACCCCGTCCTCTGAACTTATACTCAAGATAGAGGAAATTCCTCCTCTTGATGTATTTTATAGTTCAAAACACAAGGTAGTAGTGAGAAGACAAAGGATGAAAAGGAAATTGGAAAACATGCTCTCTGATGACGCAGAGCAATTAGACGTCCTATGGCAAGACCCTGCTACCAATCCCACTAAGAATCTCACCAAATTATCTCAGATCGCAGGAGCATATGCCTTTGCAACTATTGACAAAGCATCTGAGGTGCAACAACTGATAAAAGAAAAGGAAGACTAGATACAAGTTTTGGAAAAACAGTTGCAACAAGCCAATGCCAACAATGAAGCATAGAAACAGCTTGAAAGACTACAGCAGGACTTCCAACGAATGCAGATAGGATACCAGAATAGTCTGGCTGAGAGAGAGAAACAGTTACAGGATGTGCAGGAAATGCACAAGGATGATCCTAAACTTACTGAATTCATCGCAGAATCCATTTCCTTGAACGATCAACTACTACAGCAACAAGAAGAATTGAGCCAAAGAATATCACAGTGGAACTCGTATTGTCAAATAAGTGATAAAATCACTAATCAAGTCGTGGATTTACGACATTATTATGATTTAATTGATAAACGAGTTACTGAATATTTGGCTTGGCAAGAAATAGAGGAGGGAAAAAGAGCAGGCGCACCAATAATCAACGACAATCATAAAGAAATGCTCTTTAACAAATGGGATGCGCAAATCAGAAAAGCAGAGAAAGCGGCAGAAGAAGCAGCCACGACAGCAAACATCGTGATTGACTGCATAAATGAAAATTTGGATAGAGAAAATTTTATCTCAGAAACCACTCCAGGGTATCTACCGAAAGCACAACAATTGCAAACATGCTGGGGACAGAAGGCTCAAGAAAAGGCAGAATCAATCAAAAGATTAACTAAGTTGAATTGGGATTCTTACTAGGTGTATTTAGTAAAACCACACAGCCAGTGTATGACTCTCAAATGCATCATCAATTCTACTGAGAAGATGGTGCTAGCTCTTGCTAATTCCATTTTTGCAGGACATTTGAAGTCTAAAGTTGGCCAACTGACTCTTCTCAAGCAAATGCTGAATGCTTGCGATTTCAAGGAGCAGATACAAAAATAGTTAGTTGTTAACATTAGATTCAATATTAGTATTAATTTTTCTTTATCTTTTGCCTAGAAAAAGGATGGTCATTTAAACCGTATCCTACATTTTTGTAATAAGTTATTTTTAGATTTAGTTAGTAGCATTTAAACCCTTCTCATGCATTTAGAGAAGGGTCCAGAAATTTATCAAAAACTTGTCCTAAGAACATGCACTTTTGCACCCTCCAGGGAGGTTTTGATGAATGAATGGAACAGTATTTATTGATATCTGCATTTAATATCTGCTACTGATGTTGCACTTCTGTACTCTTAGTGGATGTTGGATTAAGAAGAGATAAATCATTATCGCTTGAAGCTCATGAGTAGAACTAGTTATAAATGGTATTTCTATCTCTTAACTATTTTTGTCTTTGTGTCAAAGTGATATTCATGTTCAGTTGTTTATATATTGATGCGTGAATGCCTGAGTTATCATTTGGCACTTTTGTACGGTGATAACCATTTATTTATGCTTAATGTATGAGTAGTTAATGATGCAATATATTTTTCACAACTGTTTCGTCTAACTTTTTATACGAAGTGGTTTATCTATATTGAATTATTTTCTCATAACAGTTGAATTATTTTTATTACCGATTGATATCTGAAATCATTTTAGATCGCATAACAGAAGGATTTCACCCCGGGTTAGTGTAGACTTAGACATTTTTGTTTATTAGAATACAATTGCATGTCATTAGATTAGAGCTAGAATTAGAGCATCTCACTTAGGAACTTTTAGAAAAGAAATATCAATCCTTCAAACGCACACATAAATTGGGAAACTGGTCCCATATCCCCAGTCGGACTCACTATACCAAACAGAAAAGGAGCTGCTAACCAAGGTCCGGACCAGGTGGGTATCCCCCTTGTTGTAGACCCGATTTTCGGGGCTTCAACATATTTGTCACTAGAAGGAGGGCCTCAAACTGTGAATGGCAAGCAAGTCTAAATCTAAATGCCATTCTGAGAGTAAATCACCCTCACCATCTTCCCCGACTTCTCCATTGCATTTAGAATCTTTAAATCCAGAGCCAGATGTCGCAAGAACAACAGCCATTGCTACAAACCCTGACATTTCGGAACAATCTACTATTGAACCTCCTGAAGTTGAATCTTTGATTCACACACTTCAATGATTTTCTATATCTCCTCAAAGATCTGATAAATCTCAAGGCAGCGTGACTTCGCAATATAACCCTGCTCATCCTCTTACTAGATTAAAGAGCGAAAAGTTTGGCGTTCAGACAACTGAGTTACCTCTGCCCACAAGAAAGAGAGCAAGGAAATCACCTAAAGGGTCCTATAGCAAGACTCTTTCATCATTATCATCCATCTCAACCTCTCCACTGCGAAGTCAACCATCCACTCCTCCACTTCAGGTCATTGTCCACCAGCCCATTGGTACTTCCACATCCCCTTCTCAATTAGAAGGAGTCATACTATCCTCATCTTCCCAACTCCAGGGATCATCTTCTGCACTTTCCTCTGTTAGTAGATTAGTGATGGCCCAATCTCCATGGAATAACCCAGGGGTAGTCTTAATGCCTGCACCCTTGAGTCAATTACTGGCCCATCCTGAAAAATGGCTGCCTAAGTTTAATCCTAAAGCAGGAATGCTAGTGGAAGAACATATAAATAACTTTATGCTATCCATAAATCTCAATGGAGTTACCAACGAAGACGTTGTCGTCCAACTTTTTACCTATACTCTGCAAGGAGCAGCCAGATCATGGTATTTTTCATGACCAACTGGATCTATCACTAGTTGGGATATCCTCTAAGAATAATTCCTTATTAAGTTTGGTGATGATAGGTCTATGGCAACATTGATCAATGACCTGTCTAACCTTAGGTCCGAGTCAAAAGAACCCATCAAAGATTTCAATTCACACTTTAATAAATTGCTAAACAAAATTCCTACTGCTTCCAAGCCTAGCGAAGAAGGGCAAAGTGAATGGTACATCACTACTTTACCATCAAACATAGAAATCTTTGTTGATAGAGCTAACAAAACAACTTTAGCCGAAAATATGAAAGAAGCAATAGTAGTAGAGAAGCGTATTATAGCCCTAGAAAAGAAAAACACGATAGAAGAACGAAAATCTAAGAAGGTTACTTTGACCCCAAGAAAAAACAATTGAAAGATCCATTCGATTTGGAAGGATTGTAAAAAGCTTTAAAGACCATGTCTAACGAGATGGTTGACATTAAGAAACAAGTGGCAAAAACTTCTTCTAAAAAACCGTATAGACCTTTTAAAAGAAACCCTTCAACCGATTCAATGCCCCCTAATGCTATTACAAGTGCTGAATCAGAAGAAGAAGAAGAGGAGATTGCTACTGAAGAGCATACAAATGATGAAGAAGTTGTAGAGTTACAAGGTATGTGGGATTTTATCCTCCCAGATGAAGAGGATCAAGAGGCATCCCCGGTTAGTACTAGCAATAGAAATCAACTTGATCCTCCTCAACCTACTCCTAAGCCAAAGAATGCAAGCTCAATGGCTAAGGATAAAGTCGCAGCCAAGAAAATAACACCTAAAGCGACTCAAACCAGCCCAGTCCAAACAGATCCATTGACTACGTCTAAAACATTGATCATTTCAGATGAAATGGAGTATAATATCATAGAAGACATGAAAAATACTAGGGCCAACATCACTTTTTACGAATTGAGCAAGTTAAAACACCAGCAAAAGATACCCTTGAAAGAATTACATGTTGTACTAGTTGCACCTTTGCCCGCCGCTGTAATCTCTCAAGCTTCTCATGACATGGGAAGACCTCCATCTAATGTGATTAATAAAGTTGATCCAAATGATATCGCTTTAATTGGAGGAAGGTTGAGATCTCATACTCCCCCATTTCTTCTTACTTATGAAATTTTCAATAAAAATTTGCATAATTGCTTAGTGGATTCTGGAGATTCATCAAATATTTTACCCAAGTCAATATGTGAAAAATTGAATGTTCAACCGCAAAAATCTATTGTATGCATAGTTCAGCTAGATCGATCGCAAGTTGAAGTGATTAGCGAATTAAATCAGGTTACCATAAGGCTGTCATCCAACCCAAAGGTATGTCAAGTTATCGACATTTTAGTTGCTGATATTTCGGAATTTTATGGCTTAATTCTTAGCAAAGATTGGTCAGAAAAACTTCATGGATACTTTGCAACTAATTGGTCGCACATGTGGCTCCCTTACAATGGTAAACCGAACCAAATAAAAGTTGAGTGAGAAAGACATCAGAAATACATAGTAACAGAACTGGAGGGAGAGAATGAACCAGTAGCATACAACAATAACATCATTGGCAACTACTCAGTAGATTCTTTCCTAGGAAATTTCAATGCTCGTACTTCACCTTACTTAGAACATTTTGTTTTATCTCAAGTAGAAAATTTCTCTCAAACAGATAGCTCTAAATGTATTAATTTTATAGATAGTCCTGTAAATAAATCTTTATTTTGGAAGTTATTTTTTGATGGTTCTAAGTCTAATGAAGGAGCAGGAGTAGGATGCATGTTAATCAGTCCAAAGGGAAATAAAACTATGGTAACTTGCAGACTTGAATTTGATTGCACCAACAATACCGCAGAATATGAGGCTTTAGTCCAAGGGTTATATAAAGCAATCGGATTAGATATCAAGTACCTTCAAGTTTTCGGAGATTCTGAAATTGTAATAAGATAGGTACGCAATACTATACATTGTTTATCATGTCATTTAAAACATTACCAATCTTTAGCCCAAGATCTGACTGAACACTTTATAACATTTAATATTTTGTCAATTCCTAGACTCTAGAATGCTAGTGCAGACCTCTTAGCTAACGTAGCTTCCAAGCTCATTCCTTTAGAAGACTTTAGCCTTGATCGATTTTCAATTGAATTAATTTTTAGACCCTCAATTCCTGATAACATTACCAATTGGAGGATTTTCAATGACGATCCTGATATCGTGAGTTTTCTCACATCTGAAGGATCCTATACCAATCAAATAATTGACGAAGACCAGCATGACCAACAATTGCAACAAAATAGCACTAAAAATGCTATACCTAATTCAGTAGTCAAGTTAGAAGACCTTTATGATTTGAAGGATCGGTTTAAAAGATCTACCAATTCAAAACTTCAAAGTTCAACTTTGAACTATGAATTAGTAAATCTAGGAACTGATACCAAACCACAGAATATCAACGTAGGCCTTGCTCTAGCCCCTAAAGAAAAATTAGCATATATCCGTCTCTTGAGACAATACAAGAGTGTCTTCGCTTGGAACTACGATGAACTCAAAACTTATGACACTTCCATCATCCAACATATTATCCCAATGATATACAATGAAAAACTTGTCCAACAAAAGTTAAGAAAGATCCATCCCAATCTAGAAAGCCAGATCAAATCTGAACTCAATAAGTTATTGAAAGCCAAAATATTTTTTCCCGTTTGACACTCCAAATGGGTTTCCAATATGGTTCCCATTAGAAAGAAAAATGGAGACATTAGAATCTGTATTGACTTTTGAAATCTTAACAAAGCCTGCCAAAAGGATGATTTTCCTTTGCCTCCCATGGAGCGAATACTGCAGGTAGTCACGGGATCAGAATTAATGTCCTTCTTGGATGGATTCTCACGAAAAAACCAAGTGTTAGTACATCCCGATGATCAATTAAAAACCACATTCATAACCAAATGGGGAACTTACGCATATCAAAAGATTCCCTTTGGTCTGATTAACGCTAGTGCCACATTTCAGAGAGCCATGGACATCGCATTCAAAGGCTTAGTTAACAAATCAATGGTAATCTATTTGGATGATATAACTGTATATTCCAAGAAATGAAGCAATCATCTTAGAGATTTAAAAAAAATCTTCCAACGTTGTCAAAGGTATGGAATTTCACTCAACCCAAAAAAATATTTTTTCCTATTAAGTGAAGGAAAACTTCTCGGATTCATAGTGTCAAAATCTAGAATTCACATTGATCCTGACAGAATCAAGGAGATTTTTGAAATACCCCTACCTCACAACAAAAAAGCCATGAAATATTTCCTTGGCCAGATTAACTTTGTAAAGAGATTTGTTCCAGATTTTTCAAGAATTGTGTCTCCTTTACAAGAAATTATTAAAAAGAACTCAAACTTTAAATGGGGCCAAGACGAATATGAGGCATTCAATCTAATCAAACAAGCAATTGTGAATGCTCCATCTTTAGCAACTCCAAATTTTTCCGATCCATTTATTTTATATACATTTTCCTCTGATAGATCATATGCTGCAATACTCACTCAAGCAAATCAAGATAAGGCAGAAGCTCCAATCGCTTTTTTCAGTTCAAATTTACAGGGAGCTGAGTTAAATTATTCAGATGTGGAGAAACATACCTATTCTATTTTCAAAGAAATTAAATATTTCAGACCCTTTTTACTTAAAAGCCATATGAAAATCATAGTACCGTTTCCAGTGGTAAGAAATCTTTTAGTACAAAAATATGTGGGTGAGAAAACAACCAATTGGGTTACTGTTTTACAGGAATATGGCGTAGAAATCAAACTAGCAAGTATTGTAAAAGGTCAATGCTTTTGCAAAATGCTGGCCGGAGCATCACTTATGTCTCAAATTCCATCTACAGAGATACAAATGTATGAGGTAAGCCTAAACAATGTCGAGTCATTATACACTGATATCATTTATTATCTAAAGAATGGATATGTTCCCCCAAACCTCGATCATACCAAGAAAAGAGCTTTAAGGTTGAAAGCCAAACAATATCAGCTCGTGAACGACGTTCTTTTTAGAATAAATTATGATTCTATTCTCCTTAGATGTCTTGAGAAATCTGAAGCTGAAAAAGTCTTGCAGGAACTCCACGATGGGCCAACAAGTGGACACTATGCTGGAGACACTACTGCTCATAAAATCTTACGCGCAGGCTATTACTAGCCCACATTGTTCAAAGACTCACATAACTACATGAGGAAATGTAAAGTCTGTCAAACTGCTGCTCGGAGACAAAAGAAACCATCCTTGCAACTACAACTAGTCAACATTGAACAACCTTTTGATCAATGGGGATTGGACATAATAGGTGAGATCATTCCTCACTCTTCTAAACAACATAGATATATCCTTACAGTAATAGATTACTTTACTAAATCGGTACAAGTAGTTCCACTCAAGACGGCTAATGCTGAACATATCATCGAGTTCATAGATCAGTTCATAATCACCAGGTTTGTATTTCCTTCTACTTTAATGTTTGATAATGCATCATATTTTTCTAGTAATGCAATGACTGAATTTACGCTCAAAAGGGGTTTCAAACTTAAATACTTTTCCAATTACTATCCACAGGGCAATGGGTTAGTTGAATCTACAAATAAAAATTTAATTAGAATTATCAAGCGAACCATTGACCAAAATCATAAAAATTCGCACAAGTCTTTAATATATGCTTTATGGGCAGATCGAATAACGCAGAAAGCCTCCATCGACACTTCCCCCTTTAATTTAGTTTATGGGAAAGAAGCGGTTCTTCCAACTCATTTAGCAATTCCCTCTTTAGCCTTATTTCAATATATTGATGAAGCACCAACTTCCTCCTTACAACTAAGGCAGCTGGAAATAATTAAGTTAGAAGAGCAACGAGAACAGGCCAAAATAACTCACGCTCATCATCAAGCATTAGTGAAAGCCTCTTTTGATTCAAACATGATATCCAGAAAAGACATTCAGATGGGAGATCTAGTTTTAAAATGGGACAAGGCTCATGAGGAAAAAGGGAAACATACAAAATTTCAAAGAATGTGGCTTGGCTCTTTCCAAATCATAGAAGTCATACGTCCGTCCACTTTTATGTTACAGGATTTAACAGGAAAAAGAGATTCTTTACCTATTAATGGACAGATCCTCAAGAAATATTTTCCATTGGAGATCATTCTTCTATTTTGTAGATTAGTTTTTATTTCTATAATAAAACAAGTTGTAAATGGTTACATTTGAGATTTATGAAAAAGACACAAATTCTCTTTTAGATTTTGTTTTTTCACTTGTATAAATAGAATTCTTTTAGAAAATTGGTCGTTATTATTGAAAGATACAGTTAAAGACTCTAGACCTAGAAATGATACTAGTTTCAACTTTGTAAATTTTGATGAAAAATGACCTTTAGTGAAAAATTGTTTTATATCAGTCTAATGAAATGTATCAATAAAAAAACGAAGATTCTCTGTAGAAAGCTCTTTCCAAAAAACTCTACCATTATCGTCCAGAGCTATCTTAAGGAAAAAATGACTTCCTCCCCACCTAGGAAACTACAATATTCAGAGAATGGTCCAATGATATACTTTAACTTAAAGAGTAAGAGGTCTCATCACAAGCCGGCTTATCATGATCATAGATATTACAGCTTGCTAACTTTTCCAATACTGCATACCACAACAGGGCACTGACTCAAGATTGTTGCAATCAAAAGACAAGGGGTCTCATCATGAGCTAGCTTGTTTAGCAAAGCTATAAATCAAGTGAATGACTGTGTCATAAATTGGCTATCAAACCAATACATTTTTCTTTAAGGGTAAAAAAGAAAATTAAGTCAATAAGTGTGGATATGGATTTTTCTTTGGAAATTGTAAATTTCTCTAAGTATGATACGGGATCATTGCTGGGTAACAGGTAACCCTGTCGACGCTGTAAATGCCTGCTGACAGCGAAGGCTCTACCTATGACAAATGAGCATATTCAAAACTAATCTATAAAGAAGGCTTTGTTTTTATCTTTATAAACCAAGTAATGACTGACGTAGATACAAGCACTAGCTCGAGGGAGTAAATGATCAAAGTTGAAAATAGAAGAAACAAAATATCATCAAGAAGTAAAAGCATAATGTACTTTATCTTTCTATAATAAAGTTTAATTTTTTGGAAACTTTTCTGTTTTGGAAGTTTAGAAAATTCAAAAGAAAAGCAGAGATAAGTGAATCGCCAATTCTTGTGGCCAACAACAACCCCCATTTTTATTTAGCATTATTACTAATGCTAAATAAGAGGGGACCCTTAGTTAAAATTTGAAAAAATTAAAAATTTCTTGTATTTCCTTTTTAATAAAACTTACCATCATAAACTTAGGAAAATACCCTTAAAAAATCAAAAAGCCTAAGTTTCATGATAAGGTAAGATAAAATCACTCCTTAGGAAATATCGCATTGTAAAAAGGATAATACGATACCTCCTTACAAGCAGAATTCTAAGATCACGAGATCGTGATGCGATATTACATATTGAAAAACATATATCGCATCGCATGCATCAAAGACCGCTTACACTAAAAAACCCCAAACCACCGATATGCGATGACGCATATCGCAAAATCGCATTTCGCAGAAAACACTTTAACAGAAAATTGTCATATGTCGCGCTTCTGCAATATAGCGATATTGTGATATTGCGATATACTGGTACAACGATATAGCGATATTGCTATATTGCAACACACGATCTGCGATATTGCAAAGAAAATCGCAAAATCGCTTCGTCACAAATCTTTCGGGTTCATTCTTCGAGAAAGCTTTTTCCCATAAATCGAGACCTGGTTATGCGCTTAAATGCTAATTAATGAGTTAGTTGCCAGTTGTTAATGAAATATGGTTTTGTGCTTATCAAAGAGCCAGTTCACGTAAGGTGGTATAATTTTTATGTCTTTAGCATTTAAAGCTTTCCCGTCACCTTTCCTTATCATTACTCTCACCTCACTTGTAAACTATAGGAATGAAGAAAAAAGAACTATACAGAGCAGTATATGGGATATGATGGGGAAGAAAGGCAAAGCTCCGAGCTCTAAAGACAAAGAAATGCCACCTTTTTATACAGACACCGCCTGTAACAGAGATGCTGGTATCACTACTTGGGAAGGCATGTATATTTACTTGAAGAAGAGAATCCCAAGGTGATGGAGTTTATGGCTATTGCAGGTTCACAGGAGTCTTCTGAGGCATCAGTTGCAGATTTAGCTTGCTCGTTCTTGCATTGGATAGCGGCGAGGCCCAAAATTATCCCCTATACAGACATGGTTAAATGGGTATTGGACAGTGTTGACATCAAAAACATGCAATTTAAAACTCAAGGTCAAGGACTCATTGGCTCATTTACTCAACAAGACCTGAAGCTCATGTATCATTTACCAGAGCCACAGGCGACTTATAACAAACAGTTCATAGAAATGTTTACTAAAGAAAATGAAGACCTGGCAGAATGCGCCAAAGATTGGTCAAGGAGAGATGAACCACTAAAATGAGATCAACATGGTATGTATAGTATTGCTTCTCTTACTTCCCCATATTGCTTTGTTGCTGCTATGCTCTGTAGATTTTTCAGGAGGCCGGACATTAATAAATTTTACCTGAATGGCTATCATTATTGGATGTTTCTGTTAATGCTACTGTCATGGATTGGGCTAAAATATTGTGTGACAATTTAGCTACTACCATTTTAAATTACCGGTCTAAAAGAACTGATTCCTAGAGAATTTATCCCCCATTCTACTTCTCAGCATATGTGATGGATGCAATCTGCTATGTTTCAAAGTTTCCTTTAATGGGATGGAAATGGACGACTCAATACCCCTTACCCATTCATGTTTATCACAAAGAATTATGGGATTCTAAGTTCACTCCATTTTTCTATAAAATTTGTCATGGAATCATGTTTCCCCTGCACAAAATGTTGTATGAGAAAGATGCTCCAAGATGTTCTCCTGAAGTAGAGGTAGATATACTCCCTGTCGCGAGATGGTTTGGAGAAGAACTGTTTACATATGTCAGGGTATTCGGAAGTGCTACTTCCCCTCACGTCTTACCCTTGTATGTTCCTGACAAACTCATGGCGCGAGAAATTTCTTATCAAACCTGCGGAGAAGGAGGTTTGACTAAAGATTTGAAGGAAAAAAAGAAGGATATTTGGCCACAATTTCCTGTAGCCTGTGGGGCCTTTTCACTGTTTGATGTAGGCCATGCATTCAAGGAAGTAAACAACATAACATGTCTACAATTGTTCAAGTTTCCACGAGGACCGTTCGACCCCCATGATATTGCTAAGAATTTAACCGTGGCAGTCAAAATAAAGGTGTTTTCTAAAGAGGATGATCTTTTTGATGACATATTCCAACATAAAAGTACGTTTGAAGAAATTTTGCATTCGGCCCAAACGCGATTCCCTCCAGCAGAATTTCAGCAGTTCAAGATATACAGGGAGAGGAGGCTAGCTAATATTCTTTTGGAAAAACTACACTTAGAATCCATAAGGGAACCAACTCCAAGTATTAGTCTCAGTGGAAGTTCAGGCACAGATAGATCTAAATCTAAGTCCGGGAAAGAAACATCAGAACATTCTAAGAGATCAAAAAGTGACCATGGTAAAAGTGAGGGGTCAGTAAAGGATATTGCCCAGTCAAAAGAGCTCCCACAACAACAGGCTTTGACCTCTCCACAAATAGATTCTCCCCCTCTCATCGTTCAGCCACCATCAGTCAGAACTGAGCTAGATAAAGAATGGGAGACCTTTCATGACTTAATCATTCTTGAAGGGTAAAGCACAAAGACACCTGTGGGAAATGTACAGGCAACGAAAGATATAGTCACAGGAACAATTAGCAATGTCTCAGACATGGAACATATTCCTATCACCCCGTCCTCTGAACTTATACTAAAGATAGAGGAAATTCCTCCTCTTGATGTATTTTATAGTCCAAAACACAAGGTAGTAGTGAGAAGACAAAGGAAGAAAATGAAATTGGAAAACATGCTCTCTCATGACGCAGAGCAATTAGACGTCCTATGGCAAGACCCTACTACCGATCCCACTAAGAATCTCACCAAATTATCTCAGATCGCAGGAGCATATGCCTCTATAACTATTGACAAAGCATCTGAGATGCAGCAACTGCTAAGAGAAAAGGAAGACCAGATACAAGTTTTTCAAGAACAGTTGCAACAAGCCAACGCCAACAGCAAAGCACAGAAACATCTTGAAAGACTACAGTTGGACTTCCAATGAATGCAGATAGGATACCATAATAGTTTGTCTGAGAGAGATAAACAATTATAGGATGTGCAGGAAATGCACAAGGATGATCCCAAACTTACTGAATTCATCGCAGAATCCATTTCCTTGAATGGTAAACTACCACAGCAACAGGAAGCATTGAGCCAAAGAATATCACAGTGGAACTCGTATTGCGAAATAAGTGATAAAATCACTAATCAAGTCATGGATTTACGACATGATTATGATTTAATTGATAAACGAGTTACTGAATATTTGGCTTGGCAAGAAACAGAGGAGGGAAAGAGAGCAGGTGCACCAATAATGAATGACAATCACAAAGAAATGCTCATTAACAAATGGGATGCGCAAATCAGAAAAGCAGAGCAAGTGGCAAAAGAAGTAGCCATGGCAGCAAACAGCATGATTGGCTGCATAAATGAAAATTTGCATAGAGAAAATTTGATCTCAGAAACCACTCCAGGGTATCTACCGAAAGCACAACAATTGCAAATAGGCTAGAGACAGAAGGCTCAAGAAAAGTTAGAATCAATCAAAAGATTAACTAAGTTGAATTGGGATTCTTATTGGGCGTATTTAGTAAAACCACACAGCGAGTGTATGAATCTCAAATGTATCATCAATTCTGCCGAGAAGATGGCGCCAGCTCTTACTGATTCCATTTTCGCAGGACAGTTGAAGTTTGAAGTCGGCCAGTCGACTCTTCTTAAGCAAATGTTGAATGATTGCGATTTCAAGGATGATATACGGAAATAGTTAGTTGTTAACTTTAGATTCAATATTAGTGTTAATTTTTCTTTATTTTTTGCCTATAAAAATGATGGTCATTTAAACCGTATCCTACATTTTTGTAATAATTTATTTTTAGATTTAGTTAGCAGTATTTAAACCCTTCTCATGCATTTAGAGAAGGGTCCAGAAATTTATCAAAAACGTGTCCTCAGAACATGCACTTTTGCACCCTCCGAGGAGGTTTTGATGAATGAATGGAACAGGATTTATCGATATTTGCATTTAATATCTGCTACTGATGTTGCACTTCTGTACTCTTAGTGGTTGTTGGATTAAGAAGAGATAAATCATTATCTCTTGAAGCTCATGAGTAGAACTAGTTATAAATGGTATTTCTATCTCTTAACTATTTCTGCATTTGTGTCAAAGTGATATTCATGTTCAGTTGTTTATATATTGATGCATGAATGCCTGAGTTATCATTTGGCACTTTTGTACGGTGACAACTATTTATTTATGCTTGATGTATGAGTAGCCAATTATGCAATATATTTTTCACAACTGTTTTGTCTAACTTTTTATACGAAGTGGTTTAGCTATATTGAATTCTTTTCTCATAATAGTTGAGTGATCTTTATTACCAATTGTTATCTGAAATCATTTTAGATCGCATAACAGAAGGATTTCACCCTGGGTTAGTGTAGACTTAGACATTTCTGTTTATTAGAATACAATTGCATGTCATTAGATTAGAGCTAAAATTAGAGCATCTCACTTAGGAACTTTTAGAAAAGAAATATCAATCCTTCACACACACCCATAAATTGGAAAATTGGTCCCATATCCCTAGTCGGACCCACTATACCAAATGGAAAAGGAGCTGTGAACCAAGGTCCGGACCGGGTGGGTATCCCCCTTGTTGTAGAGTCGATTTCCGGAGCTTCGACACTTCCTCAATCAAAGGGATAATTGTTGCATGTCTTCACAAAGACATCATGTTTGAACTTCTTCAACTAATTAACTCAAGATGAATTAATTAATTAATTTTCAAATAGGTGGTGAGACTAAATTCAAATTTTTATTCTCAATTTTAATTCAAATTGGAATATATCCTGAAATTCTATCTATAGCAATGCTATTTTTAGCATTTCTTATTGTTATTTTCAACAAGAAGAAAAGCAAATCTATCCTAAAGGAGAACTACTTCTACTATAGTATTGAAGAAAACAGCATGAAATGCTAAACCATACCATAACCTAACTAACCATCCAAATAACTATGCTAAGCAGAATTGTTAAATTAACACTAATCTAATGTTGCTATCTAAGTTGCAGAGGTAAAGAGCATCAAAACTAGACTAAGGCGTAAGCACAGGAGACTAAGATAAATCGGTTTTCAAGTGGAAGAGCAATCGGAGGTCAAAATTGGTGAAAGGAGGACGTAAGGACAAAGTAGCGCATAGGGACCATTGGTTTGATCAACGAATAGAAGATGGAAAGTGGAGACCTTATTGCCGAGATTTAAGCGAATAAACAGATGAATGGGGTTAATGAACATGATGAATGGTAGAGATCGTATCACGAAGAATTAAGTGAATGGATGGTTGAACAAGGTAACGAAGCAGATGAATGGTGGAGATCATATCATGAGGGATTAAGTGAATAGATGGATGAACAAGGTTAATCAGAGATGAATGGTTGAGATCTAATCGTGGAGATTAAGTCAAGAGATGGACAGACAGGGTAACAAAACGATGAACGACTGAGATATTATTGCGTGGATGAAGTCAAGAGATGGACAAAATAGATCATATTGCGTGAAAACGAAATGTGCAGAAATGATGGAGCAGGTTTCTAAGGTGGTAAGTCGTTTCTCGCGTGCCCTCAAGGCAGTACACAGAATTCTGAAATTTCATGCGATTAGCCTTATTGCGCGACATGTAGCACGAGAAAACCACTTTTCTGACGTGCTCTCAGGCGGATAATGTTCATGCACTAATCTGCATGAGATTGCATGATAGTCATTGGATCAGGTGGGGCTGATCATAGATGGAGATCAGCGAAGCTAGTTGGGGATCGAGTGAAGTGATAGCCATCAGATCAAGCGAGGTAGATCGATAGTGGGGGTTTAAAGTGCATAAAGTGATCGGCTGACACGATAGCCATCGGTCAAGAGACAGATTGACGGTGGAGATTAAAGCTCATAAAGTAAGTGGTGGACTGCACAAGGGAGCAGTTGGAGAAAATAATGAATTAGATGGTGATTGTGAAGGTTTGTTGGTGATCGGACAGTAACGAAGTGATGCCTGAGTAACTTATTCAAGGCAGTTTTAAACAAAAATTACAAAGATAACCAATTCAGGTGAACAAATAACTACATCAAACAACAAACTCCGTAGCTCATGAAAGAACCATAATCCTATGTTTTTGGGGTTGTTGAAGGGTACCTTCCTCAATTCATGGTACCAAAGGGAGGAGATGAGGCCGAGACACCTGCACACAGCCTGATAGTTATCTTTTTCCTCTAACTAACCTATGAACTGAAAGAAGGAAGAAATGGAAGTAAACTGAAGCAAATGCAACTACTGAAGCAACTGAACAAAAAAGCCATGAACAATCTACAATATACTGTTGTAGCGAAAGTGCAACTACTTAAGCAAATAAATAGAAAACCGAGAAACTACTTAAGCAAATGAACAAAAAAAAAAATCTATGCTACTCAAGCAAATGAACAATTAAAACTAGGAATCTATGCTAGCATAATTATACAATAAAGAGGAGCTTTGGCTACTTGGGTCAGGCCCTAATCCAAGAGCTTCAGCCCTCGAAATTAACTCAAAGATGGCTTAAACAGAACTCACTCTTATTATAAAAACCATGGATTACAGAACAAATTTTTACAAGTCTTGCAGCTCATGAAATAAAGTGGAGTTTTTACAAGAGGAGTCTGACTGCTACTGAGGTCCTAAGCCTCTTTATTTATACATCTGAAGTCTCTAATGACTTCCTTCAAATTAGGGAGGCTTGGCCTCTAACTCAAGAAAAACTGGTTTCTGTCCCTTTCACTTGCTCGACTATCTTTTAGTCTTCAAAGTGATGGTTGTTTGTGCTCTGAGTTGAAGGAGGAATATTCAAATGGAGGAGTAGTAAATGAGGAGAATTTACCTCCTATAATTACTCTCACTTGTCCCATTTCAGGTTTTGACCAAGGTCTTTGCCATAATTCCTTGCTTTTATCGTTTATGCCTTCATTTTCCTTACTTTTATCCTTTATTTTTGCATTATTTGCACATTAGACCACAAAGCAAAATATCCAACTCTAACTCATCTCATAAACAAAATATAATAAAAAGTACGCAATAGGCTCTGAGAATAGTTGGTTTGACTAAGTTAGGAGGTGAATTAAGGCCAATTAAGGCCCATATAATTACTCAATGATGAGGCTCATCATCACACCCCTACTGAGAGTGTTTCTCATCCTCTGACAAACTTAGCCAATGTCCATGTCCTTCATGGCTCTGGTAGCCGCTCTGACATCTCATGCTTTTGTTGTGGTCTCTTCTTCTTGTTTATATAAGCCCGCTTTCATTTATATAAGCCTGTTTGGATTGATTGCTTATAAATAGGTGTCCTATTGAGTGCCTCTCTCAACCTTTGAGGGGAGTGATATTCTCTGGTCTTCAAGTTGTGTGGCAGTGTTTTATATCTCCTTTAGCAGGCAGGTATATTATCATCTCTTAGCAGACTAAACATATCCTCAAAACATGAAATTGCTTGCTCTTAGGTATCAAGATATCCAAGTGCCAGTTGAGGATTGTAATTAGATTATGGGCGCTGATTAGGGCCATGGGATTTGATTTTTCAGCTCTGATGAAAAGAGGTTCATTTTTCTCTTTGGCCAATATTATTTTCATATCTGTAGCCCTTGACTTCTCATGGTTCATCGATGATGCCAAAGCCATTAATTATAGATCTCCTAGCTCTGCATTAGGATCCCAAATATTCATGTTTGTGAGGGCCATGTTGTGCAATAAAAACTCAACCATTATGGCCCTATCTTCTTGTGCACTTTGATCACAAAGATCAATAAATTGTCTGCAGTCCTAAAATGGCATGGTGTCCCTTTGTGCTAGTGTTTTAATCTAAAATTTCAGCCATCATTCTCTGAGGTAAAGATCATAGGATTTAGTTGGCATTCTAAAATGGATGGCCTCCAAGGAGAGGCTGGCCATATATGCTAGTTGGTCTTTCTTTTCCTGTAGTTGTCTTCTCTTTTTTTCTTATCTTCTTCATTTTTCTATTCTTTCACATCTGCATCAATTTATTCCTTCATTTCCTCCTCTGTTTCAACATCATCATCCTTGTTTTCTCTTTCATCATGTTCCTCTGTATCAATATCTTCTTCATCCATCTCATCCCCATCTAGCTATGTATTATCTTCTTCTTGTTTTGCGTCCTCCTCACTAACATAAGGACTAACATCATAGATGAGGGTTTTGATGTCATCCTCTATTCATAAGTCTCTGAAGACCAAACATTTTATAGGGAACCTGAGGTTTTGGAGGGCATCCTGAATGAGGATTCTAATCAACCCTGGTGAGCCAACTGTTGGGAATTCCCTTCCTTTGCTTTGTTGTTGGAGTCTATGAGTGATTGCATCAAGACATAGGATATGTTGAGTCTTTGGTAAACTCATTTTTCTACCGCAAGTCCTAATTATTCAAGCATTCTCATATGGTTGCCATGACAATAATGTATCTATGGACTCTTTCATTCTCTTTTGACTTATTAAAGAATTTCCTTTTTGCCACCTTTTCACTTATAAACCAACTACCTCTTAACCTTTACAACTTTTGATCAAATGATGCATATGAGTGACTGACTAAGATACTTACCTATGGTCTTGATGCCATGTTGCAGTTATCTATTTGTTGCATGGTCATTATTCTTCCTCCTCTGCTGTCTATTGATGGTTTCTTGGCTTTTGGAGGTGTCTGTGACTAGAGATCTGATGTTGTTGTTGCTACTATGGAGCTCCTGGATCTGATGTTGTTGCTACTTGTGGAGCTCTTGGATTACCGCTTGGAAATGTTTGGTGTCTCCCTTAGAATTTCTTGATCATGTTGTTGGCTGGTGTTGTGAGGATGTTGTAATGAATGGACAGAGGGAGTAGGAGTGTGTGTGGATGTAGGGATGACGGTAATGGATGAGGTTATTCTATAGAAAACACAATCTTTACCTGAAATTAAAGTAATGAAGTAAAAACAATGGAATTGGTGGAGGGATGCATGGTAAGGAGTGGAGGAGATGAAATATATGTGAGGTAGGGTTACCTTTGGATATTTTATTTTCTCCTTGCTTGCCTTTCTTACCCACCCGCAAATAAAATTATGTTTTTTTTCTTTTATTATTATATATTTTTAATTTTTTTTAAAACACCTAGGCTACCTTAGAGGGGTTTTCACCCTAGATAGCTTCCCTGGGCGCCTCAACGAAGTTTTTCACCCAGGTATCTTCTTATCCTTTTCATTTTTCTCATCCTTGGGCTGCCTCATGAGGTTTTCAACCCAAATATGGGACTCAGGCACCTCACAGAGTTTTTTACCTGAATCCTTATTATTTTTTCCTTTTTCAGTGACCTAGTGAGGGAGGAGTTGGAACTTGCTCCACCGTCATCACTGTCTTATTGATATTGTCAATGAACTCTTGTTTTCATAAAGGTATCTTGTACATTTTCAATTGGTGTCCATTAACTAGCAATGGAATGGCTTCTTCATCAATCATTATGATTTGCACTAAACCATTGTCATGGCATCTTTCCACCACATAAGGTCTGAGCCATCTTGTCCTTAGCTTGTCCTTGAAGTATTTATACCTGGAATCATATAACAATGCCCAGTCTCCCTCTTGAAATTGATTCTCCTTGATATGATTTTCATGCCAGATCTTCCTCTAAAGCTGAACTATCTTTGTATGTAGGAGGGCCTACATTCTGAATTCATCTAATCCATTCAAATGTAACAACCTTTCTTTTTGTACATGTCTGGGACCCAAATCTAGTTAGGCTACCATCCTCAATGTGTTATATTCAAACTCAATGGACAACAAAGCCTTTTTCCCATAGACCAGCTAATAGGTTGTAAAACCAGTGGTGTTATTCCATGTTGTATTATAGGCCCAGGTGGCCCCAACTAGTATCTCTGTCCAATCCTTCCTACTTCTACTCACTGCCTTGGTTAAGATGTTCTCTAGTGCCCTGTTGGTCACCTCCACTTTCTCATTATCTTGTGGATGATAAGGAGTGCAGGTTCTCTACTTGATTTTGTGATGGCTTAGTAGTTCTTCAATGATGCTGGAGGTAAACTGATTGCCTTGGTCTATGACTAGCTCTCTAGGGTACCCAAATTTGAATAATATATTCTCCCTTAGGAACTCAACCAACTTGTTTTCTATTGCTGCCTTAATTTCCTTGGTTTCAGCCCACTTAGTCAAATAATCAGTGCACACAATGATGTGTTGTGTTTCCTTTGAAGGAGGGTTGATAGGCCCAGTGAATTCCATGCCCCACTTGTCAAATGGCTCAAAATTCACTTGAGGTTGCAGGGGCATTTCATCTCTTGGAGTAGGCTTTCCCATCCTCTGGCACAGATCACACTGACTAATGTATTTTTTTACATCCTAATGAAGAGTAGGCCAATAATGGCCTGCTTGCAATACTTTGAATGTTTTCCTCTTTGCTGCAAAGTCACCTCCATAAGGCCCATCATGATAGGTCAGAAGGATGTATAAGGCCTCCTCTTCCCTTACACACCTTCTCAAGATTTGATCTGGGCCAAGTTTGAATAGATTGCCCCTAATCCAAGTGAAGGGGATGCTTTTCCTAAATATCTTGCTCTCTTCTTTGGAGGGCAAGTTTGGCGGGAACTGTGCTGATACCAGATAGTTTTCTATATCAGAAAACCATGGGAAGAGAACTGAAATAGAAAACGAATGCTCATCTGGTAACTGGTCATCCACCATTCCTTCTTCACCTGCAAGCAGATTCATCCTAGATATAAAGTGAGCAACAACATTTTCCTTACCAGGCTTATCAACAATAGTTAGATCAAACTTTTGTAATAAAAGCAACCATCTTATAATCCTAGCATTCACATCTTGTTTGTTCATTAAATATTTAATTGCAGCATGATCAGTATGCACAAATATTTGATAGCCTATAATGTAATGCCTAAAGTTTTATAATGAATGCACAACAACTAGGAATTCCTTTTTGGACACAGTATAGTTTAGCGCAGCCTTTCATAGGTTCTTATTGATAAAATAGATGGAATAGGGAAATTTCTCCTCTTGCTGACCTAAGGCTACTCCTATGGATTTTTGTGAGGCATCAGTATGAATATCAAAGGGAGAGGCCAATTTGCGCCTCTAAGGATTGGTGCAGTGGTTAACTTACCCTTTAGAATGTCTAAGGCCTCTTGACAGCGCTTTTACCATATAAACATAGAATCTTTGGCCAACAACTCGAACAAAGGAGAGGTCAACTTGTTGAAATCCTTCATGAACCTCCAGTAGTATCCAGCTAACCCTAAGAAAATTCTGACATCTCTCTGATTTTGTGGAGGTGGGACCCTTTAGATGATTGCAATTTTGTTTGGGTCCACCTGTAATCTTTGCTAAGATATTGAATGACCTAGCACAGTCCCTTTAGTCATTAATAATTCACATTTTTCTGGACTAAGAGACAAATTCATTTCAATGCATTTGTGTAATACTTTGCCTAGGTTAGTCAGGGCTTCTTGGAAATCACAGCCATAAGGTGTAAAATCATTCATATAGATTTCCACAACATCATGTACTAATTCAGCAAAAATACTCAAGACTTCTCTCTAGAAAGTGTCAGGAGCATTGCATAGGCCAAAAGGAAGGACCCTATAGGAAAAATTACCCTAAGGACAGGTGAACGTGGTCTTATCCTAGTCTTCTAGGCAAATTTGGATTTGGTTGTACCCACTGAATCCATCTAGGAATGAAAAAAGCTTCTTCCCTGCTAGGCCATCTAGCACTTGGTCAATGAAGGGTAGGGGGAAATGATCCTTCTTTGTGGCTTTGTTCAACTCCCTATAATCAACACAAATCCTCCAATTACCATTTTTCTTGGGAACTAACACTAAAGGAGAGACCCACTCACTGTCTGAGATAGGGTAAATGAATCCTACATCAAACAATTTTTGTAGTTATTCTTTGACTATGTCTTTAAGATCTAGATTCATCCTCCTTTGTGGTTGCATGTCTAGCTTGAAACCTTCTTTCATGTATATGTGGTGAGTACACACTGAGGGTTGTACTCCCTTTATTTCCTTATAACTCCAAGTGAAGGCTTTTAGGTTCTGTCTCAACATGTTTTTGGGTTGTGTTATATTCTTTCCATGACTAGCCCATGTAGTTAACTAGGGGGTTAGAGGGAGGGCAGAGCACCCCTTCATTGTGTAGATTGTGTAGCAGGGGGTCACAAGGGGTTTGAGGCATACCCATAACCCCAATTTATGGCGTCTAGGGCAGTGCCCCAGAAAATTTTGGTTTTGGACCCTATGTTAGGTTGGGTGGACCCACCTATCGTTTTGTGTATGATTTTCACACATGTTTTTGGATGCGATGGTTTTCGGTCCATGGTATGCATGTATAAATATGTATTATAACATTGAAAGGAACATAACGAAAAATCAAGCTGGTAGTTCTGGTTTTGGGATCCATTGGGAAAATCTCTATGTATATGTGTTTTATGTGTTATGCTCTCACATTGTTTATTTTCTGTGTTGTAGAATTCATATGCAGGTAATTTCTGTATGGGGTTAAAACCTACATTTGGTATTGGAGCAGTTTTGGCTTCAAGGGGATTCCTTTTTTGCTGAGGGGTTTCACTCAGGCCTGTCGTAGACCCTTTTCAGTGGGAGATCTACGATATCGATTCTAGAGGTGAAAGAAGATGGGGAGCAGTGGAAAGATAGAGATCGAGAAATTTAATGGTCAGAGTTTTGAGTTGTGGAAAATAAATATGAAGGATCTGTTGGTGGATAAAGATCAGTGGATCGCAGTAGATTCAGGTACTAAACCAATAGCAATGACAGATGAAGAATGGAAGAAGTTGGATCGGAAGGTAAAGAGAAAAATATGATTATGTGTCTCAAATTCAGTATTGCTGAATGTATGAGGGGAAGCTATGACGAAGGCTTTGTGGGACAAGTTAGGGACTTTGTACCAATCTAAGTCTCTAGTGAATAAACTATTCCTACAGAAAATGTTGTATAACCTGAGGATGAAAGATGGAGACTTGGTGACAGAGCATCTGAATGTGTTTAATACTATGGTAAGTTAGTTATCGTCTATTGATATCAAAATTTCAGATGAAGATAAGTGCACCAGTTTGTTTTGTTCTCTACCAGATTCATGGGATAGTCTGGTTATTGCAATAGGTAGCAATGCAATTGCCTTGTAGTTTGAAGAAATAGTCTCATCCTTGCTGATGGAGGAGATGAGATGGAACAATATGGAGAGCCAGAATGGTCATGCCTTGTCTGTACGAGGACGGTCCCAGAACATAAACAAAAATAAGTCATCGAGTGGGAGATCTAAATCTCCAGGAAAACCTATAAAGTTGTTGTGCTGGAAATGTCGAAAAGAAGGGCACTACAAAAGGGACTGTAAATCTAAAGCTCCTGATAAAGGAAAGGGATCTGATGATGCTCCTTCTGTAGAGGCGAACACCACCTTAGATGAAGGTGGGGATGTGTACTTGACTT
Source organism: Pinus tabuliformis (assembly GCA_031772625.1). Lineage (NCBI taxonomy): Eukaryota > Viridiplantae > Streptophyta > Pinopsida > Pinales > Pinaceae > Pinus > Pinus tabuliformis. The sequence goes on along the minus strand of CM062807.1, from coordinate 1,269,458,617 downwards.
CTTCAAGTACACATGTAGATCATGAGGCATGGTTGATTGACTCAGTTGCATCCTTTCACTTGACTCCCCATAGAGAGTGGTTCTACGAGAATGAGAAATACGATGGTGGTGATGTCTTCTTAGGGGATGATAGGAAGGCTAGAATCATTGGTCACAGAAAAGTAAAGTTGAAATTGCAAGGTGGAAGGGTTAGAACACTTTTGTGTGTTTTGCATATTCTTGCATTGGCTAGAAATCCGATTTCTATAAGCAAGCTAGATGATGTTGGTGTAAAAACAGTGTTCGAGAAGGATACCTAAAAAATGGTTTGGGGATCACTGGTATGGATGCGGGGAGTTAAAATTGGAACTTTGTACAAGCTGCAAGGTAGCACTGTTATTAATGGGTGCAATAGTTATGTGGTTCCTGAAAGTGGAGTAGAAAATCTAGTGGTCTCTGGAGAGAAGACCATGTTGTGGCATCAAAGGCTTGGACATATTGGAGAGAAGGGCCTTCGAATACTTCATGGTAAAGGTATGGTAGAAGGTATGAGTAATAGCTCTTTGAATTTTGATTTCTATAAAAATTGTGTATATGGGAAGAAGAATCAGGTGAGTTTCCCCTTTGGTAGTAAGAGGGCGAAACAGATATTAGAACTTGTGCACAGTGATGTGTTTGGACCTATGAAGGTTCCATCACTAGGTAAGTCTGTGTACTATGTATCATTTATAGATGACTTCTCAAGGAATACATGGATATATTTCCTTAAGAAGAAATCTGAAGTCTTTGATAGGTTTTAAGAATTTAAGGCTCTGGTGGAAAACCAGACAGAGAAGAAGATAAAGGTGCTGAGGACAAATAACGGTGGAGAGTTTTGCAGTAAGGAATTTTAAGAATTCTGTAAGAAGTGTGGTATAGCACGGCATAAGACTACTCGATATACACCTCAACAAAATGGAGTTGCACAAAGAATCAATAAGACGTTGATGGAAAGGGCAAGAAGCATGCCCATTGGTGCTTCTTGGTAGAGGTGGTGGATACTACATGTTACCTGGTCAACGGGTCACCTTCATCAGTGTTGGAGGATAAGACTGCACAAGAGGTATGGACTGGTAATAAATCCTCTCTTTCACATCTGAGGGTATTTGGATGTGATGCATATGTACACGTTCCAAAGGAGAAAAGAACCAAGTTGTATAGTAAATCTGAAAAGTGCATCTTTATTGGGTATAAGGATGTTTTAAAGGGTTATATGCTTTGGAACCCAGTCACACGGAGGGTTGTGTACAACTGAGATGTGGTGTTCAGAGAGGTAAAAGATGTTATTAAACATGAATGAGAAGGCATAGTTTGAGTTAAAGGAGGAAGAATTAGACTCTATCGCAGAGGAGGAATCAAAAGATGAAGAGGACAAAAATTCTGGGTAGAGGCGGTGGATACTACATGTTACCTGGTCAACAGGTCACCTTCATCAGTGTTGGAGGATAAGACTGCACAAGAGGTATGGACTAGTAAGAAACCCTCTCTTTCACATCTGATGGTATTTGGATGTGATGCATATGTACATGTTCCAAAGGAGAAAATAACCAAGTTGTATAGTAAATATAAAAAGTGCATATTTATTGGGTATAAGGATGTTTTAAAGGGTCATATGCTTTGGAACCCAGTCACACGGAAGGTTGTGTACAACTGAGATGTGGTGTTCAGAGAGGTAAAAGAAGCTATTAAACATGAAGTCCAACCAAAGGAACCTGAGAATATAGAGTTTGAGTTAAAGGAGGAAGAATTAGACTCTATAGCAGAGGAGGAATCAGAAGATGAAGAGCCACAAACTTCGGGTGTAAGAAGATCATCTCGAGAAAGAAGGCAACCAGAAAGGTATAGTCCATCTGCTTTCTGTTAAAAATTTTCTTTATCTATTAGTGATGATGATCCCAGAACTATGAAGGAAGCAGTAGATTCAGAGGATGGCAAACTCTGGAAAGAGGCCATGGTTGATGAAATGGCATATTTGCACAAAAATAAGGCTTGGGATTTGGTGGAGTTTCCGGCTTGAAGGAAAGCCATTGGCAGCAAATGGGTGTTCAAGAAGAGGATAAATGAAGAAGGAAAGGTAGAGAAATAAAAAGCTCAGTTGGTAGCAAAAGGTTATTCCCAGGTGTTGGGAATTGATTTTGGTGATATTTTTTCTCCTGTTTCCAAGGTAACTTCTATTAGATTACTTTTATCTGTTGTTGTTGCTTTTGACTTTGAGGTAGAACAAATGGATGTGAAGAAAACATTTCTTCACGGGGATCTAGAAGAGGAAATATACATGAAGCAACCTGAAGGCTTTGCGGTGAAGGGTAAGAAAGAACTAGTATGCAAGTTAAAGAAGTCTCTATATGAGTTAAAATAGTCACCAAGGATGTGGTATGAAAAATTTGATACATTTATACGAGGACTTGGCTTCACCAAAAGAAAAGCAGATCACTGTGTGTATTTTAAATTAATTGGTAACCATTTTATTTATTTGGTCCTGTATGTGGATGATATGTTGCTGGTTGGAAATGACAGAAATTATCCAAGATTTGAAGACCCAATTTTCCTCCAAATTCGACATGAAAGATCTTGATGTTGCAAACTATATTTTGGGCATGGGAATTAAAAGAGATCAGGAAAAGAGGAAGCTCTGGTTAAACCAGAGGAAGTATGTCAAGGCAATACTGCAGAGGTCTAATATCCAGGATAGTAAACCGGTGAAGGTTCCTATTCCTGTAGGTGTGAGGTTATCTGATGAACAGTGTCCAAAGACACAAGAAGAGGAAGAGGGCATGTCCCGTGTTCCATATGCAAGTGTAGTTGGTAGCCTGATGTATGCAATGGTTTGTACTAGATGAGACATTGCACATGCAATGGGAGTATTGAGCAGGTTTATGTCAAAACCAGGGAAGGAGCACTAGACAATAGTGAAGTGGGTTTTCAGGTATTTGCATGGCACTAGTGATTATGGTTTGTGCTACATAGGAAGACCAGGATTGGACAGAGTGTTGGATATTCGTGGCTTTGTTGATGCAGACAGGGCTGGAGATCTAGATCAAAGAAGATCTACAAGTGGGTATGTGTTTAACCTATTTGGAGGTGTAGTCAGTTGGATGAGTAAGAAACAATCTGTAGTAGCAATATCAACTACAGAGGTAGAATACATGGCAACCAATCATGCAAGAAAGAAAGTAGTTTGGTTGCAGAGATTGTTTTCAAGTATGGGGTTCGTACAAGGAGCTATAAGGATAGACTGTGACAGCCAGAGTGCAATTTTCTTGGCAAAGAACCTTGCTTATCATTCAAAGACAAAGGATATTAATGTTCAGTATCACTTTGTGAGGGATATGATAGAAGACAAAAAGGTGTTGCTGGTAAAGGTGGAAAATTTGAAGAACACTGCAGATGCATTAACAAAATCTGTGAGCTCTGAGAAGTTCTCTTGGTGTAGAGAGATAATGGGCATTTCAGTGTTGGAAAAATGACTAAGCTCTCTTGTGGCCCTCTATGGAAAGAAAACAACAAGTGGGATAATGTTGGGTTGTGTTATACTCTTTCCACGACTAGCCCACGTAGTTAACCCGGAGGTTAGAGGGGCGGTGGAGCTCCCCTTTGTTGTGTAGATTGTGTAGCGGGGGGGGTCACAAGGGGTTTGAGGCATACCCATAACCCCACTTTATGGGGTTCGGTGGAGCGCCCTGGAAAATTTTGGTTTTGGACCCTATGTTAGGTTGGGCGGACCCACCTATGGTTTTGTGCATGATTTTCACACGTTTTTAGACGCGATGGTTTTTGGTCCATGGTATTGGACACGATGGTTTTCAGTCCATAGTATTGGATGCTTCAGCATGTATAAATATGTGTTGCAGAGGTAAATCCTCTCTGTGAACAGAGACGATCCCTACTAGCCCAGACCGAGTCTAGAAACAATCACACAATGATATCACGTAAGTTCCTAATTGCAAATAAAAAGTAGATGGTGAGAACCTACTTGGATTCCAACGCTAGTGTTCATCGAAGAGATGTCACCCTCGTTCCTTTGCCTTGGCCGGTCACGATCCCCACGATCTCCGTGATTGGACACCTACACATGCAAAGAACAACACGAAAACAAGCATAAAATCTAGTAGATGCAATTATATATCAGTCAAAGAAGATATAACTCAACATCAAACATAAAACAATGAGAGTGGAACCATAATGATAGTCATCTATTATTAATAAATAACAAAGAAGAATACAACCATAGTTCTGACGTTGAATCCTTCTCAAGGGGGTCCAGCCAGCAAGTCTCTTAAGCATTCACCCTTGGAGGTAGATCTTCCAAGACAAAAACTCTCTCTCACACAATTTTACACAAGAAAGAAACACTTCACAACCTTCCTTAAGCTCTCTAGCAATCCCACACTTGTCACACCAACTACCTATCAAGTTCACACACTAGCAGCAACACTCCAAGCACTATCAATTCCAAACTAGCTGCTCATGGCAATGGTAGAGCTTAAATAGGAGAAGGAGTCTCCATGAATGGTGGGAGGATGAGCTTATCTCCAAGGAAGGTGGCTCAAATGACGAAACAAACATGCCAGAGAAGGGAGGGCGTCATTTACAAGGCCAACAACCAGGTCTGGAGTCATCTGGAAGGTCGGCTGTTAGAACAAACTCGCCCAAACTGGATCAGCGCGGGTCCATGACTGCACTGGAGCGCTGACATCGCAGCTGAATAACAAAGAAGGTCATGTCAGCGCGATCAGATATGAATAACAGACGCGCTGTCTCATGAAATTCGACCAGCGCGGGAAACACATGTACTTCCGCGCTGGCAGCGCATTTCGTCTGTTATGGAGCGCCCATCAGCGCATTTATCTTGACAACAGTCGCGATGAAAACAAAAACTTTGGCAAAGTAGGTCATTTGGCAACATTAGAGAGCATGAGCATGGATGAATTGGACTCATGACACAGTAGAAAGATTGACAGGGAGACAGTGACAAATTACTGTGTAACAGATGCCCCTTAAAGCATGAAGCCCGAGAGAGTGGGAGGGGTGAAATGCTTTACAAAACTCGCTGAACTGGAACACCACCAAGAAGAATCTGCACGTACGTACAACTGATATCTCTGATAATCAATTAAATGTAGTCCAGGCATGGGCGCAGCCATCCAAAAGACATACGAAGGAGGTCTGTGGTATGGATGCAGCCACCCAGCTAAAGAGACCAGATGATAATAAAGGTATGGTCGCAGCCATCCATGAAGACTCAGGTATGGGCGCAACCATCCATCAATAAGTCATGTAATGATCCTAATAATCCACAAAATCGCAGCCTGGATTTCAACAGACAAAACCCAGGGTCTTGTGCTCCATCTCGTCCCAAACAAAGTACAAGTCCAAGCATGTGAATATAGGAGTTGAGGTCGAACATGCAAGAACATCATCTGATTACCAGTCAATGATGAAAACCGTTAATAGACGCGAGAGGGACCACCAATAATGACAATGGTACTCAAGGTACTATAGGTACAATCCACGGCGTGTGAATCAATGAGCTGGCGTCGAACACCCGCAAAATCATTCAATCAGAGGCCAATGATGAAAACCTCGCGTCGAACACGAAGAACCTACCATTGAGGCATGCAGGCTCTAAGGTACCTAAAGGGAGTCTCTAAGTCACCTTCCTGGATAATGAGCTGAAGTCAAGAGGAAGTGACCTTGATCGAAGGTGGGCCATAATATTTCCCACATCATCGACACGAGACAGAGAAGGGTAAGATATTTTGTGTGAGGTATCAGAGGGGGGTTGAGTATTCTTGCAGAGGTCAACTTCTCTTGAAAATATCGGCGGCACGACAGTAGACTTGGCAGTATTGATATTCAAATGATCAAGGGTCAAGGTGACAAGTCAATGAGCAGATGAAAAGTCAAACAGGATAACCCAAACCCACAGAGGCCAGTGTAAAACAAGATGAGAGACTCCCACCTATACATGAATGCGGTCAAGTGCCATGTTCAAGAGCGACATACTGTCGACACGACAATGATTATGATTCCATTTTCCCCACCATTCCTGGCGAGTACCCCGATTATGTTTTGATGACAAGCTTGACGGGGATAGCATATGCTTGGAAGAATCCGATGTCATTGAGTTTTAACGAGTCTCACAAAGGAAGAACTCAACATATTTTCCTGTTTAGAGAGTCTGAAAAGACAACAGAAAAATAAACTCCAGGGGGGTCTTTTTTCGTAAAGTTGTGTCTCTCGAGCCCGAAAAAGTATAAAACAATGCTCGAAAGAACCGCCCGACCAGTATGATCGAGGAGTACTTTTCGTAAGTAGTGACTTCGACCCAAAAAAGTAGAAAATCGGTCAGAAGCACGTCGTTTTGGAGCCAATAACGAGTTCGAAGCGACAAAAACCTGGCAATCTTTTTTAGTTTAAACGGTCGAAAAGAGAGCTTTAAAGGCGACCGCGTCTCATTCCTTTTAACGAGCCGAGAGGGGAACTCGGCCATATTTTCTTATTTCACGTCGAAAAAGAGCCTAATGACGACGTTCCGGGACCAAGTGTGTATAGAACCGTCGTAATTCCACCGGCATGAGAATCTGCACAAGAACACCGCACGCGTAAACCTGTTTGAGATAATACGGACCACACACATAAAAACATAGCAGAACTATATTGGCACTAAGCACATGGTAAAAATCATCACAAAAATCCCACATTTTATGAAAAATAATACTTAATTATGAAATTTTACCATAAATAGGGGGTAAATAAAGTTTTTTACCATTGTTACCATTTGGAGCTTTGGAGGATGTCTTGGAGCTATGAGGTTGATGAGACAAATTCCACTCCGTACGCACATCAACCATCCTGCACTCTGTTCCAGGTAGGTTCACCCTCCTCTACGCTCCATTTTGAAGTATTTTAGCTGCATTTTAACGGTGGGAAGTGCTGGTTTGGGCAGATTTTTTGAACCTCAATTCGCTCTCGGTCAGCGCGGATTTCCTTATCGGGTCCGCGCTGATCGAAAAAGATTTACACAGACCACCCCCGGATCAGCGCGGAAGAGTGATGTACTTCCGCGCTGACCCAGGAAAAATATCAAAGGGCACCATGATCAGCGCGACTGTTTTAAAAATAGTCGCGCTGACGCCGCGCAACAAGTTTTTTAACAAATTGAACGTATGAAACGTTATGGACAGGGCCCTAATGAAGATTTTTGATCATGCAGGGTAAAATGGCGTTCATTTGGCAGGAGCGAGCTCATGATAATGAGGGCATAGCGGCATTTGCCGACGCTGGGTGGCGTAATGCAATGCAGGCGTGCGGGTTGCTCAAATTCTTCCTAACTCCGCGCCTGCGAGCACAGCCTGACCTTCTTGAATTCTTGATCAGAGCCTGGAATCCCACTGATGGGAAATTTGTGATCCGAGGCCGAGACATTGAGTTTGACTATACAGATATCTATTTTTTGACCGGGTTATCACGTCGAGGTGAGATGCCCATTCTGGAGGGGCAGCGACCTAGTGGTGATACTCTGGATATGCTGATGGCCCAGGTGTGCCCCCAGGCACGCAAGTCGCGGAGTGGGAAAGTAGCTACTCCTACGGTGGAGGACATCGTCCTTCGAACCATACTCTTCATGGTGACTCGGGCAGCGGGCTCCCTGGCCAATCACGAGGCCTCGAAGGCCCATATTCGATTGGCTCTCGAATGTTTGAATCCTACCGTATTCAACTGGGCAGCGGCAGTAACGACCAGTATGAAGAGACAACTAACCAACTTCCGACGTGGTGAGTCGAAGTATTTTGGCTATGGGTCGATTTTAGTCCCGCTCATGCTGGAGCGGGTACCGGCATTACAGTTGCAGGACATGGTCGTGGGTCCACCTAGAGGCCCCCGAGAGACGAGGGCCACACAATGGGGTCATGTCATGCCACGAGGAGGTGGCGGCCGACCAGTGGCATGGCGAGTATACTTTCGAGAGTGGCTGGATCGGAAGACTATTTTTGTGGAGGACTGGCCATATGCTGGCATAGACTTCCGTGGAGATCCAGACATGCGCTACTTGTTGGAGAGCAGTGGGACGATGGTGGTAAGCCACTTGATCTCTTTTTGATTTTTTATTTTTGTAATGTTTTTTATTTTTCATGTACATGTCTTAACGATGAATGCTATGGTATGCAGATGTAGGACCGACGAGACCCCTTGGTTTGGCCCCAGAGGCGTGGAGGGATGCACAGGGCATTGGAGCTCTAGCCCTGGTTCCTCCGGGAGACGATACGAAACCTCGAGGGCTTACTGTCAGGGATTCCAGATTACCAGGGGATAGAGGAGGTCCCCATAGCATCTCAGATCCATACAGTGGGGGTAGAACCTAGGATGCACCGCCTTTTGAGGTGGGTGGCCCAAGCAGCTGCAGATTATAGAGAGCATAACCCACCATAGTAGACATCTAGATCTTTGTTTCCTACCGATGGTTTTTTGAGAGACATGTGTCTCAGATGTACCGAGAATACCGGCCTTATCTAGACATATACACTTATTGTTTGAGTGCCTTGGTGCGCCATACGATATATATATACATATTCCTATGGTGTATTATTGTGCTTTTATGTGCTTGCTTGTATGATGTTTTGATTATAAATTACGCAAATGTCTATCTAATACATGATTAGCCAATGCATCAAATAATGTGTTTAATCGTCGTGGAATATGCTGATATGTGATAAAGTCAAAATTCATTTCTAACAATTTAACACGTAAGTACAACCTTAAAATATGACGGTCTCTGACGGAATATCGCCCATTGAGATAATGGACGACAAGTTGAGAGTCTAGGTTAACAACCAATGTACGAATATTGAGATTAATCGCCTCGGCTAATAATTCAATAACAACACTATATTCAGCGACATTGTTTGTAGTACAACCTAAACACACACCCTGAAGATCTATCAACTCACCGTGAGGATCGTAGATCACCCACGCCGCAGAGGACAAATTGTGAGTGCTGCGGCAGGCACCATCAGCGAAACCAATATAAGGTGCACCCGACATCTACACAAGAAGCAAAAACACAATAAGGAGCAATCACGCTTTCACACCAAGCCAAAAAACATGAAAACATACGCACACACACACTTGCTAAGACACACGCATGTATAAATTGAAGTGCATGAATCATGCATAGTACTTTTTCAAGTACAACCCATTGCGGGGCTTATCAAGAGGATTACTTTCGTAGTCAACTAGCTCGTATGCCCCTTTTTGCAACACTCTCTTTACAATGTAAGGGCCTAGCCACATGGGCTCGAGTTTGCCTGCCCCCAACTTGTCATTTGCTTGGTCGTATAGCAGGACTAGATCTTCTTCAACAAAGGAATGAGGATGAATGGTATGGTCAAAATGAGTTTTGACTCTCTTCTTTTAAGCTTCGATGGCTAGAGAGGCTAAGCGATGGGTCTTGTCTAACCGTTGTAGATAAAGAAGTTGTTCCTCTACCGGAGTAGTGTTGGGAAGCAACTCGACACCTATTTTCAACGAAGGAATTTCACATTCTATGGGAAGGGTAGCCTCCAGTCCGTAAACTAGTTGAAATGGAGTGAAACCGGTGGCATCCTTCACAGAGGTTCGGTAGGCCCACAAGGCGGGAAACAACATCAGATGCCAATTAGACTTATGGACGTCAACAGTGCGTTGAAGCATCGTAACCAAAATCTTGTTAACGGCTTCAACCTGGCCGTTAGACTGAGGATAGTACGGGGTTGAACTATCGTGCCGTAAGCCTAGTTGGGTTGTCAACTCGGTCATCATGTGATTACAAAAATGTTTTACGTGATCTGTGACGATGGCCTGTGGAACTTCGAACCGTGTAATAACATGATTGAACTAAAACTGCGCTGCTGTATGAACGTCTTCATTTAATGTGGGCATCGCCTCGACCCATTTTTTAAAGTAATCGACGGCAACAATAATAAACCCATGCCCCCCGGCCGAGCGAGGCTTACAGGTTGTATAATCAATGCCCCATTTTTCAAAAGGGCCTACGGTCACTACAGGGTGCAGCAGGGCCGGTGGCGCACGCATCTTCCGCTGGTATATCTGGCATGCATGACATGAACGGACGGCAAGAATGCAATCCTTAAAAATGGAGGGCCATAAATAACCAGCGCGAAGGATTTTTTGTGCTGTGGCATATCGGGACATGTGACCACCACAGGCGCCAGAGTGGCAGTCGTTCAAGACTCTCTTAGCTTCCTCGAGGGTAAGACATCAGCGGAGAACGGAGTCCACGCCGAGATGGTACAGGGTGTCCCCTATGAAACGATAGGGTTGAGACTGATGGTGGATCCGCCGCTGAGCATATTTGGATACAGCGCGGCGGAAAGAGGACGTTTGTAAATAAACGATAATATCCCCATACCAGGGATTGAGGGTGCTGATCAGAAAAAGAGTTTCGTCCGGGATATGATCCTCTGGAACAGAGGGTACATAAGGGGATGACAAAGAGCAAAGTAATTCAGCAAAGACCAGCGACTTCTTAGACTTGGCAGCAGTAAATTCCAAGTCAAACTCTTGAAGGATTATGATCCATTTGAGTATTTTCCCCCCAGCAACTGTCGTGACAAAATGTACGTCATCGGGTTGCAGTCAGAAATCACGGTCATGGTGCGCAACAAGATATAATGTCGGAAGCTTTGGACGGCACAAATAGCGGCCAATGCCAACTTCTCGACGTAAGCGTAGTGAGTTTCCGTATCCAAGAGGTTGCGGCTGAGATAATATATGACGTGCTCATTGCCATCATCATCGTCTTGTACGAGAACCATGTCGATAGTGGTATCGGCGGTGGCTAGATACAGAGTATAATCACGGTGGTAGTTCGGAGGTCGCAATAATGGAGCAGAGACAAGGAGACCCTTGAGTTGCGTGAAAGACTCCTGAGCGATAGCATCCCAATGGAAGGGTGTATCTCGCTTCAGTAACCGTGTGAAACCCTTAGCCACCTCGGCATAGTTCGGAATGAATCGTCTTAAGAAATTTGCTTTACCCTGCAAACTCTGCAACTGCTCCAAAGAAGCAAAAGGAGGAAGGTTCAAAATAGCCTCGACTTTGAGGGGGTCCAGACTGATGCCCTCTCGGGAGACGATAAACCCGAGCAGTCGGCCTGATTCAACGTAGAAGACACATTTATGAGGATTGAGCCTAATATGGTAGTGTCGACAACGGAGAAAAATTTCGCGAAGATGGGGGGGATGGTCTTGACGCTTAGCTGAATGAGCTGGAAGATCATCCAGATACGGCTGTACAATGTGACGAATGTCATGAAAGGCATAGGACATTGCACGTTGGAAGGTAGCACCGGCATTCTTTAAACCCAAAGGGAGCTTCTTATACGCAAAAGTGCCCCAAGGACAGGTAAAAGCGGTCTTATGTTGATCAGCGGGCGCGATATTGATCTGGTTATATCCAGAAACACCATCCATAAACGAGTAGATTTCGCTTCCTGCACACTCATCAATAAGCTGATCGATGAAAGGTGTGGGGAAGTTATCCTTAGGACAGGCGCAGTTAATGTCACGATAATCAACACAGAATCAAATAGTACCTTGTTTTTTGTTCACAGGGACTATATTAGAAACCCAATCCGTGAGTGGAATGGGGTAAATGAAACCAGCCTTGAGAAGCTTTTCAACTTCTACTTTAATGGCCGCAGCCTTTCGGGGGTGCATAGGGCGTAGGCGTTGACGAATAGGCTTAGCACCTGGATACGTAGGTATCTCATGCACTACTATGTTAGGGTCGATGCCGGGCATCTCTTCATAGGACCAAGCGAAGACATCACGAAATTCGCGAAATAGATTGGCGTAAAGATGAACTTCCTCTGGAGTGCAAGTGACTCCAATATGAATGTGCTCGACAATCCCTGGTTTCACAGAGATGTCGATGGGTTGGGTCTGCATAATGTTTCCCATATTGCCCTCAGAAGATACTTGGTAAATCTGAATAGGTGCTTGAAGGGGTTAGAATGGGATACACGAAGCAAACTGTTCGAGACATGCAATCATTTCCTGATGGGTAGGGAGGAACGAGGAACGGTGGTGATGATCTGACCAAGGGGGCTCCTCAAGAGACATGGTCTCTATGATGGCTTCATCGGAAGGAAATGTTTCCTTTAATGGATCCGAAGTAGCATCATCTCCAAGCCAAGGGAAATGAACATATGAGTCGAGAACACCGCTTGGAAGAGCAGGTTCGGGAGGGGGAGCCGATGCAGCAAAAATTTCGACGTAGTTGAGCTCGGCAGGACTCAACGGCATCATATCACCCCAGGATTCTATCTGATTAGCGGGAGGAAGGACCCACAGATCAGAAGGCATGGAAATCATGTTAATAGGGGCGAGATTTAGAGGTGGGAGTGGAAAGACACCCATTAGGGCGGGATCCTTAAAGAGCCCAGCTCCCACACTCTCGAATGATTTGGAGGTATGCTCCATGAAAGGCACATTAACTTCAGAAGAAGAGGCGAAGAAGGAGAGCTGGTCCACTGTGACAATCTTCCCTTGATGAGGGAAACGAACAACACAGAAAAGGGAGGAGGCCACGGCTTGCATGGCATATGTCCAGCTACGTCCGAGGAGGAGGTTGTAGGTAAGATTAGCGTCGACGACTTCGACCTCCACTTCTACCGTCTTCCCTTCCAAGGAGATGGGCAAGCGTTGGAGGATACCGTAAGGACAGGACTCTCGTCCATCAAAGGCTTCTAACATCGTAGGAGACTGGCTCAATGTTGGAGAACCAATAGCTTTCCAGCAAGCAACAGACATGATGCAAGTTGAGGCACCTTCATCAATGACTGTACGATGAATCGTTTTACCATTGATGATGACCTGTATAAGGAAAGTGATTTGGTGGGGCAGTCTAGGCGTATAGCCCTCGAGATCAAAAGAAATCAGATCCGAGTCAGCCGGGTCTATGCCACCGATGGCCGATAGCAAGGACTTCCTCTGGGAGGGGTAGCTTTGGAGGACTTCTAGAGCAAACATAGCAGGCGAAGCCTGAGCTAAGTCCTCAACGATGCTGTAGTGTTGGGCAGCACGAGCATTAGGGTTGTAAGAAGACTTCCGGAGTACACCTTTTGGAGGGGGTCTAATAGTCATCTCAGTGCTAGGTCTTTCAATGTGGAGAGGACCAGAACTGGATGGAGGAGTGCTGGAGGGGACCTTCGGCTCTTTCCCGGCGTGAGATGGATATTCTTTTGCTCGAGTAGTGACATGGATGGGAATTTTCCCAGCCATAAATACTTGAGAGCCAAATGAAGAAGAGGGTTGCGATGGATCTGCCACCATTTGCGTTTGCTGAGAAGGGAAAGGTTCTTTAAGCACAACAGGAGTCCTAGGAGCACCTTTCAATAATCTACTAACTTCGGACCACCTGGGGCAGTCTTTAGTGTAGTGATCCTCATCACAGATAAGACAAGGATACTTAGGTTTACGTTTGGCTCCTTCCTCGGGTGGAGGTTTAGGGGAGTCCTTTTTGGGCTGTTCAGATTTATTCTTGGCTTTCCCTTTCTTTTTCCCTTTCGAGGATTTATCTGTTGTGGTGGACTGAGTGGCGTTAAACTCGGAGGTACTTCCAGAATTAGATTGACCCTGAGAAGTGTTTCCATTAGAAGCATTCTGTTTTTGCTTCCCAGGGTTCGCGGATGACTTCTTTGAAGACGCGTTTAGAGAGCCAATAACTCCGTCAACAGATGGTTTTGGCGGAGCTTTGGATGTTCCGGGTCTCGGGGCGTCTGGAAAATAATCATATAAAGTACCTGACTGAGAGTATACTAAGTCGAGGTACTGAGCACGTGCGATAGCTTGCTCTTCAGTTACACAAGCTCCCATGGTGATGTCTCGCGCGATCGCAGGGACAAAGGAAGTCGTGAACCAATCGGTCAGGAGCTGATCAGGAATCCAAAATTTGATCAAGCGACGACGCCGTCTCCATTCATGTATATGATCGGATATATGCGTGGCCGTGTCCTGTTTGAGAGACGTAAGGAGATGTGTCCCTGTCTCATACCGAATGGGTAACTGAAAATGAGTTAGGAATGCCATAGCCAGCGAGTTGAAATCTTGAAATGTTCCGTGATTCAACTCAATATACCACTTAGCGGCTGAGCCGGTGAGAGTCCTTTGGAAGAGGCGGAGCCGGATGGAGTCATCAAGCCATGAGTTGGATGAGCACCAAAGGTAATAGGTCATGACATGGGCTTGAGGATCTTCACCAGCTTTGCCATCGAATTTTGGGCAATCACCGGGTATTTTAGTTGGAACTGGTGGCCAATATTGATTATGAAGAATGGGATCATTTGTCAACTTGGACACATCTGGAAGTTCCAACGTTGCTAAGAAAGGCAACTGATGATTAAAGGACATTTGTGGCTGTGGAAGAGAGGTAGTACTAGGGTTCCAACCAGGTGGTGGTTTCCCCCATGGACTTTGTCCGGATGGGCCCGACCCATAAGGGTTCTGCCCATAGGAGTTTTGCCCATAACGATTCTGTCCATATCGATTCTGTCCATAAGGATTTTTTCCATAAGCAGACAATTGACCCTGGGTCTGCCCCCCAGCACCCCATGGATTAGCAACTTGACCTGCAGGTGCAACGTACTGTTGTTGATAATTCTGGTAAGGAGTGACCCGCATTTGTTGATAATTTTGATAAGGGGTAAATTGAGTTTGCCCCTAGGGTTGCTGGTAGCCATACGTTTGCTGAGCTCCATAATGAGCCTGATAAGAAGGCTGCACTTGGTAAGAAGGTTGAGGTCGTGGCCCACCTTGCATTTGATAACCAATTTGAGTCTGGGGCCCAGAAGGATGTCCTTGAACAGGTTGGGCTTGGACCGTCTGGCCGGAAGGTTGGCCTGGTTGGGTTTGGGGCAGACTTGTTTGCCCAGAAGGATGTGCTTGTTGGGTACTAGGTTGTCCTTGAGCAACCAAGGGTTGTCCTTGCGGAACAGATGGTTGAGCGGGCTGGATGACTGGTTGACCTTGAGGTTGGCCAGCCTGTCCAGAAGGTTGACTAAGCTGAGTAGTGGGTTGGCCTTGTTGTGCAGAAAGCTGGCCCGCTTGCCCAGAAGGATGACTAGGCTAGGCAGTTGGTTGGCCCTGCTATATGTAAGGCTGCCCCGCTTGCCAGAAGGATACCCCTGTTGGACTGCCGGTTGACCTTGTGGAATATAAGTTTGTCCAGCTTGTCTAGAGGGATAACCTTGTTGGATACCAGGTTGGCCTTGTTGGATGTAAGGTTTTCCTGGTTGTCGAGACGGGTAACCTTGTTGGGTACCAGGTTGCCCGAGATAGCCAGAAGGTTGAGTCAAATAAGTAAAAGATGGACCGCCAGCGGTCGAAGGTTGTCCCTGATAGGGTTGTCCTTGTAGGCCCCTAGGTTGTCCTGGGTAAGACTGGCCATAATATTGCTGCCCTTGGGGGGTGTGCACATAAGATGGCTGGCCTTGGTTAGGCGGTCCCTGAAGCTGTGCAGGCATTTCTTGGCCCCCATGGAAAGTGGTGGCGTTCCAAGCAACGGATAATGGTACCGAAACCTCAACAATAGGTTGAGTAGGCAAGGGTCGAGAAAGTTGAAGGTATTGACTAGTAGAATCGTAATAGTAGAATGGACCTTGCGCATTCGGATCCTGAACAGCTTATCCATAGGCATCATATGGCCCCCCTCCTGGGACGGGACCAGAAGAGGGTGGAGCACTTTGTGCAGGGTGGACAACTTTAGGTGAGTGTGCCGGTTGGCCGTTACTCACTTGACCGTGAGGGGGACCAGCACCAGTGTTCAAGGCTGAAGACGTTGTAACGGCACTAACAACCGGAGTTGAATGTGCTACACAAACAGTTGGATTTGTCGGAACTGAAGTGACAGGTGTAGTGTGGACTTGTGAAACAAAAGATCCCGTGGTGGGAGTGATATGGGGGTCCCACATAGTCGAAGCAGGGGTCCTGACACTTAGCCTATCCCTCAACGACTGGTAGCGTGGGGGGAGCGGAGAAGTAGTTGGGATGGGAGTGTCGATATTCGACAAAACAGGTGTCTCACTCATTCTAGGAGATGTCTCATCCATGTGAGAGGTAGACATTGGAGACGAAACACCAGGGGGGGTAAAAGGAATATCGTCCTCTTCAGGCTCCCAGATGGGGTTCCAATGAATTTCGTAATCTTTGTCATTCGGAGCGCGAGATTTGATCGATTGGATACTCAGGATAACAGGAAGAGTATCACTTACAACCGGTACCTCAGGAGCGGCGGAAGACGCAGACCCTTGATCAATTGGAACGGGAATTGACGGCTCAGCCAGGATGACAAACTTCAAACAAAACCTAAGGGAATCTAACGATAAAGGACCCTACTCAAACTAACGCACACAAGATCTAACCAGGTAATGTTTATCGCAGCCAAATGAATTTTAAGACGCAAGGACACAACTTGACCTTTTCATGTTTTAAGAGTCGAGAAAAGGACAAAAAGGTGACTCTAGTTGCCTTCGAATGTTTTGTGAGCCCGAAGTGACAAACTGCTCAAGTGAGCCTTTTCTTTTAAGGAGTCTGAAAAGGATCAAAAGTGACTACTCTGGAGAGACTAGGCAAAGGGTTTACCAAACAAATCCGTAAAACTACATATACACCTTGGCAGTCATATGAAAACCAAGGACTTCCCGTATGACAGTCAATCTTCCCGAATGCTGTGTTCGGTGCATTACGGCTTGTAAGGCGGCAAACATGGCTTCCTGTGGATAAAGGATGATAACCTAGTGGGGTCTCCCCTATATACACGACGGTACGTGGGAGCTCAAGTCCGTGCTAGACCACTATCGAGTCACAAAAGGAGGAATCACCCAACCGTAGTGTGAAACAACAGTGACTAGGTTTAACGACGCCGGAGCACGTCTCTAGCCTAGACCTCTAAACATTGAGCGTTATGTTCCAATGTGTTTTTAAGTTCATTCAGTTCATTTTACGGTTGATCTTGAATTAGGTTTCGGTTTTCAGGCCCTACCATATGAAAACTCTCAAAACTGCCTAAATGCAAACTATATGCCAAAATATGTCATTCCATTCGATGAATGCTAATTACGAGAGAGTTAGAAGGCTTTCATACAAACAAAATGATTACAAAACAACAAACATCTTCTCTAATGCAGCTAATGGAAATTCACAATCTTTTCGTTAAGATCACTAATCATTAATCAAAAGGAAAAGCTTCTAGTTCTCATTAACCAATACAAAACAAAAGATATTTTTTTTTGTTGATGGCAAAGTGCATTAAACAAACTTTTGAGAAACAATAACAAACAAATGTGAAAAGAACTGGTTGACCCCATACAACTGTGATCTGTGTCCGGGTAGTGAGAAGTAATCGAAACAATGCGGAGACTGGTTCAATAACAATCACCTAAGCAACCAAGCAAAAGCGCAAAGAGGAAGGTTTCACAAAACCAAAAGCAAGCAGTAAACGAACCTTTGTGAGCGAGTAACCAAGCAAAGCCGATCCAATGAAATTGGAATGATAAAACTAGGTCACAAGACACAAAAAGAAAGATCCGCTCAACAATACTTCTCAAGAAAGTGCTTCAATCTTCAGACAATGGAAATCAAGTCATAAACCAAGTGGAAACAGCAGGGGATAGCAAAACCAATAGGCTCAGGAGGAAGAATTGAAGAAATTCAATTCTACAGGTATCAGCGCGGGTGATACACAGCAACAATGCGCTGATCAGAAACCACACATAGCAACAAAGCGCTGTCAGTGCGGAAGTACACGGCTTAACCGCGCTGGTTCTATTTTCAGAACCATCACGACTGTTCAGTGTATAAACGCGATGATCAAGAAGTCAAAGAAACAGCTATGCGATGGCAGCGCGACTGTTTTATTATAAACCGCACTGAAGCTAAAAAACAGGCACAATCAAGCCAAAAACTCCCAAACCAAGGCAATCACTCTTTAAACAATCAAGGCACCTCCCAGACTGAACCAGGAAATCCAAAAACAGAGAACTAATCCACAAAATTTGAAAAGAGAGCAAAAATCAAACTCAAGGAAAAAAATGAACACAAAAAGACAAAAGCCAGCTCCAAGCTGTTCAGTTCGTAAACCAAACCGGAGATGGACTGAAGTGGCTTTGATCTACTTCGCTAATGCAGAGCAATAGCGTTTCGAAGGCTATCTGGCCGTGCTTTAGGCTCCGTCTAAAGTTTACAAATCAAACAACAAGGTAAAAAAACTCCCCAGTGGAGTCGCCAAATTGTTGTAGAGGTAAATCCTCTCTGCGGATAGAGACGATCCCTACTAGCCTAGACCGGGTCTAGCAACAATCACACAATGCTATCACGTAAGTTCCTAATTGCAAATAAAAAGTAGATGGTGAGAACCTACATGGATTCCAACAGACAAAACCCAGGGTCTTGTTCTCCATCTCGTCCCGAACAAAGTACAAGTCCAAGCATGCGAATATAGGAGTTGAGGTCGAACATGCAAGAACATCGTCTGATTACCAGTCAATGATGAAAATTGTTAATAGATGCGACAGGGACCACCAATAATGACAATGGTCCTAAAGGTACTATAGGTACAATCCATGGCGTGTGAATCAATGATTTGGCGTCGAACACCCGCAGAATCATTCGATCGGAGGCCAATGATGAAAACCTCGCGTCGAACATGAAGAACCTGCCATTGAGGCATGTAGGCTCTAAGGCACCTAAAGGGAGTCTCTAAGTCACCTTCCTAGATAATGAGCTGAAGTCGACAGGAAGTGACCTTGATCGAAGGTGGGACATAATTTTTCCCACATCATCGACACGAGACAGAGAAGGGTAAGATATTTTGTGTGAGGTATCAGAGGGGGGTTGAGTATTATTGCAGAGGTCAACTTCTCTTGAACATATTGGTAACACGACAGTAGACTTGGCAGTATTGATATTCAAATGATCAAGGGTCATGGTGACAAGTCAATGAGCAGATGAAAAGTCAAACAGGATAACCCAAACCCACGGAGGCTAGTGTAAAACAAGATGAGAGACTCCCACCCAGACACAAATGCGGTCAAGTGCCATGTTCAAGAGCGACATACTGCCGACACGACAATGATTATGATTCCATTTTCCCTACCATTCCTGGCGAGTACCCCGATTATGTTTTGATGACAAGCTTGACGGGGATAGCATATGCTTGGAGGAATCCGATGTCATTGAGTTTTAACGAGTCTGACAAAGGAAGAACTCGACGCCTTTTCCTATTTAGAGAGTTTTAAAAGACAGCAGAAAAATAAACTCCAGGGGGGTCCTTTTTCGTAAAGTTGTGTCTCTCAAGCCCAAAAAAGTATAAAACAATGCTCGAAAGAACCGCCCGACCAGTATGATCGAGGAGTACTTTTCGTAAGTAGTGACTTCGACCCGAAAAAGTAGAAAAGTGGTCAGAAGCACGTCGTTTTGGAGCCAATAACGAGTTCGAAACGACAAAAACCCAGCAATCTTTTTTAGTTTAAACGGTCGAAAAAAGATCTTTAAAGACGACGTTCCGGGACCAAGTGTGTATAGAACCGTCGTAATTCCACCGGCATGAGAATCTGCACACGAAACACCACACGCGTAAACCTGTTCGAGATAATATGGACCACATGCATAAAAACATAGCAGAACTATATTGGCACCAAGCACATGGTAAAAATCATCACAAAAATCCCACATTTTATGAAAAATAATACTTAATTATGAAATTTTACCATAAATAGGGGGGTAAATAAAGTTTTTTACCATTCTTACCATTTGGAGCTTTAGAGGACGTCTTGGAGCTGTGAGGTTGACGAGCTGAATTCCACTCCGTATGCACATCAACCATCCTGCAGTCTATTCCAGGTAGGTTCACCCTCCTCTACGCTCCATTTTGAAGTATTTTAGCTGCATTTTAACGGTGGGAAGTGCTGGTTTGGGCGGATTTTTTGAACCTCAATTCGCTCTCAGTCAACGCGGATTTCCTTATCGGGTCCACACTCATCGAAAAAGATTTACACAGACCACCCCTAGATCAGCGCGGAAGAGTGATGTACTTCCGCGCTGACCTAGGAGAAATATCAAAGGGCGCCATGATCAGCGTGACTGTTTTAAAAACAGTCGGGTTGATGTCGCGCAACAAGTTTTTTAACAAATTGAACGTATGAAACGTTATGGACAAGGCCCTAATGAACTTTTTTGATCATGCAGGGTAAAATGGCGTTCGTTTGGCAGGAGCGAGCTCATGATAATGAGGACATAGCGGCATTTGCCAACGCTGGGTACCGTAATGCAATGCGGGCGTGCGGGTTGCTCAAATTCTTCCTAACTCCGCGCCTGCGAGCACAGCCTAACCTTCTTGAATTCTTGATCAGAGTCTGGAATCCCACTGATGGGAAATTTGTGATCCGAGGCCGAGACATTGAGTTTGACTATACAGATATCTATTTTTTGACCGGGTTATCACGTCGAGGTGAGATGCCCATTCTGGAGGGGCAGCGACCTGGTGGTGATACTCTGGATATGCTGATGGCCCAGGTGTGCCCACAGGCACGCAAGTCGCGGAGTGGGAAAGTAGCTATTCCTACGGTGGAGGACATCGTCCTTCGAACCATACTCTTCATGGTGACTCGGGTAGCGGGCTCCCTGGCCAATCACGAGGCCTTGAAGGCCCATCTTCGATTGGCTCTCGAATGTTTGAATCCTACCGTATTCAACTAGGCAGCGGCAGTAACGACCAGTGTGAAGAGACAGCTGACCAACTGCCGACGTGGTGAGTCGAAGTAGTTTGGCTATGGGTCGATTTTAGTCCCACTCATGCTGGAGCGGGTACCGGCATTACAGCTGCAGGACATGGTCGTGGATCCACCTAGAGGCCCCCGAGAGACGAGGGCCACACGATGGGGTCATATCATGCCACGAGGAGGTGGCAGCCGACCAGTGGCATGGGGAGTATACTTCCGAGAGTGGCTGGATCGACAGAGTATTTTTGTGGAGGACTGGCCATATGCTGGCATAGACTTCCGTGGAGATCCAGACATGTCGCTGCCTGCTGGAGAGCAGTGGGACGATGGTGGTAAGCCACTTGATCTCTTTTTGGTTTTTTATTTTTGTAATGTTTTTTATTTTTCATGTACATGTCTTAACGATGAATGCTATGGTATGCAGATGTAGGACTGACGAGACCCCTTGGTTTGGCCCCAGAGGCGCGGAGGGATGCACAGGGCATTGGAGCTCTGGCCCTAGTTCCTCGGGAGCCGATACGATGGAGACCGTGATATGGAACCTCGAGGGCTTACTGTCAGGGATTCCAGATTACCAGGGGATAGAGGAGGTCCCCATAGCATCTCAGATCCATACAGTGGGGGTAGAACCTAGGATGCATCACCTTTTGAGGCGGGTGGCCTGAGCGGCTGCAGATTATAGAGAGCATAACCCACCATAGTAGACATCTAGGTCTTTATTTCCTACCGATGGTTTTTTGAGAGACATGTGTCTCAGATGTACTGAGAACACAGGCCTTATCTAGACATATACACTTATTTTTTGAGCGCCTTGGTGCGCCATATGATATATATATACATATTCCTATGGTGTATTATTGTGCTTTTATGTGCTTGCTTGTATGATGTTTTTATTATAAATTACGCAAATGTCTATCTAATACATGATTAACCAATGCATCAAATAATGTGTTTAATCGTCGGGGAATATGCTGATATGTGATAAAGTCAAAATTCCTTTCTAACAATTTAACACATAAGTACAACCTTAAAATATGACGGTCTCTGACGGAATATCGCCCATTGAGCTGATGGACGACAAGTTGAGAGTCTAGGTTAACAACCAATGTACAAATATTGAGATTAATCGCCTCGGCTAATAATTCAATAACAACACTATATTCAGCGACATTGTTTGTAGTACAACCTAAACACAGACCCTGAAGATCTATCAACTCACCGTGAGGATCGTAGATCACCCACGCCGCAGAGGACAAATTGCGAGTGCTGCGGTAGGCACCATCAGCGAAACCAATATAAGGTGCACCCGACATCTGCACAAGAAGCAAAAACACAATAAGGAGCAATCACACTTTCACACCAAGCCAAAAAACATGAAAACATACACACACACACACTTGCTAAGACACACGCATGTATAAATTGAAGCGCATGAATCATGCATAGTACTTTTTCAAGTACAACCCATTCCGGGGCTTATCAAGAGGATTACCTTCGTAGTCAACTAGCTCGTATGCCCCTTTTTGCAACACGCTCTTTACAATGTAAGGGCCTAGCCACATGGGCTCGAGTTTGCCTGCCCCCAGCTTCTCATTTGCTTGGTCGTATAGCAGGACTAGATCTCCCTCAACAAAGGAGCGAGGATGAATGGTATGGTCAAAATGAGTTTTGACTCTCTTCTTTTGAGCTTCGATGGCTAGAGAGGCTAAGCGACGGGTCTCATCTAACCGTTCTAGATAAAGAAGCCGTTCCTATACTGGAGTAGTGTTGGGAAGCAACTCGACAGCTATTTTCAACGAAGGAATTTCACATCCTATGGGAAGGGTAGCCTCCAGTCCATAAACTAGTTGAAATGGAGTGAAACCGGTGGCATCCTTCATAGAGGTTCGGTAGGCCCACAAGGCGAGAAACAACATCAGATGCCAATTAGACTTATGCATGTCAACAGTGCGTTGAAGCATCGTAACCAAAATCTTGTTAACGGCTTCAACCTGGCCGTTAGACTGAGGATAGTATGGGGTTGAACTATCGTGCCGTAAGCCTAGTTGGGTTGTCAACTCGGTCATCATGTGATTACGGAAATGTTTTCCGTGATCTGTGATGATGGCCTGTGGAACTCCGAACCGTGTAATAACATGATTGAACAAAAATTGTGCTGCTGTATGACCGTCTTCATTTAATGTGGGCATCGCCTTAGCCCATTTTGTAAAGTAATCGATGACAACGATAATAAACCCATGCCCCCCCACCGAGCGAGGCTTACATGTTGTATAATCAATGCCCCATTTTGCAAAAGGGCCTACTGTCACTACAGGGTGCAGCGGGGCCGGTGGCGCACGCATCTTCCATTGGTATATCTGGCATGCATGACATGAACGGACGGCAAGAATGCAATCCTTAAAAATGGAGGGCCAGAAATAACCAGCGCGAAGGATTTTTTGAGCTGTGGCATATCGGACATGTGACCATCACAGGCGCCAGAGTGGCAGTCGTTCAAGACTCTCTTAGCTTCCTCGAGGGTAAGACATCGGCAGAGAATAGAGTCCACGCCGAGACGGTACAGGGTGTCCCCTATGATACGATAGGGTTGAGACTGATGGTGGATCCGCCGTCGAGCATCTTTGGATACAGCGGGGCAGAAAGAGGACGTTTGTAAATAAACGATAATATCCCCGTACCAGGGATCGAGGGTGTTGATCAGAAAAAGAGTTTCATCCGGGATATGATCCTCTGAAACAGAGGGTACAGAAGGAGACGAAAAAGAGCAAAGTAATTCAGCAAAGACCAGGGACTTCTTAGACATGGCAGCAGTAAATTCCAAGTCAAACTCTTGAAGGATTACGATCCATTTTGAGTATTTTCCCCCCAGCAACTTTCATGACAAAATGTACGTCATCGGGTTGCAGTCAGAAATCACGGTCGTGGTGCGCAACAAGATATAATGTCGGAAGCTTTGGACGGCACAAACAACGGCCAATACCAACTTCTCGACGTAAGCGTAGCGAGTTTCCGTATCCAAGAGGTTGCGGCTGAGATAATATATGACGTGCTCATTGCCATAATCATCGTCTTGTACGAGAACCATGCTGATAGTGGTATCAGCGACGGCTAGATACAGAGTATAATCACGGTGGTAGTTCGGAGGTCGCAATAATGGAGCAGAGACAAGGAGACCCTTGAGTCGCGCGAAAGACTCCTGAGCGATAGCATCTCAATGGAAGGGTGTATCTCGCTTCAATAACCGTGTGAAACCCTTAGCCACCTCGGCATAGTTCAGAATGAATCGTCTTAAGAAATTTTCTTTACCCTGCAAACTCTGCAACTGCTGCAAAGAAGCAGGGGGAGGAAGGTTCAAAATAGCCTCGACTTTGAGGGGGTCCAGACGGATGCCCTCTCGGGAGACGATAAACCCGAGCAGTCGGCCTGATTCAATGCAGAAGACACATTTATGAGGATTGAGCCTGATACGGTAGTGTCGACAACGGAGAAAAATTTCGCGAAGATGGGGGGGATGGTCTTGACACTTAGCTGAATGAGCCGGAAGATCGTCTAGATATGGCTGTACAATGTGACGAATGTCATGAAAGGCATAGGACATTGCACGTTGGAAGGTAGCGCCGACATTCTTTAAACCGAAAGGGAGCTTCTTATAGGCAAAAGTGCCCCAAGGACAGATAAAAGCGGTCTTATGTTGATCAGCGGGCATGATATTGATTTGGTTATATCCAGAAAAATCGTCCATAAACGAGTAGATTTCGTTTCCTGCACACTCATCAATAAGCTGATCGATGAAAGGTTTGGGGAAGTTATCCTTAGGACAAGCGCAGTTAATGTCACGATAATCAACACAGACTCGAATAGTACCTTTCTTTTTGTTCACAGGGACTATATTAGAAACCCAATCCGTGAGTGGAATGGGGTAAATGAAACCAGCCTTGAGAAGCTTTTCGACTTCTGCTTTAATGGCTGCGGCCTTTCGGGGGTGCACAGGGCGTAGGCGTTGACGAATAGGCTTAGCACCTGGATATGTAGGTATCTCATGCACCACTATGTTAGGGTCAATGCCGAGCATCTCTTCATAGAACCAAGCGAGGACATCACGAAATTCGCGAAATAGATTGGTGTAAAGTTGAACTTCCTCTGGAGTGCAAGTGAGTCCAATATGAATGTGCTCGACAATCCTTGGTTTCACAGAGATGTCGATGGGTTGGGTCTGCGTAATGTTTCCCATATTGCCCTCAGAAGATACTTGGTAAATCTGAATAGGTTCTTGAAGGGGTTGGAATGGGATACACGAAGCAAACCGTTCGAGACATGCGATCATTTCCTGATGGGTAGGGAGGAACGAGGAACGGTGGTGATGATATGACCAAGGGGGCTCCTGAAGAGACATGGTCTCTATGATGGCTTCATCGGAAGGAAATATTTCCTTTAATGGATCCAAAGTAGCATCATCTCCAAGCCAAGGGAAATGAACATATGAGTCGGGAACACCGCTCGGAAGAGCAGGTTCGGGAGGGGGAGCCGATGCAGCAATGATTTCGACGTAGTTGAGCTCGACAGGACTCAACGGCATCATATCGCCCCAAGATTCTATCTGATTAGGGGGAGGAAGGACCCACGGATCAGAACGTACGGAAATCATGTTAATAGGGGCGAGATTCAGAGGTGGGAGTGGAAAGACACCCATTAGGGCGGGATCCTTAAAGAGCCCAGCTCCCACACTCTCGAATGATTTGGAGGTATGCTCCACGAAAGGCATGTTACCTTCAGAAGAAGAGGCGAAGAAGGATAGCTGGTCCACTGTGAAAATCTTCCCCTGATGAGGGAAACGAACGACACGGAAAAGGGAGGAGGCCACGGCTTGCATGGCGTATGTCCAGCTACGTCCGAGGAGGAGGTTGTAGGTAAGATTAGCGTCGACGACTTCGACCTCCACTTCTACCTTTTTCCCTTCCAAGGAGATGGGCAAGCGTTGGAGGATACCGTAAGGACGGGACTCTCGTCCATCAAAGGCTTCTAACGTCGTAGGAGACTAGCTCAATGTTGGAGAACCAATAGCTTTCCAGCAAGCAACAGACATGATGCAAGTTGAGGCACCTTCATCAATCACTGTACGATGAATCGTTTTACCATTGATGATGACCTGTATAAGGAAAGCGATTTGGTGGGGTAGTCTTGGTGTATAGCCCTCGAGATCAAAAGAAATCAGATCCGAGTCAGTCGGGTCTATGCCACCGATGGCTGATAGCAAAGACTTCCTCTGGGAGGGGCAGCTCTGGAGGACTTCTAGATCGGACATAGCAGATGGAGCCTGAGCTAAGTCCTCAATGATGCTGTAGTGCTAGGCAGCACGAGCATTAGGGTTGTAAGAAGACTTCCAGAGTACACCTTTTGGAGGGGGTCGGATAGTCGTCTCAATGCTAGGTCTTTCGATGTGGAGAGGACCAGAACTAGACGGAGGAGCACTGGAGGGGACCTCCAGCTCTTTCCCGGTGTGAGATGGATATTCTTTTGCTCGAGTAGTGACATGGATGGGAATTGTCCCAGCCATAAATACTTGAGAGCCAAATGAAGAAGAGGGTTGCGATGGATCTGCCACCATTTGAGTTTGCTGAGAAGGGAAAGGTTCTTTAAGCACAACAGGAGTCCCAGGAGCACCTTTCAACAATCGACTAACTTCGGACCGCCTGGGGCAGTCTTTAGTGTAGTGATCCTCATCACAGATAAGACAAGGATACTTAGGTTTACGTTTGGCTCCTTCCTCGGGTGGAGGTTTAGGGGAGTCTTGTTTGGGCTGTTCGGATTTATTCTTGGCTTTCCCTTTCTTTTTCCCTTTCGAGGATTTATCCGTCGTGGTGGACTGAACGGCGTTAACCTCGGAGGTACTTCCAGAATTAGATTGACCCTGAGAAGTGTTTCCATTAGAAGCATTCTGTTTTTGCTTCCCAGGGTTCGCGGATGACTTCTTTGAAGACGCGTTTACAGAGCCAATAACTCCGTCAACAGATGGTTTTGGCGGAGCTTTGGATGTTCCGGGTCTCGGGGCGTCTGGCAAATAATCATATAAAGTACCTGACTGAGAGTATACTAAGTCGAGGTACTGAGCACGCGCGATAGCTTGCTCTTCAGTTACACAAGCTCCCATGGCGATGTCTCGTGCGATCGCAGGGACAAAGGAAGTCGTGAACCAATCGGTCAGGAGCTGATCAGGAATCCAAAATTTGATCAAGCGACGATGCCGTCTCCATTCATGTATATGATCGGATATATGCGTGGCCGTGTCCTGTTTGAGAGACGTAAGGAGATGTGTCCCTGTCTCTTACCGAATGGGTAACTAAAAATGAGTTAGGAATGCCATATCCATCGAGTTGAAATCTTGAAATGTTCCGCGATTCAACTCAATATACCACTTAGCGGCTGAGCTGGTGAGAGTCCTTTGGAAGAGGCAGAGCCGGATGGAGTCATCACGCCATGAGTTGGATGAGCACCAAAGGTGATAGGTCATGACATGAGCTTGAGGATCTTCACCAGCTTTGCCATCGAATTTTGGGCAATCACCGGGTATTTTAGTTGGACCTGGTGGCCAATATGGATTATGAAGAATGGGATCATTCGTCAACTTGGACACATCTGGAAGTTCCAACGTCACTAAGAAAGGCAACTGAGGATTAAAGGACATTTGTGGCTGTGGAAGAGAGGTAGTACTAGGGTTCCAACCAGGTGGTGGTTGCCCCCATGGACTTTGTCCGGATGGGCCCGGCCCATAAGGGTTCTGCCCATAGGGATTTTTCCCATAGGGATTCTATCCATAAGGACTCTGTCCATATGGATTCTGTCCATAAGCAGACAATTGACCCTGGGTCTACCCCCAAACACCCCATGGATTAGCAACTTGACCTGCAGGTGCAACGTACTGTTGCTGATAATTCTGGTAAGGAGTGACCTGCATTTGTTGATAATTTTGATAAGGGGTAAATTGAGTTTGCCCTTGGGGTTGCTGGTAGCCATACGTTTGCTGAGCTCCATACTGAGCCTGATAAGAAGGTTGCGCTTGGTAAGAAGGTTGAGGTCGTGGCCCACCTTGCATTTGATAACCAATTTGAGTCTGGGGCCCAGAAGGATGTCCTTGAACAGGTTGCGCTTGGACCATCTGGCCGGAAGGTTGGCCTGGTTGGGTTTGGGGCAGACCTATTTGCCCAGAAGGATGTGCTTGTTGGGTACCAGGTTGTCCTTGAGCAACCAAGGGTTGTCCCTGCGGAATAGATGGTTGAGCGGGCTGGACGACCGGTTGACCTTGAGGTTGGCTAGCCTGTCCAGAAGGTTGACTAAGCTGGGCAGTGGGTTGGCCTTGCTGTGCAGAAAGCTGGCCCGCTTGCCAAGAAGGATGACTAGGCTGGGCAGTGGGTTGTCCCTGCTGTATGTAAGGCTGCCCCGCTTGCCCAGAAGGATACCCCTGTTGGACTGCCGGTTGACCTTGTGGAATATAATTTTGTCGAGCTTGTCCAGAGGGATAACCTTGTTGGATACCAGGTTGGCCTTGTTGGATGTAAGGTTGTCCTGGTTGTCCAGACGGGTAACCTTGCTGGGTACCAGGTTGCCCCGGATAGCCAGAAGGTTGAGTCAGATAAGTAAAAGATGGACCGCCAGCGGCCGAAGGTTGTCCCTGATAGGGTTTTCCTTGTAGGCCCCCAGGTTGTCCTGGGTAAGACTGGCCATAATATTGCTGCCCTTGGGGGGTTTGCACATAATATGGCTGGCCTTGGTTAGGCGGTCCCTGAAGCTGTGCAGGCATTTCTTGGCCCCCATGGAAAGTGGTGGCGTTCCAAGCAATTGATAATGGTACCGAAACCTCAACAATAGGTTGAGTAGGCAAGGGTCGAGAAAGCTGAAGGTATTGACCAGTAGAATCGTAATAGTAGAATGAACCTTGCGCATTCGGATCCTGAACAGCTTGTCCATAGGCATCATATGGCCCCCCTCCTGGGACGGGACCAGAAGAGGGTGGAGCACTTTGTGCAGGGTGGACAACTTTAGGTGAGTGTGCCGGCTGGCCGTTACTCACTTGACCGTGAGGGGGACCAGCACCAGTGTTCAAGGCTGAAGACGTTGTAACGGCACTAACAACCGGAGTTGAATGTGCTACACAAACAGTTGGATTTGTCGGAACTGAAGTGACAGGTGTAGTGTGGACTTGTGAAACAAAAGATCCCGTGGTGGGAGTGATATGGGGGTCCCACATAGTCGAAGCAAGGGTCCTGGCACTTACCCTATCCCTCAACGACTGGTAGCGTGGGGGGAGCGGAGAAGTAGCTGGGATGGGAGTGTCGGTATTCGACAAAACAGGTGTCTTACTCACTCTAGGAGATGTCTCATCCATGTGAGAGGTAGACATTGGAGACGAAACACTAGGGGGGGTAAAAGGAATATCGTCCTCTTCAGGCTCCCAGATGGGGTTCCAATAAATTTCGTAATCTTCGTCGTCCAGAGCGCGAGAGTTGATCGGTTGGATACTCGGGATAACAGGAAGAGTATCACTTACAACCGGTACCTCAGGAGCAGCGGAAGACAGAGACCCTTGATCACTTGGAACGGGAGTCGACGGTTCAGCCAGGATGACAAACTTCAAACAAAACCTAAGGGAATCTAACGATAAAGGACCCTACTCAAACTAACGCACACAAGATCTAACCAGGTAATGTTTATCGCGGCCAAATGAATCTTAAGACGCAAGGACACAACTTGACCTTTTCATGTTTTAAGAGTCAAGAAAAGGAAAAAAGGTGACTTTAGTCGCCTTCGAATGTTTTGTGAGCCCGAAGTGACAAACTGCTCAAGTGAGCCTTTTCCTTTAAGGAGTCTAAAAAGGATCAAAAGTGACTACTCTGGAGAGACTAGGCAAAGGGTTTACCAAACAAATCCGTAAAACTGCATATACACCTTGGCAGTCATATGAAAACCAAGGACTTCTCGTACGGCAGTCAATCTTCCTGAATGTTGTGTTCGGTGCGTTACGGCTTGTAAGGAGGCAGACACGGCTTCCTGTGGATAAAGGATGATAACCTAGTGGGGTCTCCCCTATATACGCGACGGTACATGGGAGCTCAAGTCCGTGCTAGACCACTATCGAGTCACAAAAGGAGGAATCACCCAACCGTAGTGTGAAACAACAGTGACTAGGTTTAACGACGCCGGAGCACGTCTCTAGCCTAAACCTCTAAACAGTGAGTGTTATGTTCCAAAGCATTTTTAAGTTCATTCAGTTCATTTTACGGTTGATCTTGAATTAGGTTTCGGTTTTCAGGCCCTACCGTATGAAAACTCTCAAAACTGCCTAAATGCAAACTATATGCCAAAATATGTCATTCCATTCGATGAATGCTAATTACGAGAGAGTTAGAAGGCTTTCATACAAACGAAATGATTACAAAACAACAAAAATCTTCTCTAATGCAGCTAATGGAAATTCACAATCTTTTCGTTAAGATCACTAATCATTAATCAAAAGGAAAAGCTTCTAGTTCTCATTAACCAATACAAAGCAAAAGATATTTTTTTTGTTGATGGCAAAGTGCATTAAACAAACTTTTGAGAAACAATAACAAACAATTGTGAAAAGAACCGGTTGACCCCAAACAACTGTGATCCGTGTCCGGGTAGTGAGAAGTAATTGAAACAATGCGAAGACTGGTTCAATAACAATCACCTAAGCAACCAAGCAAAAGCAAGCAAAGAGGAAGGTTTCGCAAAACCAAAAGCAAGCAGTAAATGAACCTTTGTGAGCAAGTAACCAAGCAAAGTCGATCCAATGAAATTGGAATGATAAAACTAGGTCAGAAGACACAAAAAGCAAGATCCGCTCAACAAGACTTCTCAAAAAAGTGCTTCAATCTTCAGACAGTGGAAATCAAGTCATAAACCAAGTGGAAACAACAGGGGATAGCAAAACCAACAGGCTCAGGAGGAAGAATTGAAGAAATTCAATTCTACAGGTATCAGCGCGGGTGATACACAGAAACAATGTGCTGATTAGAAACCACGCGTAGCAAAAAAGCACTGTCAGCACGAAAGTACACGGCTTAACCGCGCTGGTTCGATTTTCAAAACCGTCGCGACTGTTCAGTGTATAAACGCGATGATCAAGAAGTCAAAGAAACATCTATGCGATGGCAGCGCGACTGTTTTATTATAAACTGCGCTGAAGCTAAAAAACAGGCACAATCAA
Source organism: Pinus tabuliformis (assembly GCA_031772625.1). Lineage (NCBI taxonomy): Eukaryota > Viridiplantae > Streptophyta > Pinopsida > Pinales > Pinaceae > Pinus > Pinus tabuliformis. Next base: position 1,269,427,595 of record CM062807.1, on the reverse strand, counting down.
GCCAAAAACACCCAAACCAAGGCAATCACTCTTTAAATAATCAAGGCACCTCCCAGACAGAACGAGGAATTCCAAAAGCAGAGAACTAATCCCCAAACTTTGAAAAGAGAGCAAAAATCAAACTCAAGGAAAAAAATGAACACAAAAGGACAAAAGCCAGCTCCAAGTTGTTCAGTTCGTAAACCAAACCGGAGATGGACTAAAGTGGCTTTGATCTACTTCGCTAATGCAGAGAAATAGCGTTTCGAAGGCTATCTGGTCATGCTTCAGGCTCCGTCTAAAGTTTACAAATCAAACAACAAGGTAAAAAAACTCCCCAGTGGAGTCGCCAAATTGTTGTAGAGGTAAATCCTCTCTGCGGACAGAGACGATCCCTACTAGCCCAGACCGGGTCTAGCAACAATCACACAATGCTATCACGTAAGTTCCTAATTGCAAATAAAAAGTAGATGGTGAGAACCTACTTGGATTCCAACGCTAGTGTTCGTCGAAGAGATGTCGCCCTCGTTCCTTTGCCTTGGCCGGTCACGATCCCCACGATCTCCGTGATTGGACACCTACACATGCAAAGAACAACACGAAAACAAGCATAAAATCTAGTAGATGCAATTATATATCAGTTAGAGAAGATATAACTCAACATCAAACATAAAACAATGAGAGTGGAACCATAATGATAGTCATCTATTATTAATAAATAACAAAGAAGAATACAACCATAGTTCTGATGTCGAATCCTTCTCAAGAGGGTCCAGCCAGCAAGTCTCTTAAGCATTCACCCTTGGAGGTAGATCTCCCAAGACAAAAACTCTCTCTCACACAAGTTTACACAAGAAAGAAACACTTCACAACCTTCCTTAAGCTCTCTAGAAATCCCACACTTGTCACACCAAGTACCTATCAAGTTCACACACTAGCAGCAACACTCCAAGCACTATCAATTCCAAACTAGCTGCTCATGCCAATGGTAGAGGCTTAAATAGGAGAAGGAGTCTCCATGAATGGTGGGAGGATGAGCTTATCTCCAAGGAAGGTGGCTCAAATGACGAAACAGACATGCCAGAGAAGGGAGGGCGACATTTACAAGGCCAACAACCAGGTCTCGAGTCATCTAGAAGGCCGGCTGTTAGAACAAACTCGCCCAAACTGGATCAGCGCGGGTCCATGACTGCACTGGAGCGCTGACATCGCAGCTGAATGACAAAGAAGGTCATGTCAGCGCGATCAGATATGAATAACAGACGCGTTGTCTCATGAAATTCGACCAGCGCGGGAAACACGTGTACTTCCACGCTGGCAGTGCATTCCGTCTGTTATGGAGCGCCCATCAGCGCGTTTATCTTGACAACAGTCGCGATGACAACAAAAACTTTGGCAAAGCAGTTCATTTGGCAACATTAGAGAGAATGAGCATGGATGAATTGGACTCATGACACAGTAGAAAGACTGGCAGGGAGACAGTGACAAATTACTGTGTAACAATATGTATTTTAACATTGAAAGGAACATAATGAAAAATTAAGCTGGTAGTCCTGGTTTTGGGATCTAGTGGGAAAATCTCTATGTATATGTGTTTTATTTGTTATGCTCTCACATTGTCTATTTTCTGTGTTTTAGAATTCTTATGCAGGTAATTTCTGTACGGGGTTAAAACCTACACATGTTGCATAACTTTTCCTCTTCTAAAGAAAAAAGAGATGGATTAATTTTCAAAGTTTTCTCTGGCCCAAATTCTATGGTTTTGACATGGAGTGTGTTCGAACTGGCCAAGAATAAGTCAACTGGATGATTTTTCTGGGTTTCCCTTACCTCTTCTTCCAATGGTAATGTACTAGGAGTTGGATTTTGGAGTAGGTGTTCAATTAAGCGAACCTCATCTTGTTGTCCTCCTCCTATGGTTGCTTCCAAAGCATAAAGCTGGGCAGAATAAACCTCATCTTCTTCCTCCTCCTCCAACCATAAAGGTAAATCATGCTCTAGGGAAGGTTGAGCAGGAGGGTATAGGACTGATTTTTTGGACATATGCCCATTCTTGATGCTCATATTCCCAGCTCTGCAGCTAATGTAAGCATCAGTTGTGGTCAACCATGGCCTCCCAAGGATGAGAGGGTAACCAGTAAGCTTAGCCTTAGGCTAGAGAACTAGGAAATCTATAGGGTATTCCTAGGAGCCAATGGAGACCATCACATCCTAAACAATTCCCTCAGGGGTGACTATAGAATGGTCTGCAAGTTGCAAAATTGTTGTGGTCTTCCTTAATGACCCTTGGAGGTTGATTTTTAGCATGGTGTCCTTGGTCATCACATTAATGATGGCCCTAAGATCAATCAGAGTGTGTGGGACAATGGTGCCATTGATGTGGACATCTACTACAGGGCTTCCAGGGTCTAAATATTTTGGACATATTACCTGCCCCAGTATTAAGTCAGACAACTGACCAATGACATTAATGGTAGGGGCATCCCTTTTTCTTCTTCCTAGATGCTTGAATCACTTCTCCTTAATCAAATTATTGTAAATGGGAACATCTTTTGTTGCCTGGAGAAGGGGGATATTTACACATAGATATTTCAGTTCTCCCAGAAGTTCAATTTCTTCTGGGGTAGGCTAGAGTGGTTGGGTTAATCTCTCAGGAAAGGGTGGATTTACTTTAAGGTTGCTTTCATCTCTTTCTTTCTCAACCTCCCTATGTGGAGAGGGAGGTTGGTTATCAGGGAGAATTCTCCCAGATCTTATGTTGATCTCCTGAATTTCTACCGCATAAGTTGGGTATGATGTCTCTCCATTGTATGCTTGTTAAGGCTGCCTATTGTTTGGGTTTGGATTTGGTTGGTCATGAATCTATGGCTTCTTAGGTGGAGCAGACTGCAGGAGTTGTGGTTGGGTAAGTGGTGGAGGCAATAGGGCTGAAACATTGTTGAATTTGGGCTCCACCCCTGGGGTGGTGTATTCCACTGAGGTTGTGGCTGAACATAAGCTTGAAATGATTGGCTGGCTAGTTGGGAATGATACTAAGATGCATAGGACTAGGAAGGTTGAGCAGGGGATCCCTAAGAAGATATGGTTGTGGTTTGGTTGGGGTTATAATATGCATGGGATGTTGCTTTCATACCCTGCTGGTATGGTCTAGGCCAAGGAGGCCTCCTTTGGTTGATGTATCAAAGCTATTGAATGACCCATTCAACTCCTTGATATACAACTTTGAGTCCAGGTAAAGAAGGGCACTTGTCTATGGAGTGGTTTTCTTCACAGACTGAGAAAATCTTAATACAGTTCAATGGACATACATTCCTAGGATGCCTCCTAGTGCATCTAAGAAAAAATATGGCCAAGGATCTCTCTGCCTCCTCTTGCTTCCGTTTTATGTTCATGGTGTCCAATTTCAAGGCAAGGGTTTGAAGCATATCACTTTTGAAATCTTTCAGCATATTTCCAATTTCACCCTTGATGGATAAGTTGGAGGATGATGTATTGGCCATAGGTTGATTACCCCTACCCTTTTTCCTAGTTGCCCTAGAATGGTTTCTAAAGACAGTCTTAAAATCCTCATCAGGTAATTGGTAGACATATCCTCTTGCTATCATATGTAAGGTATCCAGAATATCTTCCCTTACTCCTCTAAGGAGGACCAGCTTTAGTGACTCAAGGTCATGTGTGCACCTGGCCCTTTTGTAACTGAGCTGGAATATTTCTTCATAGCCTTCTAAGGATTCATCTTGGCATATGGTCATCCTGAAAATCTTTTCTTTAGTATCCTTTGACCTATAGCAGTCCCTATATTTGTTGTTTAAATTCTACTACATCTAAGCCCACGTTTTGATGTTATCTCCAGGTAAACCCATGAACCAGTGCAATGCTACATCCTTGAGGGTAAATGGAAACAATTTTAACTTTTTCTCATCATCTGTATAGTCATAGATTCGGCATATAACATCAAAATCAAATAGGAAAGTGTCAGGGTCCTCTGTGGTTAGGCCATCGAAATTAGGTAGAGAAGAGGGGCTTATATTCTTCATCTTAGTGTCCCCATTCATTTCCCTGATGGGGAAGGCACCCTCAATTCTCTCTCTATTCCCTCTGTAATTTTGGTTTTCAGCCATTGATTCAATAGGAATGGGTTCTTCCCATTCTTCTTCCTCTGTAGGTTCCTCAAATAGGTAAGGTTACTCACCTAAACGGTCTTCCAATTCACTGTCACTAAATAAGAGAGAAGGTTGACTGTTGGATGCAGTGGGGGTATTTGACAAGAATTTACCTGAATTGTCCCTATTCCTACAAGGAATGAAAGGAAATGTTTTTGGGTTGGTTTTTGTAATATTTTCTTTTTTAAAGCTAGAAAGTACTTGCAGAATGGAAAGGAAAGAAGGTAATGACAAATGAAAGAAAGGAAGCTAGATTACTTTTGAAGAAATAAAGTAATGGAGGAAAATTGAAGATAAGAAGTAGAAGAAAAGAAAGTTGGAGACTAGAAATAGAAGAAAGCAGTAATCACATTCTACTTTAACACCTCCCTGGAAATGGTGCCAAAAAGTGATGAGCCTAAGTATTGCAGCAAGAATGTTGCAACTCCCAGGGCTACCAGCTTTACTTATCAACCCAGGGTTCTTACAAACTTGGAGGTGACAGTTCTATATGCACAAGTAAAATTGAAAGTATTACCTGTTGTCACTGCTCATCTGAAAAGAGACCCCAGGGGTTCCAAGCGAGAATTCTATAGGTAGTGGGCTCTAGTATTGCAGCAATGATGCTGCAACTCCTTGGACTCCCTTCTTTACTTTTATCAACCCGGTTGTTCGTAACAAACTTGGAAGCGATGGCGCTGTATGCAAAAGTACTAGATCTTGCTGCATGCTGTCACTTGATCAGCTGGCATAAGTTCTCTACGAGCTTAAGCCAACTTCTATGGGCTCTTAGAAGAAGCTTTTAACTGTGAGGGATGAAAGCTAACTCAAAAGAGGCTAGTCTACATGCAGAAAGAAGTTGAAAGATGAAAGAAAATGCAAACCCTAGTTTTACCGACTAGCCCTATTGGTGCAAGAAAAGAGATGAACACTATGGAAATGGATGCCATTGAATCTTGGAAAGGTAAAATGCATGTGACTGAGCTACTTCTAAAATAAAATATAGAAAAAGCATCTTTTTGTATTTTTGAGTAATCTTTTAGAATTATTATGCTGTGCTTTAACTATTTTTGACTGTGCAGAGGTTGATTGGCGAAAGGGAATGGAGTGGGTGCTTGCAGGAGGTTGGAAAGGTGATAAGAGGGCTTAAGGGGTCCCTAGCACAATTCCAAAGAGTTTCACAGTGATTAGATCTCAAAAAACTGCTCAGATGAACTTCTATAGGAAGTCTACAGGGGTTGTACAAGATGTTCTACAAGAAGTTCTACAAGAAGAGCCGAAAGAGGATTTTAGAGGGTTGATGGTAGAAAAATGGTGGGAAAGTGGAAATTGAGGACGGATGAGGATGTGAAGGGGTCTATTACCTGGTAAACAAAGCTAAGGAGTGATGAAGATGGCTAGATTTTTTCAAGGATGGAGAGAGCAATGTTGCACAAAAATGTAGAAATTAGGGCAAGTTGGGAATGTGTGGCAAATGAATGGAAGAAATCGTGAATTAGGGGTTGGAGCAGGTTGTATGATTGAGGAAGGATAGGCAGGGATGTATTACAGATGATCTGCACACTATTCTCCAGAAATGATTGAACAAAGACTGAAAAAAATAAATATCTATCTATTTTGACCTAATATGACCTACAAACCAGAAACATGATGACCAAAAGTTTATAGACAGGATATCATGCAAGATAACTATGGAAAATAAGTAAGAATATATCTAAACATGCAAGTACAACTGGTAGCAACTCTTCCAACTGAAAATCTAACACTAGCAATTGCATTGAAAGGAAAAAATAGTGTTTTTGTGGCAGCAATTATGCCTTGGTCTCAGCTCATAGTCCTAAGGAGGGAGAGATGAGATCGAGGATTGCTTGATGGCATTTTTGTAGATATTTTCTATTACCAAACTGTCAAATCAACCTGAAGCATGAAAATCTATTTTAATCATCAAAAACAACCGAAGTAACAAAGCAAGATCTTAATCTAAATAACATAAATTATTCTATGAATGGAAAGAAAACACATAAAAGTACACAAAGGAGGTACTGGCAGTTGGGTTGGGCCCAACCCCAAGAGCTATAGCCTCCTAAGAAATATCAGATCTGGTCCAAAGTGAAATTTATCTCCATTACTCAAAAAATAATCATGTCACAAAACTGTTTACAGCAAGAGCTTGAAAATGAGCTGAAAGGTAGAGCTGCACTAAAGCACAAAAAACAATTGTTCAATAGCTAAACTACCAAGGCTTGAAGCCTTCCTAATTATGCACCACGAGGACTCCCAATAGCCCTCCTTAACTTTAGGAGCTTGGCTACTCAAAACTGCAGTTAATCAGCCACTTCATGAAATCTGCTCAGCTGCCCCTTGAAATCATCTTTGGTGGGTTGTTGAACTCCAAGCTGATGGTGGAGAACTCGAGGAAGGGGTCATTTAGTTTAGGAGACATCCTTCCTACAAATCCTCAGCCTTTTTCCTTCGTATTTGGCTGTCAACTTGCTCATAAAAGCTTGACCTTGGTCCAAAAGATGTCCAAAAATCTGCAATAAGCACATATTAGACTTTGTGGTCAAGTGGCTATTCTCATTCATTCAATTAACATAAATATATTCAAAAGCATGCATAAAACTATGAAGAATGGTGGATTAATCGAGAATAATAGGCAAAATGATCCCATAAAGTTACCCATTTTTGGGGCTCATCATCACCCCCCTACTGAATGTGTTGCTCATCCTCTGAGCAACTAATCCAGCTCATCATCTTTGATTGCTTTGATTTCCTCACTAACATCCTAGGCTTCCGAGGTGATGTCCTCTTCTCGGTCATGAAGCCCTGCCTTTCTCTCTACTTCCTCCCATTTCCTATGTTCTTCTTCTTCTTTGACCCCTTCCAGTAGTCCTAAAAGCAATGTAGGACTGAACTTTAGGCCAATCCAGTTGGCCTGCAAAATTTGCATTGATTGTTTATAAAGTGGTACTCTTGCCAAGGCCTCCCTCATCCTTGTTGGGGAGTGGTACTCTCTTATTTTCAGACTGTGGGATAGTGTGTTCCATCTCCTTGTGCAAGCATGAATGCAGTTATCACCCAACAATCTTTCCATGTCCTCAAAGTGAGCAATGGCCTGAGCTTGCCTTTCAATGCAGTCTGGGAGAACCTGAGGGTTGTTGGCGAGGTGTTGATGGGAATACACTAAAGTTAAGGGGTCCTCTGGTTCTTCTCTGATCATGAGTAGCTCACTTAGCTCCTTGTCCATAACTTTCTGAATCTCTGCTGCCCTCTTTTCATCATGGTTTAACCAAGAGGCCATGGCCATGAGTTGCACATATCCCAATGCAGCATTGGGGTCCCATAGATTCATGTTTGGAAGTGCCAAGTTGTGTAAATAGAATTATACTAACTTGGCCTTATCTTCAGCTGAGCTATTGTCACATAAATACATAAACTGATTGTAGTTCTGAAATGGAATGGTGCCCCTTTGGGCCAATGTGTTAATTTGAAATTACAACCATTGATCTTTAAGATATAAGGCATAGGACTCAGCAGGTTGCCTACATTGTAAGGCTTAGACTACCCAGACAGCCATGCAGGCCATTTGGGCTTCTTTCTCTTACACCTGTTGTTTTTAAACCTGTATTTTTTCTACTTTTTGTGACTCCTTTTCCTGTAGTAGTTTTGTCAGCATCTCAACATCAGATTGCAGCTTTTCCTCTCTCTGTTGTTCCTCAGTTGTTTCCTTGTCTGCTGGAGGTTCTTCTTGCCGCTGCTACCCTCTCAAAATGGATGACCTATCTTCCTTATGGCCTCCCTGTAGCTGCAACTACTGTTTCAGCAACTCATTCTCTTCCTGTAATTTGGCTCTTTGACTACTTTCTATGTGCCTCACCATGGCCAACTCTTTTCTTGATTCTTTGAGCTGCTCTTCCAGGTGGCCTATGTCTGCAACACCCTTGGATTTGGCAATCCTCATCCAAGTGTGAGTCCTAACCCATTCTTGTTCTAATGCAAAGAAAAGTGGCACAACAAACTTCTGTGGGATGATATTCCCACCCTCTAACAGGTTGTAATATGAGCCCAATCTAGGTTGAGGGCTTGGTTCCAGTATCCCCTCGGCCTTTTCTTCTCCCTTTGATTGTTTGGCTTCCTTCTCCTCCAATTTCTCAGTCCCTTTTAACTTAGCTAGAGTTTCCTGTAGAGATGTTTCAGCTTCCTGTAGAGCTGCCTTTGAGTCCATCATCCTAATTCTCTCTCTCCAGGTCGAGGTTTTTGGGCTTCCTCTTTCGTAGGTGATAGATATCTTTGAAGGAGACTCTTCTTTTGGTTTAGTGGTTGTGTCCTCAATGACAATTGGTTCCTTTGATTGTGGTCGGGGCTTGCCCACTTTGATCCTTGTGCTTCTCCTGGCTTTAAAGTACATGGAGGTTTGTCTCTTTCTCTTTCCTTTTTGTTCTGTAGGTATGCTTAATGCAGCAAGCACAACTACTGCCTCCATTGCCAACATCTCAGCCGACTTCTCTTTCTTCTATCCTTTTTCTTTGCTTCCTGTAGAAATCTCTATGTCCACTATTTCTTTCTAGGTGCTTGCTTTGGCTGTGGCATCCTTCATTTGGGATTTCTCGGCCTTTTCATTTCTATTCTGCATCCTCTTTTCCCTTGTTTTTTTTGTTGTTGTTTCTTCCTCTATTTTAGGCTCAACAGTATTGCTAAATTCTTCTTTTTCTTTATGTTCTTCCTCTATTTTTCCCTCTTCTTGAATGTCTTGTGCTCCCTCATCATTGTTCTTCTCAATTTCTTCAGTTTTCTCCCCCTCCTCACTGTTGGATGGGGTGACATTCTTAGCCAAAGTTCTAATGTTATCATCCCTAGACATATTTCTGAAGGTTTCCTAAGATATGGGGATAGTATAGGTGTGTAAAGCATCCTCCACCAATAGTTTGATGAGCCCATGATGGGCCAACTAATCTGGGATCCCTTCATTTAGCTTTGTACCACATTCAATTAAGGACTAAAGAAGGAAATATGGGATGCTCAGTTTCTTTTCTGGAGGCAAGTTAATCCCATGCCTTAATTCACACAACAACCTGAAATGATATCCATAGATGATGCTAAACCTTCCTTCACGTGTGATATACTTCATAATTTGATAACTAACTTCACTACAGAGAGGAGGCAAGCTGGTTCTTCTAACCCCATTTTTGTCTTCTATAGGATGCTCCTCGGGCAGAAAAAATGTTTTCTTAGCAACTTGGCCCAATGATCTCTCCTCTTTGCTCCAAGGGAGCCCCAATGGTAGACCAGTAACTCTACTGATGAGATTAGGCGTAAGTTATAGGGTCAAACCCCTAAAAATAATTGTGGCACGTGTCTTTGAATGTGGTCTCAGGGACATTAAAAACTCTTCAGTTATCTCGTCATCATAACCCTTAATTTTGTCAAAGAAGGATATCCAATTTACCTAGGTGAAAAGGTCCACCACCTCAGGGTGCTCATGCAACTTGCTAGACTCTGAGGGTTCTTTCCTTATGAATCCTCCTAGCATGGTGTTGAGTGCTCTTTTTATGTTTTAACCAGAAAAGGAAATGCTCAGGCAATGAAACAATCAATCACTAAAACAAAGAATAGCTGAATTCAGTTTCTTCTGAACCCAAAAAGGAATTTCCCAGGTGTTCCTTACAATATCAAATAGCAATAATTCTCCTGTTTTAAGATTGTTGTCACCCAAAATTTGAATGTTTGTTTATGAAAAGAAGAATTTTGTTTTTACAGGACAGAGCATAAGGACACAGGTTCTCTTCTCAGCACATAGGTAGATATGCAAATTCAATTTTTTCACACACAGGCTAGCCTATGCTACTTCATGTCTCTTCCTTACAGGATAATTTAAAAAGAAAACGTGGAGGAGATTTCCGATGCAGAAAAAACTGGGGAATCTCAATGAAATATGCAAGCAAACTTTTCACTTTTTCTCAATGCATAGGCAGAATTTTACTCTCGTTTTTCAATCTGATGTCCTTCAGTTCACCACCTTCCACAAACAAATCATACACAGAGGAGTTTTCATGAGCATATCTTGTTTGGAGCTTGAAATTCGATGAAAATTCCGGGTTTCCTCTTCGCAGAGCTGTTCTTTGCCTTTCCTATAGAACCCTTCCTGTAGAAGTCTCCTGGCTCCTATAGAATAGAACTGTGCTTCCGGTAGAGCCCAATAGGCGGGAGATTTTCGAAAATAGGCAGAAAAACTGGTGTAGGATGACTGGTTAACTATTCTGGAAATGGTGGATGCGTAATCCAGTGGGGAATTTCATGAGTGTAGAATGAACAGAGGGTGGTGCATGTTTCAACTGAGCATCTTTTAACTACGACGTGATTTGTGATGAAGGGATGAGGTGGCCGGACTGGACCATTGATCCAACATCATAGCCATAATGTTTCTGTGTTTTTTTGACCGCCATCCCATTATTCGCCGCCACCACTACCAGTCCCGATGATTTCTCCCTAAATGGACACTCCACACATGCTGGCTGCCCATCTAATTGGTAATTTTGAATGTAACGGGGCTCGTTTGGATTCCACAAGGATATGTAACTGGTCTAGGGTGGCTAGTTGACTGGCCACCGATTCCACTCGATCCAAACCATTCCCATAGTCATGCAGCTTTAAATTATGATTTATGCAATTGAAGAACGAGTTTAGGCACTTACCTGTGTGGTCGCGGTCGTGTTATGCAGATTTCACGTTTTGGAACCCATTCCTTCGTTTGCTGTTGTTGCATGCACACTACATGATTGGCCTCGGTTGTTGCTGATGTTCATACATTTCAAGTAGAGCTCCATGCATGCTTCTTCTACCATACTTTGTTGTCCCTGTCTCTGAAGTATGTCTTTCAGAGGGATCAGCTACTATAGGATTCCTGTAGGATGTCCTGTAGCTACATCTCCTCCTGGAATGCAAGCTAGAATGAGCAGGGCTATACTGTTGACGAGGGTCTCGGCTGATGAGGAGTCTAGATGAAGGGTAACAGGTATGGTGAGTGAGAAACTGCTACTTGATTTGTCATTAAAAAGTTTTTGCTGGCAGTATGAAGAAAACAAGATTTATGTGTGTGACTATGCAGGAACATAAAAAATGACTCCAATATAGGTGTACAGGGATGGAAAAATGGCGACATATGGCGATGGATAGAAAAAGGGAGGTTTACAGGCCTCATAGGAAGATTCCCAACCTTTAGGTCCTCTTCTGAGATCGATTTTTTCTTGTCTGTAGGTTCTACAGGATCTTCCTGTAGAAGACACAGAACTTCCTGTAGAAGGTGAAATCTTAGCCCAAATGAGACCAAATCTTAGGAAAGGTTAGTGGTCATGGAGGAATGGATTGTGAGGGATGCTTGCAACCTGGTGCTGACCTCTGTCTTTGTCTTGTATGATCCTCCTAACCTGCAATGTCCTTCCTGCAACCCGCAATTTATTCAACAAAAATTAGGTTTATTTTTCTCTTCTTTTTTTTTTAGTCTGACACAGCTCGGGCACCTCCAGGGGGTTTTCACCCTCACTGTCTGCCCTGGGCACCTCTAAGAAGTTTTTAACCAAGGATCTTTTATTCTTTTTCCTTTTTTTGTGTGTTCAAGGTGTGGGTGGAGTGGAGACAGGGGCCTGCTCCACCACCAGCACTAATTTATCTAGAGTTTCAATGAACTCCTTCTTAGAAAGGGGCTTCCTATAGATTTTCAATGGATGCCCATTGATGAGCATGGGGATGGCTTTTGTTAGTGTTAGTATCTTCATCCCTCCATCAGAGATCAAATCCTTTTGTTGCAATGCATATTAGGTGTCCCGCCCAATCAGCTGCATTCCATTAGTAGCATGGATCATCTGACGGTAGTGGCTTCTCCTACAGTTTCCCTCATGTCACCTGTTGGCCCATGTTTTTTCATCAAAAATCATATACAGTCAGTATTAAAGATTGAAAAAGTCTTTTCTAGGGTTTCATTAGGGTTTCATCAAAAAAGGTTTCAAAATTTCTAATAATAGTCAGCAGGCACATGAGGAGGTTCGAGTATCAATAAATCTTATAATCAAGTGTTCAGAGATGTATTTTCCTCAAAACTTTGTTTTGAGGAAAAACAGAGTATTTTAGCTTTTATTGTACAAATTCATGTAATTCCATTTCCTTCATATGTAAATCATTTCATATGTAACCCTGGTCACTTTCCCTAGCCTCAGTAGCTCCAATCCCTTGCAAAGCACACAAAACACAAGTCATTCAGTTCATCACAAGCTCAAATAAAGTGAAAAAGCTCAAAAGCAGAGTTGAAAAAATAAAGTCATTTTCCAAACATTGTAAAAGTGGGTTTTAGAACCAAAAAATTAAAATCTCCTTCTTTGTAATTGTTTCCCTCAAATCAAAAGCTCATTTGCACTCAAGCAACAAAGTGTAAGTAAGAGCAAAACTATGTTTGAGCAAAAGAAGAGAAATTGGGAGAAATTACCTGAACTCAGAGGCGTGATGCACTGGGCAAGTGGCGCGGCACACATAGCAGGCGTGGTGCATAGGGCCGCGATTTCCAGTTTAAAATTAAATGGGCACGACGCACACACAGGGTGTGGTGCATTGGGTTTGAGGCAAGGCACATAGGGCTGCCAATCCCAGTTTCTTCAAACTCTTCCTCAAAAATGCCAAACTCGCCCAAATCCTCCAATGTACAAGTAAGTGAAGCTCTCCTCTTGGCTAGTGAAAGGATTTGCATCAAATTTATGCTGGTTTTGTTAACAAAAAATCAAACCCTACCTCTTTCATCTCTCAAAGAAAATAGTGCCTAGGGTTTGCACTGTTGTTTTGTTTGCCCAGTCAATCTTTTCATTCCCTCACCTTTCCACTCCCTCACTCATTTTCCTAGTTTATTCCTCTATTTCCTAATTCCCATATTCCAAAAAATCACATATCCCTATCCCCAATCCCATTTTCCCCAAAATCCTAAATATAATTCCCAAAACCCTAGTGTTATACCCAAAACTCCCAAATTACTCTCCAATCCCCTATTTCCTTAACTAAACCCTGTCCCTACAGTCCCAAAAATCCCTCATTTTTCCTCCCTCTACAGTCCTTTATATTACTTTTCCCTTGGTGGCAGAAATCAAAAATATCATAAATCGCCTACTTCTCATCAAGACAGCTCACTGACTAGCAGAGATAGAATCTGATCCCTCATATGATCATGAAGAGGAGACACACAATGACTCACCTACATAGGTACATGCACCCAAGAGGCCTCATAGAGGTGGCAAACATATTCAAGAAGAACCAACCACTCTTGCTGAGTTACAGGCCTGACCTATCGCCATCACTTGTTTCCAACACCAGTCCTGCTATGAATTTTTTGAGAAGGTTTCTAGAATTTAGTTTCATCATGAGGTGGCTCGTTTGTTTGTGCTTCATTTACATGATGGTCAAGCTGCTCTATTTGGTTTCACATTCACTTTAACACCAGAATCTATTTCACTAGCAACCGATATTCCTAACATTGGAGAGCAATGGAACAAGAGACAACAAATTGATAGGCAGCATTATGAACCATACATCAAGCCCAGTTATTTGAGACAACTCAGGAGAGTGTTTCCTTTTCAGTACCTCAAAGATTCTTATGCTCCTTTGATGAAACTGATAATGAAGTATTTCAGTTGTGAGGGCTGGTTTTCCTATTTATATGCCTATCATATCAGGCTACTGATGCATTTTACTAGGGTAAGGATGATGAACCTCCCCTACTTCATGTGCCGAAATATTGAGAAGATGACCACCCTAGTGCAGCACAAGACTCCTCAGCAGCAGTTCAACAATATTTACCATTTTTCTCTTATTAAAATTGTGGTCATCCATCAACTTGGCTTGCAGGGCATCACTTGGGAGGAATTCATTTCTCGTGAGTTTTTCACAACTCCTCAGGGACCTTCAGAGGCTTTTCATGAGACAAGTGAACCTTCATATCAGCATGAGGATCATGAGACACAGACTGTTGTATGCCGGTGTTTATCACTTATAAGAAGGGCAATAGACAGTTGTTCGGAGCAGCAAAGCGAGTATTATCTCCACCCAGGGTGGAAGGGGTCTCACTTCCGTCATTAGCACAATAGGTTTAGGACAAAGGAAAGTAGCCATTACATGATGAAGGGCCTTCAGGTGAGTGGGATTTCATTCTCATCGAGGGTGATGATATAGATGTGGGCCCACAAAGTACAAATCTCAAAGAAGTCATCCAAGAGCGGCAGGTAGACATCAATGCCTTGTCCCTCAACTTGGAGAGGGCTAAGTGGATCATAAAGTACTGGGAGCAAAGAAATAAGTAGCCTGAATATCAACAGGCGATTATGGAGTTGCGAAACATTCCGAAGAATTGCCAAGCTGCCCAAAGGAGGAGGGTGGAGCTCACTTCGCTTGAGCAAGAGATCAATGCCAATCGGGAGTCTTGGCTTGAAGGAGTCAATATCCACTTAGAGAGGTTGTTGGAGAAGGCCAACAAGGAGAAGACATTGTTGAGACATATGGCTTATCATTACATGGCAAGGAACAAAGTCTGAAAGGCAAGAATCAGGAGCTTAAAGGCAAAATTGAAAAGGGCATCAAAGAGGCAAAAGGAGCATGATCGACTTTACATATTGGTTGAGGCTTCCCTGGCCCAAGAAAATGCTTGATGGAGAAGATTCAGCCAAAATTTCAAAAAATTAGGGGTACTTTTTGTATTTTTGAAATTTTTGGCACAAAAAACAGGATTTTCTTCTCTATGTGGTGCGCCACCTGGCGCTCGCTTTTGATAGGAGCCTCTAAATGATAAAAAATCAGCATTTTTTGGATTTTCATGGAAAAATATGCTTTCCTACCAATGGCCAAGAAATTTGGACAGGTTTTGAGCCTTCAAAAAGGTCAAAAACACTGAAAAAATGACCTCACTGCCCCTATTTTGACACACAGGAAGTAGTGTTGGGAGAATTGAATTTTGGAGGGGCAAATGGAGGCCAAATTGAAAACTTCCACATGGGTTGGAAAGTAGATAGGTAGAAATTTTCAACAAGTACACTTGGAGAAAATTTGGACACCAGAAAGGCCTCCAAAATTGGCTTCAAACAGGAACTATGCATAGAGAATCAGACGCGGCGCATAGAGGAAATTTGGCCTAGTTTGACCAAGAATGCTCTGTTTTTCGTCCAGCTTTTGCCATTTGAATTTTTCACCTTATTAATGTCAAATTTGTGATGTAATTTAATGTACATTGATGGATCATGATGTAAATATGTCAAATTTTCACGTATGGAGGAAGATTCATCTGTCAAAAAGTTGTTTGAAACTGAATGAATAAGTTCCCTTGTTTCTAGAGGCATGTTGTTCCACTACCTAATTTCTAGTTCTCAGTTTAGAATTAGTTGGAACAGCTCCTAAACATGTGAGCTCGACCCCTAGAGGCTAGGATGAGCTATGGTTTGACTATATTATGTGTTTTTTCAGTCATTAGCATGGTTGGACTCTTGAGAAAGCAAGGAACTTCATTGTAGACTCATATCAGCATTTTGGCTAAGGAATTGAGACCAAGGTTTGCAACACTCTTTGGGATACCTGCGCCATTTTGTTTTGGTATAGTAATTTCTTCCATATTTGTGAATTTACTTATGTGTTATGTATGAAATTACCTATCTTGTTTCTTCTAACTAAATCAAACAAGAGTGAAAGTAGAATCCATTGAAATTGCAGTGCTCTACTTGAGGTTTGCTTTAGTTTCTTGATGTTTTCAGATGTTTGGAGAGGATCCATGGCTTCCCTTGCCCTATCCAGCTCCTCAGCTATCTAATCCCTCCATCTCATTCAATTTGAAGTGCCAAATCAGTTTTCCTACCTTGCCCCATTGAGATCTCTGCAAGACTGAGCTTCAGTCCCTGAATCCAAGATCTACCTTTTCATTAGAACCAACAAACACATGATTTTATTCAATCAAAATCTTTGCACTTATATCTAGCCCAAGATTAGTAGTTATATCAGTCATCTCAAGCCTTTAGTGATCATAATTCGCTGAGATTGACCCGGAGAGAGCCCTCTCCCGACCTGGTAGGGCTAGCTACCAGGTTAAGCGTGGTTTGATGTTGGCCCTCAATCTTACCTTTCTCAGCCTAAGGTAGATTTAGGCTCTAATAGATTCTTCATCAATGGTCTTGATAAGGACTTAACCATTGTCATTGTATTTCTCCACTGTATATGGTCCTGCCATCTTGTCCTCAGCTTTCCTTTGAAATCCTTGTATCTTGAATCATATAATAGCGCCCAATCTCCTGGGTGTAATTACTTTTCTTTAAGGTGTCGGTCATGCCATATCTTTCTTTGAAGTTGGAACACCTCTAAGTAGAGAAGGGCCTACATTCTCTATTCATCTAGTCCATTTAACTGAATTAATCTTTCTTGTTGTGCATGGCTGAGATCTAGGTCCAGCTGAGCTGCCAACCTCAATGTGTTATATTCAAATACTATGGACAACAAAGGCTTCTTCTTGTAGACCAGCTCATAAGGTGTGAAACCTGTTGTATTTTTCCAAGTAGTGTTGTAGGCCCAAGTGGCCTCAACCAGGCGATCTGCCCAATATTTTATGCTACTGCTCACCACTTTAGTCAAAATCTCTTCCAACGTTCTGTTAGTGACTTCCACCTGTCCATTTTCCTATGGATGGTAAGGGGTGGAAGTTCTGTGATTAATCCTGTGATGAGCTAGCAGGTCTTTAATCAGGCTAGAGGTAAACTAACTTCCCTGATCTGTGACTAACTCTCTTAGGTAGCCAAACTTGTAGAAGATATTTTCCCTCAAAAACTCAGCTACCTTTTCTTCTGTTGCTGCCTTGATTGCCTTTGTTTCTGCCCACTTTGTCAGGTAGTCCATAAACACAATGATGTAAGACTTTTGTTTTGAAGGAGGGTTGATAGGACACACAATGTCCATGCCTGACTTCACAAATGGCTCGAAATTCACTTGAGATTGGAGGGGCATTTCATCCCTTGGAGTCGGTTTCCCAATCCTTTGACATCGGCCACATTGGCTGATGTATCTCCTGACATCTTGATGAAGAGTGGGCCAATAGTAACCTACTTGTAGAGTTTTGAAAGTGGTTCTTTTTGCTGCAAAGTGGCCTCCACAGGGCCCACCATGACAGGTTAGGAGGATGTCAAAAACTTCCTCCTCCCTAATACAACGCCTCAAAATTTGATCTGGGCCAAGTTTAAATAGGTTGCCCCCAATCCATGTGAATGGGGAACTTTTCCTCACGATCTTTCTCTTCTCCTTTGAGGATAGGTGTGGTGGGAACTGTGATGAAACCAAGTAATTTGCTATATCAGCAAACCATGGAGAGAGTACTGAGATAGCAAACAAGTGTTCATCTGGCATTTGATCATCCACCATCCCTTCTTCACCTACAGATAAATCTAGTATAGACAGAAAATCAACAACAACATTTTCCTTACCTGGCTTATCAACATAGGTCAAATCAAATTGCTACAATAAAAAGTAACCATCTAATGATACAAGCATTCACATTAGGTATTCATCAAATACCTAATTGCAGCATGATCAGTGTGTACGAGTGTTTGATAACCAGTGATGTAGTGTCTGAACTTGTTTAGAGAATGGAATACAACTAGGAGCTCTTTCTCGGTTACAGTATAGTTTAACTCTGCCCTGGATAGGTTTTTACTGACAAAATATATGGCGTACGGAAGCTTCTCTTCAACTTGTCCTAAGGCTACTCCTATGGCTTTGTTTGAGGCATCTGTGTGAATGTGGAAAGGTAGGGCCTAGTTTGGACTTCTCAAGATTGGTGCAGTTACCAGCTTACCTTTCAATGCATCTAGAGCCTCTTGACAACTGTCAGTCCATATAAACTCAACATCCTTCCCCAAAAGACCAAACAATGGAGAGGCTAGCTTACTGAAATCTTTAATGAATCTTCTATAATATCCTACTAAGCCTAGAAAACTCCAAACATGTCTTACCTTTTGAGGAGGTCGAACCCTTTGGATGATAGCAATCTTGTTGGGATCCACCTATAATCCTTGTTGAGAAATTGTATGACCTAGCACGGTCCCTTCAGTCATCAGGAATTCACATTTTTCAGGACTGAGGGACATGTTCATTTCAATACACTTGGTTAAAACTTTTCCCAGGTTAGTCAATGCATCTTGGAAGTTGGACCCATAAGGAGTAAAGTCATCCATATAGATTTCCACCGAATCATGAACCAGCTCAGAAAATATGCTTAGTACTTCTCTCTGCAAAGTGGCAGGAGCATTGCATAACCCAAAGGAAAGGACCCGGTAGGCAAAGGTACCCCATGGACAAGTGAAAGTGGTCTTATCTTGGTCTTTCGGACTGATTTGGATATGATTATACGCACTAAACCCTTCTAGGAAGGAAAAGAACTTCTTCCCTGCTAGTCCATCTAACACTTGATCTATGAAAGGTAAAGGGAAATGGTCCTTCTTGTTGGCTTTGTTAAGTTCTCAATAATCTACACAGATTCTCCACTTCCCTTTTTTCCTCGGCACAAACACCAGAGGAGAAACCCACTCATTTTCAGAGATGGGGTAGATGAATCCTACATCTAGCAACTTTTGTAGTTCTTCTTTGACAATGTCCTTAAGGGTTGGATTCATTCACTTCTGAGGCTACCTGACTGGTTTACAATCCTCTTTAATGTAAATGTGATGGGTATAGACTGGAGGGTGGACTCCTTTCATCTCCTTATAGCTCCAAGCAAAAGCATCCAAATGGGGGTTTAATAAGCTACACAGCTCCTTCTCTTGAGAGGGGGATAGGGATGAGTTGATCTTCAAGGTTCTTTTAGGGCCAAACTCTACGTTCTTAACTTAGGGAGAGGTCGAATCAGCCACACAGAGATCCACTAAAGCACTGGCTTGGGTGTCTTCTACCAACTCTTCTAATGGTAGCACATTGGGAGGTGGATTCTGAATCAAATTCTCAATAAGGTCATCCTCGGTTTGAGGACCTCCCCTGGTGGCTTCCACTATGCACACTAGTGCAGAGTAGACTTCATCCTCATCTTCCTCCTCCAACTAGAGAGGTAAGTCATGTTCTAGCAGAGTTTGGGCAAGAGGATATAGGACTAGCTGTTCGGACATTGGACCATTCTTAATGGTCATGCTCCTAGCTCGACAACTGATGTAAGCATCTGCAGTAGCTAACCAAGGACTTCCAAAAATGTGGGGGTATCTAGTGAGTTTTGCCTTTGGCTGAACGACCAAGAAGTCCACAGGGTACTCCCAAGAATCAACAGAGATCATGACATCTTCCACAATCCCTTTGGGGGTCACGGTGGAGCAGTCTACTAACTGCAGTACCGTTGAGGTCTTTCTTAGGGAACTCTGAAGGTTGAGTTTGAGCATAGTGTCCCTAGTCATCACATTAATGGCAGCCCCTAGATCAATAAGGGTGTCAGGGATTATGGTGCCATTGATGTGGACATCAACTATAGGACTCCCAGGGTCCAGATATTTTGGACAGATTACTTGTCCCAACATTAGGTTGGACAGTTGTCCTATGACATTGATAGTTGGGGCATCTCTCTTGCGCCTGCCTAGGTTCCTGAAGCACTTCTCTTTGATCAATTTGTTGTACATTGGTACATCTTTTATGGCCTGGAGAAGTGCTATTTTCACACATAACTATTTAAGCTCGCCTAGAAGTTCAGTCTCTTCTGGGTTTAGTTGCGTGGTTCTAGTTAGTCTCTCAGGAAAGGGTGGAATGGCTTTGGGTTCACTTTCCTATTTCTCTTCTTCATCCTCCTGAGGAGGAGGTTGTCTATCTAGGAGGACCTTCCCAAATCATAGGTTGATCTCCCGAATCTCCACAACATAGGTAGGGCATGTTGTCTATCCAGTATATACCTACCAGGCCTATCTGTTATTGGGGTTCGGTTTTAGTTGAGCAGGCATCTAGGGTTGCCTCAGATGATCAAGAGGTAATGGTTGTGGTTGATTAGGTGGTGGGGGAAAAATAGTGGGAGGAGAGTTATATTGGGGCCTCCACCCCTGTTGAGGTGCATTCCACTGAGGTTGTGTCTGAACATGAGAATGAAATGAATGAGCAGCAGGTTGAGTATGGTATTAAGATGGATATGACCAAGGAGGGGTTTCAGACCAAGAAGGATGAGTAGGGGGACCCCAAGAAGGTACATGAGTGGATTGGTTGGGGTTGTAATACATTTGGGATGTCCCTTGCATCCCCTGCTAGTAAGGTCTGGATCCATGTGGCCTCCTTTGGTTTAGGAAGTAGAGTGGTTCAGTGGCTCCTTCAGCCCCTTGGTACATAGCTTTAAGTGTGGGCAAGGTTGGGCACTCGTCTGTAGGGTGGTATGCCTCACAAACGAAACATATCTCTACTAAGTTCAATGGACACTCGTTCCGAGGATGCTTCCTTGTACATCTGGGACAAAATATGGCCAAAGCCCTCTTAGCTTCCTCTTTCTTCTGCTGGATTCAGAAAGTATCTAGTTGCATGGAAATGTTCTGTCTCATCTCACTTTTAAGGTCTTCCATCTGATTTTCAAACTCATGTTGGGAGAAGGTGGCACTGGCTAAAGTTTGACTCCCCCTACCTCTTTTCCAGGCTGCCCTAGAATGGTTTCTAAACACAGTCTTTATGTCATCATAAGGTAGCTGGTAGATGTCTCCTCTAGCTAGCAAATGGAGGGTATCTAGAAGGTCTTTAGGGATTCCTCAGAGCAGAACCAGCTTCAGAGATTCAGGGTCAAGTGTGCACCTGGCCCTTTTATAACTAAGTTGGAACCTTTCTTCATATTCTTCTAAAGATTCATGACTTCCCATGGTCATCCGAAAGATTTCTCCCTACGTTTCCTTTGACCTACAATAATCCCAGTATTTGTTGTTAAAGGCTTCCTGAATCTGAGCCCAAGTTGTGATACTATTTCTAGGTAACCCCATGAACCAGCGTAGTGCTACATCCTTGAGGGTAGAGGGAAAGAGTTTCAACTTTTTCTCATCTTCTGCATAGTCATAGGTTCGACAAAGGACAACAAACTCAAACAATAAGGTATCAGGGTCTTCAGTGGTCAATCCATGGAAGTGAGGTAAGTTCGAGGGACTTATTTTTTTCATTTTCATGTCCCCATTGGTCTCTCAGATGGGAAAGGCACCTTCTATTCTCCCCTCATCTCCTATACCATTTCTATGTTCAGCCATGGTCTCAGGAGGAATGTTTTCTTGCTCTTCTTCTGTTAGAGCATCTTCGTATATCTCTGGAGGTTCACTACCACCAAAGAAGAGACAAGGGTGACTCAGTGATGTGGTGGGGGTGTTGGGTAAGAATTTTTCTGAATTTTCCCAGTTCCTACGAGGCATGAAATGAAATATTTTTGGTTGATTTTTGTGTTTTTCTCTGCTTGTACTTGCAAAACTGAAATTGATTGAACAAAAAATTGCAACTAACTAAAGTAAACTTTGCTGGAACGAAAATTTCATAATTGAAATGAAAGCAGGAAATGAATAATCTATGCTGCTAAAATGAAATTGTAGAAATAAAATGCTACGCTACGCTTGCAGAATTGAAATTGCGGAATTGAAAGGCTAAACTATGCTTGCGGAATTGAAATTGCGGAACTGAAATGCTAATCTATGAAAGCAAGAAATATCTAATCTATGGTTGCTGAAATGAAATGAAAGAAGGAAATGTCTAATATACTTTTGCGGAAATAAAATTGCAGAATGGAAATGAAACAACTACTCTACTCTTGCTGAAATAAACTACTTAGCAGAAGGTTGTAGTAGAGAATAGAAGAAAAGTAGCAGTCACAAATACTTTGACATGTCCCCGGCAATGGCACCAAAAAGATGGTAGGCTCTAGTATTGCAGCAATGATGCTGCAACTCTTGGGACTCCCTTCTTTACTTTTATCAATCCGGTTGTTCGTAACAAACTTGGAAGCGATGGTGATGTATGCACAAGTACTAGCTCTTGCCGCAGGCTATCACTTGATCAGCTGGCACAAGTTCGCGAGGAGCTTAATCCAACTTCTATGGGCTCTTAGAAGAATATTTTAACTGTGATGGATGAAAGCTAACTCAAAAGAGGCTAGTCTACTTGCAGAAAGAAGCTGAAAGCTGAAAGGAAATCCAAACCCTAGCAAACCTTAGTTTTACCGACTAGCCCTACTGGTGCAAGAAAAGAGATGAAAGTTGTGGAAATGGATGCCATTGACTCTTGGAAAGGAAAAATGCATGTGGCCAAGCTACTTTTGGAGTAAAATTTGGAAAAAGCATCTTTTTGTACTTTTGAGTAATCTTATAGAATTATTATGCATGTGCTTTAACTATTTTTGACTGTGAAGAGGTTGATTGGTGAATGGAAATGGAGTGGGCACTTGCAGGAGGTTGGAAAGGTGAGAAGAGGGCCTAAGGGGTCCCTAGCACCCTTCCAGAGAGTTTCACAGTGATCAAATCTCAAAAAACTGCTCACGTGAACTTCTACAAGAAATCTACAGGGATTCTACAGGATGTTCTACAAGAAGAGCCGAAAGAGGATTTTAGAGGGTTTATAGTGGAAAAATGGTGGGAAAGCGGAAATGGAGGATGGATGAGGAGTTGAGGGGGTCTAGGACCTATTAAACAAAGCTAAGGAGTGATGAAGATGGTTGGATTTGATCAAGGATGGAGAGAGAAATGTTGCACAAAAATGTAGAAATTAGGGCAAGTTGGGAAAGTGTGGAAAATGAAGGGAAGAAATCATGAATTAGGGGTTGGAGTAGGTTTTATGATGGAGGAAGGATAGGCAGGGATGTATTAAAGATGCTCTACTCACTATTTTTTGGAACTTATCGAACAAAGACTGAAAAAAACAGAGATCTATTTATTTTGACCCAATCTGACCCACAAACCAGAAACATGATGAATAGAAGTTTATAGAAAGGAGATCATGCAAGATAACTATGGAAACTAAGTAAGAATAGATCTAAACATGCAAGTACAACTAGTACCAACTCTTCCAACTAAAAATCTAACACTAGCAATTGCATTGAAAGGTAAAAACAATGTTTTTGTGGCAGCAAGTATGCCTTGATCTCAACTCATAGTCCCAAGGAGGGAGAGATGAGATCGAGGATTTCTTGATGGCCTTTTTGCAGATCTTTTCTGTTACCAAACTGTCAAATCAACCTAAAGCATGAAAAGCAATTTTAATCATCAAAAACAACATAAGTAACAAAGCATAATCTTAACCTAAATAACATAAATTATTTTATGAATGCAAGGAAAACACATAAAAGCACACAAAGGAGGTATTGGCACTTTGGTTGGGCCCAACCCCAAGAGCTATAGCCTCCTAAGAAAGATTAGAGCTAGTGAAAAGTGAAATTTATCTCCATTACTCAAAAAATAATCATGTCACAAAACTGTTTATAGCAAGAGCTCGAAAATGAGCTGAAAGGCAGAGCTGCACTAAAGTGCGAAAAGCAACAGTTCAATAGCTAAACTACCAAGGCTTGAAGCCTTCCTACTTATGCACCTTGAGGACTCCCAACAGCCCTCCTTAACTTTAGGAGCTTGGCTGCTCAAAACTGCAGTTAATCAACCACTTCACAAAATCTGCTCGGCTGCCCTTGAAATCATCCTTGGTGGGTTGTTGACCTCCGATCTGATGGTGGAGAACTCGAGGAAGGGCTCATTTAGTGTAGGAGACACCCTTCCTACAAATCCTCAGCCTTGTTCCTTCGTATTTGGCTATCACCTTGCTCAAAAATTCTTGACCTTGGTCCAAAAGATGTCCAAAAATCTGCAATAAGCACGTATTAGACTTTGTGTTCAAGTGGCTATTCTCATTCATTCAATTAACATAAATATATTCAAAAGCATGCATAAAACTATGAAAAATGGTGGATTAATCGAGAATAATAGGCAAAATGAGCCCATAAAGTTACCCATTTTTGGGGCTCATCAATAGGGTCAAAAGAAGCTTAACCCTTTGATGGAAGAAGATAAAATCTATATTAAGGGAGAGCTACTTCTATTGTAGTATTGAAGTAAACAACATGACATGCTAAACCATACCATAACCTAACTAACCATCCAAACAACTATGCTAAGTAGAATTGCTAAATTAACACTAATATAATGCTGCTATCTAAGTTGTAGAGGTAAAGAGCATCAAAACCAGACTAAGGTGTAAGCAAAGGAGACTAAGCTAAATCAGTTTTCAAGTGGAAGAGCAATTAGAGGTCGAAGTTGGTGAAAGGAGGATGTAAGGACACAGTATCACATAGTAACCATTGGATTGATCAATGAACAGAAGATGGACAGTGGAGATATTATCACGGGGATTTAAGTGAATAAACAGATGAACGGGGTTAATGAATAGGATGAATGGCGGAGATCGTACCGTGAAGAATAAAGTGAATGGATGGACAAACAAGGTAACAAAGTAGATAAACGACGAAGATCATATTGTGAGGGATTGGATGGATGAACAAGGTTAACAGGAGATGAATGGTCGAGATCTAATCGTGGAGATTAAGTCAAGAGATGGATGAATAGGGTAAAAAAGTGATGAATGGTTGAGATCTTATTGCACAAATGAAGTCAAGAAATGGATGGTGGAGATCGTATCGCGGGGAAAAGGAACATGCGGAAATGATGGAGTGGGTTTATAGGGTGATAAGTAGTTTCTCACGCGCCCTCAAGGCAGTAAGCAGAATTCTGAAATTTCATGTGATTAGCCGTATTGCGCGACACGTAGCACGAGAAAACCACTTTTATCACATCCTCTCGGGCAGATAATGTCCGTGCACTAATCCGTGCAAGCTTGCATGATAGCTATTGAATTATCCAGGCCTGATCAACGGTGGAGATCGACCAAGCTAGTTGGCGATTGGGTGAAGTGATAACCGTCGGATTAGGCAATGCAGATCGACGGTGGGGATTTAAATAACATAAAGTTACTGGATGACGCAATAGCTATCAGATAAAGAGATAGATCAACGGT
Organism: Pinus tabuliformis; assembly: GCA_031772625.1. Lineage (NCBI taxonomy): Eukaryota > Viridiplantae > Streptophyta > Pinopsida > Pinales > Pinaceae > Pinus > Pinus tabuliformis. The sequence continues at coordinate 1,269,402,453 of CM062807.1, read as the reverse complement.
GGAGATTAAATCTCATAAATCAAGTGGTGGACTCCACACAAGGTAGCAATTGGAGAAAATAATGAATCGTACGGTGATTGTGAAGGTTTGTTGGTGATTGGATGGCAAGGAAGCGATGCATGAGGAACGTGTTGAAGGTAGTTTTAAATGAAAACGACAGAGAAAACTAGTGTGGGTGAACAAATAACTGCATCAAACAACAAACTCCCTAGCTCATATGAGAAATAGAAACCTATGTTTTTGGGGCTGCTGAAGGGTCCTTTCCTCAAGTCACGGTCCTAGAGGGAGGAGATGAAGCCAAGACATCTACACACAGCCTGATAGTGATATTTTTCCTCTAACTAACCTGTGAACTGAAAGAAGGAACAAATGGAAGTAAAATAAAGAAAATGAAGCTACTGAATAGAAAAACCATTAACAATCTACACTACACTGTTGTAATGAAAGTGCAACTACTTAAGAAAATAAACAAAAAACTAGGAAACTACTTAAGCAAATGAAGAGAAATAGAAATATATACTACATAAGCAAATGAACAATGAAAACGAGGAATCTATGCTATCATAACAATATAATAAAGAGGAGCTTTTGCTGCTTGGGTTAGGCCCTAACCCAAGAGTTTCAACCCTCGGAGTTAACTCAGAGTTGGCTTAAACAGAACTCATTCTTATTATAAAAACCATGGATTACATAACAAATTGTCACAAGTCTTGCAGCTCATGAAATAAAGTGGAGTTTTTACAATAGAAGTCTGAATCCTACTGAGGTCCTAAGCCTCTCTATTTATACATCTGAAGTCTCTAATGGCTTCCTTCAAATTAGGGAGGCTTGTCCTCTAACTCAAGAAAAATTGGTTTTTGTCCCTTTCTCTTGCTCAACTATCTTTTAGTCTTCAAAGTGATGGTTGTTTGCACTTCGAGCTAATGGAGGAATATTCAAATAGAGGGGTAGTAAATGAGGAGGATTTACCTCCTATAATTACTCTCCCTTGTCCCATTTTAGTTTTGACCAAGGTCTTTGCCATAGTTCCTTGCTTTTATCCTTTATGCCTACATTTTCCTTTCCTTTATCCTTTATTCCTACATTATATGCACATTAGACCACAAAGAAAAATATCCAACTCTAACTCATATCATGAACAAAATATAATCAAAAGTATGCAATAAGTTGTGAGAATAGTTGGTTTGATTAAGCTAGGAGGTGAATTAAGGCCAATTAAGGCCCATATAATTACTCAATGATCAGGCTCATCAATTAGCCAAATCTTCGACAGGATGTTGGGAAGTACATCAGATCCTGCATTACTTGCGCCATTGCCAAACCAACCATCAAGAAGCAAGGTCTCTATACTCTGTGGCCTACCCCTAATTGACCTTGGGAATCCATCTCCATTGATTACATGTCAGACCTTCCTTCTACTAAGCATGTCAATGACTATGTTTTTGTGGTCACCGACAAATTCTCAAAGATGGCCATTATGGTGGCCTGCAAGAAGAGTATCACAACAGAAGCCACTACTAAACTCTTCTTTGAATGAGTGTGGGTACACTTTGGGATCTCACAATCTATCATCTCAAATTGAGAAATCAAGTTCCTTAATACATTTTGGTCTAGTCTCTGGTCAATGCTGGACACCAAGCTCACTAAGTCCACAACTTTCCATCCCCAAACTGATGGCTGGACAAAGATCATCAACAAGATGATCGTACACATTCTACGCACGTACAACTCAAAGCATCCATGCACATGGGATGAGAGCCTCCCCTATGTCCATCACAGCTACAACTGGGCTCTCCACAATGCGACTGGCCACAACCCTTTTCGGGTGGGTTTGGGATTCCAGCCACTATGTCGCATTGATGTGGCCATACCATTTGCAGTGAATGAGACAGATTCAGCTCATGTCCAATCTAAAGTCAAAAAGGAAAATAGCTTCATTTATCACATTCAACACATCCGCAAACAGGTCCATGACATATTGGACAAAGCCAATGCTAAGTACAAGAAGCGGCATGATAAAAATCGAGTGCCACACGAGTTCTAGGTGGACGAAAAAGTTTGGCTACATTTGCAAAAGGAGCATCTTGTTGTGCCCCACTACAAGATTCGCCTTCTTCGATATGGGCCATACACCATCACTAAGCTTGCGGGAGATAATGCTTTTGAGCTCAACATTCCCCCATTCCTTGGCCTGCACCCTGTGTTCAATGTGGATCACCTTCGGCCATACTTTTCACCACTATTGGACACATCCGACATTACAGAACAACTCGCACCAATAGAGTTAAATCCAAATTGCATGGTACAAGCTACAACTAATCGGATCATGGACACCTAGATCAAGAACACCCATCAGCATAAGATCCAACTATATTTAGTTTTCAAAGCCAGCCAACTCCTGCACCAAGGAAAATGGCATACTAGGGACCAAGTTCAGTAGAAGTTTCCTCATCTCATGGAGGATCTCAACACAATGGAGACCATTTCTTCCTCGAGGGAGAGGAATGATCCAGGTGGATATTGGTCTGCCCGCTTATTCCACGTGGACCCCCACCAATGTTTCTTTTAGTTTTTTAGTTTCCTTAATTATAGCACAATTTACTATCTTTGGAAGTTTTTTGGGTCCTGAACTTCCAGAGCCGTTTTAAGGCCCTAAATGACATTTTTTTGGCTATATCGCTTCAAATGATGTCTTTGAATTCATTCTTTCAGTTGTATTCATTGGAGAGATATTTTCAACAAGGTATCATGCACGTCAAACATATATAATATGACCAAGTTACGACCCCAGGAAGTTGGTTGCCCAACTAACCGCAACGGGGCCCATAAATGCTTGGTTTTACATCTCCTTAGGTTAGGTTTTTGGTTGTTTAGGGTTTTCTATTATTGTTCAATAATAAAAAGGCCCTTGAGCCTCATTGTAACTCAGTTTAGAGGCATGTATCCACCACATCTCTTCTCAGAGATAAGCTACCATCACTCGAGTTAGTCTCATTTCCATTCTATTTCTAAGCATATTTCGTTATTTGATATTAATGAAAGATAGTGTTATTTCTATTACATATTTGTATTTATGGTTATATATGTAATTTGTTGCATTCCTGTTTAAATTCAGATCAATATGGTTTCAGATGAAACTCCCTTAATATAATCTTCTTAAGCTCACTGTAATTCGACACATAGATCCTGTCTCAAAACCTCACCAAGCCATCTACCATGAGATGATAGTCTACATCTTGATCCCCTATACATGCACTTGTACATGTACCTGTACTTGCGCCTGTACCTATACCTGTACTCTATTGTAACTTTTTCATGATATCCATGTATTTTTCATCTCGTTGTCCTGCCTGCAAGATCCTATCATGTAACTCTATCCCATAGTAGATTATAACTGCTATATGGTTTACCTGTACCTTCCTGCTAAGAGAATATGCAACCGGGTTATCCTTCCCTTTGATGTATCTAATCTCAAATTCAGACTCACCAAGAGTAGCCAACCATCTAGATTTCTTGGCATTTAGATCCAGTTGGTCAAACAAATACCTCAACCCATTGTGATTGCTCATCAATGTAAACCTCCTTCTGAGAAGATAGTGTCTCCACATCTTCGATGCATGTATAATTGTTGCTAGCTCAAGACCATGCATTGGATAGTTATGTTCATTCTCATTTAGTTTTCGTGACTCGTAACACACTACCTATTGTCAGGCGGAAAGAGTCGATAGTGCGGACACAACCAACCTCCCTAGGAGCCTAAGACTCTCTAGTGACAAACAAGACAAACAAGAGCAATCCTTCTCTAAACATGCATTTACTATACGAGAAATCAAGTGTTTAGATCCTACCTGTAGTCCAACGCTGTTGTAGCAGTCTAGCCTCGCTGATCCGGATGAGCTCCTCCTTCACTTCGAAACCTGCATTCACTAACAATCAAACGATTAAATAGCACTTGATAATCTCATAAAATAAAACATATTTAACACATAGACCAAGGAGTACATGAAACAACTCATAAATAACAAGTTATTGAGAAGAATGGACTCATTTGCATTAATAGGAAACAAAAGGAACAATTACAACCTGAGCCTTGGTGTTGTGCAAGTCCCTCCCAGGGTCCATCAAGAGTTCTCCTTTACTTTGACAAAGCTCACCCACTTCCAAATAGAACAAGCAAAGATGGCAATCTCTCCTCACAAGCTTCTAAATGGGAGTCCTAATTCCAGCAGCATCTACCCTTAGAAATGTTTAGCTTTCAACCTCCCCTCCTTCTGGCCCAATGCCTGTATTTATAGTGCTCAAGAGGGAGTTAATCAGGTCCACCATCAATGGGATAATCCCCTCTTTGGATGGGATAGCTCCCTTATTGATGGGATAAGTTCCTCTTTGATAGGGGTACATGAACCATCTGGAGGCGCTCATACACGTCAAACATACTTCTAGAAGCCTCTAGAAATGACCACAAGTAACTTTTTTGGAGTGAAACTTGCGCTTTTTGACCTTTACAGGGGTACGCACCTGCCCCTTTACATACAGAGCGTACAAGTACGCAGCTTTTGTGAACATTAGGTGCGTACCCGCAAGTAAGGCCGAGAGAATCTGTGTACCCAGAGATAAACACATTTACAAAGACTTTCTCTCTTTTTGGAGTTTTGACATGGAGAGCAGAGGCATAAGACTTGCCTAGGAGGATAGCATGACTGTTGATAGAGCCATACCAACTGTAAATAGTCATGGTGACATTTTTTAGTGTAACAGATTGCCCCCTAAAGTGCGAAGCCTGTAATAGATTAAGGTTTTGTATTATCTAGGAAGGGTGAAGCGCTTTATCATTTCAAGGATTATCTCGTGGAGAGCCTGGTCAGAACCTGCAATTTTCAACACAAAATACATGTATAAGATTATATCATCGCTGAGGTAGGCATTCCCATACTCAGATCAAAACTTTAACTAACAGACTAAGTACTCTGATACAGGAATGATCTTGCAGTACATCATAATCATAGACTTTTGTAGACACAGTATGGGCGCAGCCATCTGTTTATGATTAGTCTACTTAGATAATGAATACAAAACTCCTCACAGCCTGGATGGTGGAAACTAGATCCAGGGTCTTCATTTCTACTTCCCGAATTGGTACGATTCTAGCCATGCGAATAAATGAGTTGATGTCGAACATGGTAGAAACCACTTGATTACCAGTCGATGATGTAAACTGTTAACAAGTGTGAGAGAGACCACCAGTAATGTCAATGGTTCTCAAAGTACCCAGTACAATCCATGAGATGTGAATGAATGAGTTGATGTCGAACATTTCACGGAATCCTTTGATCGAAAGTCAATGATGTAAACCGACGTCAAAGGCGAGAAACCTGCCATTGATGCATGCAGACTTCAAGGTACTGACGATTTCTAAGTCATCTCTCTAGATAATGTGCTGATGTCGATAGAAAGCGACCCGTTGCAGGCAAGCCCACAACACGAAACCATTGTTCAAGTTGAAGAAATGTTGCTGTAAGGACTGACTCAGGGATGGTCAAATGGATGACAAGTATTTTGCAGATGAAAGTTTTGCTTGCAGACCTCTTGAACAACAGATGGCTTGGTGATGAATGACTCAAAGTTAATCCCCGGAACCCGGCTGAAGACTTTCAATGTGGTTTGATCAACTGTGAGGCAAAGGATTTCCCAACCCAGGTGAATGAAAAGTGTCGTGTCCAAGAGTGGTAATAAAGTTTCTTCTGAGATAAAAGATAACAAATAGGCTCATTCTTCTCTCTTTTCCCCCACCATTTCTGGCAAGTACCTCTTTATTTTTAACAAGCTTGAGGAGGATAACATATGCTTGATTATAAGCTCATCCTTCGGATGAGTCCAACCTAGTTTTGATTCGAACCCTAGGAAGGAGTGGTTCGTTCCTGTTTGTAATTGAACAGGTCCTTTACTGTGAAATTTTAACGAGCCCAGTATAGGAGAAACTCGGCGTTTTTCAATTTTAGAGAGTCTGAAAAACTTAAGAAGACTCCAGGTTGAACTTTTTCGTAAATTTGTGTCCCCCAAGCCCGAAAAAGTATAAAATAATACTTGGGAGAACCGCTTGATCTTGCGACCAAGGAGTACTTTCATGATTAGTGTCTCTGACCTGAAAAGTAAAAAGCGATCAAGGACACGTCGTTTAATTTCCATATCGAGTTTGAAACGACAAAAACCCGGCAATCTTTTCCTGTTTTTACGGTCAGAAAATAGCTATAAGGGGACCGTCTTCTAATTCCGTTTTAACGAGTGTAAAAGAAACGCTCGGAAATATTTTCATGTTTTAGGAGTCAGAAAAGAGCTTAAAAGATGACTCTGATGTTTTGGTTCATGAAAAATGATGATTTTACTCTAAAGTCCTTTTGTCCTGCACAAAAACGACACATTACTCATACCTGTTTAAGATGGGTAAAAATACATTGAAAAATGTCCTTTCATGGTGAAAAATAAACAAACTTAGCATTCATTCATCCAAAAAACCTATAAAAATACTTTTTACCATGTCATTTTTACCATTTTACTGTTGAGGTTGAGAAAAGGGCTTTTGACAAGAAACTTCCCGTGGAGATTGCAGAGAATCCAACCATCAGAATCGAACGCCGTTTCACCAGGTATTCTACAACACCCCTCTCTTGATTTCCATCCGTTTAGAATTCATTTTTAAGTTTTTATTTGATTTTTTGGGGGTCTTGGGCTTTCAAGATGCGCACTTCGGGGTACGCAGGTCATGCACTGCTGACCTGCGTACCCCGATATTTTCCCAATGGGAAAATTACGGGGTGTACGCACCCGGCCTTAAGGGAAGCTGCGTCCGGGCGCTCTGTCCCTAAAGGCCGGGGTGCGTACCCCGCAAAACACAAATTGAAACCCTCATACCTCCAAAATAGACCAAAATTTTTAAATTTTATGGATCCTAACTGATGTTTTATGATGTGCAGGGAGCACACCATGCTTGATTGGCGTGAAAGAGAGCACGAGGACGTTGATTTGGCCGCGATAGGTCATCAACCTTCCATTGATGCATTAAAAGCATGCGGACTGTACAAATACTGGGCCATACCTGGCATGAGGGGCCAAGTGTCATTCCTTGAGTGGCTGGTTGAAAGGTGGAACATTCAGGAGAAATGTTTCTACATCGGAGAGCACCAGCTCGAGATAGAGCCCTCCGACATATATTTTCTCACTGGCTTGCCTAACAGGGGCGAGCAACTTTCTCTATTCGGGACTAGGCCGGGTGGCCAATCCCTTGCTAGTCTCCGGCTAGAGTGGTGCAACAACCAAAACCATGAGAAGGGGATAGAAATCAAGTACATATCCCGACCTGAACTTATGGTGATAGCCTTTACTGTTACCAGACTTTGCGGCGCGGCCGCTTTGCCCCAAGCCACCGGGTCCCAAATGCGGATGGCTATAGACTGCTTCCACGGCACCATTTTCAACTGGTGCGATGCTGTGTTGGCTAATTTGAAGGGCCAACTAACCAGGGCAAAGAGAGGACAACTGAAGACCTTTGGATATGGGTCTTTAGTCGTGAGCTTTGCCCTAGAGAGAGTTCCAATGCTGGTCCCCCAGCATCTTACAGTTCCAGTTGGGGCGCCTCGGGAGCCTAAGTTGACGAGATGGGTTGCGGTAATGGCCCGGCATCCTGATGAGGGCGCAGCAGTTGTTCGATTTCCTGATGGTTACTTTCACTGGCTAGAGATACAGGTCTTTGCTATTCAGGACTTTCCTTATGCCGGAATGGATTTTCGGAATGATCCGGACATGGTTCTTCCACAGGGAGAACAGTGGGATGACAGAGGTATTTCATTTCTCACGAGTTTTCAAATTATGTATATATTTTTTTTGTTTTTATATATCGCCTCAAAACTGACAGCACAAATTTTCAAAATGCAGATGTAGGTCCACGGCGTCCAGCCAACCTCCGGGCTTTTGAGAGGAGAGCACCAGCTGTACCAGCACCAGCCCCACAGGATGCGGCCGCAGAGACCTTAGCCGAGCTGGAACAGGATCTAGAGCGTCTGACGGCGGATATACCAGAGACCACCATAGATGACATTCCCATTCGACTTCAGCGCTATGTGGTTGCAGTCCCAGGACCTTTTAGGAGGTTCTTGTGTAGGGTAGCGCGGGCAGTGGTCTCGTATAGAGAGCACCACCAGTGATTGACTAGTCACTTTTGTAGACACACATGACATTTTTGGCTTTTTCTACTTATCATTTTTGCCGATCATACGGTGTTTTTCAACCTATGATCGAAGACGATGTATATTTTTGACACACTCCTATCTATATATATATATCATTATTACATGCTCATTTTGTTTAACATATGTGATGAAATGTCTTTTTAAATTTACTTGCATGATTATCGTAAATGTCTGTCCAACATTCGAGAAGCAATTGCATCTGCTAATGTATTTAAAGACCTTGGAATATGCTGATATTCAATGTAATCAAATTCACGTTCCAAGAGACGCACTCTCAAAAACAACCTTAATAACACAGGATTTCTAATGGCATATACTTTATTAAGCTGTAATACAACGAGTTCAGAATCTAACCTCACTATCAAACGTCGAATTCCAAATGAAATAGATTCAGACAATAATTCAACCACTGCACTGTATTCTGCAATGTTGTTCGTCGTTTGACCGAGGCTCACCCCATGCATAGAAACTAACTCGTCAGAGGGCGAATAGATAACCCAAGCTGCGGAAGAGATATTCTGTGTACTACGACAAGCACCATCGGCAAATCCAATGTACGTTTGGAGAGGCGTCGACATCTGCAATATCAAGAGTAAAACCAAGATAAGCCAGAATAACGACGAAAAACACACTTTCTAAGCTAAGCACACTATCTAAACTAACAAACATACTAGCTAGAAAGAAAACCTAACCTAACTAAAAATCTCCATACCCACCATTTAAGCATAATACCTCTTTAGGTAAAGTCCATTTCTGGGTTTACCCAAAGAGTCCCCATCAAAATCTACCAGCTCATAGGCCCCTTTTGCTAGCTTTCGCTTTACAATATAGGGTCCATGCCACATAGGAACGAATTTTCCAGCACCTAGCTTATCGTTAGCTTGATCATATAACAACACTAGGTCTCCCTCCGAAAAACTCCGAGGGGTCACATTTCTATCATACTGAGCTTTCATTCGCTTCGCGTGAGTCTCGATTGCCAATGCAGCGTCACGTCGAGTCTCATCTAATTGAGCTAAGTATAATAAACGTTTCTCCTCTTCGGAAGTAGCTGGGAGTAATTCGACAGCCATTTGAAGTGATGGGATTTCGCATTCAATGGGTAACACAGCTTCCAAGCCATAAACTAGCTGGAAAGGAGTGAACCCTGTTGAAGTTTTCACTGAAGTTCGGTATGCCCATAGCGCTGAAAATAACATGTTGTGCCAATTCGACCGATGAATACCAATGATTCGTCGGATCATGATAACCAGAACTTTGTTGATAGACTCAACCAAATCGTTGGCTTGCGGATAATGAGTAGAGCTATCGTGGCGCAAACCAAGCTGGCTTGTAAGCTCAGTCATCATGATGTTTCGAAAATGGCTCCCATGGTCAGTGATGATTGCTTGTGGGACACCAAACCTAGTTATAATGTGATTGAATACGAAAACTGCAGCTGTTTTGCCGCTTGCGTCGAATGTAGGCATCGCCTCGGCCCATTTAGTAAAATAATCAACCGCGAGGATGATATACGCATGCCCCCCGGCCGAGTGAGGGTTACAAGTAATAAAATCGATACCCCATTTGGCGAAAGGACCAACGGCAATTATAGGATGGAGAGGAGCAGGTGGTGCGCGCATCTTGCGATCAAACACTTGACAGTTGTGGCACTTTCGGACCGCAATGATACAATCTTTAAACATGGACGGCCAGAAATAGCCAGCGCGCAACACCTTCTGAGCTGTGGCATACCCAGACATATGACCGCCACATGCTCCAGAGTGACAATCATTCAAAACCCTCTCAGCCTCTTCGTGAGTTAAACAACGTCGAAAAACTGAGTCTGCCCCCCAGCGATAAAGTGTATCTCCAGTAATCCTGTATTGCTGGGATTGAAACCGAATTTTTCGACGTTCCGACTTTGAAGCTTCAGGCCGAAAGGTTTGGGTTTGGAGATAGATGATTATATCCCCATACCACGGATCTAAAGTACTGATAAGAAACAAAGATTCGTCCGCAATGGACTCCTCTGCCACAGTTTCTGTGTCAGCATGCGGGAAATCACACATCAATTCCGCAAAAACTAAGGATTTCTTAGACTTGGACTTCTCGAACTCCAAGTCGAACTCTTGCAGGATAACGATCCATTTAGAGTACTTGCCCCCTAGCAGTTTTTTAGTCAAAATATAAATCATAGGGTTGCAATCCGAAATAACTGTAGTTTTACGGAGAAGAATGTAGTGACGAAAACGCTGGACAGCTTGAACGGCTGCCAGGGCCAATTTCTCCACATGCGAATATTTTAGCTCAGTGGGGTTTAATGTCCTACTAAGATAATATATCACATGTTCCGCTCCGAATTCATCTTCTTGAACTAACACCATTCCAATAGTGGAATGCGAAGCTGCGAGGTATAAGAAGTAGTCTTGGTTGTAGTTGGGAGGATGCAACAACGGTGCATGGGTCAACGCGTGCTTAAGTGCATCAAAAGATTGTTGGGCAATCTCATCCCAAAAGAATTGAGCGTTCTGTTTCAACAACCGTGTAAAACCTTTAGTGACCTCGGCGTAGTTTGGAATGAATCGGCGTAAAAAGTTTGCTTTCCCTTGCAAACTTTGGAGTTGGCGCAAACTCGAAGGAGGAGGCAATTTGATGATAGCTTCGACCTTCGAGGGATCGACGCGAATACCGGATTTTGAAACAACAAAACCCAGCAATCGACCTGTCTCTATACAGAATACACACTTGTGGGGATTCAACCGAATTCGATAATGCCTACACCTCATAAAGATTGCTCGTAAGTGGACAAGGTGATCAGCTCGATGTAAAGAATGAGCAGGCAAATCATCGAGGTACGGTTGCACAATGTGCTTGATGTCATGAAATGCGTAAGACATCGCCCGTTGAAAAGTGGCTCCGGCATTCTTAAGCCCAAAAGGTAATTTGCAATAAGCAAATGTCCCCCATGGACAAATGAATGTCGTTTTTGGTTGATCGGCAGGTAGAATATTGATTTGATTATAGCCCGAAAAACCATCCATAAAGGAAAACAGTTCACTTCCGGCACAATCATCAATAATTTGATCGATATAAGGCGTAGGATAGTTGTCTTTTGGACAAGCTCGATTTATATCCCTATAATCGATACAGATTCTTATTGTTCCTTGTTTCTTGTTAACCGGAACAATATTCGATACCCAATCCATTAACGGGATTGGATAAATGAAACCTACTTTCAACAGCTTCTCGACTTCTGCTTTAATCGCAGCCGCTTTCCGAGGGTGAATCTGACGCAACCGTTGCCGGACGAGTTTAGCGTCCGGGTAGGTCTTTATTTCATGAACAACAATGGCAGGGTCGATTCCTGGCATTTCCTCGTAAGACCAGGCAAACACATCGCGGAATTCTTGGAATAGGGCCTTGTAAGTTCGAATTTCATCTTCTGTACATGAGGCACCTATATGAATGTTTTCCTCAATTCCGGGCTTCACTGAAATGTCAATGGGAATAGTGCGAGAAATATTCCCAAAATTCAGCTCTGAATCAGAATGTTTCGTTGGATTCTGAGCGTCTTTGACATATTCAGCGGTAAAGATAGATGAAAAATCATTTTCAAAAGCATCATCCTTAGGTAAAAATGAAGATCTGTGATGGAGATCTTCCCATGGTAGATCATCTACACTTAGGATTTCGCGAAGTTGCTCGTCAGATGACACGACTTCGGGAAACGTTATCCGTTCTGAGGTTGATGTGAAAAGTGATTCTTCACTGACCACATTCATTTGGTCGATTTGGGTTGAACGCGAGTCAGTAAAAGACATGACGGCTTCATAAGCAATTTCATATGGACTCAAAGGCACAGCATCACCGAATGAGTCTATCTCAGATTCAGATGGGACAATCCAAGGATCATCGTAAATAATGGTGTCTGATGTAATCATATGAATTGATGCAAATGAAGGGTCTGCGTTGATTGGAGGGAAAGGAAAAGTTCCCAGTAAACCGAAATCTTTAACTAAACCTACGCCAACGTCCCTATAAGGGATTGTCGTCTTACCGACATGCTGGATACTCTCTGAAGAGGCTGGGTCAGATGAAAAGTATGTCAGCTGATCAATGGTCACGATCTTACCGTTATGTGGAAACTTTATTACTCTGAAGACCGATGAAACGACCGCTGTCATAGCATATGACCAACTTCAACCCAAAAGAAGGTTGTAGTCTAGAGGGGCATCAACCACTTCCACATCCAGACTAACGGTTTTACCTTCTACCCCTATAGGCAATTCCTGTAGAATACCAAACGGACGGAACCCACGGCCATCAAAGGCCTTAAGGATGGTCGGGGATTGGTTCAGTGAAGGAGAACCAAGCGATCTCCAACATTGAATCGACATAATACACGTAGAAGCTCCCTCATCAATCACAGTCCGATGAATAGGCCTGTTTTTGACTATCACTGGAATTTGGAAAGCCATTTGATGGGGTAGACGCGATGTACTATTTTCTAGGTCGAAGATTATCAGATTCGGGTCCTGAACATCAACAGCTCCGATAGCCGACAAAAGTAATTTTCGTTGTGCTGGGCGGGATTGCAGCACTTCTAAAGCCGACATTGCTGAGGGTGAAACAGCTAAGTCCTCAACAATGTTGTAATTCTGGGCCGCTCTCGCATGTGGATTGAAAGCAGACCTTCGAAGTACACCCTTGGCGGGCGGTTTGATCACTAAGTCCGGGTTAGGTTTTTCGATCTGTAGTGGATCGGAACCAGGAGCTGAGGTTGATGGATTAGAATGAGAAGATTCTGCTTCCTTACCATCAACAGGATTCTTACTACCATAATCTTGCGACCGAGTCGCAATCCTCACATGCGACATCATAAAAATGGGTTCTTCACTGGCAGTTGAGGAAGAACCTATCATCTTACTCTCCTGCTTTGGAAATGGATTTGTTAACACAGCAGGAGTGGGAGAACCTTTGACTATTTTCACAACCTCGGCCCGATGAGGGCAATCTCTTGTAAAATGATCCTCTTCACAAATAAGACAAGGATATCGAGGTTTGCGCTTTTCATCATTGGTTTCCGACTTTTCCATTTTCTCCTTCGGAGCCTTGTCTGCTTTAGCCTTCTTCTTCCCTTTCTTCTTTCCACCGTTTTTTGATTTGGCCGTAGATGACTCTACAGCGTGAATATCGGCGGAAAGTTCAGGAGAAGACTCTCCTGTCGGGGAATCAGGCAAGGTGATTATAGGAGTAGTAGAAGTCTTGGAAGATTTCTTCTTGCTCTTTGTATTCACGATGCCAATCATACCATCAGCGGCATGAGATCCCGAAGGAGCAGCAGCGATTTGATTCGATTTTGGAAGATCTGGAATCTTCTCGTGTAACGTACCTGACTGAGTATAAACTAAGTTAAGGTACTGCGCCTGAGCAATGACTTGCTCCTCAGTAACTACTCCGGCCTTAGCTACATCTTCAGTAATCTTCAGTAATAATGATTTAACAAACCATTCAGCTAAGATTTGGTCCGGAATAAAAACTTTCACTAACCTTCTTCGACGTCTCCACTCATGAATGTGATCAGAAATATACGTGGACGTCGATTGTTTTAGTGAAGTTAATAACTCCGTGCCGTTATCGTATCTGACCGGCAACTGAAAGTGAGTTAAGAACGAGGTAGCTAACTGGCTGAAATTGTAAAAAGAGGCCCGTGGTAACTCAATGTACCACTTGGCCGCGAGACCAATGAGTGTACGCTGGAATAGACGTAAGCGGATCGAATCATCCGAGATAGAATTTGAAGCACACCAGAGGTGGTAAGTCATCACATGATTGGACGGATCCTCTCCAGACTTACCTTCGAACTTGGGTATATCACTGGGCAACTTATTTGGCATTGGCGGCCAGAACGGAAGATATTGAATTGGATCGTTCGTTAGGCGCGTCAAGTCTGGTAAATCCAAAGTTGCGATAAACGGTAATTGCCGGTTAGGATCTCTAAAACTCTGGGTCACAAGACCAGTCCCAGGAGGAGGATATCCAGGATAACTTGGAACAGGAATCGCATTAGGGATATTATATCCTCCTGGAAAACCAGGATTAACCGGACCGTACTGGGGTTGTTGAGGTTGTTGATAAGTGTACCCAGGGTATGGTTGATACTGGTAAACCGGCTGTTGGACAGCTTGCCCATGTTGGTACTGTCCCTGGTACGGTTGATGAACAAATTGAGGTTGAGTAGTGACAACCGTACTTATACCAGGCTGACCTATAGGCATCTGGACCGTGGTTTGAATCGTAGATCCAGACAACGGTAAAGATGTCTGAGGAGTGGTTGCAGAGACAGTAGAAACCGGAGCTGTCGATACTCCAGAAGTAAGTGCGGCAGATGTAGCGGTAGTTGCAGCCGCCGTTTGAGATGGAGTACTAGGTGCAATTGGCGGCTGAGTAACTACCGAAGTTACAGAAGTTTGAACATTTGACTGGACAGGTTGTGGTTGCTGGGGTGGACCAGAAACTACGGGTTGTCCAGCTTGAGGTACCAACTGTATACTTGGCTGCAACACCTGTTGACCCTGTGATGGATCCCACACCATCATTCCGGGGAATTGACCCGTAACAGGTTGAGAATACTGAGATCCATAACCGGATTGAGGATAGGATTGATAACTGAAAGGTACAGTTCCCATACCTTGAACATATGACTGACCTTGAGGTGGTTGATAACCTTGACTCGAGTATTGACCTTGAGGTTGATAACCTTGAGGTAAATACGGATACTGGGGTTGACCTTGACCTTGAGGTTGATACCCTTGGGCTTGATACCCTTGGGGTAAATATTGATACTGAGGTTGACCCTGGGGTACATATTGAGGCTGGGGTTGACCTTGAGGCATGTATTGCACCATAGGTACATACTGACCTTGAGGTTGCCCCCAGACACAATTTGTGTACCTTGAGGTTGCCCCCCAGGGGTTAATTGAGGCTGCCCCCCAGGCGGTAATTGGCCACCTTGAGGTTGAGAAACGGGAACTGAACCTGACATCATGTAAATGTCTCCTACACCCAACGGTATGTTACCATTGTTTCCAGCTAATAACCCATGATCAATGGGTTGAGGAGATGCCCCCGAAAAGGTACCAGAAAGTGATTGATACCCAGTGGGAATAGAAGGACCGCCGTGTAAGAAAGATTCAGGAGTTTGAGTAAACACGGACGACTGACCAGACATATTTACAGGAGTATAAATACCTCCAGGTGGAAAAGGAGTACGAGGTGTAGAAAAACCTATCCCTGAGTTGTCTAAATAATTGGTTAACGAAAGGTACCAAGTAGTACTTCTAGGAGGACTGTAAAAGATAGATTCACGCTCCCTGAGCTCAATAGTAAGTTGATCTTCAAGGTTAGAGATGCCTATTTCTTCCTCTGGAGCAAGTTCTTCAATAGCAATCAGACCAGTAGGAAGATTTTCGGTGATAACTCGTTCTACTCTTGGTGAATCTAGAACACTAGAAGTCGGAGTAACAGGTTCAGATATTTCAGGTTCTTCGCCTGTATCACTAGTAGATGAAAAACTACCAGCAAGCTCAGAAACTGTAACAGCTTCGGGATTATAACCTGTCTCTAGACTTTGGTAATCTGGATGGACTACCAAGGAAGATTCTCCTTCTTCAGGTGAACCTACTTTACTGCCACTAGGAGGAGTTACAAGGACCTTCAATCCTTCGTACTGACCCGGGACGTTTTCGGGAGATCCACCCCGTGATCTACGGAGTTTCCTCAACAAATCAGTTCCGGTAACAATCTCAGGTGACTTGCCCCGAAGTCTACGGGACTGTCTCGGTAATTCCGCCACAGCTAAAAACTTTTAACTACCACACACGAAAACAAAGTAAAATCTCAAATCAAACCACCTAAAGTCGCTAAAGAACCAAACAAATTTGAATCACACGCCTAAAGAATCTAGGGTGTCAAACCAAGCACAAACAGTAGCCTTCCAGACCGAAAACGCTAGTTGGAGATGAAACCCAACATCGCCGGATTCAGTACAGAAGTGGCGGGTGGAACAGTTACCCCGGCAACCTGCTTAATGAATAGACCGGCACAAGTTCCTCCACTTTAACCGTCTCGAGTGAAGTGAACCCCCCGGAAAATCCAAGTGAGTCTAGCCGACGTCTGCTCCAGGTACAGTGGGATCTTCCCTCCACCGTCACCTCGGTAGAATCCTAAAGATAATGGTCACTAAGGTTACCAACCGCAACAAATGCACCTGGGGGAACAGTCTACACTCCGACAGCACGCAAGGGCAGAGTATTAAGCTCAATCCCCTTGCCGGTTCCTTGACAATAATCCAAGGTTTACCGACAAGTGACCCCTGGCTCCTCGACAATGGTTAATCCGAGGTTTACCGTTTGTAATACGTGCGTGTCTGGCGTCGTTCCCAACGAGGGAGGATTGATCCCCTCACTGGTTCGGACACGAGCTCGTGCTTCTCCTTTAAGAGGAGCTTTCCCAGAGTACAAATGAGACAATTGGATTTATTCTATCACAAGATAAGCTACTTGTTTGGTTTTGTTGTCTTGGAGAGTTAATTACTCTCCTACTCCAAGACACTAGCCTGATCTAAATTGGTGTTTCAGAGCCCTAGTAAATAAAAGTTACTAAGTTGATTTTACTTTAAGCGTTAATTTTATGGTTTTTCTTAAAGACAAAAGGTAGCGGAAATGAAACCAATGGTGTGTAGACTCGACTCAAACCACTACAAAGATGCACCTAAGATGATTTACGTTACTTTTCTCTTTCAATGAAACTCCTAACTAAGAGAGTTGAGAAATGCAAATTTTATAGAAAACAACTTTCTTAGTAAAGACAATCAAAGAAACAATTCTCTTTATCTTTCCAAGCATACAAACATGACCACTCCTTACGTGAACGAAAAATTCTTTTTCTTTCAAAATGCCTCAAAGCTACTTGAAACAAAACTTTTCAAAGGAGATGTTTTTGTATTTTCTCTTATTTAATAAAGCATATAAATCTATTTTAACGAAAATCAATCTCAAAAGCTATAAAATCTATGAAAACTTGACTCACAAGCAAATCAAAAAAGAAATTTACTCTAAAGCAAACCTAATGAGGCAAAAGCCTACAAAGATGATTCTAGGTTGTTTTACTTGACCACAATCGAGCCAAGGACCAGCTAATGCAGAATCAAAAGACCAGTCAAAACAAAACTCAAATCTTTTTGTTCTTTTTGTAAAATGGAATTCAATACTTAATCAACAAGCACTTCGAAATTTGCCAAAGAGACAACTCAAAGGTAAGTTGCTCTCACAGGTAGACTTTACAACAGGTCTGACTCCTAAGAAGGCTGACAAAACCATAGAGATCTAAGGCTTGACAACTTCTACCGCCAAAGTCACTACAGGACCTACTCAAAAATCAAACCCTAGGGCTTAAACTTCTATGAAATCCACTAAAACACTCAATGCTATCGAAACAAGTTCAGGTGAAGATCTTTGACAAGAGACTAATGGATCTGGGCAGTAAAAACTAAGAAAAAGCAAAATCTAAGAGGAAAAATGTAAAAAATGGAAATTTCTTAATTTTTAGCAGGGTACGCAGGCAACCTGTTAAGCCAGGTGCGGGCCCGCTCTGTGCACACAGCAACAGTGCGTACAAGTACGCACTGTGCAATACTCAGAGGGTGCGTACTACTGAAAAAACCAAGAAAAACTAAATTCAATTTGACCCTAAGCTAACCCACCCAAATACAAAGTCACAGAGCCAAAAACCAGAAAATAAATGACTTTTCTCATATCAAAGTTGCATACAAAGGAAAATACTTTCACATCAATGGAGTCCCCAGTGGAGTCGCCATTTTGTCAGGCGGAAAGAGTCGATAGTGCGGACACAACCAACCTCCCTAGGAGCCTAAGACTCTCTAGTGACAAACAAGACAAACAAGAGCAATCCTTCTCTAAACATGCATTTACTATACGAGAAATCAAGTGTTTAGATCCTACCTGTAGTCCAACGCTGTTGTAGCAGTCCAGCCTCGCTGATCCGGATGAGCTCCTCCTTCACTTCGAAACCTGCATTCACTAACAATCAAACGATTAAATAGCACTTGATAATCTCATAAAATAAAACATATTTAACACATAGACCAAGGAGTACATGAAACAACTCATAAATAACAAGTTATTGAGAAGAATGGACTCATTTGCATTAATAGGAAACAAAAGGAACAATTACAACCTGAGCCTTGGTGTTGTGCAAGTCCCTCCCAGGGTCCATCAAGAGTTCTCCTTTACTTTGACAAAGCTCACCCACTTCCAAATAGAACAAGCAAAGATGGCAATCTCTCCTCACAAGCTTCTAAATGGGAGTCCTAATTCCAGCAGCATCTACCCTTAGAAATGTTTAGCTTTCAACCTCCCCTCCTTCTGGCCCAATGCCTCTATTTATAGTGCTCAAGAGGGAGTTAATCAGGTCCACCATCAATGGGATAATCCCCTCTTTGGATGGGATAGCTCCCTTATTGATGGGATAAGTTCCTCTTTGATAGGGGTACATGAACCATCTGGAGGCGCTCATACACGTCAAACATACTTCTAGAAGCCTCTGGAAATGACCACAAGTAACTTTTTTGGAGTGAAACTTGTGCTTTTTGACCTTTACAGGGGTACGCACCTGCCCCTTTACATACAGAGCGTACAAGTACGCAGCTTTTGTGAACATTAGGTGCGTACCCGCAAATAAGGCCGAGAGAATCTGCGTACCCAGAGATAAACACATTTACAAAGACTTTCTCTCTTTTTGGAGTTTTGACATGGAGAGCAGAGGCATAAGACTTGCCCAGGAGGATAGCATGACTGTTGATAGAGCCATACCAACTGTAAATATTCATGGTGACATTTTTTAGTGTAACACCTATCCTTCTTGCATGAGAACTCCACCAAGTCCCCTCTTGCAAGCATATATACACACTACAAGCTCTGTGCCTGGATCCACAATCTTTAGCACTGGTGCATGTGTCAACAATTGATTGGCCTACTCAAAACTATCTTCACATTCCACCATCCATTAAAACTTCTTACCTTTCCATTCCAATGATGTGATAGGATATGCAATGTGTGAGAAGTTCCTGATGAACCTCTTATAGTAACCTATCAATCCCATGAATGTTCTCACCTCATCTACATTCTTAGGAGCTTCCCATTACATGATGACCCTTATCTTTTCTAGATCTACTGCTATGCCTTCCTTGGAGACAAAATGTCCCAAGTAGTGTACCTCAGTCTGAAATAAGTTGCACTTAGATATGCTTAGCATAAAACTGATACTCTCATAGAAATCTCAGCATTGATGCTAAATGTTCGGCATGATCTTCCTCATTTTTAGAATATACTAGTATGTCATCAATGAATACAATAACAAACTTGTCCAAATAAGGACACAACACACTATTCATAAAACACATGAGTGCAGATGGAGCATTAGTCAAACTCAATGGAACAACAACAAACTCATAATGCCCATACCTAGTCCTAAACATGGTCTTGAAGATATCCTCTTCCTTGATGTGTACTTGATGGTACCCCAATCTCAAGTGGATCTTAGAGAACATTACTGCTCCCTTTAGCTGATAAAACAAATCATCAATCCCTGGCAAAGGGTACCTGTTCTTTATCTTTACCTTATCCAGCTACCTATAATCAATGCTCAATCTGAGAGTACCATCTTTCTTCTTTATGAACAACAATGGTGCGCCCCAAGGCGATACATTGGGTCTGAAGTACCCTTTGTCCAACATCTCCTTTAGCTGCAACTTCAAATCTACTGACTCAGGTGTGTTCATCTTGTAAGGTGCTTTCGATGCTGGAGCTTCCCATAGCACTAACTCAATAGAAAATTATACCTCCTTGTGAGGTAGAAACTCTAAAATGTCCTAATGAATTTGACCTTGAAACTACTGTAATACTGAGTAGCTTCTCAACACATCAACATCCTCAATGTCCTTACCCTTGTCACTGGAAATGTGTACTTTAAACATCACACAACGTTTTCTATAACTATGCTTAGCTTGCATAGTGGTAACCATCCTCACTAATATAGGCTTCTTCTTTCCCTGAAAGGTCCTCTTTTCCTCATTATCATCCACAAACTCAATGGAATTTTAGAAACAATCCACTTTGGTTTTGTAAATGTATAACCAATCCATACCCAAAAACATACTATACAATCCTAATGGAAATACATTCAAACGTGCTACTGTGGGAATACATTTAGCTCAAATGCACAAGGTCGTACCTAATGGTGAACTCACTTCTTTGTACCAGTAGCCAACTATACCAACCAAGATTCTACATGCACTTCTTTTCTCAAACCACAATTATTTACCAGGTCAGGATTAATATAACTATAGTTAGAGCTTGGATCAATCAAAATAGAAGCAACTTGATCACAAAGATTACCGTCTATCTTAATGATTGATGCCTGATGATCCACTTGCCTGTTTTCCACAACTGCATAGATCTGAGGAATATTATGACCAAAATCACTGATTATATTCACCTCCTAAGCACTTTAGATCTAGGGTCTACCACCAGTCTGATACCACGGACAATCCCTCTTATGATGATCCTTACCACGTATCTAAGATTGCAATGGTTCCCTACCACTGCTCTAGCCTGCTTCTCTCCATGTCCCTTCTCAACTTTATTGAATCTCTTTTAAGGAACTACATTACCTTTTTCACTTGGATCTTGAGGTCTTCCTCACTTTGGTGGTAATTTTTCTTTAGCTTTTCCATTTCTCTTCAAGTCATGTTTTGGCTCAACCTTGTGTTTTGACTACTCATAACAATGCTTCAACTTTTGGATGGCCTCCTCTAATGATCTAGTCTCATTGAACCCTATCTGGTCTCTATATTCAACTAGAAATCCATTGATGAATCTATGAACCTTGGCCTTCTCCTCTCTAAGGTAAGGCACATATCTTAACAACTCCAAAAATCTGCTAGTGTACTCCTCATCTATCATAGAAACCCATCCGCAACGCATAAAACTCCTTACCTCTACCATCATAGTACCTCTCAGACAAGTGATTCTTCTTGAAGAGCTTTTCAAATGCATGCTAATTCAAATCATCCTCATGTATTTCCTTGACATTATTCACATCTTCCCACCCTATATTCACTTTACCTTTAAGACTGAAAAGGGATATCCTTGCTTTCATGTTTTTTGAGTAATCATGCAATCTAAATAATTTCCTCATGACAAGCAGCAAAGCCTTCGCATCTTGTGATTTCTTCACCTCTCCATCAAAGGTAGGTGTCTTTTCCTTCTTGAACTCATTTGGTAAGTATCCCCTATCATTCCTCTTGTATTGATGATAATGATGTCTATTAGAGCCAAAAATAGAGTAATACATGTGTTTGTTACCCCTCCTATCCAAAGTTTCCAAAATCCCGCCATCTCTAATAGTGTCAGATCTATCTGACCTATGTCTAGTATGATGTATTCTGCCATATGCCCCATTATTTATTTCCTCATGTCAGCTAATCCGAACAAGTCCCCATCGCTACAAATTTGACAAACCATTAAGTAATATCACATTCACCTTTGCTTGTTTCTCTTGTTCTTGCATAATCTTGTCATTTTCTTCTTTGAAACTCCTTATTTCTTCCTTCAAGCTTCTCAATGTGTCTACCAAGTCAAAAGAGTTCCCCACACCATGTTCCCCATCTTATGCATAGGCAGATTCTATGTATTGTACCACCTTGCTAGCCATCTGATATTTTTCCTGCAAGGCATACTGTGTTAGCTAAACCAAATCACCATAAATCAATGTACTTTACCATAATCGGGGAGGACACCTTGTCTGCAAGATCATCAAATCAGAGTGGTGCATGTAAGACATAATCATAATCATATAAACATATATCAATAAGTGTATCAACGCATAACCATCATACTAAATAGGGTCCATTCATCAATGCAAGGCCATATCAACAATGCATGCTATGACCTCATGCATGACAACAACCATTACTCTAGTATACACATTGTCTCATGCAACTATCCACCTACATAATAAATTCCTAATCAACTACACATATGCATAACCACATGTAGTCGAGTATAAGTGATCAATTCTTTTAATCAACCTACAAGATTGATGCATGCAATCAAATAACTAAGAATGAAACCTAATGTACAAGGATGTAATCAAGCTACATATAATTGTAAAACCAATCATATACTCATGATGATGCATTCCATTAAATCGACATCAATTTCCTCATCATAATCTTAATACTACCATGATCAATATGATGCAGTGCAACAAGCACATGGAACGCAAGTGTAAGAGTTGCACATGAAATTGACATGCATGCATGACTGACACATGCACCCATATTTGTAGCACCATATATGACCCAAAGAGAGTGCAACTATGCCTTGATACCAATCTGTAACACCCCCCTCCAAGTCTACATAAACTAACCTTTCCAACCAAGGTAAACATGAGGAGATATGCTACTATAATCATTTTCAGCCTCCTATGTCACCTTAAGGAAGTGGAATCAACAGAACATCACATACAGTTATCCAATGTCATCAACATAACCCTTAGAGGACAAGTCAGCCACTGAGACAACCAATCCTTGGGTCCCACTATTATTCTGCATCTCTTAGGCTATAATTGTTGTCATGTTATGGGAAAAGGAGTGACCAAAAAACAAAGTCACTGTCATAGGCCTTCCTACCAGTTACTGTGGACCAGAATTGCCAGTTTTGTGTTAGCGACCCCGCGATTTAAGCCTATTTTATAGCTTAGAATCCTGGGCTTTGCCTAGAACTTGTTGAAAGTTTTAGAATTCATTAAAAGAATAATAACAATGTTGATCAATCAAAAATCACCCTGAGTACTAGGCCTAAGCATCCCCAACCGGGACTAACATTTTGTCAAACACTTGGCATCAATGCAACCTACAATTCTAGGATACAAGACAAAGAATAAGTGACTGAAACAACTTGTGAAAGATAACCAAAAGGATCACCTCCTTCTCCATTGAACTACTAAATCATCAATTAGGTCTTGCATCCATCGATTTAATAGTTACAAGTAAATACATGAAATAATCATGACATGAACCAGTCATTCAACCATGTTTATAACCAACATCAAACCATGTAAATATCATAGACATGAAAGCCATTAAATCCACATATAAAACAATGCAAAAGTAGGAGAAAGCAGCTTGTATTAATCATAGCCAAATCTGACCAGGTTTGGGACTTCCACTTACCACCTGACCATAAACATGTTTGAACCAAATCTCTTTCAGCTGGTCACCCTCATGCCATATTCCAAGCATGAATGTTGGATCTCATAGAAAAATCAATCCAAGAACAACCAAGGGAATCCAGAGGTTAAACCACATCCACCCTCACCAAACCGTGATCACACCAAAACCAGTTCTCCGATCATAACTGAATAGAGCATGGAATGCCATCTAGAATCCATCACTATCCTTGAGGAATTTTCCATCTCCTTGTCTTTGAGGCTTTATTGAAATAAAAACCTAGATCACTAAGCCATAAACCAAGACTTCTCCCTTTGGCTTTACTATTTATCTTGCCAAAACCAGTCGAGGGATTCCTAGGCCTTTGGGAATGAACCTTGAGACTAATATTTCCTCAGATTCTGAAATCCATCCTGCAAACGAAAACTCAAATACCAAAATAAACATCCCAACATACCATGGCGTCTAAGAAAAGGCTAGGCTAGTATGAAATCCACTGTCATAACCTGGAAAATAAACCATGCCACCAGCAACAAGAGAACCATACACCAACCTGAAAATCCATGCATGTGCAAACGAGCTAGGAAATCGCACATGCAAAAGGTTACCTGCAAGTAGTCGTGTTGAAGCTGCTTAATCCTACTTTTCTTTCCTTGTTCCTTGCTTGCCTTGCTTTCCTTTTCTTGTTATTCCTTTTCCTTGCTCCAACTAGAGTGCTCCAAGAAAAATATAAGTGACCAAGAGAGTGAGAGAGAGAGAGAGAGAGAATAATGAGAGAACCCCAAACTTGAACTAAAAAAAGGTTACCAACTAATCCGTAGAACCCTGTTTATGAATGACACCTCTAATTTATTCATTTTCCATTATTTTTATTCAATTTCCTCCTCACATGCAATCTATGACCTTTCACCTTACTTTTCTCCTAATTTCCTTTATTTTCATAAATAAATATGCCAAAATGTCATTTTTCCTTTTAATGCCTTTGTCTTAGCCTTTGCCAATGTAGAAATTCCCAATCCTGTAGACACCTGGTGATCCGGGTTTAAACAGGAACGCAACAAATTACAGAGATAACCATATACACAAAGATGCAGCGGAAATAATACTTCATTTCATTAATGGAAAATACTGAAAATATGCTTACAAACAGAAATGGAAATAAACTAGCTAGGGCGATGGTAGCTTATCTCTGAGAAGAGATGTGATGGCTACATGCCTCTGAACTGTGTTACAATGAGGCTCGAAGGCCTATTTATTGTTGAGAAACAATGGAAAAACCCTTAACATTCCAAAACCTAACCCTAGGAGATGAAATGCCAAACTGTGGGCCCCGTTTGGGGGTAAGTTGGTACATCAACTTCCCGGGGTCGTAACTTTGGCATATGATCTCCGTTTGACGCGTACAATAGCTCATTAGAAAGATCTATCTGAGCACTATCATTGTTGGAACAGCAACACTAGTCCATTCCATGGACTTGTGTTGCCCCAGATTCCCCAAAAAACGTCGTTTAGGGCCTCAAAACGGCTCCGGAAGTTCAGGACCCGAAAAACTGCTAAAAATAGTAAGTTGTGCTACAATTAAGGAAACTGAAAATGCTGAGAAAGACAATGGTGGGGGTCCAGGTGGACTTGGCAGGTGGCCACCAATATCCACCTGGATCATTCCTCCCCCCTTAGGAAGCAATGGTCCCCATTGCGTTGAGCTCCTCCATGAGATGAGGAAACTTCTGCTGAACTTGTTCCCTGGTGAGCCACTTGCCCTGCTGAAGGAGTTGGCCCGCTTTGACAACTCGATACAGTTGGATATTCTGTTGGCGAGTGTTCTTGATCTGTGTGTCCATGATCCGATCAGTTGCAGCTTGTTCCATGCAATCTGGATTTAATTCTGTGGGTTTGAGCTGTTCTGCAATGTCGGATGTGTCTAGCAATGGTGGAAAGTATGGCCGAAGGCGGTCCACATTGAATACTGGGTGCAGGCCAAGGAATGGGGGAATGCTGAGCTCAAATGCATTGTCTCCCATAGCCTTAGTAATGGTGTAAGGACCATATCGGAGTGGTCTCAATTTCCGATAGGCTCCAGTAAGACGTTCCTTTTGCAAATGCAACCAGACTTTGTCGCCCACCTGAAACTTGTGTGGCACCCGATGTTGATCATGTCGCTGCTTGTACTTGGCATTTGATTTCTCAAGAATGTCATGGACCTGCTGGCGAATATGTTGGATGCGCTCAATGAAGCTGGTGGCCTTATCTGTTTCGGACTGGACATGAGCTGAATTCATGTGAGTAGCTGCAAGTGGCATGGCCACATCAATGGGGCATAGTGGCTGGAATCCCAAACCCACCTGAAAAGGGCTATGGCCAGTGGAGCTGTGAAGAGCTCGATTGTAGCTGTGCTGAACGTAGGGGAGGCTCTCGTCCCATGTGCGTGGATGCTTTGAGTTATACATGCGCAGAATGTGCACAATCATCCTATTGACAACCTCTGTCTGGCCATCAGTTTGAGGATGGAAGGCTGTGGACTTCGTGAGTTTGGTGTCCAGCATTGACCAGAGACTGGACCAAAAGGTGCTGAGAAACCGACTGTCCCGATCTGAGATGATAGACTGTGGGATCCCAAAGTGCACCCACACTCGTTCAAAGAAGAGTTTAGCAGTGGCTTCTGCTGTGATATTCTTCTTGCAGGCCATCATAATGGCCATCTTTGAGAACCTGTCGACGACCACAAAAACACAGTCATTTCCATGCTTAGTGGAAGGAAGGCCTGACATGTAATCCATGGAGATGGATTCCCAAGGTCGACTAGGGGTAGGCAACGGGGTATAGAGGCCTTGCTTCTTAATGGTCGGTTTGGCAATGGCACAGGCAGTACATGATCGGATGTACTTCCCAACATCCTGTCGAAGATTCGGCCAATAGAAATAGTTTTGCAGTACTGCCACTGTTTTCTCGACCCCGAAATGCCCAGCAGCCCGACTGTAGTGTGCTTCCCAAATCATCTTGGCACGCTCGCTTGAAGGAACACAAAGGTGACCGAGGTGGCATAATAGGGCATCCTGGAGGTGAAAATCTGCAACCTGCCGACCCTCCAAGAGTGTCTGGTATGTGTGGCCGAATTCTGGGTCGCTTTTGTAGAGAAGTGGCCAATCAGAAGTCTCGTGCCCGCAAGAGTTGAGCACGGTGGTTAGCGCCATGATCGGTGGTCGACTGAGGCAATCTGCAACATTATTGGTGCTGCCCTTTTTATACTTGATATTCAAGTGAAACTGTTGCAGGTATGTAGACCACTTCTGATGGCGATCATTCTGCAATTTCCCTTGGGTCTGTATGAACTGCAGAGGTCGGTGGTCTGTGTGGATGACCGTTTCCTTCCCCAAAATGTAATGCTTCCATTGTCGGCAGGCCTGTACAATGGAATACATCTCTTTATCATAAGTGGGGTACTTCCGGACTGTGTCTGAAAGTGTTTCACTGTGATATGCCACTGGATGTCCATGTTGAGTAAGGACTGCCCCAATAGCATAGTCAGAGGCATCTGTCTCGACCTCAAATGGTTGTTGTAAATCTGGTAACGCGAGCACTGGTGCCGTGCAGAGGCGATCCTTCAACTCCCTGAATGCCTTCTGTTGAGATTCAGACCAAAAGAATTTTGCTTTCGCCCCGCCCTTGGTGACTTGACTCAAGGGCCAAGAAATATGAGAAAATCCCAACACAAACCTGCGGTAGAAGTTGGCAAGACCTAGAAAGCTGCGGAGCTCTGTTAGAGTGGTTGGAGAGGGCCAATCCCGAATGACTTGGACCTTGGCTGGATCGACATGCACCCCCTGTTCATCAATGATGTATCCCAGATACTGAACCTCGGTCATGCCAAAAGTGCATTTCTCCAAATTGGCACATAGCTTGTGTTGCCGCAGTGTTTGGAGAACCTGTCGGATGTGGTGGAGGTGCTCTTCCCAACTCTGGCTGAAGATCAGAATGTCATCCAAGTATACTACTACAAAGGAGTTGGTGAATGGCCGCAAGATGTCATCCATTAGCCTCATAAAGGTTGCAGGAGCATTCGTCAATCCGAAAGGCATGACCAACCATTCGAAGAGGCCCTCCTTGGATTTGAAGGCAGTCTTCCACACATCTGAGGGTTCAATTGGTACCTGGTGATATCCTGACTTCAGATCGATCTTGCTGAAATATTTCGCCCCCTTTAGTTGGTCTAGGAGGTCATCAATCCGCGGGATCGGGTACCTATTACGAACAGTGATCTTGTTTAGCGCCCGATAGTCAATACAGAGTCTCCACGTCCCATCCTTCTTCTGTACCAACACTATCGGGCTCCCACAGGGCGAATAACTCGGACGGATGTGACCTTTCTGCAGGAGCTCCTGAATCTGCCTCTTGATTTCATTGTTCTCCAGAACGGAGCGCCGATAAATTGGTCCATTGGGTAGCGGCGCACCTGGGGTCAGATCGATGGAGTGCTTGACTTGACAGTGCAGAGGAACCCCTGCCGGGGAGGTGAAGATGTCTTCGTACTCCTCCACAATCTTGTCCATCTGTAGCTGCCGTGCAGAGGGACCCCGTTTGGAGGCCGCGGCCACTGTCTTCTTCTTCCCTTGAGGGCGTATCATCAGGAAAACAAATTTCCTGGTTTTGGAAATGATCTTACTGCATTGTTTTGCAGTAATCAAAGAGATGGCGGCAGGTGGTGCTACCTCTGGTATCCTGAAGAACTTATTTCCCAATGTAATGATAACAGCACGGGGCCTTGATTCATACACAGCATGTCGCTTCCACAAGTATGGTTGTCCTAGTAATACATCACAAACTTCAAGGGGAGCAATGTCACACAATACCTCATCCGTGAAGGGCTTGATGTTGTATGGAAGGCGACACTGCTGGCTCACGCGAAGATCTCGCCCTTGGTGAAGCCACCCAATGGTGTATGGTTGTGGATGTGCTGTGGTCGGTAAGCCCAACCGCTTCACGACCTCTGCCGAAATGAGGTTCTTTTGACTCCCGCTATCAACAATGAACTGTATCGGGGAGCCCTTTACCCACATCTGGGAGTGGAAGAGACGCTCCTCCTCCTCTGGATCTTCGGGTTCATTTTTCTGGATCTTTGCGGTAGCAACAGTGGCGCTGGGATCCGCATCAATGATCTGCTTCCCTTTTTCATACCCCTTATCGGGTTCTGACTCAGAGTCGGAACATGCATCTGATTCTGAAACCTTTAGCTCAGCCACCAGTGACTGCTTGGCCCGACACTCACTTGTGTTGTGAGTGGAGCTCTTATGGAACTCGCACCATTTTCCAGTGTCCTTTCTCGGCTTCGCGGCGTTGCTCTTTGCTTGCAGCTTCGGCTGGTTGTCTTGGGCTGTCCCGCCTTGGCTTTGTCCTTTGTTCTGTGGTTTAGGGGCACCTTTCCCCTGCTTTGGATTCGCAGATCCAAAGTCTCGCTTCTTTTGTTTAAACTTCTGCTCGACCTTGACGGCATACCGGTATGCTGCGCCGAGCGAGGGGATGTTTAGGAACTGTATTTCTTCCTGGATGTACTTGTGCAGGCAACCACGGTATTTGAGTATCAAATGTTGCTCCGAATCCTTGATACCCAACTTTGTGCGAAGGGTATGGAAAAGATTGGTGAACTCCGGCACGTCTTGGTCCCTTCCCTGCCGCAGCGTGGTCCACTTTATGTATTCATCCTCATAGCTTCCGACAGGGTAGTACTGCTCCTTGATGGCATCCCGAAACGAATCCCAGGTGGGTGCGGCTGAAAATAGTGAGCCAGTACTTTCATCCTTCTGCTCGCAGTAGGTTTCCCACCAGTCCTTGACGTGGGGGGCTGCTTTGAGAAGAGCAAAAACAATCTTTTCCCGACTCGAAAATTCATGAACAGAAAAATAACCCTCTAGCAGATTTAACCATTTATCTACGGCATCGGCGTCTATCTGACCCTCGAATATGGGGATTTCAAAATTAACTTGTACCTTAAAGGGTGTGGCGTTTCCAGAGGAGCTGCTGGAAGCCGATGTGCCGCTTCTGGGTAGCCGCTGAAGGATCTGCGCAAAGTTGTCCATCATCGCGTTCCGTTGTCGCTCGAGCGCTTCTTCGAGCAAGATTTTGATGGGATCTCCTGCCCCCTCGTCTTTCTTCTCGTCCGCCATGGGAGGCCGTCGGGATTTGCGAGGCTGGTCTTGCAAAGGTTCAACCAGTTCAAGCCCTAACTCCTTATATCCCGACCTTGTTGGGGACATGCAAAGAAAAACAGAGAAAAAGCAGACCGCTCTGATACCACTGATCCGGGTTTAAACAGGAACGCAACAAATTACAGAGATAACCATATACACAAAGATGCAGCGGAAATAATACTTCATTTCATTAATGGAAAATACTGAAAATATGCTTACAAACAGAAATGGAAATAAACTAGCTAGGGCGATGGTAGCTTATCTCTGAGAAGAGATGTGATGGCTACATGCCTCTGAACTGTGTTACAATGAGGCTCGAAGGCCTATTTATTGTTGAGAAACAATGGAAAAACCCTTAACATTCCAAAACCTAACCCTAGGAGATGAAATGCCAAACTGTGGGCCCCGTTTGGGGGTAAGTTGGTACATCAACTTCCCGGGGTCGTAACTTTGGCATATGATCTCCATTTGACGCGTACAATAGCTCATTAGAAAGATCTATCCGA
This sequence comes from Pinus tabuliformis, assembly GCA_031772625.1. Taxonomy (NCBI): domain Eukaryota; kingdom Viridiplantae; phylum Streptophyta; class Pinopsida; order Pinales; family Pinaceae; genus Pinus; species Pinus tabuliformis. The sequence continues at coordinate 1,269,372,227 of CM062807.1, read as the reverse complement.
GCACTATCATTGTTGGAACGGGCAACACTAGTCCATTCCATGGACTTGTGTTGCCCCCGGATTCCCCAAAAAACGTCGTTTAGGGCCTCAAAACGGCTCCGGAAGTTCAGGACCCGAAAAACTGCTAAAAATAGTAAGTTGTGTTACAATTAAGGAAACTGAAAATGCTGAGAAAGACAATGGTGGGGGTCCAGGTGGACTTGGCAGGTGGCCACCAATATCCACCTGGATCACCTGGTAATGTAATGTACTAAAGAAAAACACTTGATCTACTTCTACAAACAATTTAGCATAAGCTTAATCAAACATGAGCAACATCAAGCATGAATAGATATAACTGAGAATGAGAAGTAATCAACCATAATGTTATAGACATTTTTGTGCCTTACAGCATTGAGCATGAAATCTCCATAATCCAAGGGATCCAAAGTCCATAAAAGAGTTGTTCCTACTGCTAAAGGAACAAGGTCAACAAGAGACAGCTTCTCCCAAAAGCTCTCCACCAAAAACCACTCAGAAACAGTCAATTCAGGATCAATTCAAAGGTTCCACTAGCTGTCTGTGTTGAAATGCAGAGATTACACTGGCTAGGTGCACTGCAACGCAGGTAGAAGCACTACCAGGGTGCGCTGAGCGGGAAATGACAAATGGCAAGTTCATTCAACGAGGTGGAAAGACCCTGGAAGCTTCCAGAATCTTCCTCAATGACACTTGCCTCAATGAATTCGACTAGTGATGAGTAAGAGGTTCTCAACCTCCAAGTGGAAGCAAGAACTGACAGAGAGAAGCCACAAGTCAAAACATAAGCTGACTCATCCTCTCTGCTTACATCTATATATGGATCTCTCACCCAGAGGTTCAGGACGCTGGAATTTTGTACTTTGCAGAGAATTGTTGTTGGTTTGAGATTGAGATTAGTACATTGGGTGATTTATGCTTTGTTGGAGGAGAGGAAGGGATTCTTTTGCTGGGAGGTAGATGCTAGATCGGGACTCACTTGGTTGTATCTCCTCTTGAACCTTGTTATCATATCAATAAAGCTACTTGAGTTTCTCCTATATGCTTGTATTTCAATGATGTTTTGTTATATTTGCATATTTAGTTTATATCTGATCCTAAACTAGTTATGAATGTGAATCTATATCTTTTGTGTAGTTTTCCTCTCTTGTGATCTTGCAGGAACTGGGTGAAGCTGGACCAGTGAAAGAGCAGGCAACGGGAAGCGAACGAAAGAGAGAGTGATTGGATCGACAAACTAGCGGAAGACACCGGTTAGTTACATCCTTCTTTCTCTATTTGCATCTCATAAAGAAGAATACTCAGATAGTTTTCCTTGTTTGTTGCTAAGGCACTACCACCTCTTAGAGTGGGATAGGGGCTTTCCGAATTGGATACTTTTCCCAACAACAAATTGGCGACTCCGCTGGGGAAAGTATCTTGTTAGTTTATTTGTGTTTCCATTGCTATTCATTTCATAAACTCAAGAGTGCCGAATCGAACTGCATTTGCTATTTACAAATGCAAAGTAGAGATCAGCTACTCTAGTCCACTCACTGGGCCTGTTTATGATCTGAACAACTGATCCAAAAGTGCTCTAACAGCCCTTTGTGATAGATCTTAGTCCTCCTATAAATCATCCTCCTAATTGTACCTAATTGATAGCTTTTATCCAGCCAAAAACTGTAGATCAAACTGCAAACCGTAACCCAGAACCCAGAAACAACTCTCGTTTCTGCTTCAGCGCAGACTCTATGAAGAGGTTCTGCATTTCAACGCAGGTCCCGTGAAGGCTACCTGCGCTAAATGTCAGATTCTCTGTGTTGAGGGTGCGCTGATCAGTCTTTGCCTTGTGCAGTTGTGGTTCCCTGCTTCCTTTTGCTCAGTTTTCTCTCTATTTTTTGCAGCCTGTTATCAGTCAGTGTACCTATCTGAAACCCCTTTTCTTTGCCTCAATTCCACCTCGGTTGTATAAAGAAACTGTATTTGTTCTTTGTGTATTTGTTACATCATTTGCAGTTTCCCATTACAAAAGTAAACTAGTCATACTGTCGCCCCTAGATCTAGACCTGTCGTAAGTGTCGTTTTGATCTTAGGAGTGAGTTTGTTTGCTGTTCACAGTTGATTTAGCTTTTACTTTTGTCTTTTGGTTTGAATTTATGCATTTCAAAGTGTCGAAACAAGTAAATCATAAAGTGTCGTAATCGTCTTTTTGATTTCGAAAAAGGAACTTGTTTGTGTTTTCACTTGAAATCGAATTCAAATTTATATAACAACTTTCTTTTTAGGCATCAATATTGAGAAAGTGAAAACAAATACATGCATATGTGCATTTGCATTTTGACAGTTTGTATGTTGATTTAGGAAAAAGTGCATTACTGTGTGCTCTATGCTCTTTGAGAAAAGATGGTGTCTTTCTTTTCCCCTTGTAGCTAGGATTTTCATTGTTGAAAAGATATAAAAGCTTGCTTATCATCTTTAGACTGCATTTAGGAATTGTATCATACATCTCGTGGTGATCCAAAAAGGCAAACTTCTAAGAAAGATCAACCTAAAATAAATTGAATGAACTTAACAACGCTTTGTAACATAACGCACAACATAGAGGTCTAGGCTAGAGACGTGTTCCGACGTCGTAAAACCTGGTCACTGGTCGCCTCACTGATGGTTGGGTGATTCCTCCTGAGAGACGATAAGTGCCAGTATGAATTGTGCTCCCACATACCGTCGCATATATATTGGGAGACCCCTATAGGAATAAAACCTTTATCCATAGGAAGTCGTGTCGACCGCCCTACTGATCGCAATGCACTGAACACAGCATTCAGGAAGATTGACCGCATGTACCCTAAAAAGTATTCTGTGGTTTTGCGAAAAGTTTGGCACACCCTCTACCTAGAACTCCAGAGCAGTTCCTTTTGGCATTTTTCAGACTCTATAACAGAAAAAGTCCATCCGATCATTTGTCACTTCGGGCTCGTTAAAACATCGAAGGAGACTAGAGTCATCTTTAGCTTTTTCTCGACTCTTTAAAAGTGAAAAAGCAAGTTGTGTCTAAGCGTCGTTAAAAATTTATTTTAAACGGAACAATCACCCCTTTTTCCTGCGTTGATCTTTAGGTTGAGAAAATGGAGCCCACCAACCAAGGAATTCCCCTTGGTGGAAATCCTAGTCCCTTCTCCTCTTGGGGAGATGTTGGTGCGCCCCATATGGCCACATTATCGCTTCCAGGACTGACAATTGGTCTGCCGGTCTGGCTTTTCTCAACCAATGTCGTTCAGAACACCACTATTCCTCAACAATCGAATCAACAATTAGACGAGTCTAGAATTTCCCACCAACCTTCTACTTCCTATAATTCTTCCTCTCTTCCTTCCTCTTCGCGTGACGGAACTGGTAAGACTAAAAACCAAGTTCCTAAGGAGAAGAAGGAAAAGAAGAAGAAAGAGAAAAAGAAGAAGGAGCCAAAGGCAAATAAGGGAAAACAAGTGTCGTCTGATGAAAATCCACACACAGCACTGACCAGGCCTAGATCGCCATGTGTCATTTGCAAGGGAGACCACTTTCATAGAGATTGTCCCTGCATCCCTCGGATACTAAGGGACTGGTCTCCCCGTTTGCACAATCCGGTGTCGTCAACCTCTGATAGCCATGTTGAAAGTACACCGTCAACTAGCGAAAGTGAAGTTCTAGGACAGAAAGGGAGGGCTAGACCTCCCTGTAGACTGTGCGAAGGCAACCATGCCCTCCATCGTTGTCCCTTCTTAGACGAGGCTAAAAGAGTCTTGGAAGATCGTCCGGTTTCACCGTTACGACTTCCTCCTGGATACAAAAAACTCTTGCCAAGTCCTTCGTTAGTTGAAAATCCAGCTCGCCCGCTCAAGTGGTCAGCTGAAGCGTCTATCATTGAGGATAAACCGACTGAATCCATACCCGACGAAAGTCAAAAGGTCGAGGCGGCAGTTGACCCGGTCTTGCCTTCAGAGGATTTATCTTCGAATGATACAGTCACTGAAGAGGATAAGGATGACACCATCCAGATTCTTTTCATCAACACAGACTCTGACGAACACGGGGGCAATGCACCCATTCCTTTATCGCAGGAAGGAACTTCGTCAGAGCGATATCCGGCCGTCTATTCGGTCCCACCACCAAGCAACCTAGTTGTGTCCTTCGACTGGAACCAACTAGGCAGACCCCGGTTGCCAGCCAGCATACCATTCAGAATTATCGTTCAAATATACAGAATGGTAATGGCTGGCACCATCATTGATGAGGGAGCATCTGTGAGTATCCTTTCCTCTATTGCTTGGAAAGCGCTTGGTTCGTCAACGCTTTTGCCTGAAATGAGAAATCTGACAGGCTTCGATAAAGGAACCAGTCGACCTTTAGGGATCCTACCCAATGTGCCTATCACATTGAAAGGGAAGACCGCTCAAATGAACGTGATGGTCGTTCAAGGACCCTTGGATTATAACCTACCCCTTGGACGAGACTATATATATTGCATGGGAGCCATCGTCTCCTCACTCTTTAGAGTAATGTGTTTTCCGCACAAAGGAAGAGTGGTCAAGCTCGTGGACCAGCTTTCGTTTCCCGGACCACGCATCGCAAATAGTCACATACCATCCCTAAATGGTCTTTTCATGCAAGAAATGTCTCAACCCACGGTCCTTCCTCCCGATGAGCGCGAGTGATTCGGAAGGATATGACTGGACCCCAGGGGGCATGCGTCCTGGTCTGCTTCGGCAGGAAAACTTTGGGTATAGGGTAGGTTTCCGCGGGAGAATATGACTAGTCCATACCCCGTCCGTGATGGAAGAGGGGTTGTTCTAGAATAAGATTCTTTTTTCAAAGTTATGTGAAAGGGCGGGCGTCGTCATTCACCTTTGTTCATCTCGGTGGACATCGCCGAAGAAGTGTTTTGTTTGAAAGATTAATAGAACAATCTTTGGGTAACCTGAAAGAGGTAGGCCTCTCTCGGTAAAACAAATGTTTTGGTGGAAAATGAAGTAGGGGTAACCTTGAAATCATACTTTATACCTGGGGGCATGCAAATCTTTTGGAGTGCAAGCAAGGGGCGGCTATTTATTTTTTAAATTTTTAGGTCCTCCCTTTAAACCTGTAGGTCTAACCCTTTAAACTCATAGGATTAGTCGTTTCCGAACTTGCATAACGAAAGGATTCGGGGAAAAGCTTTGTAAGGTGCAAGCTCCATAAAAAATGGAACCTTGAATGAGACATTCTTATCATATGACTGGATTAATCGAGCAGTTTTAGCACATAGTTCATGCTCGTTAAAAAATAAACATAAGATCGAGCAAGTATTTCAATCCGCGTTTAAGCTCGTTAAAAAATGAACTACCCGGTAAATAACCACTGCGAATGTAGATTTATTAGCCATTAAAGCCTTGGTCGTGTTTGCACCATCACCTCCACTTTTCCATTGGCCGATCATTCACCTCCATTTGATTGTTTACCCATTTTGAGGGACAGTTGCGAAGAGTGATTTCACTTAGCCATCCTTGTGACACTGCCGTGATTGGAAAATTCCAAACCTTACCTGGAATCAGCTGCTAACCCATTTCATCACTCGTTCCTCAAAAGACGAGTCTTCTTTAAGCTCTTTTCATCTGACTCGTAAAATATGAAAAGATTGCCGAGTTTTGGCCTTCCAGCTCGTTAAAGCAACCGGAAGTGCTATCCCTCCTCTAGATTTTAATCTTTTTGGACCTGAGGGATTATTGCACAAAAAGATCGAGCGCTTGTTTTGTTCGGCTCGTTAAAACTATCGAAAACTCATCCCTTCTGTATTGTTTTATACTTTTTCGGACTTAAGGGATTAGATGACGAAAAGGAACTTTGGAGTTATCTTTACGTACCTTTTCAGACTCTCTAAAATTGAAAAGGACCGAGTTATCTTTGTCGTTAGACTTGTTAAAAAGCATTAATAGCGACAAACTTGTCTTTAGACGAGAACGAGTTTCACTATCGCTAGGCTCGTTAAAACATAGCGATGGGTTTGCCCGAAGGGAAAATTATAGAACAAGCATATGTTATCCTCCTCAAGCTTGACAAAAATAAAGAGGTATTGGTCAGAAATGACTGGGGAAAAATTGGGAAGAAACTCAAAGAACTTTTATTGGTAGCAAGTCGCTCTTGAACATGACACTTCCACTCCGTGCCTGAGTCGGGTTGGATTGTTTCATTCACCGGTCACATCACCATGGTCTCGTCATACCATCCACCATTGGGGTAAATGCTACCAATCCATCACACAAGTTTTGCCGATATGTTCAAGAGAAGTCATCCAGAGAAGTCAACCGTGTCCCATCCACTACTATACATTATCCTTCATCCTTTCATGACCGCCACCCTGAACCATATATCATCAGATCGTTTTCACCTCCATCAAAATCATTTGCTCCGTTCCGTGTCACTGATGTGGGATACATTAAGGCCCTCCTTTGACGGATCGCTTCTTGTCGACATCAGCTCATTATCCAAGAAGTTGATCTAGGAACAGCCCATTCACTACTTTGAAGCTTGCATGCCTCAATGGCAAGTTTCTCACTTCCGGCGACAGGTATACATCAATGACCTTCGACCGAAAGATTTTGCGTGGTGTTTGACGCCAAGTCCTTTATTCGCACCACGTGAATTGTACTGCAGTACCTTGAGGGTCATTATCATTATCAGTGATTCCTCTCGCGCTTGTTAACAGTTTACATCATTGACTGGTAATCAAGCGATGTCTTTCCATGTTCGACTTCAGAACATTTCTCACATGGATCGACTTGTACTTAGAGTGAAGATTGAACGAGATTGAAGACCCCGGATCTAGTTTCATCCATCCGGGCTGCGATATATATTCAGGAAAAATAAAGACATTGACATGTACAACATTGCAACAGATAATCATCCTACCAAAAGGATGATGATTTCATCAAAATCATCAGTCTACCATCAGACGATTGTCTGTTCTATGTACAGAAAAATGAATTTATAAAGCTGAGCATGGGAATGCCCACCTCAGCTAGAACATGAAAGCAGTATGAAAAATAATGTATTGTATTGTATCTTATTACAGGTCTCCTCCTAGCATCGAAAGAACTTCGGATCCTCCTAATAAAGCATTTCACCCGATAAACGGCCTCATACTTTAGGGGGAAACTGTTATAGACATTTTTGTGCCTTACAGCATTGAGCATGAAATGTCCATAATCCAAGGGATCCAAAGTCCCTAAAAGAGTTGTTCCTACCCCTAAAGGAACAAGGTCAACAAGAGACAACTTCTCCCAAAAGTTCTCCACCAAAAACCACTCAGAAACAGTCAATTCAGGATCAATTCAGAGGCTCCACTAGCTGTCTGCGCTGAAATGCAGAGATTACACTGGCTAGGTGCACTGCAATGCAGGTAGAAGCACTACCAGGGTGCGCTGAGCAGGAAATGACAAATGGCAAGTTCATTCAACGAGGTGGAAAGACCCTGGAAGCTTCCAGAATCTTCCTCAATGACACTTGCCTCAATGAATTCGACTATTGATGAGTAAGAGGTTCTCAACCTCCAAGTGGAAGCAAGAACTGACAGAGAGAAGCCACAAGTCAAAACATAAGCTGACTCATCCTCTCTGCTTACATCTATATATGGATCTCTCACCCAGAGGTTCAGGAGGCTGGAATTTTGTACTTTGCAGAGAATTGTTGTTGGTTTGAGATTGAGATTAGTACATTGGGTGATTTATGCTTTGTTGGAGGAGAGGAAGGGATTCTTTTGCTGGGAGGTAGATGCTGGATCGGGACTCACTTGGTTGTATCTCCTCTTGAACCTTGTTATCATATCAATAAAGCTACTTGAGTTTCTCCTATATGCTTGTATTTCAATGATTTTTTGTTATATTTGAATATTTAGTTTATATCTGATCCTAAACTAGTTATGAATGTGAATCTATATCTTTTGTGTAATTTTCCTCTCTTGTGATCTTGCAGGAACTGGGTGAAGCTGGACCAGTGAAAGAGCAGGCAGTGGGAAGCGAACGAAAGAGAGAGTGATTGGATCGACAAACTAGCGGAAGACACCGGTTAGTTACATCCTTCTTTCTCTATTTGCATCTCATAAAGAAGAATACTCAGATAGTTTTCCTTGTTTGTTGCTAAGGCACTATCACCTCTTAGAGTGGGATAGGGGCATTCCGAATTGGATACTTTTCCCAGCAACACATAACACAAAAGATATATCACTGGGAAAAGCACCATCCTGAAACCCCAACTCTGTATTATCATACAAGTGGAAATCTTGTTCAAGTTACAAAAAGAATCAGCTCTCAAGCTATCCTGCTCTCTCTGTAATCAAATAATACAACTCACAGACTCAATATACATAGAATATATCTTCTTCAAGCCCTCTAAGCCTCCTATTTCCTTGTGTAGTTTTGATTGAGGTCCAATGATATCACATGTGTGAATTGCCCTCATCACACTCACTGTAACCTCAGGTCCAACTATGCAATCCATAAGGAATAATATTCCTTCTGCATGCAAGCAATATTCACCAAGGAATATCCTAGCAACTAATAGTACACTGTCCCTTTATCTGATCTCAACTGGGTCCCTGAATGAATTGACATGCATGAGTTATCCATGAGTGAATGTTCAGTTATCTGAATTACAGTAGTTACATGCATGCAAGCATTAACTAATTGAACTCACATTAATTTAACAAACTATTAAATTAATCTACCTAGACTTGACTAAGTTAAACTACGTCAACTAATTACAACTCATCCTTATCTCTTTAACCAAAGGTTAAATTCTTCAATCAAAGGAGAAATTGTTGCATGTCCTCACATAGACTTCCAGTTTGATTTTCCTTAACTAATAAACTCAATATGAATTAATTAATTAATTTTCAAACTGTTGTTGATATCAAATTCGAATTTTATGTCCTATGTTTAGTCCAGGGACTAGCTAAAATAAGAAGGGATCCCAAAATGCTATTTTTTAGAAAAGCTATTTTTAGCACTTTCACTTTTCACCCATTGTTGCTAAGATCTCCAATGGCTAAACTGCTATTTATAGCTCAGTTATTTATAACAATGCTATTTTTAGCATTTTCTATTTTTAGAATTTCGTGTTGCAAATCTCAACACTCCCTCTCAACAAGAAAGGGATTGTCAGCAACCCCGATCTTGTCTCTGTGGAACTTGAACTTGCATTTTGACAATGCCTTAGTCAAAATATCTACATCCTGCTCCATGGAGGCACTTCAGTGCTCGATGCTATCCAAATCATATTCACTATACCTCAAGGATCAATGGCTATAGTTTCAAATGAAGACATTAGAACAATAGGGAACAATTCCACTCCAAGACTATAGAAAATTCATAGAGCTATGTCACAAGGGCACCCTCGAAGACAAGGCCAAAATATCTTAATTTTACCTACACAACTTTTCCTTGACAGATTTGAATGTGCAGAACCCCAATGCAAAGTTGGGGGACTTGCATCTGATGGCCCTTGCATCATGGATGGGTCATGAGAAGGCCAGGGATGAGGAACTAAAGAGAATAGTAGAAAAAGGGGAAAGAGATCCCCTCTACATCAGAGTAGAACAAATAAATTCCATGGTTGTCATTAGTAACCACAACATCATTTCCAATGATTCCCAACTTGCACCAAGCTACCTGGCTACACAAGAACAGGGCATATCCCATTTTGAGAAGACTTTAAGATTGGTGGGGAGTGAAATCCATGAATCACGTGAGAGGAGATGGAGCAAACTGTCACACTATCTAAGGATCAGAGAGTACCACACCCATGAGAGGTTGAGAAATGTTGTGGAAAGGACCCCCTTGTATAAGAGTTCCATGCAGAGAGTAAAGATAAAGTGAATTGGACTAAAACTGAGTCCACCCTTGTTTGTGGGTCTGTTAGAAGGTAGGAAGGAAGACGATAAAGGAAAGCAGTGGAAAGAGATAGAGAAAGATGCAAGGTTCTATCCTCAAGAGGAAACTCCATCAACAAAGGCCTAGGATGTTAGAGACGCCACAAGAGCTATGAAATACATGGATATATAATAAGTTTCTTAGAGGATGATGAACACTTTTAGTAGGGGGTGACGATGAGGTTCATCAATAGGTAAACTATATGAGTCACAATCCCACTCTCCATCTTATTTAAATTAACTTTTCTCACATTTATTTACATGTTTTGTTATATTTTTCTTAGTGAGAAGACTGAAGGTGAGTTACTATATCATGTGGCCTAATGTGTATTAAATGCAGGAATTGGAGCAGTTTTGGGTTAACTTAAGTGCAAGAACATGAAGGGGGAAAGCAAGAGATATTTTAGCAGATTGGTTTCCCTCCTTAACTCCTCAAATCATTTGAATATTCCACCACCATATCCCATCATATCGGAATTACTAGCAACTAAGAAATCTGAGTCCATTGATATCCAAGCTAGTGACAATTAAGAAAGAGTCATACTCGAGTTAGCGAGACAAATCTCCCTATTTTCTAGGGATTTTTTGAGACCTCTAGTTTTGTGTAAATAAGAGAGACAAGGGACTCATTAGTACTGGATTTTTTGATGTAGCCAAGAGGCAATTAGAACTGAAACATTATGATTGTTATTCTATTGTTGTATTCAACATTTTGATGATAATGAGAAATTTTACCTTGATCCGGCACTGAGTTGACTCATACGACTAAATATCTTGGTTTAGGGCCCAACCCTAGCAACAAAGGTTCCTCTTTTTGTATTTGTATTCTTAGATTAAAATGATAGTTAGTTGCTAAAGTTATTTATGTTTTCTTTAGATTAACAAGTATTTGAATGATTGCTTAATCTTGTTTCCATTATTTTGAAGAAGTAGATCAGAGGTGTAGTAGTGAAGGAAGGTTCTCTAGAAAATATTGTGACATTGGCCTCTTCCTCATCTCCCTCATGGGATCATGATTAGAGGGTTCCATTCTCACAACCCCAAAAACATAGTTGTCTTTTAGTCATTGCATAGCTTAGGGTTCATTTTTAGATAGATCATTGTTTATGATTTCTTGGAAGTGCCTGCACTTGTTATTTTGTTTCTTGAGTTTTCTATATCTTAAAAAGGAATTCCATTTCATAGATCTAGTCATTAGAAATAGATAGATCAGCCTTCTCAAATTCAATTCATCTTTTCCATGTTGATATGTAGTGATGCATAAATGAAGAGAAAAATGGGTTTTGTTACAAGGATTGCTGATCTGTAGGGAGGAACTCATCTAACGATCTTCACCTAAGCCCTCTCCACATTCTATGAAGGCATACCAGCCCATAGTCCAAATCTCCATTTTGCAGCCACCGTGAGTAGCCACCTTAGGCAAATCTAACTTCCCTATAGAGTTTGGCTTAGCCTCGTGCAATGTGAACCTTCCCTACACCTTATCTCACTATCATACATCTCTCCAACACCTCATTCGACTATTCTTTCCCTCCTAAAGATTTCATCTAACTTCTTGTAGAAAACCAGGACATCCTATAGCAAACTAGGACATCTTCTAGTAGTTTCTTGTAACAACTATAGGATCTCCTATTGTAGCCTGTTTGACCCTGTTTTGACCAGATATGCTAGTTTGAGAGTAGGTTAGGCCCTCATCATGGATTCCAAGCCTATCATTGCTGTTGAGGTCATCTCTCCCATACCTTCCCCCCTGCAAGATCAAACAGAATAAGCATGGTATTTACATTTCTGAATTTAGAAATTAAAAGACTCTTTTCCTGCAAATAAAAAATGAAATAATTGGTGCATGCTTATATAAATCATAGAATGATAGAACAACTTCCCACGTCCAAATAGTCCAAATAGCTAGATCATCAATTGCACAACTAACCTAGTTTTTTTCTACAAGTAATTTGTGTTATTTCCTAGCTAGATGATTTATGACATTTGATAACATTTATCTTTCAACAACTTTCATTTCCTAAATAGGAAAGAACTTACTTTCATACATTAGAACTAGCATTAAATTTGTTGTGAGTGGTGAAACTCCTTATAGTTAATAGAATACTGGTCTGGAGCCATATTGGTATAGCACCCTAGTTGAGAAGTGGCATGAGCAGAATGGTACATCTGTTGTGTATATAGCATTGTCACGTCCAAGTTTGTATGAAGCCCTTGTTTGATAATGTAAAGTTGGTAGCCCTAGGAGTTGTAGTATCCTTGCTGCAATATTGAGGCTCATCAATAGCTTCGTTCTCGTGTTAGTAAGAATGCATATAAGTATGATCTTTACACTGGGCAGTCTTTGACAAGTCTATATCACCAATCTTACAAACCATACGATGAGACTACACCCTTTTTCATGAAAATATTCCATGCTAAATGTAGTATCCATAACTAAAATTAATTTTTTGCATCATGATATCACATTTATTAAATAATGAAATTATCATTATAAAAGTCCAATTCCAATACAATGAGTCAACCACAGTTTGCAAGACGTTTTTGTAAAAACTCGCCTTGGAAGAACTAGTGAAATATATGAAACCGCTCTGAATTTTTGGAAAATGCTTGCATTGAAGTCAAGTTGGGTCCTTCTGTAAAAAACTCAGATCACGAATGTTTGAATTTTTTCTCTGTTTTTCCACAATAGGCAACTAAAATTCACTTCCTGGGCCATTTTTGAAAATTAGTTTTCATAATGATTAATCATAAATGGAGCCAAAGAACACATCCATTATGTAATATGAATCAATTTTAGAATTTTTTCTAAGCTTATCATTTCCTTCTTGCATGTTTGAATATGGATTGTCACTATTGGTCATTCTTCTAAGTTCTTTATTCTTAATATTTATAACATCTTCTTCCATGGCAACTCACAACTCCCCTCTGAGCTCATTGATAAAGTTTATGACATGCTCTACAACAGAAACTGGAACACACTCAAAAGGGAGCTGAATAGATGGGTCAATATCGCCATTTTTGAAACAAAATATTCCTCATGGTGTTTTTGAAGCAACATGATCAAATAGACCCAAGTGTTTCTTCGTTGAAGATCTCAACCTTGTAAAAACAACATTTCCCTCCAAATATGCAATAACAAATTGTAAGCCCTTCTTCTCCAAAGCAATATTTTGATGTTCCATTTTTGCATAGAAGATTGTGTTATATTCAAGGATTTATGGAGTGCTCGGTAGACTAAAATCATAATCATAAAATATTGGAACCATTTTGTTCACTATCATGGATGGAAAATTTAAGTATAATCGCATTGCTAAAATTTCAATACACTAGAAAAATATAGATATTTTGTTTATATAAATGAATTTATGCATGCAAGCTGTAACTTGTTGAAGTGAAGCTTCATCCACAAACCATGATAAAATGAAGAAAATTTTCCAAACATGAGTCTTTCACCAAAAAATTTAATAAGGAACCTCATGTTTTTTATAAAACACCCTTGATTAACTGATAAATCGAGAGTGCCCTAGTCAATCCTTTTTGAATTACCCAAATCAAACAAAGCCACTTTGAATTGTTTCATCCAATGTGAGTGCCATCAACATACAATGAATTACTTCTATGCCACTATCATCATCACTTCACTGAGAAAAATTAAGCTAGAACAAGCCCCAACTTAGTCAGCCATCTCAAAAAGGTCCTCCAAAATGGCACACAAAGACATGTGAAAGTGCTCATCCTGATGAGGTTGGAAAGACAGGAAAAAGGAGTTATACTAGAAAAAATAAATATGATGTAAATGATTATGATTCACCTATTTATATGGATGTTTCTTATGATTGTGGACTAAATTTAACCACATATTTTGAACCAACTTCCTTCAAAGAAAACGCTTCTCATGATGAATGGAAAGAAGCAATGCAAAAAGAGTATGATGCCTTGATAAAGAATGGCACTTGGAAATTGGTTGATCCTCCATTGGGAATCAAACCAATAGGCTACAAGTGGCTCTACAAGAACAAGTATAAAGCTGATTGGTCACTTGAAAGGCACAAAGTCAAGCTTGTGGAAAAAGGTTTTGCATAGAAGGAAGGGGTCGACTATGAGGAGACTTTCCTCCATAGAAAAATGAGCTACAATCTAGACACTCTTTTCCTTAGGAACTAGAATGGTTGGAAAGTCCATCAAATGAATGTAAGAACTTCTTTCTTCAATGGAGATATGAAAGAGAATGTTTTTATGTCCCGTCCAGAAGGATTTTTTGTGAAGGGTCAAGAGCATAAAGTATGCAAGATTATAAAGTCCCGGCATGGCCTCAAGAAAGCACTGCGAGCCTAGTATGAGAAGTTAGATGAGCATCTTCTCAAAATCAATGTCAAACATTATGATCTTGATGACGCAACTTTATTTGTCATGAAATTTGACAAAAAAAATTATATCTTGTGGTGTATGTAGCTGATCTTTTGATGACAGGGAACAATGAGAGCTATATTGCATCCATAAAGAAGGAATTGAGAAAAGGTTTTGAAATGATAGACTTGGGGTATGTTCACTACTATCTTGGTATTGAAGTAACTCAGCATCCAAATTTTATATTCCTCTCTTAGAAAAAGTACATTGGAGAACTCTTGAACAAGTTTGGCATGGATGAGTGCAATCCTTTGACTACTCCAATGGAATAGAACTTAAAACTTACATACATTGAGGGAAAATCTTTTTAGGATGCAAGAATGTATAGACATCTTGTAGGAAGTCTCAAATACCTTAAACATTTCATTTTTTATTGGATTCCTATCCAAGTTTATGTAAAAGCATTCTTAGGTACATTGGTCTCCTGCGAAAAGAGTTCTAAAGTACTTGAAGGGAACTCAAGACTATGGATTTAAGTATACACAGGTGAGCGACTTCAGCTTGATTGGATACTCTTATTTAGACTTAGATGGAGAAAAATAAACCGGCATATCTACTTTAGGTTATGTTATGAAATTTGGATCAAGAGTTGTCTCCTGTAGGTCACACAAACAATCAGTTCTAGAAGATTTGACAATGGAGGAAGAATATGTGGCAGCAGCTGAAGCAACAGATGAAGTTGTGTGGATCAGGAAAATTATGGAAGATTTGTAGGTGAAACAAGTGCATTCAAATCCACTCATGATTGACAACACTTATGTGATATATTTTTCCAAGAACCCAAAGTTCCATGATCAAACAAAGCCCATCAATAAAAAATACCATCTGGTTCCACATCATGTTGAGGCCAAGGTGATCCATATATGCCATTGTTCCACAAATGATCAGATTGAAAAGATATTAACCAAGGTGCTTGGAAGAGAAAGGTTCAAAATATTTAGAAAAATGCTTAGACTCACCAGCAACCCTTTAGATTAAGGGGGGCATGTTGACACCTAATCATTGGGATTGGCTGAATATATGTAAAATAGTGTAAATAGAAATAAGAAAAATAGAAATATGAAGAGACAGCGGGATATAAATCCCAAGAGTCTCTCCCTCCATGTATATATATATGATTAGTATTAATGAAAATACACAATTCATTTGAGGAGTTACCTCCTGGCCTCACATCAACAGTTACTTGATAAAGTTGGGATTTACAAGGAGTAATGTTGATCCAAACTTTCACTGCAAAACAGTCCAAGGTATGCCTCTCATTTTGGTATTATATGTTAATGCTTATTCATGACAGGTTCAAACCCTCTTACTCTATAATGTAAGAGGAAGTTAGATTCCAAATTTGAGATGAAAGACCTTAGTCCAATGCACTATTTCTTGGGATTAGAAGTATGGAAAAAGTTGGGCAAGATTTTTCTTGCACAAGGAAAATATGTTGTGAAAATCCCAGAGATATTTGGCATGGTTGAACGTTAGTCCTTTCCTAACCATGTGGACATGAATTTCTAGAAGTTATTGCAATAGACCTAGAAAACCCTTATGAGTATCTAAAATTAGTTAGTTCTCTGATGTTTCTTGTGAATCCTCTCCCTAACATATTCTTCGCAGTTAACACCTTGACATATGAATTCATATTATGACCGAGCCTCACCATTTACAATGGATCAATTCCAAGCATGTTCTTAAATATCTACATGGGAATATTAACCTTGGACTAAGATATGCCACTGGCGATGTTATACTACATGGTTATACAAATTTTTATTGTGTCGGTAACCCATAGCCCTCGGCACTGTGGAGGCAAAGTATATTGCAGCTAGGCTTGCGAGTTGCAAAGTAGTTTGGTTGAGAAAGATCTTTGGAGAGCTATTTGAGCAGGTTCTTGACATGATAGTCATCTATTGTGACAACAAAAGTGGGATTCATTTTTCGGAGAATCCTGTGTTTCATGACAAGTCCAAGCATATCAAGATCAGATATATTTACTTTTGTGACATGGTGCATAGAGGAAGTGTGTGACTCCATCACATTTCGACAGAGGAGTAGATAGCCAAAATCCTCACGAAGCCTTTTCTAAAAGGGAAGTTCTTTTATTCATAGAGCATCTTGGACTAGTTGAGATGACCCTTTCGAATAAGGGTCTAGGCTAGTAAAGAACATCAGGTAGTGATCTTCCCCCTTCATTGAGCTCCTACGGTGTGGAATGGAGCTATAGGGCTCCTGTGGATGAGATACCTTTGACTGATATGATAGTGATACCTCATATCTCCCCTAGTCAGAGTATGCCCTAGTTAACATCCTACCCAATTTCTGGGATAACCTATCCCATATTGAAAATGGATTGAGGGACTTGGGATAGAGTGTGATCCCTATCCCTTATAGTAGGAGTATCTTGCCCAAGTTTTTGGATGCATGTGTTCTACCATCTGACTCTTCAGGGTTAAAATGGATGATTAAGAACAATAGGGTAGAGCGTGATCCTCATGTTGATCTCACCTATTGTTAGGGACTTTGGGATAGACTATGATCCCTAAGCTCGGAATCTGTTGGTCTCGCCCAATGTCTTTCAATATGGGTTGTAGCTATGCATCACTGATGATGATGATGATGATGATGATGATGATGATGATGATGACGATGATTCCTGGTTGTAACAGGATCTCTCCTATGGTGATAGAGGCAGGGTGGTAGCTGTAGCTCCCCTCCAACATTTCTTCTTCTTTAGATTTGATAATTTTCAACATGAGATGAGTAGAGATGAGTAGATATGGTAGATGATGGCAAGAGGATATGATGATCAATAGACATATATTAGAAGGTGGAATTCTCCATGGTTGACAAATATTGTTAAATTATGCAACTAGGGTTAAATTCCACTTTGGACAGCTTAATTGATGGAGATAATGATTGTGTTAAATTCCTCTTTTCAAGAGTACCAAAATTTACTTAAATATCACCCATTTTGGACAAGAAGAAGTTGGATATTTAATTTATTCTTACACATGTACAAATTGTTAGGGTCAGCCTTGGGTCAAAATACACATCTCAAGGATAAGATTGCACCCCTCAAGTTTCATATAAAATAAGTACCTTCATGCCTCATTTCTACATCACACAACACAAATTCTTCTCTCTCTTCATTTGTATGGTTCATACAAGTTAAAGGGTGACTCTCTTCTTTTCACACATGCGAGGATCTTGGAGGCAATTTTGACTTTTCTACATTCACATTTCAAGTAGACAATGTGACTGTAGTTTAAATTCACATCTTAAGCTCTTTTTAACTACAAAAGTTTGATTTATTGAGGCTCAATTGATTGGCACTAAAACCGAGGCAATCTGGGTAGTTTGACTAGAGTTGACTTTCTGGTTTGACCGCAGAAAATTGCAGACATGGACAATAGACTATCTCTCTCCTTTGAGCAAGTTTGACTGCATTTTTGAAGATTTTTTTGGGCTAAGTGAGATCAAAATTTCATGCCGATTTTGACTAAAGTTGATCAAGCTCCTAAAAGGTTGTGTTGATCGGTAACTGCTAACTTGTTAGGGCTGATTACACTGCTATTGATTGTTGTTGAGTTGGGAAGATTACAGTAAGTTCAAATTTGACCATTGTTGACCATTTTGAATAATTAGTTGATATTGAATATTGACATTAGATGTTGGCTAAGTAAAAGTTTGAATTTTACTTTTGGATGATGTACTCTTTCTATTGAAAATTTCAAGACAATATAATAAGAAGAAGACTTGTGTTGGGTAGCGGAGCCCCCATAGCAAGTTTTTGGGGCTTAAAACCTGAGTTTTGGTCCATGTAATGTAAAGACCCTGCGAAATGCGGGCACAGAGTGTAAGAGTCTAGGGTTGTCTGCCCTAAAATAATGTAAATTTAATATAAATTGTGTCAGCCTACCGAGGGTGCACGGACCATGGCATTGTGTAAAAAGAGTGAGGCTCTAAGTGTAAAAGTCAGTCTTAAGTCTTGGAAATTTTGGAGATGTAATAGTGAGATGCAGAGATCTGAGAAGAGAATAGAAGTAGATCTGAAGGTATTGGTTCATAGTAGTAGGGTAGAGGCTCTCCAGCTGAGTGCGCAGAGGCCTAGAAGAGTCCGCAGCTAAGTGCATGGACCCCTGAAGCTGAGTGCGCAGGAAGGAGTCGAGTCTATATTGGATCAATCTTTGAAGACATTATTAAGAAATATCAGTTAGCTTGACATATTGCGCATTTGGTTTATGAATCTGTAATTGAAGGTTATTTATTGATGGTACCTATTCATTTATCTATGCACACTTATATGTATTCTTATAATTGAGAATCTTCTTAGTAATTAACGAACCAAAACCTAATTAAGGAAGAAACGAGTGATTAATATTGATCGCAGTATGGCAGAAGCTGCACGAAGGTGGGTCTATGTATGCATAATCTAGTGAGCGTGAAGGCTGGATTGGGCACTGATCTCCCACACCTAGACATCCCTAGGGTGCGGAAACCTGGTTCCAACACCCTCCCATACTACCTTGGGTGAGACCTCAGTCCGTGCTCCATAGATTGTTGCCAAAAGGGCTGATAGTATCGGGGTTTTCTTGGCTAAACTCACTGCTGAACCTGGGTCAGGCCCCAAGTAGAGAGAAAATGGTTCCATTGCTAGGATCAAGATCTACCTGAGGGATTTCTAATGTTGGAACAATGGAACCCAACGAGGAAGGAAATTGAAGAGTGGTTGGACCAGAAGATTCATGAGTTCGCGACACAGTAAAAGAGAACCCTATAGGTATCTGAGAAAAGGTGGCTGGATCGCTACGTATATACAAAAATCCACGAGATTTTCTTTGCATCCTTTCCAATATAACTGTACGATTGGATCGTGAGATTATCAATAGTCAGGGAAGGTATAAGCTCAACCAACCAATAGTGTGGACTCAGAAGTTGGTGCGCAGATTAGAGGCAGGGTACCGCGGCTAGAGGTTCACGAAGAAATATGGTGTATAAAATGTAAAGGTCAAGGTCACGACAAGGATCAATATCCAGTATTCAGGAACTACTTGGCAGGAGGAGGGCCAATGTCGTTGAGACCAAAAACACAAGTAGGGCCAAGTGTGACACCAACATTATGGTGCGTGATCTGTTAGATAGGACGAAAAACATACGACAGACAACTGTTACCTATTGTAGAAATATACACAGACTCCCCAGCAGTTGTTTTGTAATTTCTATAGGTCGGTAGGCCATGACAATGGTACTTGTCACAACTAAGAGCTAATGATGGATTGAACCCCAACCTATAGGATGCAGATAGAAACGTGAGCCCTAGACCCAGCAATGGGGATGGAATGCGCAAGATTTCAGGGGTTTGGTCAAGGACGAGGAGGAATGGGACCAGGAAGAGGCCATGGACAGTTGATTTGCTACAATTGTGGAGGACCAGGGCACTACGCCCGCAATCGTACTAACCCGACGAGAATGTCTTGATTATATTGCGAGCAGTTTGATCATGAAATGATAGATTGCCCTACGTTGATCACGCAGATGCATGAGAAAGGGGTCTTCCAATCCCCTCCAACTCAGAATATCCAAATTATGAAATATAAACCCCACGACGAACACCCCAACATGAACATGATGCTCAGAAGTGGCACGACCATAGAGGAAGATAAGGGGAAGCAGCCTGAGGAAGATACATGGGTTTGCAAGGCTCCCGCAAAGGAACCTGAGTTTGACTTGAAACATACAAAGGAGACGTTTATGGAAGCTAAGAAGAGCTTCATGAAAGCCTCCACTTCAGGTAGTAAGGACCACTCAGAGCCAAAAGTAGATCCTTCCATGCTTACTACATTTCTAGAGACCTGCATGGAGCTATTGCACGACAATAAGGTAGTTAAAGGACTACAAGAACTAATCACTCGGTGCATGGGGTCAAGAAAACCACGCGTAGTCCGAAAACTAGGGAAGCATAAACTTCACACCAGGAGGGAAATGAGATTGACGACGTATATTGGTGAATATGAAATGGATTAGGTTATCCTGGACCTGGGGTGGGATGCGAATGTGTTACCTAAGAAAACTTAGGAACGCATAGGCAGGCCCATGTTGCAATGGTCCCCTCTTCAATTATGAATGGCGAGCCAACAAAAGATCGTGCCCAAGAGAAGGTTGCAAGGAGTAACAGTTGATATCAAAGGCGCGGGCACACAGACGGACTTTGAAGTGAGAGAGATTATTGACGATAGAAATCCTTATCCTGCGTTGTTAGGAATAGACTGGGTGACTCATATGAATGGAGTCATCAACCTGAAGAAGAGGAAGATGATATTCGAGAAAAATTAAATACATGTGGTAGTCCCATTAGACCCATCCGAAGGAACGCGCTACACTAAACCCATACACAACGATGAAAGCGACGATGAGCTGGATTATATTTACAAGATAACTGTGTGAGATCAAGATTGGGTGAACCCGATTGTATATGGGAGGATCTCATGGGAGCACACCAGCTCCTGCATCTCAGATTCAGATGAAGAAGATGAGCACTGGCACAATCGATTGAGTGAAGTAACAATGTTGAATTGCAACATGATGATGAGATCACTACGTTGTGTAACAACACATGCCCGCAACCTACCAACGTATGATGGATTGACAGTGGTGGATGAATTCTTAAGTAAGTTTGAAATTTTAGTACCGAAACAAAAGCGTTTCGATGCATTGAAATGAGCATTGCACACCACACCTACATGCTGGTGGGCAACATCATGGAACTTTTGAGAACTGGCGTGGATGCAGAAGGATCATGTGCCTACGATTTGGGAAACTACAACTCCAGTTAGAGGACAAATACGACGACCGAGATGACCCACGTACTCATCTCACGAAATGGACTAAGACCTATTGGGAAGAACCACAGCCTGAATGGGCACACTTATTCTACCATACCCTGGATGTTATACCCATGAACTGTTATACTGAGATAGAACTTCGACATGGTACAAGCGAATGGGATATCATGCACAAAGGATTTTTGTTAACATTCACATTTTAAGACGGGTGGTCGAATACTGTTGATGACACGCTGCAAGCCGTAAAAGCCACCAGTTTCAAAATACCATAGGAGCCATTGGAAGTGCTTCAACCAGCATGGGAAACCCATATCAGCAATACCCTAGAATTTTATAATCTGCAAATAGAGGAGGATGACGATGACCCCCAAAATATTAATATTCCAGAAATTGAAGGATGTCACAAGGTTCGAGGACCAAAAATTGAGGATCTTGACATCACTGCACCTCTCAAAACAAAGAAAGTAAACATTGGCACTGACATGGAGCTGAAGTATGCGACACTTGGAGACTATTGGGATGATGCTACGGTAGATAAGGTCGCCGAGTTACTCCAGGAGTATAAAGACTTTTTCTTGACCAAAATCACCGACTTAAAGGGGACAATTGGAGACTTAGAGATGATGAGGATCAACCTCAAACTGGGCACAAAGCTGGGTAAGCAAACACCTTACCGATTGAATCCAAAATATAAACAAAAGGTTCGCGAAGAATTAGACAAAATGCTCGCAGCCAGAATTATTGAACCAGTGGAAGAATCCGACTGGGTGAGTCCTATTGTAGTGCAATAGAAAAAACAAAAGGGAAAAACTAGAATATGCATGGACCTCAGGAAGCTTAACGATGCCTGTGTTCACGATCCATTCCCGACACCATTCATAGATGAGGTATTGGAGAATGTGTGTGGTCAGGAAGCGTACTCATTCAGAGATGGCTTCTTCGGGTAGCATCGGATCAAGATCGCGCCAGAAGGTAGGAGCAAGACGACCTTCGCCACAGAATGGGGATGCTTTCAATACACTGTTATACCCTTTGGACTGAAGAATGCGCCAGCTATATTTTTGTGCATAGTGGTGGCCGCATTCAAGGAATATATCCACAAGTTGTTGAAGGTCTATCTGAATGATTAGACTATTTTTGGGTTAGTTAAACACCATATAGCGAGCTTATGATTGATGTTGGATACTTTCCACCGGCACTAGATTGTGCTGAATCTTAAAAAGTGCACCTTCTTCGTTCCCTTTGGAAAGGGTCATGTGGTCTGCAAGTAAGTTTTGATGGTGGACCTTGCAACGATTGTTGTTATTTTGAATCTGGAAGTGCCGGGTAGTGTCAAACAACTCTGCGCTACGTTGGGGCACACGGGTTACTATAGGAATTTTATTAAGAGCTATGCCCAAATAACCGTGCCCATGGAAAAACTCTTGAAGAAGGACACGACATATTGTTGGAATGATGATTGTATGAAAAGTTTAGATCTTCTCAAGGAGAAACTGGTATCCGCTCCCATGCTGGTCTTCCTAAAAACGTACGTTGAATTTCATGTACATGTTGATGCGTCATGCATCGCACTAGGAGTTGTACTCACGCAAGAAGGTGTCAAAGGCATGGATCAACAAATCATGTTCGCGAGTCAAAAGTTATCCAAAGCCGAAAAGAACTACTCTACTACTGAGTGTGAAGGATTGGAAATGGTGTATGTGCTCCAGAAATACCGACACTATTTACTTGGCAGCCACTTCAAGATGTATACTGATCATTCCTCATTAAAATACCTAGTGAATAACCCTGTGTTGGGGGGGTGCATATGCAGATGGATGTTAATATTTCAAAGATATGACTTTGAGGTCATCTTCAAGCTAGGACACCTAAATGAAGGACCAGACCACTTATCACGAGTTGAGACAGGCGAGGAGCCCACAAACTTGGAGGAGGGACTACCTGATGCACAATTGTTCACAGTATGCGTCACGGATGGCCATTTCAAAGATATAATCCATTTTTTAACCACAGGGACTACGCCAAAGGAGGATCCAGTCTAGCAGAAGAAGGAACTAGTAGTACGCATAGTGGAATTTCTTGTTATTGTGAGCACCTATAAAAAATGGGAAATGATGAGATATTGTGATGATATGTACCTAAATTTGACTGAGGATAGATCCTCACGGAAGCACATGGGGGTGCTACAGGAGGGCACTATGCAGGGTGCACGACTGCACAGAATATTCTTCGCACTAGGTTATGTTGGCCAACCCTGCACCAAGATTCGAAAGCATACTGTCGGGCCTGCGACATATGCCAAAGGACTGGAAAACCATCACGACGGGATGAGATGCCACTTAAGCTACAGATGATGCTATAGCCATTGGAAAAATTGGTAATCGACTTTATAGGGCCGATAAAACCTCAGGGGAAGATAGGTGCATGTTACATCATCACCGCGAGAGAATACCTAACTCGATGGGCGGAAGCATAGCCGATTAAGGAATGCACGGCCGTATGACTACAAAATTTTTGTTCGACAACGTGCTGACATAGTTTTGGTGCCTAAAAATATTAATGAGTGACTGTGGAATGCATTTCTTGAACGAAACCATCAGCACACTCACTGAGGAGTTCTAGGTGTATCATCAGCAAAGTACACTGTACCATCCACAAGCTAATGGGACAGTAGAAGCATTCAACAAGATATTGGAGACTGTGCTAACCAAAGTATGTAACACTCAATGAAATGACTGGGACCTACGCATACCTACAGTATTATGGGCATACAGAACTGCGTGCAAACAATTGATAGGTCAGATGCCCTTCAGGTTAGTCTATGGCATGGAAGTAGTCACAATAATGGAATAGATCATACCCAGTTTGTGAATAGTGGCACTTACAGGCATGTTGGACCACGAAGCTTTGGAAGAAAGGCTCGTGGAAATACAAGAACTTAAGGAAGAATGGTTTCTAGCAGGATTCCGTCAGCAGGTCCAGAAACAGTGTGAGAAATCCTAGCACGATCGCCATATCAAGTTGCACACATTCAAAGCAAACAATTTAGTGTTGTTGTATGACATCAAGTTTGACAAGTTTCCCGGAAAGTTCTGAATGCATTGGTTGGGACCATATGTGGTAAAATAAGTCATCGATGGAGGTGCAGTCTAGCTAGTCAAACTTGATGGAGAACCCTTTTTAGGAAAAGTAAACGGTAGTCGCCTGAAGCCCTACACGGGTGAGCCTGTTGTCTGACTAACCGCCCAAAGCACAATCTTCGTGACCTGAACAGTCAGAAAAGGGTGTGGGACTATAAAAACAAGTGCTAGAAGCCGAAACCAGAGAGGTGAATACCATCAGATGCAGATGATTTAGAAGCGGCTATGGAACAGATCTAGCAGACAGAAAAATGGCGCGTCGCAGAACTTCGCGCAGCTCAGAACCACTTGGTTGGACTTCAAGTAACGATCTTTGCACCAGTCGAGTGACTTGGGATGAGTCACGATGATTGTGTTGGGGGCCCATTGGACAGCGAAGCCCCCATAGAGAGTTTTTGGGGCTTAAAACCTGAGTTTTGGTCCATGTAATGTAAAGACCTCATGAAATGCGGGTGCGGAGTGTAAGAGTCTAGGGTTGTCCACCCTAAAATAATGTAAATTCAATATAGAGTGTGTCGGCCTACCCAAGGTCCACATACCATGGGATTATATAAAAAGAGCGAGGCTCTAAGTGTAAAAGTTAGTCTTAAGTCTTGAATCTTTTGGAGATGTAATAGTGATATGCAGAGATTTGAGTAGAGAATAGAAGTAGATCTAAATGTATTGGGTCACAGTAGTAGGGTAGAGGCTCTGCAGCTGAGTGCGCAGAGGAGTAGTAGAGTCCACAGCTAAGTGCACAGACCCCTGCAGCTAAGTGCTCAGGAAGGAGTCAAGTCTATATTGGATCAAGATTTGAAGACATTATTAAGAAAGATCAGTTGGTTTGATATACTATGCATTTGGTTTATGGATCTGTAATTGAAGGTTATTTATTGATGGTACTTATTTATTTATCTACGTGCACTTATATGTATGCTTATAATTGAGAATATTCTTAGTAATTAATGAACCAAAACCTAATTAAGGAAGAAATGGGTGATTAATATTGGTCTCACTACGGTAGAAGTTGCGTGAAGGTGGGTCTATGGAACCTTAGAAGCTGTCAAGTACATGTAATCTAGTGAGTGCGAAGGCTGGATCGGGCACTGATCTCCCACATCTAGACATCCCTAGGGTGCAAAAACCTAGTTCCAGCACCCTCCCATACTACCTCGAGTGATACCTCAGTCCGCGCTCTGCGGATTGTTGTCGAAAGGGCCAATAGTATCGGGATTTGCCTGGCTAGACTCACGATTGAACCTGGGTTAGGCCCCAAGTATCCAACAACTTGTAAGGGCTTTCGCCATAGTGGGGTTTTCCTTGGTCTTTGACGAAATTTGTGTCACTTGTCTCTTGGTTGTCTTTCATTTTGCATTTGTCTAAATTATTCTATTTACTATTTCTCTACTGTTATTGAATAATTGAAGAAAGTGAAATTGTTAAATTGGATGTTATTGGATATTATTGAAGTAATAGTTTCACCATAGAACAAATTAATGAAAAATTAACAAGGGGTGAATCAATAGGGTGTCTTATTATTAATTTTCACCAATTTAAACTTCCCTATTAAGTCACATATATTCACCGGTAACACATTATATCATCACATGAATATCAACAATGTAAGTAGCTAAATGAAAAATCATGATAGAAACTATAAATAATAAAACCATCAAACATAACCACAATAATAATCACACAAGAGACACAATATATTTGGTGGAATACCCTTCATCGGGCAAAAAACCACCGTTGTTTCTACTGCATTGCTCTAAATCTTGTATTAAGTAAATAATGTCTTTTATATAGATTTCCTTACTCCCATCAGAATGGAGACTCAACCTTGTATAAAATTAGTTGACTTCCTTCATGTAGAAGACTCAGTTCTATTGATCATCTCGGAAGATTGTGTTCTCACACGGATCTATGGACTACCATCCGCAGAAAGCCACCATGATCAATGATCCTTAACCATCTTCATTTGGATTATCTAGCTCCAGTTGGATGGAGAAACTATTCCTTTCACTGAATCTTTGAAATCACTACTCCACTCTCATGAAGTCACTTCTCCTCTACCCTATGTGGACCTCCTTTCATATATTTTCACACTGGATCCCAATACTTTTTTCTCAACTCAATTCAACTCTGTAATATGATATTCAACATAAAGACACCATCAACAAATAAAAACACCACAAAGATATTCTCTCCACACAAGAAAAATAGTGGCCATGGTACATGCATCAAATATAAATAACAAAGTCATTAACAGCTAAAATAAATCTCAAAGTCATCCATAACATGAAAGCCTCACTCAAAAATATAATTACTTCATAATATAATCAATAGTGTAAAACACAATCACTATGTACCAAATGCATGAGAAACACCTGCAAAACAAATGTGAGAGTCATAAACTATATATTTTAACCTTGTACAAAAATCACCTACAAACAAATTCTTAAAAAATAGAAAATATACAATGGCAAGAAACACAAAACAAATACACATAGATTTTCCCCTGAATCCCAAAACCGGGTCTACTAGATTGATTTTTCATTATGCTCATTTCAATGTTACAATACATATATATACATGTCAAAGAATTCATAAACTCCAATCCATTAACCTGGGATTAGAACATAACCATAGTTCCCTTGACCGGATCTACAAAATACCATGGGCAGAAAACCATCATGCCCAAAACCATGTGGAAACCCATGCAAAAAACCATAGGTAGTTTGGCCACCTAATATAGGGTCAAAAAACAAATCACATGGCATTGTCCTGGACCTTGTGTAGGGGGGATACCACTCCCATAAAACCCCCAAATAGGGGGGTTTGTGCTGCCCCTGTGAACCCACTGCTACGCTCAATGCAACAAATAGGGAATATTAGTCGTGGAAAGAATATAACACACAGCCAACATTCTATCACTTGTTTTATTTCCCACACAAGGGGTCACAATAGAGCTTAGTCATTGGTCCAACCCTACAATGCTTATTTTTTCTTACACCAAGAAAAATTTTCAGTGCTCATTTACTTTGTCAATACATCTGCAACATTCTTCAAAATTTCCACCTTTACGAGCACACATTTTTGTCCTCAACCATATCCCTCACAAAGTGATACTGAACATCAATGTGATTTTTCTTTGAATCATAAGCAGGGTTATTTTCTAAGAAAATTGTGCTTTGTCTATCACAACCTATCCTTATAGCTTGTTTTACTAACCCCATACTTGAACACAATATCTATAACCAATCTTCTTCCTTTCTTGCATGAGTGGTTTCCATGTATTTTTCCTCTGTAGTTGAAAGTGCCACTACAGAATTTCTCTTACGCATCCAACCGACTGCACCTCTAAATAGGTTGAACACATACCTACTTATAGATCTTCTCTAATCCAGATCTCCAACCTAGTCTACATCAACAAATCCATGGATGTTCAAAACTCTATCCAATCCTGGTCTTCCTTGGTAGCATAGGCCATAATCACTGGTGGCATGCAAGTACCTAAAAACCCGCCTCATTGTTGTCCAATGCTTCTTCCCTAGTTTTGACATAAACCTTCTCAATGCTCCCATTGCATATGCAGTGTATGGTCTAGTACAAGCCATTTCATACATCAGGCTACTGGCTACACTTGCATATGAAGCATAGGACATATCCTCTTCCTCTTCTTGTCTTGGGACACTATTTAATAGATAGATTTACACCTTCAGGAATAGGAACCTTCGTTGATTTACTATCGTGCATTTTAAACCTCAATAGTATTGTCTCAACATACTTCCTCTGGTTTAACCAAAGCTTCCTCTTTTTAGGATCTCTTTTAGTTTCTATGCCCAGAATATAGCTTGCGACACCAAGATACTTCATGTTGAATTTGGAGGAAAATTGGGTCTTCAGATCCTGGATTATTTCTTTGTCATTTCCAATCAGCAACATATTATCCACATAGAAGACCAGATAAATAATATGGTCACCAATTAATTTAAAATACACACATTGATCTACTTTCCTTCTAGTGAATCCAAGTCCCCGTATATATGTATCAAATTTCTGATACCACATCCTTGGTGACTATTTTAACCCATACAAATACTTTTTTAACCTGCATGCCAGTTCTTTCTTTCCCTTCACTGCAAAGCCTTCAGGTTGTATCATTTAGATCTCTTATTCTAGATCCATGTGAAGAAATGTTGTCTTCACATCCATCTATTTTACCTCAAAATAAAAAGAAACAACAACAGATAAAAATAATCTAATAGAAGCTATGTTGGAAACAGGAGAAACAATATCACTAAAATCAATTCCCAACACTCGGGAATAACCTTTTGCTACCAACCGAGATTTTTATTTATCCACCTTGCCTTATGCATTCATCTTTTTCTTAAACTCCTGTTTTCTTCTAATGGGTTTCCTTCTAGTTGGAAAATCCACGAGATCCCAAGCCTCGTTTTTTGTGTGAAGATGGCATTTCATCAACCATGGCCTCTTTCCATAGTTTCCATCCTCTGAATCTACTACCTCCCCGACAGTTCTGGTATCCTAATCAGTAATAGATAAATAAAAATTTGAACATAAAACAGGTGGACTATACCATTTTGGTTTCCTTCTCTCTCAAATTTATATTCTCATAGCTCGAGTTTTTCGCTCTTCATCTTATGATTCCTATTCTGTTGTACAGTCTAATTCTTCCCCCTTTATCTTAAACTCTATCTTCCTAGGTTACTTTGGTAGCACTACATGTTTCATAACATATTTCACCTCTCGAAAAACCACACCTCAGCTGTACACAACCTTCCTCATTTCTAGGTTCCAAATCTTATAACCTTTCAAACCATCCTTATACCCAATAAGGATGCACCTTTCAGATTTACTATCCAACTTGGCTATTTTATCCTTTGGAACATGTAAATATGTATCACAACAAAATAACCTCAGATGTGAAATATAGGGTTTCTTACCAGTCCATACCTCATGTGGATACTTATCCCCCAACGTTGATGAAGGTGATCTATTAACCAAGTAACACACAATCTCCACTGCCTCTGCCCAAAATTCCTATCATAACCTGACACCATTGAGCATGCTTCTTTCCTTTTCCATAAACGACTTATTCATTATTTTTTCAACTCCATTTTACTAAGGTCTGTATGGTTTATTCTTATGTCATGCTATACCACACTTCTTATAGAACTCTTCAAATTCCTTCTTTCAGAACTCTCCACCATTAGCTATCCTCAACACCTTTATCATATTCTCTTTCTAGTTTTCCACTTGAGCTTGAAATTCTTTAGACCTGTCAAAGTCTTCAGATTTTCCTGAGGAAATATATCCATGTATTCATTGAGAATTTATCTATAAATGATACATAGTACACATACTTTCCTATTGATGGAACCGACACGGGTCCAAACACATCAATGTTCAAAAGCTCTAATATCCCTTTCGCTCTCTTAGCCCAGAGGTGAAACTCACCTAATTATGCTTCCCATATACACAATGTTCAAATAAATCGAAATCTAGAGATAAATTAGACAAAAATTCTACCATACCATTACCATGAAGTATTCAAAGGCCCTTTTCTCCAATATGTCCAAGCCTTTGATGCCATAACATGGTCTTTTCTCTAGAGACCACTATATTTTATGTTCCCCTTTCAGGATCCAAAAATGTGTTACACCCATCAATAACAATACTACCCAAGAGCTTGTACAAACGTCTAATCTCAAATCACCACATCAATACCAGTTCTCCACGAACCATCTTACAGGTGTCTTTCTTGAACACTATTTTTACACCTGCATCATCCATCTTGCTTAGAGAAATCAAATTTCTGACCAATGCAGGAATATAAAAAACACCAGTAAGTGTTCTAATCCTTTCACCTTGAAAATTTAGCTTTAGTTTTCTACATTCGATGTTTCTATCCTTCCTATCATCCCTTAAGAAGACATCACCACCATCAAATTTCTCATACTCGCAGAACAACTCCCTATGTGGAGTGAAGTGAAAGGATGCACCCGAGTCAATCAATCATGCCTCATTATCTACGTGTGTACTCGATGAATAAGACAAGTAAACATCCTCACCTTCATCTGAGGTGTTTTTCACCTCTACAGAAGGAGCTTCATCAGATACATTTCCTTTCTTGGGAGCATTAGATCTACAGTCCTTTCTGTAGTTTCCTTCCTTTCCTCATTTCTAGCACAAATTTACAGGTTTTCCTAGAGATTTAGATCTCCCACTCGAGGACTTATTTTTGTTTATATTCTAGGACCATCCTCATATAGACAAGGCATATCCATTCTGACCCTCCATATTTTTTCATCTCATGTCATCTAATAGCAAGGATGAAATTATTTCATTAAACTTCAAGGTAGTCATATTGCTACCAATTGCAACAACCAGACTATCCAACGAATATGGTAGAGAACACAAGAAAAATGGTGCACTTATCTTCATATGAAACTTTAATATCAATAGATAAAAAATGGCTTACCACAGTATCAAAGGCGTTCAAATGCTCTGTCACCGAGTCTCCATCCTTCATCCTTAGGTCATACAACTTTTTCCTTAGGAACAATATGTTCACTAGAGAGTTAGATTGGCACAAAGTCCCTAACTTTTCCCACAAATCCTTCATTGTAGCTTCCCCTGATACATTCAACAATACTGAATGTGTGAAACACAGCCTTATTGTTCTCTTTTCTTTCTGATCCAACTTTTCCCACTCTTCAACTGACATTGCCATTGTTTTTGTACCTAGATCTATCGTGATCCATTGATATTTATCCACCAGCAGATCTGTCATCTTGAGTTTCCACAACTCGAAACTTCAACCATTAAATTTCTCAATCTCTATCTTTCCATTGCTCGCCATCTTCCTTCACCACAAGAATTGATCCCCCAAATATCCCACTAAATAGGGTCTACCACAGGCCTGAGAAAAAACCCTCACCAATAAAGGCATCCCCTTGAAGCTGAAACAACTCTGATACTGAATGTAGATTTTAACCCTGTACACAAATTACCTACAAACGAATTCTTAAAAAACATAAAATTTACAATGGATAGAAACAAAAAACTAATAACAAATACACAAATATTTTCACCTAGATCCCAAAATTAGGACTACCAAATTGGTTTTTCATTATGCTCCTTTCAATGTTACAATACATATATGTACTTGACGAAGCACTCATAAACACCAATCCATTAACCCTGGATTAGAACATAACCATAGTTCCCTTGACTGGATCTACAAAATGTGATGCGAAAAAAACCATCATGCCCAAAACCATGTGACAAATCCATGCACAAAACTATGTGTTATACCAAGCTCTCAATCTCTACCAACATATGCTGCTAAATCTCATTATATCTCTGATATGCAATATGAAGTTTTCAATCAATACACTACTTCAACAAACAAATCTTCTCATGATTCTACCATTAACACTCATGCACAATATATCATCCCTCTTGACTAGGTATAAACCATTCCTCTACTTCTTTGTAGCCTTCTCACTCACATACTAACGTCAACAATCACACCCAACTCCAAAATAAATAATATAAAACATGTAGGGAGAAATCTACTTTTAGAATGGGATCAATAGTGCACAAATTTGACAAAAACAATCATCAACCATCACTACTTGTGCACTAAATTAATTCACACTCATTGGAATACTTTTCAAACCAATTTTAGTGTTTTTCAATTAATTTAGAAGCCTCTTGATCTTTCCAAGTCGAATTAATCCATATGTGCACAAGGAATGCATAGAAATTATAGCTAAATACACAACTTCATGCACAAAATTGGATGATCTAAGTTGTAACCACATGCACAGGCTTGTCTCCATGGGGTTGGAGCCTTTCAACCACATGCACAAACCTGCATGAGTGTGGTTGGGGTGGAGGATGGAAGAACACTATAAAAACACCTCATATCCTACTCAAACTTTTACCAAAGCTTGATAAGCCTTTGTAGGACCTATGGAAGCAGTTTTCACCGCTGAAACACTTATGCAAATAGCCTAAGCATGTCTCCCAAGTGTCACAGTTAAGTTGATCTAAGGCTAATAAACAAGTTTTGGCATGACTGCTAATAAGTCCTCCACTCTCCAAAAACACCTGCACAAGATACAATACATGTGTACACCATTGTACCATCTCAACACCATTATCATCATCATCATGAGGCCAAATCACCACTACAATAAGTCATCTTCATGAGAATAAGAATGAAGACCTAGTTTCCATCTCAATTGGTGTTCCAACTCAACAACCTAAATGACACATGAGCCATCATTTTCATCTCTTGTAGATCTATATCATCCACCTATAATAACATCTCTAATGCCTCCAATCAATGCATAACAAGGCATCAAAATATGGACATCAATGCATGACAACACATGCAAACACAAGACAACTCCCCCATGACCACCATGCTTCCAACAAGCTACACCATCAAAGGTTGACATCAATTCCAACATAACCATCACAATGCCAACTCAAACAGTTACAATGATGCTACAGGAATGACATCAATGAATCAACTTGGCTACATATGTTTGACATCAATTCCCATATGCGCCAAATTCCATAATGAACCAATGGCAACATCAGCTTGCTAGAACCATGCACACCATAATGCCAATAATCTCCCCCTTTGGCATTGATGACAACCATGCACACTCTCTAGACCATCATCTTCTATCTCTCCCCCTTTGCAATCGATGGAAAAGGGTCAACACCATCCAATAGGTAGCAAGAACACAAGTATAAAATCGAAGCATCTAACCTCCATATGGTTTAAGAATGAT
Organism: Pinus tabuliformis; assembly: GCA_031772625.1. Lineage (NCBI taxonomy): Eukaryota > Viridiplantae > Streptophyta > Pinopsida > Pinales > Pinaceae > Pinus > Pinus tabuliformis. The sequence goes on along the minus strand of CM062807.1, from coordinate 1,269,339,085 downwards.
GCATATCAACCAATGAATATACTCTCCACATCAGCATCAAGAAATATACTAAACCAGTCAATATACAAAGGAACATATCGAATGAAACACCTCTATAAGAAACAACAATATACATAAGAAATCATAGGAAACAATGAACAACAACATAATATGTGCATATCCATGAGGAAAAAAACCCATACTCCATAGCAACTTACATAGCAGTAACACCAATAGCCACACATCCTCTTCACTCATATCATGAGGTTGAGGCCCAAGAACAAAATCATATCATGAGGCACAACATGGACTCCTCCAAGCATTTCACAATGACAACAATGGATGGCTAAAGTGAATAGAAACAAATAATCCCCCTTGAAGATATGCCATTTCCAAAATCATCTCCAACCTTCAATGATTTACTTCCTCTGCAAACATTGCTTCCTTGCCAAGAAAGAAGAACCATATGGACCAAAAATCCACTTGACTATGACTATATGACATATAACATTATACATTCATGATTGTAGTAGCGACATAAGACCTCATATATGACCATAACATGACCTCACGACTCATGAATAAATGACCCAAAGATACATACAATAAAAGTACATGGCTTCATGAGCATTTTACATGGATATATCAATAAAATACATGTTTTCATCATCATATCCTATGGACCAATGACAAAAATATGACATAAACTCATGATACCCCTCCAAAACATCCCTATCATCAAAATGACTCAAACTACTAATGATTGGACCGACTATCAACATGGAAAGATGAAACAATGAAAGATACATGGTTGTAATAAAGTGCATATAACATCCCATACATGGCTTGTCCATGTCTCAAATCATATATATGCATGCTCATATATACCAATATCTCCTATGCATGGTATGCATAGCTTCCCTTGAGCTCAAGATACCTCCAATAGACAAGTTGATCATGTGAACCTGAAACGTGCAAGAGGCTCAATGATCTCATAACGTGTTGTTGCAATAACTTGTACTCATTAAACTATCACAAGTCTACCATAGGCTCCCCCTGAGATTATGCACCTCTTGTAAATTCTGCAGTCCTTTTATAAATATGCATGAAATACTAATGGACTACAAGAGGGAATTATCTTCACTACTTGAAGAGTTAATGCTACTTATTTCTCCAAACTATCTTTGACTTCTTATTTTCTTCCTTCACTGGTTTTCTACTCTATCCTCATTATTTTTGTTGCTTTTGCTGATTTTTCCTTGAATAATGGGACAAAATGTAGTCTCTATTCCATATGGCCAAAGTTATGACATGTGTAGCACTCCACATGGCCAAGATATGAAGAAATAGGATCAAATCTCTTGTTTCTCATGCCATATCTATACCATTTCATGCAATGTGCTTATCCTCCATTAGTTGGATCTGCAATCAAATGCCTTGTGGCTAGACAGGTTACATGAATAACAATAACCATAAAAAGCATGATTATACCTATTAGCCAACTTCCTTGGTTGGTGATACTGGTGCAACCTACACTGATTATATCTATACATTTTGTTTCAGCATTTAGTTGCAACATGTCCAAACTTGTGACGACTGTAACATTCTACCTTATGCACAAAAGGAACAAAAGAACTTTGGTTCCTTTGGAATTTTAAAGATCTACCATGATCCTCTCTTGGAGCAAAATATTTTCTGAATGTAGGAGATCCTTGAGATTTTCTTCTCTAGTGCTACTGGTTTTGTTGATGAATTTTTTGTTCGTTTATTTATTTTCTACTCTTATGGTTGGCATTGTTTGCTACAAGTTCTTCTGGTTCTACTTAAGTGTTTTTACCTGCATGGAAACTAGACTCGCCCTTTTGAAATCCCAAGACTAGATTTATACAATGGTGATCTCTGGATCTCAAGAAAATTATCCAAGGCCACATTGCTCTTCTCCAACTTCCGTTGCTTCTCAAGGAAAACACTTCATCTTCTAGCCTCTGACACTCATATTCCTTCTCTTTGTACTACTTTCTCATGCCTTCCTCAACTCTTTATAATTCTGCCAATTTAATTTTTAAGCTGATAATCTCCTCCTTGAGATTGGCCTCCTTATCATCACATCTATGCAATAGTTTGTCTTGATTCTTTCATGTAGTTGTTAGTATAGAAAGATTAGCTATAAGAACCTTAATATCATTCTCATCTTCACTAAGCACTTCAACATGATCAAAATCTAAATAATCAAAATTATAATTCAAAACAAAATCATTAATATTTATACCCTTGGGTTCATAATTTTCTATTTTCTTCTCATCATTGGTTGAATCATTTGCACTAGTAGGATGAGACTCTTGTGGCTGAGATTCTTGATTCTGTAGGCCCTTTTTATTCTTCTTCTTATTGCTTTTTTTCTAATTCATCTTCCTTCAATCTACAAACCAATATAAATCCAGAATCACCAAGTCCTACGCTATAGGGGACAATAATGGGTAATACGCCTTCATGATTTTTGAAGTCTAATGTTGCCAAGATATTCAAAAACAAGTTTCCATTAACACTAGCATGGTGTTGGTTGCTACATTTATAGCCAAAAAGTTGGAAAGTAGAGAAAATACAAATAACAGTAATCCTACGACAAAAGCTCCATAAAGGAGATGGAAAAAGAGTCAAGGAGAGAGCAACACCATAGAGAAAAATGTATTGTATTGTCCTCAACTTTGAATTGCAAGAATGTTGAGCAAGGTAGACTCAAATTTCACATGTACCCTCACAAATATCAAAAAAATAAAGCTCAAAATGACCTCTGACTTGATCGAGTACCATGTCTATTGTTCTATCAGCAATGAGAGAGTTAGGGAATTTAACACGGTCTTAAGTGTGTGGTAAAAACATCGACAAAGTTATGACTTGAGCTCTTAGAGGTTTAACAATAAATATATTGAATTAAGATTGGGCTACCAAAAATAAGTTATCATAAATAGCTTTCACACCTTTAGTCTGCATGCCCAACTCTTCCCAATCGCAAGGGATGTTCAACAAATTCCAACATTTTTAGGCAATGTTAAAAGCCCACAATGAACTTCTGACTTTTTACATTCACTGACTGAAATGTTTAGGAGGCACAAACTACATCCCAATCATCACTTATAGAACAAGAGGCTAAAACCTCAATCACTATGATTTTGTAAAGATTGTTATCCATTACTTCATCTGGATAATAAATCAGTTGACCAACTTTTCATTTACCTTTTTCAACAAGGGCCTCAAAATCTTTATTAGATGTGCCTTTTGAAATCAGAACATTGTAGTAGAAATTAAATTCTCTAATCAAAAGCTCCATTGGAATTTTTTTTTGGAAAGCGAGTGAAAACTTCTCTCCATGTAGGAGTGGAGATAGAACTTAATTTGGGGTGGTCTACAAAATGCTTCCTCTTACTTTAACATTTGTAATCTTCATCTGTTTTCTACAGAATAAAATCTTTGATCATTGGAAAGAATGCACCATCCAAATGCGAAGCCTCTGCTTTACGGTGACTCTCCATAGTCTGAGTTGTTTCAATGTTCGACATATCGTAATTAATGGATAAGAACACTAGTGAGTCATACCATTATGCTTATATGGAATCTATGGTCATATTTTTCCTTCTAAACAAAAGGTGGTTATATGATTGTTATATATAGCAACGCTCCAAGAAAAAAGTGGGGCTCTAGTTTAGCAAAAAGTATAAAAGAATTGGGTCGTTTGGGGATCAGTTGACCCAACTTGGTGTCGACTATTCCCATTTTCGAGGGTGATCGATAAACTGACCCATCTACGGGCATCTATAACCACAACAGTTACATTGATATCTTGATATAAGGAAAATTTGTTTGTCCATCAGTTAAGAAATATGGAATGTCCCTTCTTCTTATTATTATTTTTAATGGAGACAGTCTTTACATTTCCACTAAATTTTAATAGTTAAATGGTCATATAGCGTTTGTCTACTTATTAAGAAATATAGAAGGTTGTTATTACTTCTTATAAAAGGTGATTGATATTTGTATTTAATTTTAAATTGTGATTGGTTATCACAACCGAATGTTTTTTTGGCGATTTTTCTTTGTAATGTCAATTATTAAGGATTAGCTCGTTCAATTTCTACTTAGCCCGTATGAACTCACTATGAATGTATTCACAACTATTTAGAGGACCCAATCAATACATTTTTGGATCATTTCAAGTAGATAAAGGACCATTGAGCCTCCCCTCAAACGATTATCCATCTGTCCACTCTCTACTAACCAGGATTCTTCGCTCCAATGCATTGGAAGCACACACCTTACATGGAACACCACCTGCCTCGAGAGCTTGCTCTATCCCAGGTCAACTCCTCTTCACCATGTTGGGACGAGGACACGTCCATGAAGAATCCGGAGCACACCGCCTGTCTAACCGAGCACATCCACGGATTCCATCGTGATATTACTGGGCCCACCACCTTCGTTCGGCATTCCAAGGATTCATCCAGTTGGCTAACTTTGAACTTTGGCTCAGATACCACTTGTAAGAACTCTGGAGACCACATATCTCCACAATGGTATGATATTGTCCACTTTGGGCCTAAGCCCTCATGGATTTGCTCTTGAGCTTTACCCCAAAAGGCCTCATACCAATGGAGATATTTGTCCATTCTTATATACCCATGATCCTCTCCACTTCTAGTCAATGTGGGACTTTGGTCGTATACCCAACACTCATGAACCAATATATTTTTCGACTGCAAAACTGAAATCGATCCATGACCATGACATTTTAAAGTAAGTCAATGCTTTTGAACTATATCCGTGAACTACTCCACAACAAATCAATGAAAATTAAATGCAATGATAAATTGAAACCATATTAATGTTATCACATGCAATCATGAACTCGAGTCTAGATCAACCATTATCTCAATGATTAATTTGTACACACAATGTTCGCCACATCACTCCTTTTATGTGCAAAAGGCCTCATCATCAACCCATACATTGTAGGTAATTAAAACAATGTTTTTATGGATCAAGTCAACCCTAATCCATTTAGCTAAATCAAGTGCTGACTACATCAACCATAATCTTAAAAATCAATTGCATTCACAGGGATATTGAAACCATTTTCAAGCACAAAAACATCATCACAATACTATTGACATCAATACCAACCACAAATGGTGAATATCTTGGGTTGACATCAATGCCAATGTCATATTGTTAGCATCAATTTGACACAAGGTTTATGGAGTATTGGAGAGCAAGGGGATGATAAAAAAATGAATTTTCATCACCAATCCTACATGGACATTTTCCAACAGTCAACATCTATAATCTTCTTAATTTTCCATTATTAACAATTTCTACTACTCTATACTCTATGGTTGTTGTTTTAATCAATAACAATTCTACTACTCTATAATTTATGGTTGTCGTTTTAATCAACTAACTTCTTTTATTGTACCACAAAAAGTTATGTGTATTATGTATATTTCTCAAAAAATATTTCTCATGTATTAGGATGTGTTTAAACGCCAAGTGATAGGAGCCCTAACCTTATTTTGAGCTCACACAGATGTTCCTTTGGATATCTAAATACACATGAATTGTGCATCTAAGAAATGTAATTTGCACTCATACCTATGAATGAAATTATTGTACTAAATTTCCATATACCCAATGAAAAATGGGGGACTATTGGGAGTTTTGTGCAAAGCGAGTGACAGCTTCTCTCCATTCAGGGGTGAACCAAAACGCCTCACAATCTTTGTCAGATGTGCCTTTCGAAATCGAAATGTTGTAATAGCGATTAAACTCTCGAATCAGAAGCTCCATTGGAATTTTTTGTGCAAAGCGAGTGACAGCTTCTCTCCATTCAGGGGTGAACACCGAACTTAATTTGGGGTGGTCTACAGAACGCTTCCTCTTGCTTCCGCATTTGTAATCTTCATCTCTTTTTTGCCCCATGAATTCTTCTATCATTGAAAAGAATGCGCCATCAAACCCTGAAACCTCTTCGTTGCTGCGTCTCTCCATATTTCGGGCAGATTCAATTGCCAACAGAACACTCGTGACTTCCAAAGTAGATCTGTGTGCTTATATTGAATCTCTGATAAGATTTTAAGATTTTTTGTTTTAACCAAAAGTTAGGGTTATATGATTGTTATATATAGCAACGCTCCAAGAAAAAAGTGGGGCTCTAGTTTAGCAAAATAGAATAAAAGAATTAAGTCGTTGGGTGTTCGGCAGATCCAATCGGAGGGTGAGACCACCACTTTCACGTCGATCGTTTGTCCACTTGTTAACAAATATAGAAGGTGATTATTATATTTTTATAAATAGTGATGGGTATTTGTATTTAATTTTAATAATCAAATTAATCAATGGACATGGGTTTCTTTTCTCATAAATAATGGATTCTCATTTCAATCGACAAATTGTTAAATAGAGGTGGATTTTTTTAGTTTATAGATAAAGGATATTATATATAGGGGTGTAGTGTAATTTTTTTTTAATATGTTTTGTTGTGAACTGAGCACTTTTATTTTTGACATTTTTAATTTACTTTTATTTATTTAATTTTTTTGTTCAAATTTTTATGTTATTTATTTATTTGTTTTTAATTTAAATTTTTTGATTTAGTGATGATGATGATGATGATTAACATAGACCAAGCTTTTTATTATATTTTAATAAATAATGGTATTCTTCTTTATTAAAGAGTCTTTGGCATTTGTTTGTTATCGTTTTGTTCACTGGTCTTATGGTTTTGTTTACTAGTCTTCAAATGAGTGGAGTGCCTACCCAAAATCTAATGGATTAAAAATCCTCTACACCATTTCATTTTAAAGATTCCTAAACAATTGTGAAAATCAATATTTTTTGATTAAAATATTTTCTAAATAAAAAAAATGTAGGTTATAGTAAGAAACAAAAAAAATATACATATTTTGGTTAAAATTCCTAAACAATTGTGAAAATCAATACTCTTTATTAAACTATTTTTTAAATAAAAAAAAATGCATGTTATAGTAAGAAACAAAAATAAATATATTTATTTTGGTAGTTTAACCGGCCTAGATCCATCTGAATTTTGGAAGGGATCTAGTCTCTTAAAGTGCAAACCACTTTTATAATGAAAACATATGTGATCCCACACACTTGATCGATCAAAAGTTAAGCTTAATTATTAGTAAATAATAATATTAATAATTATTTTATTTTAATTTTTATTATTTTGAAAACTTCTTCTCGAATATTTTGTAGATTCAATGAGGTGTCTCATGTTTAAGGGTAAAAGTTCACTCTTCTTTATCGACCAAATAATAGTAATAATGATAGAAGATTTTGGTCCAATAAATATTAATATTAATGAGATAATAATTAATTATATATATTAAAAATAATAAATTAAATGATGATGGTTCAGATGGTTTGTCTTCAATGATAGATGCTTCGGCCGACCCCCTGGCGGGTCAGTCGGCTTTCCAACTAGTGACAGACTTGGCAAGAGTTTTTTATATCCAAGAGAAAGTCATAACGGTGAAACCAGACGATCGTCAAAAACTCTTTTAGCCTCGTCTAAGAATGGACAACAGTGGATGGCATGGTTGCCTTCTCACAGTTTACAAGGAAATCTATATTTTCCTTTTTGTCCTGGGGCTTCACTTTCACTAGTCGACGGTGTGTTTTCAACATGATCATCAGAGGTTGACGACAGCGGGTTGTGCAAATGAGGAGACCAGTCCCTTAAGATCAAAGGGATACAAGGACAATCTCTGTGATAGTGGTCTCTTTTGCAAATGACACATGGCGATTTAGGCCTGGTCGGTGTAGTGTGTGGATTTTCGCTAGACGACGCTTGGTTGCCCCCTTTCGCTTTGAGCTCCTTCTTCTTCTTCTCTTTCTTCTTCTTTTCCTTCTTCTTCTCAGGTACTTGATTTTTGGCTTTACCAACCCCATCAAGCGAAGAAGAAGGAGGAGAGGAAGAATTGGAGGAAGTAGAAGGTTGGTGGGTAACTCTCGATTCATCTAGTTGTTGACTCGACTGTTCAGGAATTGCGGTGTTCTGAACGACAGAGGTTGAGAAGAGACATACAGGCAAGCCGATTGTCAAGCCTAGAAGCGACAATGTGGTCATATGGGGTGCACCAACATCTCCCCAAGAGGAGAAGGAACTAGGATTTCCTCCAAGGGGAATTCCTTGGTTGGTGGGTTCCATTTTCTCAACCTAAGATCAACGTAGGAAAGGGTGATGATTATTCCGTTTAAAATAAATTTTAAATGCTTTGACACAACTTGTTTTTTCAATTTTTAAGAGTCGAGAAAAAACAAAAGATGACTCTAGTCGCCTTCGATTTTTAATGAGACTGAAGTGACAAGTGCTCAAATGGACCTTTTCTGTTAAGAAGTCTGAAAAGGAAAGAAAGGGACTGCTCTGGAAATCTAGGTAGAGGGATTACCAAACCAATCGCAAAACTGCAGAATACTTTTTACGGTACGGCAGTCAATCTTCCCGAATACTGTGTTCAGTGCATTGCGATCGATAGGGCGGCAAACACGGCTTCCTATGGATAAAGGATTAAGCCTATTGTGGTCTCCCAAAATATACTCGACGGTACGTGGGAGCACAAGTCTGTACTGGCACTTATCGTCTCAAAGTGGAGGAATCACCCAACCATCAGTGAGAATAACAGTTACCAGGCTTTACGACACCAGAATACGTCTCTAGCCTAGACTTCTAAATGTTGTGCGTTAAGTTCCAAAGCGTTGTTAGATTCATTGAATTTATTTTATAGTTGATCTTGTTTATGAAGTTTTCCTTTCAAGTTCACCGCGAGATGTAGATATGTAATTCCTGAAATGAAATCTAAGATGATAAATAGTCTTTTATCTTCTTTGTGCAATGAAAATCCTAGCTACTAAGGAAAGAGAAACAATATTCTTTCACAAAGAGCAAAGAGCACACTCTAAATGCACTTTCCTAAATCAAACCAATCAAATAGTCTAAATTCAAATGCACATGCATGTATTTGTTTTCGGCTTTCTTAGTATGTGAATGGAGAAAAGAAAGCTAATGCACAAATCTAAATTACTTTTCAAGCGACAATTATCAACAAGTTTCTTTTCGAAATCAGAAAATGGAGGCAATCACAACATTTTACGATTTAGAAATGAATACTTGCTTTCGACACTAGAAAAACTACAAATTCAGACCAAATACAATAGTAATAGGATAATCGACTATCTACATCAAGAAAACTCTTTCCTATGACAGAAAACGACACTTGCGATGCTTTCAAATCAAAGGACGACAGTACGATTACGTTACTTTTGCAAAAGAGAACTGAAAATGACTCAACAAATACACAAAAACATTTATAGTTCTTTCGTACAAAGGAGGCGGAATAATAGCAAGGAAAAGGGGTTTCAAACATAAATATACTGATCACAGGAAGCAAAATTCATGAATAGAACTGGAAAGAATGAATCACAGGAACCAAAACTGGACAATGCCTAGTCTGATCAGCGCACCTGTAACACAGGGAATTTGAAATGCAACGCACCTACTACACTCGGGAAGTGCGCTGAATTTTAGATTCACAAAACAGTACCTGCACTGGGCCATAGACGAGACTTGGCTTGGGTTCCGGGTCATAGTTTGCAGTTCAATTCATGGGTTTTGGTCGAGAAAATGGTAATCAATAATGCAACAATCAGGGGTAGGTCTAAAGAGGATCTAAGAGCTATCACAAGGGCAATAAGAGAGTTTGTAAATCAGTTGTTTAATTTATAAACAAATACCAGAGATTGACTGAGGCGGCATTTATCTACTTTGCATTTGCATATAAAATGCAGTTCGAAAGCTACCTGGCTCGACTTCAGGCTCTGTCTATAAGTTTATAAAATAGACAACAAGGAAGATAAACAAACAAACTAATTCGCCCCCAACGGAGTCAGCATTTTGTTACAGGGAAAAGTGTCTACACAGAACTGCTTATCCCACTAAGGTGTGATAGCTACCTTAGAAACAAACAAAGTAAAGCTACTTTCATTTTTCCTTTATGAAGTACAGATGAGATAAGAACAAAGAAGACCAACCTCTGTCTTGCGCTAATCTCCTAGTCCGATTCCTCTCTCTCTTGATAGTCTTTCGCTACTTGTTCCCTTGCACGCCCGGCTTCACAGAGTACCTGTAAGATCACAGTAGCATAGCACTATACAAGAACATGGATCTATAATCATAAACAATCTAGGATCAGATGTAAATTTACCATACAAATGCAAAAAACATGAATGACACAAGAGTATGGAGGAAAACGTGAATAGCTTTTATTGATAAACAATAAAGAGCCAAGGGGAGTTACAACCAGTTGTTCTGACCCAACATCATCCTCTCAGCAAAGAAGCCCCTCTTCACATCATACAAAGCTTAGATCACCCAACAATATGATGTTGTCTCAAGAAACCAATAGCAATTCCTTACAATATGCAAAATTTCAGCCTCTGGATCTCTGGGATGAGGGATCCATATATATATATATCTATAAGGGAGATGAGTCAGCCTGTGATTTGATTAGTGTCTTCCCTATGATAGTTCTTGCTTCCACTTGGAGATTGATGATCTCTTACTCATCCTTGGTCGAATTCAGAGAGGCAAGTGTCATAGAAGAAGTTTCTGGAAGTTTCCATGCCTCTCCACCTTGCAGAATGACATTGCCATGTGTCACTTCTCGCCCATCACACCCCATAGAAGGGCTTTTTTAAATGCAACGCACCCACACAATGTGTTTAGGTGAGATGCAACGCACTTTTCCTATCGAGCAATTGAAATGATCCTGTTTTGACCAGTTCTGAGCAGTTTTTCATGGAGAACTTCTTGGAGAAGCTGTAATCAGTTGACCTTGTTCCTTTAGGGTGTTAGAAAAACACTTTTAGGGACTTAGTAGCCCTTGGTTTATGGACATTTCATGCTTGGGATTGTAGTGCCCAAAAATGTCTATAGCAATATTCGTGAAAAAGTCAATACATGTGGTAGTCCCATTAGACCCATCCGAAGGAATGCGCTACACTAAACCCATATGCAACGATGAAAGCGACGATGAGCTGGATTATATTTACAAGATATTTACGAGGAGCCATTGGAAGTGCTTCAACCAGCACAGGCAACCCAGATTAGCAGTGCCCTAGAATGTTATAATCTGCAAACAGAGGAGGATGACGATGACCCCCAAAATATTAATATTCCAGAAACCGAAGGATGTCACAAGGTTCGTGGACCAACAATTGAGGATATTGACATCACTGTGCCTCTCAAAACAAAGCAAGTAAACATTGGCATTGACATGGAGCTGAAGCATGCGACACTTGGAGACTATTGGGACGATGCTACGGTAGATAAGGTCGCCGGGTTACTCCAAGAGTATAAAGACTTGTTCCTGACCAAAATCACTGACTTAAAGGGGACAATTGGAGACTTAGAGATGATGAGGATCAACCTCAAACCGAGCACAAAGATGGGTAAGCAACGACCTTACCGATTGAATCCAAAGTATAAAGAAAAGGTTCATGAAGAATTAGAAAATGCTCGCAGCCAAAATTATTGAACCAGTGGAAGAATTCGACTGGGTGAGTCCTATTGTAGTGCAATAGAAAAAATAGAAGGGAAAAACTAGAATATTCATGGACCTCAGGAAGCTTAACGATTCCTGTGTTCACGATCCATTCCTGACACCATTCATAGATGAGGTATTGGAGAATGTGTGTGGTCAAGAAGCGTACTCATTCAGAGATGGCTTCTTCGGGTAGCATTAGATCAAGATCGCACCAAAAGATAGGAGAAAGACGACCTTCGCCACAGAATGGGGATGCTTTCAATACATTGTTATGCCCTTTGGACTGAAGAATGCACCAGCTATATTTTTGCGCATAGTGGTGGCCGCATTCAAGGAATGTATCCACAAGTTGTTGAAGGTCTATCTGGATTATTGGACTATTTTTGGGTTAGTTAAACACCATATAGCGAGCTTACGATTGATGTTGGATACTTTCCACCGGCACTAGATTGTGCTAAATCTTAAAAAGTGCACCTTCTTCGTTCCCTTTGGAAAGGGTCATGTGGTCTGCAAGTTTTGATGGTGGACCTTGCGAAGATTGTTGTTATTTTGAATCTGGAAGTTCCGCGTAGTGTCAAACAACTCTACGCTACGTTGGGGCACACGGGTTACTATAAGAATTTTATTAAGAGCTATGCCCAAATAACCGCGCCCATGGAAAAACTCTTGAAGAAGGACACTACATATTGTTGGAATGATGATTGTATGAAAAGTTTAGATCTTCTCAAGGAGAAACTAGTATCCGCTCCCATGCTGGTCTTCCCAAAAAGGGACGTTGAATTTCATGTACATGCACTCGGAGTTGTACTCATGCAAGAAGGGGTCAAAGGCATGGATCAGAAAATCATGTTCATGAGTTGAAAGTTATCCAAAGCCGAAAAGAACCACTCTACTACTGAGTGTGAAGGATTGTAAATGGTGTATGCGCTCCAGAAATACCAACAATATTTACTTGGTGGCCGCTTCAAGATGTATACTGATCATTCCTCATTGAAATACCTAGTGAATAACCCTGTGTTGGGGGGGTGCATATGCAGATGGCTGTTAATATTTCAAAGATATGACTTTGATGTCATCTTCAAGCTAGGACACCTAAATGAAGGACCAGACCACTTATCACGAGTTGAGATAGGCAAGGAGCCCACAAACTTGGAGGAGGGACTACCTGATGCACAATTGTTCACAGTACGCATCACGGACGACCATTTCAAAATATAATCCATTTTTTAACCATAGGTACTACGCCGAAGGAGTATTCAGTCCAGCAGAAGAAGGAACTAGTAGTACACACAGTGGAATTTCTTATTATTGTGAGCACCTATAAAAAATGGGAAATGATGAGATATTGCAACAATATGTACCTAAATTTGACTGAGCATAGATCCTCACGGAAGCACATGGGGGTGCTACAGGAGGGCACTATGCAAGGTGCACGACTACACAGAATATTCTTTGCACTGGGTTATGTTGGCCAACCCTGCACCAAGATTCGAAAGCATACTGTCGGGCCTGCGACATATGCCAAAGGATTGGAAAACCATCACGATGGGATGAGATGCCACTTAAGCCACAGATGATGCTATAGCCATTGTAAAAATTGGTAATCGACTTTTTAGGGCCGATAAAACCTCAGGGGAAGACAGGTGCATGTTAAATCATCACCGCGAGAGAATACCTAACTCGATGGGCGGAAGCATAGCCGATTAAGGAATGCACGACCGTACAAATACAAAATTTTTGTTCGACAACGTGCTGAAACAGTTTGGGTGCCTAAAAATTTTAATGAGTGACTGTGGAACGCATTTCGTGAATGAAACCATCAGCACACTCACTGAGGAGTTCTAGGTGTATCATCAGCAAAGTACACCGTACCATCCACACACTAATGGGACAGTAGAAGCATTCAACAAGATATTGGAGACTGTGCTAACCAAAGTATGTAACACTCAATGAAATGACTGGGACCTATGCATACCTGCAGTATTATGGGCATACATAACTACGTGCAAAAAATTGATAGGTCAGATACCCTTCAGGTTAGTCTATGGCATGGAAGTAGTCACAATAATGGAATAGATCATACCCAGTTTATGAATAGTGGCACTTACAGCAATTTTGTACCATGAAGCTTTGGAAGAAAGGCTCGCGTAATTACAAGAACTCAAGGAAGAATGGTTTCTAGCAGGATTCGATCAGTAGGTCCAGAAACAGTGTGAGAAATCCTAGCATGATCGCCATATCAAGTGGCACACATTCAAAGCAAACAATTTAGTGTTGTTGTATGACATCAAGTTTGACAAGTTTCCTAGAAAGTTCTGAATTCATTGGTTGGGACCATATGGGGTAAAAGAAGTCACCGATGGAGGCGCAGTCTAGCTAGTAATGATCTTTGCACCAATCGAGTGACTTGGGATGAGTCACGATGATTGTGTTGGGGGCCTATTGGACAACGAAGCCCCCATAGAGAGGTTTTGGGGTTTAAAACCCGAGTTTTGGTCCATGTAATGTAAAGACCTCATGAAATGCGAGTGCAGAGCGTAAGAGTGTAGGGTTGTCCACCCTAAAATAATGTAAATTTAATATAGAGTGTGTCGGCCTACCCAAGGTCCACAGACCATGGGATTATATAAAAAGAGCGAGGCTCTAAGTGTAAAAGTTAGTCTTAAGTCTTAAATCTTTTGGAGATGTAACAGTGAGATGCAGAGATCTGAGTAGAGAATAGAAGTAGATCTAAAGGTATTGGGTCATAGTAGTAGGGTAGAGGCTCTGCAGCTAAGTGCGCAGAGGAGTAGTAGAGTCCACAACTAAGTGCATAGACCCTTGCAGCTAAGTGCGCGGGAAGGAATCAAGTTTATATTGGATCAAGATTTGAAGACATTATTAAGAAAGATGAGTTGGTTTGATATACTATGCATTTGGTTTATGGATCTGTAATTGAAAGTTATTTATTGATGGTACTTATTTATTTATCTATGTGCACTTATATGTATGCTTATAATTGAGAATATTCTTAGTAATTAAGGAAACAAAACCTAATTAAGGAAGAAATGGGTGATTAATATTGGTCTCACTACAGTAGAAGTTGCGTGAAGGTGGGTCTATGGAACCTTAGAAGCTGTCAAGTACATGTAATCTAGTGAGCACGAAGGCTGGATCGGGCACCGATCTCCCACATCTATACATCCTTAGGGTGCGAAAACCTAGTTCCAGCACCCTCCCATACTACCTCGAGTGATACCTCAGTCCGCGCTCTGCGGATTGTTGTCGAAAGGGCCAGTAGTATCGAGATTTGCTTGGCTAGACTCACTGTTGAACCTGGGTCAGGCCCCAGGTAGCCAACAACTTGTAAGGGCTTTCGCCATAGTGGGGTTTTCCTTGGTCTTTGACGAAATTTGTGTCTCTTGTCTCTTGGTTGTCTTTCATTGTGCATTTGTCTAAATTATTCTATTTACTATTTCTCTACTCCTATTGAATAATTGAAGAAAGTGAAATTGTTAAATTGGATTCTATTGGATATTATTGAAGTAATAGTTTCACCATAGAACAAATTAATGAAAAATTAACAAGGGGTGAATCAATAGGGTGTCTTATTATTAATTTTCACCAATTTAAACTTCCCTATTAAGTCACATATATTCACCAGTAACACATTATATCATCACATGAATATCAACAATGTAAGTAGCTAAATGAAAAAATCATGATAGAAACTATAAATAATAAAACCATCAAACATAACCACAATAATAATCACACAAGAGACACAATATATTTGGTGGAATACCCTTCATCGGGCAAAAAACCACCATTGTTTCTACTGCATTGCTCTAAATCTTGTATTAAGTAAATAATGTCTTTTATATAGATTTCCTTACTCCCATCAACATGGAGACTCAACCTCATATACAATTAGTTGACTTCCTTCATGTAGAAGACTCAATTCTATTGATCATTTCAAAAGATTGTGTTCTCACACGGATCTATGGACTACCATCTGCAGAAAGCCACCATGATCAATGATCCTTAACCAACATCATTTGGATTATCTATCTCCAATTAGATGGAGAAACTATTCCTTTCATTGAATCTTTGAAATCACTACTCTACTCTCATGAAGTCACTTCTCCTCTACTCTATGTGGACCTCCTTTCATATATTTTCACACTGGATCCCAATACTTTTTTCTCAACTAAATTCAGCTCTGTAATATGATCTTCAACATAAAGACACCATCAACAAATAAAAACACCACAAAGATATTCTCTCCACACAAGAAAAATAGTGGCCATGGTACATGCATCAAATATAAATAACAAAGTCATTAACAACTAAAATAAATCTCAAAGTCATCCATAACATCAAAGCCTCACTCAAAATATAATTACTTCATCAAATAATCAATAGTGTAAAACACAATCACTATGTGCCAAATGCATGAGAAACACCTGCAAAACAAATGTGAGAGTCATAAACTATATATTTTAACCTTGTACAAAAATCACCTACAAAAAAATTCTTAAAAAATAGAAAATATACAATGGCAAGAAACACAAAACAAATACACATAGATTTTCCCCTGGATCCCAAAACCGTGTCTACTAGATTGATTTTTCATTATGCTCATTTCAATGTTACAATACATATATATACATGTCAAAGCATTCATAAACTCCAATCCATTAACCCGGGATTAGAAAATAACCATAGTTCGCTTGACCGAATCTACAAAATACCATGGGCAGAAAACCATCATGCCCAAAACCATGTGGAAACCCATGCAAAAAACCATAGGTAGTTTGGCCACCTAATATAGGGTCAAAAAACAAATCACAGGGCATTGTCCTGGACCTTGTGTAGGGGGGATACCACTCCCATAAAACCCCCAAATAGGGGGGTTTGTGCCACCCTTGTGACCCCACTACTACGCTCAATGCAACGAATAGGAAATATTAGTCGTGGAAAGAATATAACACACAACCAACATTCTATCACTTGTTTTATTTCCCACACAAGGGGTCACAACAGAGCTTAGTCATTGGTCCAACCCTACAATGCCTATTGTTTCTCTACACCAATAAAACTTCTCAATGCTCATAAACTTTGTCAATACATCTACAACATTCTTCAAAATGTCCACCTTTACAAGCACACCTTTTTGTCCTCAACCATATCCCTCACAAAGTGATACTGAACATCAATGTGATTTTTCTTTGAATCATAAGCAGGGTTATTTTCTAAGAAAATTGTGCTTTGGCTATCACAACCTATCCTTATAGCTTGTTTTACTAACCCCATACTTGAACACAATATCTATAACCAATCTTCTTCCTTTCTTGCATGAGTGGTTTCCATGTATTTTTCCTCTGTAGTTGAAAGTGCCACTACAGACTTTCTCTTACGCATCCAACCGACTGCACCTCCAAATAGGTTAAACACATACCTACTTATAGATCTTCTCTAATCCAGATCTCCAGCCTAGTCTACATCAAAAAATCCATGGATGTTCAAAAATCTATCCAATCCTGGCCTTCCTTGATAGCATATGCCATAATCACTGGTGGCATGCAAGTACCTAAAAACCCGCCTCATTGTTGTCCAATGCTTCTTCCCTAGTTTTGACATAAACCTTCTCAATACTCCCATTGCATATGCAGTGTATGGTCTAGTACAAGCCATTTCATACATCATGCTACTGGCTACACTTGCATATGAAGCACAGGACATATCCTCTTCCTCTTCTTGTCTTGGGACACTATTTAATAGATAGATTTACACCTTCAGGAATAGGAACCTTCGTTGATTTACTATCCTACATTTTAAACCTCAATAGTATTGTCTCGACATACTTCCTCTGGTTTAACCAAAGCTTCCTCTTTGTCAGATCTCTTTTAGTTTCTATGCCCAAAATATAGCTTGCGACACCAAGATACTTCATGTTGAATTTGGAGGAAAATTGGGTCTTCATATCCTGGATTATTTCTTTGTCATTTCCAATCAGCAACATATTATCCACATACAAGACCAGATAAATAATATGGTCACAATTAATTTAAAATACACACATTGATCTACTTTTCTTCTATTGAATCCAAGTCCCCGTATATATGTATCAAATTTCTGATACCACATCATTGGTGATTGTTTTAACCCATACAAATACTTTTTTAACCTGCATGCCAATTCTTTATTTCCCTTCACTGCAAAGCCTTCAGGTTGTATCATTTAGATCTCTTCTTCTAGATCCATGTGAAGAAATGTTGTCTTCACATCCATCTGTTTTAACTCAAAATAAAAAGAAACAACAACAGATAAAAATAATCTAATAGAAGCTATGTTGGAAACAGGAGAAACAATATCACTAAAATCAATTCCCAACACCCAAGAATAACCTTTTGCTACCAACCGATATTTGTATTTATCCACCTTGCCATATGCATTCATCTTTTTCTTAAACTCTTGTTTTCTTCTAATGGGTTTCCTTCTAGTTGGAAACTCCACCAGATCCCAAGCCTCGTTTTTTTCTGAAGATGGCATTTCATCAACCATGGCCTCTTTCCATAGTTTCCATCCTCTGAATCTACTGCCTCCCTGACAATTCTAGTATCCTAATCAGTAATAGATAAATAAAAATTTGAACATAAATCAGGTGGAATATACCTTTTTGGTTGCCTTCTTTCTCAAATTGATATTCTCATAGCTCAAGTTTTTGGCTCTTCATCTTATGATTCCTATTCTACTGTACAGTCTAATTTTTCCCCCTTTAGCTTAAACCCTATCTTCCTAGGTTACTTTAGTAGCACTACATGTTTCATAACATATTTCACCTCTCGAAAAACCACACCTCAGTTGTACACAACCTTCCTCATTTCTAGGTTCAAAATCTTATAACCTTTCAAACCATCCTTATACCCAATAAGGATGCACCTTTCAGATTTACTATCCAACCTACCTATTTTATCCTTTGGAACATGTAAATATGTATCACAACAAAATAACCTCAGATGTGAAAGAGAGGGTTTCTTACCAGTCCATACCTCATGTGGATACTTATCCCCCAACGTTGATGAAGGTGACCTATTAACCAAGTAACACACAATCTCCACTGCCTCTACCCCAAATTCCTATCATAACCCGACACCATTGAGCATGCTTCTTTCCTTTTCCATAAACGTCTTATTCATTATTTTTTCAACTCCATTTTACTAACGTCTGTATGGGTTATTCTTATGTCATGCTATACCACACTTCTTATAGAACTCTTCAAATTCCTTCTTTCAGAACTCTCCACCATTAGCTATCCTCAACACCTTTATCATATTCTCTTTCTAGTTTTCCACTAGAGCTTGAAATTTTTTAGACCTGTCAAAGTTTTCATATTTTCTTGAGGAAATATATCCATGTATTCATTGAGAATTTATCTATAAATGATACATAGTACACATACTTTCTTATTGATGGAACCGACACGGGTCCAAACACATCAATGTTCACAAGCTCTAATATCCCTTTCGCTCTCTTAGCCCAGAGGTGAAACTCACCTGATTATGCTTCCCATATACACAATGTTCAAATAAATCGAAATATAGAGATAAATTAGACAAAACTTCTACCATACCATTACCATGAAGTATTCAAAGGCCCTTTTCTCCAATATGTCCAAGCCTTTGATGCCATAGCATGGTCTTTTCTCTAGAGACCACTAGATTTTCGGTTCCCCTTTCAGGAACCAAAAATGTGTTACACCCATCAATAACAATACTACCCAAAAACTTGTACAAACGTCTAATCTCAAATCACCACATCAATACCAGTTCTCCACGAACCATATTACAGGTATCTTTCTTGAACACTATTTTTACACCTCCATCATCCATCTTGCTTAGAGAAATCAAATTTTTGACCAATGCAGGAATATAAAAAACATCAATAAGTGTTCTAATCCTTTCACCTTGAAAATTTAGCTTTAGTTTTCTACATTTGATGTTTCTAGCCTTCCTATCATCCCTTAAGAAGACATCACCACCATCAAATTTCTCATACTCGCGGAACAAATCCCTATGGGGAGTGAAGTGAAAGGATGCACCCAAGTCAATCAATCATGCCTCATTATCTACGTGTGTACTCGAAGTATAAGACAAGTAAACATCCTCACCTTCATCTGAGGTGTTTTTCACCTCTACAGAAGGAGCTTCATCAGATACATTTCCATTCTCGTGAGCATTAGATCTACAGTCCTTTCTGTAGTTCCCTTCCTTTCCTCATTTCTAGCACAAATTTATAGGTTTTCCTAGAGATTTAGATCTCCCACTCGAGGACTTGTTTTTGTTTATATTCTAGGACCATCCTCATATAGAAAAGGCATATCCATTCTGACCCTCCATATTTTTCCATCTCATCTTCTCTAATAGCAAGGATGAAATTATTTCATTAAACTTCAAGGTAGTCATATTGCTACCAATTGCAACAACCAGACTATCCAATCAATATGGTAGAGAACATAACAAAAATGGTGCACTTATCTTCATATGAAACTTTAATATCAATAGATAAAAAATGGCTTACCACAGTATCAAAGGCATTCAAATTCTCTGTCACCGAGTCTCCATCCTTCATCCTTAGGTCATACAACTTTTTCCTTAGGAACAATATGTTCACTAGAGACTTAGATTGGCACAAAGTCCCTAACGTTTCCCACAAATCCTTCGTTGTAGCTTCCCCTGATACATTCAACAATACTGAATGTGCGAAACACAACCATAGTGTTCTCTTTTCTTTCTGATCCAAATTTTCCCACTCTTCAGCTGACATTGCCATTGGTTTTGTACCTAGATCTATCATGATCCATTGATCTTTATCCACCAGTAGATTTGTCATCTTGAGTTTCCACAACTCGAAACTTCAGCCATTAAATTTCTTGATCTCTATCTTTCCATTGCTCGCCATCTTCTTTCACAACAAGAATTGATCCCCCAGATCTCCCACTGAATAGGGCCTACCACAGGCCTGAGAAAAACCCCTCAGCAATAAAGGCATCCCCTTGAAGCCGAAACAACTCTGATACTGAATGTAGATTTTAACCCTGTACAGAAATTACCTACAAATGAATTCTTAAAAAACATAAAATATACAATGGATAGAAACAAAAAACAAATAACAAATACACAATATTTTCACCTAGATCCCGAAATCAGGACTACCAAATTGATTTTTCATTATGCTCCTTTCAATGTTACAATACATATATGTACTTGACGAAGCACTCAAAAACACCAATCCATTAACCCTGGATTAGAACATAACCATAGTTCCCTTGACTGGATCTACAAAATGTGATGCGAAAAAAAGCATCATGCCCAAAACCATGTGACAAATCCATGCACAAAACTATGTGTTATACAAAGCTCTCAATATCTACCAACATACGTTGCTAAATCTCATTATATCTCTGATATGCAATATGAAGTTTTGAATCAATACACTACTTCAACAAATAAATCTTCTCATGATTCTTCCATTAACACTCATGCACAATATATCATCCCTCTTCACTAGGTATAAACCATTCCTCTACTTCTTTGTATCCTTCTCACTCACATACTAACTTCAACAATCACACCCAACTCCAAAACAAATAATATAAAACATGTAGGGAGAAATCTACTTTTAGAATGGGATCAATAGCGCACAAATTTGACAAAAACAATCATCAACCATCACTACTTGTGCACTAAATTAATTCACACTCATTGGAATAATTTTCAAACCAATTTTAGTGCTTTTCAATTAATTTAGAAGCCTCTTGATCTTTCCAAGTCGAATTAACCCATATGTGCACAAGGAATGCATAGAAATTATAGCTAAATACACAACTTCATGCACAAAATTGGATGATCTAAGTTGTAACCACATGCACAGGCTTGTCTCCATGGGGTTGGAGCCTTTCAACCACATACACAAACTTGCATTAGTGTGGTTGGGGTGGAGGATGGAAGAACACTATAAAAACACCTCATATCCTGCTCAAACTTTTACCAAAGCTTTATAAGCCTTTGTAGGACCTATGGAAGCCATTTTCACCTCTGAAACACTTATGCAAATAGCCTAAGCATGTCTCCCGAGTGTCACAGTTAAGTTGATCTAAGGCTAATAAACAAGTTTTTGCATGACTGCTAATAAGTCCTCCACTCTCCAAAAACACCTGCACAAGATACAATACATGTGTACACCATTGTACCATCTCAACACCATTATCATCATCATCATGAGGCCAAACCACCACTACAATAAGTCATCTTCATGAGAATAAGAATGAAGACCTAGATGAAGATCTAGTTTCCATCTCAATTGGTGTTCCAACTCAACAACATGAATGACACATGAGCCATCATTTTCATTTCTTTTAGATCTATATCATCCACCTATAATAACATCTCTAATGCCTCCAATCAATGCATAACAAGGCATCAAAAAATGGACATCAATGCATCACAACACATGCAAACACAAGAAAACTCCCCCATGACCACGATGCTTCCAACAAGCTACACCATCAAAGGTTGACATCAATTCCAACATAACCATCACAATGCCAACTCAAACAGTTACAACCATGCTACAAGAATGACATCAATGAATGAACTTGGCTACATATGTTTGACATCAATTCCCATATGCGCCAAATTCCATAATGAACCAATGGCAACATCAGCTTGCTAGAACCATGCACACCATGATACCAATAATCTCCCCCTTTGGCATTGATGACAACCATGCACACTCTCTAGACCATCATCTTCTATCTCTCCCCCTTTGCAATCGATGGAAAAGGGACAACACCATCCAATAGGTAGCAAGAACACAAGTATAAAATCGAAGCATCTAACCTCCATATGGTTTAAGAATGATGCATATCAACCAATGAATATACTCTCCACATCAGCATCAAGCAATATACTAAACCAGTCAATATACAAAGAAACATATCAAATGAAACACCTCTATAAGAAACAACAATATACATAAGAAATCATAGGAAACAATGAACAATAACATAATATGTGCATATACATGAGGAAATCAACCCATACTCCATAGCAACTTACATAGCAGTAACAACAATAGCCACACATCCTCTTCACTCATATCATGAGGTTGAGGCCCAACAATAAAATCATATCATGAGGCACAACATGGACTCCTCCAAGCATTTCTTAATGAGAACAATGGATGGCTAAAGTGAATAGAAACAAATAACCCTCCTTGAAGATATGCCATTTCCAAAATCATCTCCAACCTTCAATGATTTACTTCCTCTGCAAACATTGCTTCCTTGCCAAGAAAGAAGAACCATATGGACCAAAAATCCACTTGACTATGACTATACGACATATAACATTATACATTCATGATTGTAGTAATGACATAAGACCTCATATATGACCAATATATGACCATAACATGACCTCATGACTCATGAATAAATGACCCAAAGATACATACAATAAAAGTACATGGCTTCATGAGCATTTTACATGGATATATCAATAAAATACATGTTTCTATCATCATATCCTATGGACCAATGACAAAAATATGACATAAACTCATGATACCCCTCCAAAACATCCCTATCGTCAAAATGACTCAAACTACTAATGATTGGACCGACTATCAACATGGAAAAATGAAACAATGGAAGATACATGGTTGTAATAAAGTGCATATAACATCCCATACATGGCTTGTCCATGTCTCAAATCATATATATGCATGCTCATATATACCAATATCTCCTATGCATGGTATGCATAGCTTCCCTTGAGCTCAAGATACCTCCAATAGACAAGTTGATCATGTGAACCTAAAATGTGCAAGAGTCTCAATGATCTCATAACGTGTTGTTTCAATAACTTGTACTCATTAAACTATCACAAGTCTACCACGGGCTCCCCCTAAGATTATGCACCTCTTGTAAATTCTGTAGTCCTTTTATAAATATGAAGGAAATACTAATGGACTACAAGAGGGAATTCTCTTCACTACTTGAAGAGTTAATGCTACTTATTTCTCCAAACTATCTTTGACTTCTTATTTTCTTCCTTCACTGGTTTTCTACTCTATCCTCATTATTTTTGTTGCTTTTGCTGATTTTTCCTTGAATAATGGGACAAAATGTAGTCTCTTTCCATATGGTGAAAGTTATGACATGTGTAGCACTCCACATGGCCAAGATATGAAGAAATAGGATCAAATCTCTTGTTTCCCATGCCATATCTATACCATTTCATGCAATGTGCTTATCCTCCATTAGTTGGATCTGCAATCAAATGCCTTGTGGCTAGACAGGTTACATGAATAACAATAACCATAAAAAGCATGATTATACCTATTAGCCAACTTCCTTGGTTGGTGATACTGGTGCAACCTACACTGATTATATCTATACATTTTGTTTCAGCATTTAGTTGCAACATGTCCAAACTTGTGACGACTGTAACATTATACCTTATGCACAAAAGGAACAAAAGAACTTTGGTTCCTTTGGAATTATAAAGATCTACCATGATCCTCTCTTGGAGAAAAATATTTTCTGAATGTAGGAGATCCTTGAGATTTTCTTCTCTGGTGCTACTGGTTTTGTTGATGAATTTTTTGTTCATTTATTTATTTTCTACTCTTATGTTTGGAATTGTTTGCTACAAGTTCTTCTGGTTCTACTTAAGTGTTTTTACCTGCATGGAGACTAGACTCGCCCTTTTGAAATCCCAAGACTAGATTTATACAATGGTGATCTGTGGATCTCAAGAAAATTATCCAAGGCCACATTGCTCTTCTCCAACTTCTGTTGCTTTCTCAAGGACAACACTTCATTTTCTAGCCTTTGAAACTCATATTCCTTCTCTTTGTACTACTTCCTCATGCCTTCCTCAACTCTTTATGATTCTGCCAATTTAATTTTTAAGCTGATAATCTCCTCCTTGAGATTGGCCTCCTTATCATCACATCTATGCAATAGTTTGTCTTAATTCTTTCATGTAGTTGTTAGTATATAAAGCTTAGCTATAAGAACCTTAATATCATTCTCATCCTCACTAAGCACTTAAACATGATCAAAATCTAAATAACCAAAATTATAATTCAAAACAAAATCATTAATATTTATACTTTTGGGTTCATAATTTTCTATTTTCTTCTCATCATTGGTTGAATCATTTGCACTAGTAGGATGAGACTCTTGTGGCTGAGATTCTTGATTCTGTAGGCCCTTTTTATTCTTCTGCTTATTGCTCCTTTTCTAATTCATCTTCCTTCAATCTACAAACCAATATAAATCCAGAATCACCAATTCCTACGCTATAGGGGACAATAACGGGTAATACGCCTTCATTATTTTTGAAGTCTAATGTTGCCAAGGTATTCAAAAACAAGTTTCCATTACACTAGCATGGTGTTGGTTGCTACATTTATAGCCAAAAAGTTGGAAAGTAGAGAAAATACAAATAACTGTAATCCTACGACAAAAGCTCCATAAAGGAGATGGAAAAAGAGTCAAGGAGAGAGCAACACCATAGAGAAAAATGTATTGTATTGTCCTCAACTTTGAATTGCAATAATGTTGAGCAAGGTAGACTCAAATTTCATCTGTACCCTCAAAAATATCAAACAAATAAAGCTCAAAATGACCTCTGACCTGATCGAGTACCATGTCTATTGTTCTATCAGCAATGAGAGAGTTAGTGAATTTAACACGGTCTTAAGTGTGTGGTAAAAACATCGACAAAATTATGACTTAAGCTCTTAGAGGTTTAACAATAAATATATTGAATTGAGATTGGGCTACCAAAAATAAGTTATCACAAATAGCTTTCACGCCTTTAGTCTTCATGCCCAACTCTTCCCAATCGCAAGGGATGTTCAACAAAATTCAACATTTTTAGGCAATGTTAAAAGCCCACAATGAACTTTGACTTTTTACATTCACGGACTAAAATGTTTAGGAGGCACAAACTGCATCTCAATCATCACTTATAGAACAAGAGGCTAAAACCTCAATCACTATGATTTTGTAAAGATTGTTATCCATTACTTCATCTGGATAATGAATGAGTTGACCAACTTTTCATTTACCTTTTTCAACAAGGGCCTCAAAATCTTTATTAGATGTGCCTTTTGAAATCAGAACGTTGTAGTAGCAACTAAATTCTCTAATCAAAAGCTCCATTGGAATTTTTTTTGGAAAGCGAGTGACAACTTCTCTCCATGTAGGAGTGGAGATAGAACTTAATTTGGGTTGGTCTACAAAATGCTTCCTCTTACTTCAACATTTGTAATCTTCATATGTTTTCTACATAATAAAATCTTCGATCATTGGAAAGAATGCACCATCCAAACGTGAAGCCTCTTCTTTACGGTGACTCTCCATATTCTGAGTTGTTTCAATGTTCGACATATCGTAATTAATGGATAAGAACACTAGTGACTCATACCATTATGCTTATATGGAATCTCTTGTCATATTTTTCCTTCTAAACAAAAGGTGGTTATATGATTGTTATATATAGCAACGCTCCAAGAAAAAAGTGGGGCTCTAGTTTAGCAAAAAGTATAAAAGAATTGGGTCGTTTGGGGATCAGTTGACCCAACTGGGTGTCGACTATTCCCATTTTCGAGGGTGATCGATAAACTGACCCATCTACAGGCGTCTATAACCACAACAGTTACATTGATATCTTGATATAAGAAAAAATTGTTTTTCCATCAGTTAAGAAATATGGAATGTCCCTTCTTCTTATTATTATTTTTAATGGAGACAGTCTTTACATTTCCCCTAAATTTTAATAGTTAAATGGTCATATAGCGTTTGTCTACTTATTAAGAAATATAGAAGGTTGTTATTACTTCTTATAAAAGGTGATTGATATTTGTATTTAATTTTAAATTGTGATTGGTTATCACAACCGAATGTTTTTTTGGCGATTTTTTTTTGTAATACCAATTATTAAGAATTAGCTCGTTCAATTTCTACTTAGCCCGTATGAACTCATTATGAATGTATTCACAATTATTTAGAGGACCCAATCAATACATTTTTGGATCATTTCAAGTCCATTATAACTAAAACTAATTGAATCGTGACTATGCCCTTTTAAAGTAATCCACTCATGAACCAATATATTTTTCGACTGCAAAACTGAAATCGATCCATGACTATGGCATTTTAAAGTAAGTCAATGCTTTTGAACTATATCCATGAACTACTCCACAACAAATCAATGAAAATTAAATGCAATGATAAATTGAAACCATATTAATGTTATCACATGCATTCATGAACTCGAGTCTAGATCAACCATTATCTCAATGATTAATTTGTACACACAATGTTGGTCACATCACTCCTTTTATGTGCACAAGCCTCATCATCAACCCATACATTGCAGGTAATTAAAACAATGTTTTTATGGATCAAGTCAACCCTCATCCATTTAGCTAAATCAAGCGCTCTACATCAACCATAATCTTAAAAATCAATTGCATTCACAGGGATATTGAAACCTTTTTCAAGCACAAAAACATCATCACAATACTATTGACATCAATACCAACCACAAATGGTGAATATCTTGGGTTGACATCAATGGCAATGTCATATTGTTAGCATCAATTTGACACAAGGTTTATGGAGTATTGGAGAGCAAGGGGATGATAAAAAACGAATTTTCATCACCAATCTTACATGGACATTTTCCAACAATCAACATCTATAATCTGCTTAATTTTCCATTATTAACAATTTCTACTACTCTATGCTCTATGGTTGTTGTTTTAATCAATAACAATTTCTACTACTCTATACTTTATGGTTGTTTTAATCAACTAGCTTCTTTGATTGCCTATGAGGATACCACAAAAAGTTATGTTTATTATGTATATTTCTCAAAAATATTTCTGATGTATTAGGATGTGTTTAGACTCCAAGTGATAGGAGCCCTAACCTTATTTTAAGCTCACACAGATGTTCCTTTGGATATCTAAATACACATGAAATACCTATGAATGAAACTATTGTGTTTTTTTTGTGAAAAAAAAAGCAATGAACATATTTTTATTTTGAAAAATCCATATTAAAAACCCATAGCCTCAAACAAATATTATCTTGCTATGATTTTATTTCTAAATCTTCCAAACCATGAGACACATTTTGTTCTTTATTATTAATTTTGAGTACATATTAACAACTGAAGTATGTATGACATGTTTTCTCACACAAATATACATTTTTGATAGTATATTTTTAATATTTTTAATGGTTATGTATTTGTCACAGGTCATTTGGCTCATTTTTCCCTGTATTTTTGAAATAAAAATATTTATTTATGATTGCCACTATTCTAGCTAGTAGAACCAACATTTCATAAATGTCACAAAGGCCAACATGTCTTGGTTGGCCCACCCTTGCCATTATATTATGCTACCTATTTTTTTAATGTAATTTGACTAAGTCAAAATGTTTAGAGGAGAAAACATTAAAACATCTCTTGCATATCTAGCTCACCTCTAAACACAATAAATATTACATTATACACTACAGTATAATAAAGAATAGCGATTGGACAGATTTTTAAGAGTATTAAATTTATTGCAATTATTGACTGAAAATGAATTTCTATATTTAAAAAATAAAAAATAAAACATTATAACAAATATCATTTTAAAAAAGAAAAAAACAAGTACTCATAACAACAAATAACATTTAAAAAATAAAAATAAAACTTATACCAACCACATTTATTACTATTCTAATAATGGAAAACAACGTTCATAAGATCCATAGAACTCTCAATTGAAATGGAAAAATTGATCAGATAAACACCATGTTCGTTTATACGACCAATAGAACTCTAAACTAAAATCGAAATTGGGCTAGAAGTGCTTTCCAGTGAAAATTGGTATCCATGTACCCGCCCCCCGGGCAACCCGGTAACATCAGCGACTCCTTTGTTCTTGTGTTATATTCCACCATACTCTCACTACCCCTCAGCATTAGCCATATCGTGTCACGACCATCTCCTACAACGAGAAAATCTGTGCCTTCTGAGGATTTGATCATGTCTTCAATCAATTCGGCCTTGATGGTATCAATCATCTCCCACTGCCGTTCACTAAATTTCCATATACGCAATGAAAAATGGGGGACTATTGGGAGTTTTCCAAACATCCCTTTCCCTGACTCATCTCCCTTCAATCTCCCCACCCATATAAATCCAGAAACACCACCTCTATCCCTAAAAGGGACCATAATGGGTAGTGAGCCTTCATTATTTTTTAAGTCTATAGTTCCAGGGATGTTCAGAAACAACATTCCATCAACCTTCACATGGTGCCGGTTCCTACATGTATACTGAAATAATTGGAAAGTAGAGGAAACACAGGTAAAAATGTTTATACCGCGAAAACTCCATAAAGGAGATGGAAAAAGAGTGGAGGAGAGAGGAACACCATGAAGCAAAATTGGTTGTACTGTCCAGACCGTTGTATTGGACGAATAGTGAGCAAGGTGGACGCAACTTTCACCTGCAGCCTCACAATTGCCGAACAAATAAAGCTCAAAATCACGTGTGACCGGATTGATCAGCATCTCCGCTGTTCCATCAACAATGAGAGACTCAAGGAATTTAAGACGGTCTTCAGTGTGTGGTAAAATCGTGGGCAAACTTATGACTTGAGATTTGACAGGATTAACAACAAACAAATTGAAGTCAGATCGGGCTACCAAAAATAAGCCGTCACAAGTAGCTTTCACGCCCAGTGTCTTCATGCCCAACTTTTCCCAATCGCAAGGCATGTTCAACAGAAGCCAGCGTTTTCATCTAAGTTACTGTTATTAATCACAATGAACTTCTCAATTTTTCTATTCATGAATTGTTGGGAAGCACAAACCGCAGCCCAATGATGGCTTATAGACCAAGAGGTTAAAACCTCAGTCACTGACATTTTGGAAAGAATGTTCGCCATTACTTCATCTGGAAAATGAATGAGTTCATCACCTTTTTCAACAAGGGCCTCAAAATCTTTGTCAGATGTGCCTTTCGAAATCGAAATGTTGTAATAGCGATTAAACTCTCGAATCAGAAGCTCCATTGGAATTTTTTGTGCAAAGCGAGTGACAGCTTCTCTCCATTCAGGGGTGAACACCGAACTTAATTTGGGGTGGTCTACAGAACGCTTCCTCTTGCTTCCGCATTTGTAATCTTCATCTCTTTTTTGCCCAATGAATTCTTCTATCATTGAAAAGAATGCGCCATCAAACCCTGAAACCTCTTCGTTGCTGCGTCTCTCCATATTTCGGGCAGATTCAATTGCCAACAGAACACTCGTGACTTCCGAAGTAGATCTACCATGATCCTCTCTTGGAGCAAAATATTTTCTGAATGTAGGAGATCCTTGAGATTTTCTTCTCTGGTGCTACTGGTTTTGTTGATTAATTTTTTGTTCGTTTATTTATTTCTACTCTTATGGTTGGCATTGTTTGCTACAAGTTCTTCTGGTTCTACTTAAGTGTTTTTACCTGCATGTAGACTCGCCCTTTTGAAATCCCAAGACTAGATTTATACAATGGTGATCTCTGGATCTCAAGAAAATTATCCAAGGCCACATTGCTCTTGTCCAACTTTCGTTGCTTCTCAAGGACAACACTTCATCTTCTAGCCTCTGACACTCATATTCCTTCTCTTTGTACTACTTCCTCATGCCTTCCTCAACCTTTATAATTCTGCCAATTTAATTTTTAAGCTGATAATCTCCTCCTTGAGATTGGCCTCCTTATCATCACATCTATGCAATAGTTTGTCTTGATTATTTCATGTAGTTGTTAGTATAGAAAGCTTAGCTATAAGAACCTTAATATCATTCTCATCTTCACTAAGCACTTCAACATGATCAAAATCTAAATAATCAAAATTATAATTCAAAACAAAATCATTAATATTTATACCCTTGGGTTCATAATTTTCTATTTTCTTCTCATCATTGGTTGAATCATTTGCACTAGTAGGATGAGACTCTTGTGGCTGAGATTCTTGATTCTGTAGGCCCTTTTTATTCTTCTTCTTATTGCTCTTTTTCTAATTCATCTTCCTTCAATCTACAAACCAATATAAATCCAGAATCACCAAGTCCTACGCTATAGGGGACAATAACGGGTAATATGCCTTCATGATTTTTGAAGTCTAATGTTGCCAAGATATTCAAAAACAAGTTTCCATTAACACTAGCATGGCGTTGGTTGCTACATTTATAGCCAAAAAGTTGGAAAGTAGAGAAAATACAAATAACAGTAATCCTACGACAAAAGCTCCATAAAGGAGATGGAAAAAGAGTCAAGGAGAGAGCAACACCATAGAGAAAAATGTATTGTATTGTCTTCAACTTTGAATTGCAAGAATGTTGAGCAAGGTAGACTCAAATTTCACATGTACCCTCACAAATATCAAACAAATAAAGCTCAAAATGACCTCTGACTTGATCGAGTACCATGTCTATTGTTCTATCAGCAATGAGAGAGTTAGGGAATTTAACACGGTCTTAAGTGTGTGGTAAAAACATCGACAAAGTTATGACTTGAGCTCTTAGAGGTTTAACAATAAATATATTGAATTAAGATTGGGCTACCAAAAATAAGTTATCACAAATAGATTTCACACCTTTAGTCTTCATGCCCAACTCTTCCCAATCGCAAGGGATGTTCAACAAATTCCAACATTTTTAAGCAACGTTAAAAGCCCACAATGAACTTCTGACTTTTTACATTCACGGACTGAAATGTTTAGGAGGCACAAACTGCATCCCAATCATCACTTATAGAACAAGAGGCTAAAACCTCAACCACTATGATTTTGTAAAGATTGTTATCCATTACTTCATCTGGATAATGAATCAGTTGACCAACTTTTCATTTACCTTTTTCAACAAGGGCCTCAAAATCTTTATTAGATGTGCCTTTTGAAATTAGAACATTGTAGTAGAAATTAAATTCTCTAATCAAAAGCTCCACTGGACTTTTTTTTGGAAAGCGAGTGAAAACTTCTCTCCATGTAGGAGTCGAGACAGAACTTAATTTGGGGTGGTCTACAAAATGCTTCCTCTTACTTTAACATTTGTAATCTTCATCTTTTTTCTACAGAATAAAATCTTCTATCATTGGAAAGAATGCACCATCCAAATGCGAAGCCTCTTCTTTACGGTGACTCTCCATATTCTGAGTTGTTTCAATGTCCGACATATCGTAATTAATGGATGAGAACACTAGTGAGTCATACCATTATGCTTATATGGAATCTCTTGTCATATTTTTCCTTCTAAACAAAAGGTGGTTATATGATTGTTATATATAGCAACGCTCCAAGAAAAAAGTGGGGCTCTAGTTTAGAAAAAAGTATAAAAGAATTGTGTCGTTTGGGGATCAGTTGACCCAACTGGGTGTCGACTATTCCCATTTTCGAGGGTGATCGATAAACTAACCCATCTACAGGCGTCTATAACCACAACAGTTACATTGATATCTTGATATAAGGAAAATTTGTTTGTCCATCAGTTAAGAAATATGGAATGTCCCTTCTTCTTATTATTATTTTTAATGGAGACAGTCTTTACATTTCCACTAAATTTTAATAGTTAAATGGTCATATAGCGTTTGTCTACTTATTAATAAATATAGAAGGTTGTTATTACTTCTTATAAAAGGTGATTGATATTTGTATTTAATTTTAAATTGTGATTGGTTATCACAACCGAATGTTTTTTTGGCGATTTTTCTTTGTAATGTCAATTATTAAGAATTAGCTCGTTCAATTTCTACTTAGCCCGTATGAAATCACTATGAATGTATTCACAACCATTTAGAGGACCCAATCAATACATTTTTGGATCATTTCAAGTCCATTATAACTAAAACTAATTGATTCGTGACTATGCCCTTTTAAAGTAATTCACTCATTGTAAGAACTCTGGACACCACATATCTCCACAATGGTATGATATTGTCCACTTTGGGCCTAAGCCCTCATGGATTTGCTCTTGAGCTTTACCGCAAAAGGCCTCATACCAATGGAGATATTTGTCCATTCTTATATACCCATGATCCTCTCCACTTCTAGTCAATATGGGACTTTGGTCGTATACCCAACAATCCTCCCCTCGAACAAAGGACCATCGAGCCTCCCCTCAAACAATTATCCATCTGTCCACTCTCTACTAACCAGGATTCTTCGCTCCAATGCATTGGAAGCACACGCCTTACATGGAACACCACCTGCCTCGAGAGCTTGCTCTATCCCAGGTCAACTCCTCTTCACCATGTTGGGACGAGGACATGTCCATGAAGAATCCGGAGCACACCGCCTGTCTAACCGAGCTCATCCACGGATCCCATCGTGATATTAAAACATCTCTTGCATATCTAGCTCACTTCTAAAAACAATAAATATTATATTATACACTGCAGTATAATAAAGAACAACAATTGGACAAATTTTTAAAAGTACTAAATTTATGCAATTATTGACTGAAAATGAATTTCTATATTTAAAAAATAAAAAATAAGACATTATAACAAATAGCATTTAAAAAAAGAAAAATAACAGATACTCATAACAACAAATAACATTTAAAAATAAAAATATAACTTATATCAAGCACATTTATCATTTATTACTATTCTAATAATGGAAAACAGCATAACTTATATCAACCACATTTATCATTTATTACTATTCTAATAATGGAAAACAACGTTCATAAGATCCATAGAACTCTCAATTAAAATGGAAAAATTGATCAGATAAACACCATGTTCGTTCATACGACCAATAGAACTCTAAACTAAAATCGAAATTCGGCTATAAGTGCTTTCCAGTGAAAATTGGTATCCATGTACCCGCCCCCCGGGCAACCCGGTAACATCAGCGACTCCTTTGTTCTTGTGTTATATTCCACCATACTCTCACTACCCCTCAGCATTAGCCATATCGTGTCACGACCATCTCCTACAACGAGAAAATCTGTGCCTTCTGAGGATTTGATCATGTCTTCAATCAATTCGGCCTTGATGGTATCAATCATCTCCCACTGCCACTGCCGTTCACTAAATTTCCATATACCCAATGAAAAATGGGGGACTATTGGGAGTTTTCCAAACATCCCTTTCCCTGAGTCATCTCCCTTCAATCTCCCCACCCATATAAATCCATAATCACCAGCTCCATCGTTAAAAGGGACCATAATGGGTAGTGCGCCTCCATTATTTTTTAAGTCTATAGTTCCAGGGATGTTCAGAAAAGACTTTCCGTCAACCTTCACATGGTGCCGGTTCCTATATGGATAATCAAAGGATTTGAAAGTGGAGGAAATACAGGTAAAAATGTTGATAGCACGAACAATGTTGATACGACGATAACTCCGTAAAGGAGATGGAAAAAGAGTGGAGGAGAGAGGAACACCATGACGCAAAATTGGTTGTACTGTCCAGACCGTTGTAGTGGACGAATATTGAGCAAGGTGGACGCAACTTTCACCTGCAGCCTCACAATTGCCGAACAAATAAAGCTCAAAATCACGTGTGACCGGATTGACCAGCATCTCCGCTGTTCCATCAACAATGAGAGACTCAAGGAATTTAAGACGGTCTTCAGTGTGTGGTAAAATCGTGGGCAAACTTATGACTTGAGATTTGACAGGATTAACAACAAATAAATTGAAGTCAGATCGGGCTACCAAAAATAAGCCGTCACAAGTAGCTTTCACGCCCAGTGTCTTCATGCCCAACTTTTCCCAATCGCAAGGCATGTTCAAGAGAAGCCAGCGTTTTGAGGCAATGCTAAAAGCCCACATATCTAAGTTACTGTTATTAATCACAATGAACTTGTCAGTTTTCCAAGTCATGAATTGTTGGGAAGCACAAACCGCAGCCCAATGATGGCTTATAGACCAAGAGGTTAAAGCCTCAGTCACTGACATTTTGGAAAGAATCTTCGCCATTACATCATCTGGAAAATGAATGAGTTCATCACCTTTTTCAACAAGGGCCTCACAATCTTTGTCAGATGTGCCTTTCGAAATCGAAATGTTGTAATAGCGATTAAACTCTCGAATCAGAAGCTCCATTGGAATTTTTTGTGCAAAGCGAGTGACAGCTTCTCTCCATTCAGGGGTGAACACCGAACTTAATTTGGGGTGGTATACAGAACACTTCCTCTTGCTTCCGCATTTGTAATCTTCATCTCTTTTTTGCCCCATGAATTCTTCTATCATTGAAAAGAATGCGCCATCAAACCCGGAAACCTCTTCGTTGCTGCGTCTCTCCATATTTCGGGCAGATTCAATTGCAAACAGAACACTCCCTGAAACCTCTTCGTTGCTGCGTCTCTCCATATTTCGGGCAGATTCAATTGCCAACAGAACACTCCCTGAAACCTCTTCATTGCTGCGTCTCTCCATATTTCGGGCAGATTCAATTGCCAACAGAACACTCCCTGAAACCTCTTCGTTGCTGCGTCTCTCCATATTTCCGGCAGATTCAATTGCCAACAGAACACTCGTGACTTCCGAAGTAGATCTGTATGCTTATATTGAATCTCTGATAAGATTTTAAGATTTTTCGTTTTAAGCAAAAGTTAGGGTTATATGATTGTTATATATAGCAACGCTCCAAGAAAAAAGTGGGGCTCTAGTTTAGCAAAATAGAATAAAAGAATTAAGTCGTTGGGTGTTCGGCAGACCCAATCGGAGGGTGATCTCCAAACTGACCACAACTTTCACGTCTCGATCGTTTGTCCATTCGTTAAGAAATATGGAATGCGCTTCTTATTGTTATTATTTTTATTGGGACGCTCTATTTACATTTCCGCTCAATTTTTAATAGTCAAATAGTCCTATGACCGTTTGTCCACTTGTTAACAAATACACCACTCACTCATTTTTTATGGTCAAATGGTTCCATGACGGTTTGTCCACTTGTTAACAAATACAGAAGGTTATTTCCATAAATAGTGATCGGTATCTGTATTTAATTTTAATAATCAAATTAATCAACGGAGATGGTTTTTTTTCTCATAAATAATGGATTCTAATTTCTGTTTATAAATATTGATGGGTATTATTAAAATTAATCAATGGAGATGGTTTTTTTTCTCATAAATAATGGATTCTAATTTCTGTTTATAAATATTGATGGGTATTTGTATTACAGAGAGTGGTTATTATATTTTTATAAATACTGATGGGTATTTGTATTTAATTTTAATAATCAAATTAATCAACGGAGATGGGATTCTTTTCTCATAAATAATGGATTCTAATTTCTGTTTGTCCACTTGTTAACCAATACAGAAGGTGGTTATTATATTTTTATAAATAATGATGGGTATTTGTATTTAATTTTAATAATCAAATTAATCAATAGAGATGATTTTTTTTCTCATAAATAATGGATTCTAATTTTAATCGACAAAATGTTAAATAGAGGTGGATTTTTTTAATTTATAGATAAAGGATATCATATATAGGGGTGTATTGTAATTTATATATATATATATATATATATGTTTTGTTGTGAACTGAGCACCTTTATTCTTGACATTTTTAATTTACTTTTATTTATTTAACTTTTGTGTTTAAACTTTTATGTTACTTATTTGTTTTTAATTTAAATTTTTTGATTGGGTATTTTAATTTTAATTTTTTCTTTTAATGACTATTTTTATTAAATTTTTAATGGATAATTAGTGTTTTTCTTTATTAAAGAGTATTTGGCACTTGGTATCGTTTTGCTCACTAGTCTTGAAAATGGGTGGAGTGATTAACCAAAATCTAATGGATTAAAAATCCTCTACACCATTTCATTTTAAAAGATTACTAAACAATTGTGAAAATTAATATTTTTTTATGAAAATATTTTCTAAATAAAAAAAATGTAGGTTATAGTAAGAAAAAAAAAAAAAAAAATATATATATATATATATATATATATACATATTTTGGTTCAAATTCCTAAACAATTGTGAAAATCAATACTCTTTTATTAAAATATTTTTTAAATAAAAAAAAATGTAGCTTATAGTAAGAAACAAAAATAAATATATTTATTTTGGTAGTTTAACCAGCCTAGATCCATCTTAATTTTGGAAGGGATCAAATCTCTTAAAGTGCAAACCACTTTTGTAATAAAAACATATGTGATCCCTCTTGACTCTTATCCATCAAAAGTTAAGTTTAATTGTTAGTAAATAATAATATTAATAATTATTTTATTTTAATTTTTATCAGTTTGAAAACTTCTTCTCGAATATTTTGTAGATTCAGCCAGGTGTCTCATGTTTAAGGGTAAAAGTCCACTCTTCTTTACCGATCAAATAATAGTAATAATAATAGAAGATTTTGGTCAAATAAATATTAATATTAATGAGATAATAATTAATTATATATATTAAAAATAATATATTGATGATGATGATGATGATGATGATGGTTAACGTCCGCTGAGACCAAATAATGGTCTATCGGACCTAAATAAACAAATTATCTATTTTGATTTAAGATTTTATTCCTATGCTCAAAAAGCTTGGAGAGAAGCCCCTCGAGCTCACTATAATTTTGACATTGTAAAAGGCTAGGAAGGTCAATATTGTAACAAAGATTGTGAAACTGAGATCTAATGTGGTTATACGCGGGGCACTCTAAGAGGAAGTGGTTTTCATCCTCGATGTTCCTATTCTCACATATATGGCAGATCCTTTCCGTCCATGGCGTTTTAGGAACTGCCCAACGACCTGTTTCACTATGGAGCTCATGAGAATTCGTTCTAATCTTTGCTATATTAATTTTCTTCTTTGAGCTAGTTAAAATAGAGAGATACTTTTGATCTTCTAGGGTGGGGTTGATGACCTTCTTATAATAACTTAATTTTCTTTTAGTCGCTAAGTCTTTCTCACACCACATTTTTTCTTTGAACTTAGAAGTAACAATATCTTTAATGTTATTTATGTTTTGCAATGCATCATTTTCGTTGATCTCCCAATAGTTTAACCAGGCCCTTGTGTCTTTATGCCATCCTCGATTGAGCCTTAGGTGGTTTTGGCTAGAATTTAAAGTTAGCTTAGGAAGTCTATGATCGTCTATGTTACTGATTTTGTGCTTGTACAACAGAAACCTAAGCATAGCTAGGCTCTCAATAGGGGAAAGACCTGCTTCTATAAGGAGAAAAGGATAGGGTGTATTACTTTTAATTTTCAGGTTATAAGTTATAAAACGCTTCTGGATTTGCTCAATCTTTCTCCATGATTCTATAGAGATGTTGCAACCCCAAACCTCACAGCCATATAAGATAACAGGAGTGACTAAAGTTTCAAAGAGGAACTTCTTTTTATCCCACATTACAAGGTTTGCTATTTTACAATTATTTTCAAGACCAAAGTAAGCTTTCCACCCCCCATTAATCCTTTTCTCAATGCTATGGTTCCAGTTGAGCTTGTGATGAATATCAATTCCTAGGTACTTGTAAGAATACACTTCCTCCAAGTTATTATTGTCATACATAAAATTAGCATAAGTGTCCTTCTTGAATTTGATAATCATAACTTTTGTTTTGTCAGTGTTAACAGTCATACCCATGGTAGAGCAGAAATCCTTAAGAAGCTTGAGTTGCTTATTAAGATCAAATGGGCACCTTGCCAAAAGAACAATATCGTCAGCATAAAGAAGAAGGACGACGACTATCCCAGCTAAGATCGTGCCATCACATCCTGCTTCCTCTAAATAGCCTTCGAGCTTATCGATGTAAATGACAAATAGGGTAGGGGAGAGGGGGCAACCTTGTTTAACTCCGATGTTACACTTAATATCTTTCGACCACCCTTCATTGCTCTTTAGCTTGGCAATTACATTCTCGTATAACTTTATAGCGGCAGCTCTCAACTCGAGAGGAACCTTTAGCTCTTCTAATCTATTCCAAAGGTTGTATCTAGGAACCGTATCGAAAGCCTTTCTAATGTCCACAAAGCAACAAAATAAATTGGATTTATCATTACGACATTCCTCCGAAATGATCCTAAGCGTAACAAGGTGGTCTATTGTTGAGTGATGCCTTCTGAAACCTGCTTGGCCTTTAGCCCGCTTACCTTCACTTTCAAGCCATATGCTTAACTTCTTTTCCAAAATACTACCATATAACTTGGCTAAGAGAGGGCTGATCATAATTGTTCGATAATTAGAGGGGTTATTTGTATCCCCACTTTTAAAAATAGGGATAATGAGGCTCTCATTCCAAGGTTTAGGGAACCCTTGCTTGACTGCTTGATTGAAAAGCTTGTGGATGTGGGGGATGAGGATAGGACCTGCAATTTTTAAGATTTCCGCTTGGTAACCTTCAATGTCCTTAGCTTTCCCATTAGCGAGGCGATTAACCCCAAACTTAATGTCTTCTAAAGAGAAAACTTCTTTCGTTGTGAGAAGGGTTTCTAAATTATCCATGACATTTGGAGATTCATAAAGCTTTTTAAGATAGGAATTCCAATCGTGAAGAGCAATTTTATTATTATCCTTAGTCTTCCTAGTTAGAATCTGCCTCCAAAATTTCTTAGGAGCTACCTTAGAGAGGTGTAAGAGATTCTCCTGTCTTTGACGAATGTACTGCCTCTTTTTCCTTTTAGTTAGGGCTTTGTATATTTTTATCTTGTCCACTTTAAGAGATTCATCAACAGCTTCCTTAATTGCTCTCCTTGCACTTTTACAATCTTTGTCATACCATGGATTGGTTTTGCTATTTCTTTTATTATTTGAAACTTCAATTGGTTTTGCTATTTCTTTAGTATTATTTGATAGTCATATTGATACTAAAGAAATGAGGGTTAGTAATTAATATTAAATAATTAAATAACATTATTAAATTAAATTATTAGGTTAAAGAAGTATACAAATAGAGTGAACTAGAATTAGATTAAGAAAGACTAAAATCCATATAAAAATGCATTAAGAAAGTGAAAAATAAATAAAATTAATTAAGAGAATTTTTGAATGGTTAATGGTAAAGAATGGTTAAATTAAATTTTATGTGAGTTGATTATTTATATTAAAATATTCTTATGTAATTTTATTGAGTCAAAATGTTTTAATTAATAATTATATTTATTAATTTTTCAATTTAATTTAATTTATTTTTTATTTTATGTAACTTGACCAAGTCAAAAAAATTTGATAACATAGTGTAACTCAACAACAGACTATTCTTCCATGTTGGGTTTGAGAGCACCTCTCAACGCAATTAAAAACCTATTTCTTTTTTATCGCAAAAAAAAATGTAACATTCTATTAGATTGATAAAAAGTTACATATTGCATATCCAAATGGAGGCATTCCAGTAATGTTTGATGTCTCATAGTGTTCTAAGGCACAAAAATCAAGCTTATGTCATAACTATCCAACCCAATATATCATATATGCATCATCAAAGATGTCATAAAATTATAGTTTTCACTACTCATATAGAGTGTTGGGTTGTGTTATATTCTTTCCACATAGTTAACAGGGGATTTGAAGGGCACCCGCAACCCCGCTTTATGGGGTCCGGGGCAGTGCCCCGGAAAATTTTGATTTTGGACCCTATGTTAGGTTGGGTAGACCCACCTATGGTTTTGTGCATGATTTTCGCCCATCTTCTTTTTTGGACGCAATGGTTTTTGGTCCATGCTATTGGACGCGATGGTTTTTGGTCCATGGTATTGGACATGATGGTTTTCAGTCCATGGTATTGGATGCTTCAGCATGTATAAATATGTATTATAACATTGAAAGGAACATAATGAAAAATCAAGCTGTAGTCCCGATTTTGGGATCCAGTGAAAAATCTCTATGTATATGTGTTTTATGTGTTCTGCTCTCGCATTATTTATTTTCTGTGTTTTAGAATTTTTATGCAAGTAATTTATGTACGGGGTTAAAACCTACATTTGGTATCAGAGCAGATTTGGCTTCAAGGGGATGCCTTTGTTGCTGAGGGGTTTCGCTTGGGCCTGTGGTAGACCCTGTTCAGTGGGAGATCTGCAAGATCAATTCTGGTGGTGAAAGAAGATGGCGAGTAGTGGAAAGATAGAGATCGAGAAATTTAATGGTCAGAGTTTTGAGTTGTGGAAACTCAAGATGGAGGATCTATTGGTAGATAAAGATCAGTGGATCACGATAGATCTGGGTACTAAACCAATGAGAGTGTCCGATGAAGAATGGAAGAAGTTGGATCGAAAGGAAAAGAGCGCAATGCAATTGTGTGTCTCAGATTCAATATTGCTGAATGTATCAGGGGAAGCTACAGTGAAGGCTTTGTGGGACAAGTTAGCGACTTTGTACCAATCTAAGTCTCTAGTGAATAAATTGTTCCTGCGGAAAAAGCTATATAACCTGAGGAGGAAGGACAGAAACTCGGTAACAGACCATCTGAACAAATTTAATACTGTGGTAAGTCAGTTAGCATCTGTTGATATTAAAATTTCATATGAAGATAAGTGCATCAATTTGTTGTGTTCTCTAACAGATTCGTGGGATAGTCTGGTTATTGCAATAGGTTGCAATGCAACTGTCTTGTAGTTTGATGAAATAGTCTCATCTTTGCTGACAGAGGAGATGAGACGGAAAAATATGGAGAGCCAGAATGGTGATGCCTTGTCTGTACGAGGACGGTCCCAGAACAGAAACAAAAATAAGTCATCGAGTGGGAGATCTAAATCTAGAGGGAGATCTAAATCTCCAGGAAAACCTATAAAGGTGTTGTACTGGAAATGTGGAAAGGAAGGCCACTTTAAAAGGGACTGTAAATCTAAAGTTACTGACAAAGGAAAGGGATATGATGAGGCTCCTTCTGCAAAGTCGAAAACCACCTCAGATGAAGGTGGGGATGTGTACTTGGTTTCTTCAAGTACACATGTAGATCGTGAGGCATGGTTGATTGACTTAGGTGCATCCTTTCACTTCACTCCCCATATAGAGTGGTTCTGCGAGTATGAGAAATATGATGGTGGTGATGTCTTCTTGGGGGATGACAGGAAAGCTAGAATCATTGGTCACAGAAAAGTAAAGTTGAAGTTGCAAGGTGGAAAGGTTAGAACACTTCTGGGTGTTCTACATATTCCTGCATTGGCCAAAAATCTGATTTCTGTAAGTAAGTTGGATGATGCAAGTGTAAAAATAGTGTTCGAGAAGGATACCTGCAAGATGGTTCAGGGGGCACTGGTATTCATGCGGGGAGTTCGTATTGGAACTCTGTACAAGCTGCAAGGTAGCATTGTTGTTGATGGGTGCAACAGTTCCGTGGTTCCTGAAAGTGGAGCAGAAAATCTAGTGGTCTCTAGAGAAAAGACCATGTTGTGGCATCAAAGGCTTGGACATATTGGAGAGAAGGGCCTTCGAATACTCCATGGTAAAGGTATGGTAGAAGGTATGAGTAATAGCTCTCTGGATTTTGATTTCTGTGAAAATTGTGTATACGCGAAGCAGAATTGGGTGAGCTTCCCCTCTAGTGGTAAGAGGGGGAAACATATATTAGAGCTTGTGCACAGTGATATGTTTGAACCTTTGAAGGTTCCATCACTGGGTAAGTCTGTGTATTATGTATCATTTATAGATGACTACTCAAGGAATACATGGATATATTTTCTTAAGAAGAAATCTGAAGTCTTTGATAGGTTTAAAGAATTTAAGGCTCTAGTGGAAAACCAGACAGAGAAGAAGATAAAGGTGCTGAGGACAGATAATGGTGGAGAGTTTTGCAGTAAGGAATTTGAAGAATTTTGTAAGAAGTGTGGTATAGCACGGCAGAAGACTACTCCATATACACCTGAGAAAAATGGAGTTGCAGAAAGAATGAACAAGACGTTGATGGAAAGGGCAAGAAGCATTCTCAGTGGTGCCAGGTTAGGACAAGAATTCTGGGAAAAGGCGGCGGATACTACATGTTACCTGATCAAAAGGTCACCTTCATCAGCGTTGGAGGATAAGACTCCACAAGAGGTATGGACTAGTAAGAAACCCTCTCTTTCACATCTGAGGGTATCTGGATGTGATGTATATGTACATGTTCCAAAGGAGAAAAGAACAAAGTTGGATAGTAAATCTAAAAAGTGCATCTTTATTGGGTATAAGGATGGTTTAAAGGGTTGTAAGCTTTGGAACCCAGTAATAAGGAAGGTTATGTACAGCCGAGATGTGGTGTTCAGAGAGGTGAAAGATGTTATTAAACATGAATTCCAACCAAAGGAACTTGAGAAGATAGAGTTTGAGCTAAAGGAGGAAGAAACAAATTCTACAGCAGAGGAATCAGAAGATGAAGAGCCACAAAATCTGGTTGTGAGAAGATGAGTTCGAGAAAGAATGCAACCTAAAAGCTATAGTCCATCTACTTTCTGTTCAATTTTTTTTTTTATCTATTACTGATGATGATCCCAGAACTGTGAAGGAAGAAGTAGATTCAAAGGATGGAAAACTCTGGAAAGAGGCC
This sequence comes from Pinus tabuliformis, assembly GCA_031772625.1. Taxonomy (NCBI): domain Eukaryota; kingdom Viridiplantae; phylum Streptophyta; class Pinopsida; order Pinales; family Pinaceae; genus Pinus; species Pinus tabuliformis. Next base: position 1,269,295,954 of record CM062807.1, on the reverse strand, counting down.
ATGGTTGATGAAATGGCATCTTTGCACAAAAATGATGCTTGGGATTTGGTGGAGTTGCTGGCTGGAAGGAAACCCATTGGCAGCAAATGGGTGTTCAAAAAGAAGACAAATGCAGAAGGAAAAGTGGAGAAATACAAAGCTCGGTTGGTAGCAAAAGGTTATTCCCAGGAGCCAGGAATTGATTTTGGTGATATTCTTTCTCCTGTTGCCAAGGTAACTTCTATTAGATTACTTTTATCTGTTGCCGCTGCTTTTGATTTTGAGATAGAACATATGGATGTGAAGACAACATTTCTTCATAGGTATTTGGAAGAGGAAATCTACATGAAGCAACCTGAAGGCTTTGCAGCGAAGGGTAAGAGAGAACTGGCATGAAAGTTAAAGAAGTCTCTATATGGGTTAAAACAGTCACCAAGGATGTGGTATCATAAATTTGATACGTTTATACAGGGACTTTGTAGAAATTTTGAATAATATGACACTTATTCAACAGAGATTATCTCGATTATACACTATTGCAGAAAACATGCATAATACATAACCTCCTCTATGTTGATCATCAATTTACAGAAGCAGAAACAATAACATGCGCACATAAAAGCATCAATCACACATATCAACACAATATTTTCCTGAGGAAAGCATCTCGCTAAAAACCCCAACTATCTATATATTATATTGATTGAGAACATGTAACAATACATAATACAATACTCCTCACAAGTATCTAGCACTATCTCCACCTGTTACACACAATACAGCTCAGATCTGATCTCCAAATCTCCTCCGCTGCTTGCCTGCCTCCACTGCACAATCCTGCAAGAGAATGAATAAGAATGGTTGATCCAAACTTCTATTTACCTTGTGAAAGTCACCCACACTGTAAATCACATGAGCACAAGCTATATTTCACTTGGTATTGGCTCACACTACATAGAGATCATTGGCATAACTCCATCCCATGCATGTGCACAATCTCATGCACAACTGATAGCAATCTCAACCTCTAACACCTGTCTCCACTGAACTGTACATGCACTGAGTTAACTGATGTATTCTTCAGTTGCATTATGAGTAAATAATTAGTGAATTAATTAATAACTAATTCACACAACTCATCACTTAGTCTATTGATCAGTTAGACTAAATACAACTAGTTCAACTAAGTCAAACTGAACACAACTCCATTAACTCCACATCCAACTCTACCAAACTCAACCACATGAGTTCTAAATGATGTCCTGCATGCAATAGCTCAACTAACACATAAGAAAAGCGTATTTCCTTTTATAAACTGCATGTGCCACATCTGTAGCTCAAACTAAAGTGCTCCAAGAGGATAAGATAAAGTTTATAGTCTAGATATTATTATGAGACAATAATATTTGACTTTTCTATTTTTGACTAGCAGTCTAAAAATAGACTGTGATCACTCCTACTATGATCACTCCTGTTGTGATCACTCATGCTGTGATCACACCTTTTGTGATTACTCCTGCTGTGATCACTCATGCTGTGATCACTCCTGCTGTGATCACTCATGCTGTGATCACTCCTGCTGTGATCCAAAAATAGACTTTGCGCCATAATTTTCCTGCGGGCCCACTTAGTGAAGGTGACTCCTTTCCACTAAGCTCCATCATCTTGTTGCATTCTCAACAAGCATTTCTTGTTGCACACTTTTCAACACTCCCTCTCAACAAGAAAGGCTTCCTCTCAAACCCAATCCTATAACTCTGGAATGTTCTGCATGCAACAAATCTACCTGCTCCACTTTGCTCCAACAAAACTTGGAACAAAAACACTCCCAACTGACCACTCTATTGGGCTAGGAACATACTCTGATGCTGAAGCTCTACCGGCTGCTGACAAGTGCTCCCTCTCTGACATCTACGCTACTACAACATCTCCATGCATCTCGCACCATTGCACACCTCTCTGTGCCACCTAGCACTGTGCAAAACACTTGTGCCTCTCGTATTGCTGCAACCTGCATGCTATGCGTTGTCTTGGAATTCCCTACATTGTTTCTCTCTCTGCCGCTCCATTCACATCTATCTCTACCCAATCAATTAGCTCCTGCTACTCCACATCGGGGCTCCCGTAGCAAGGTCTCATCCAAGAGGTTAGGTACCTAAAGGATCCTTCCCCTCCTCCTTAGGATGATTAATCCACATCACCCCACCTCCTACCTGGAGGTATGGCTGCATGCGATCCCTCAGCCCACCTGGCTCGAAGTTTCCTCCTACTGGAGGTCTCTGCATGAGTAGATGTATCTACTCGATCTCCTCTCAGCTTCTCTAGTTGTGGCTGCTCCACAACCTCTTGAAGCTACTGCACCAATCGTGGCTCCTCCACAATCGTCTGAGACTTCTTCTGGCTCTGCATGTTGAGAGGTAATATACCCTCCCTCTCAACCACCAAGTCTCCATCAGTTGCCTTGCTACTCAAGGCTTTGCATGGATCTACATGCAACTGATAAAGGTTCCTGACTCGAACCCCTATCTTTCGGGTTTCTCCAGTTGCCTTGCTGCATAGGAAATCCTTTCCCTTGCTAAAAACAACATCCTATTCCTTGTCTTCTAACATCGCCACAGAGATAAGATTCTTCTTTAATCCTGGAACATGCATCACTTCCTTCAATTTGAATGGTTTACCAGACTCCCTCTCAAAGGAAATGGTGCTGATACCGGTCGCACTGTATCTACCATCATCGCTCATCTCAATGTGCACTCCAAGATATTGATCTCCTATCATGTGAGAAGATGCACCATTGTCCAAGAACCATACCGATCCCATTACACTTGATACCAAGCATGCAATCAGCAAAAAATCCAGCTCAAATTGCGAGGCTAAGGCCTCTCCCACTGCAGATCCAACAACTTGCTTATTTTTCTTCTTCTGCGGACAATCTGTGGCATCTCCATTCTTAGCTTTGATGTTTCTGAGTTTATCCTTGAGCGCCATTCCACCAGCTCAAAACTCAACCGCTTCTAATCTAAAATTCGTGAGAACAAAGTATTTCTTGTACAGAGATCGACTGTATGGGCATTCACCGGATATCTCACCTTCCAAAATAAGGATTAATCCAGAGGCTACCTGGCCCGATTACGGACTTTGCCTGAAGAAATAAAATGTAAACACTTTCTGAATAATAGATCTGATGATCAATCCTCGCTTTGATATCCTGTAGAACTTTTTCTACAAATCAAAGAGCTCTGATACCATGTAGAAATTTTGAATAATATGACACTTATTCAACATATATTATCCCGATGATACACTATTGCGGAAAACATGCATAATACATAACCTCCTCTACGTTGATCATAAATTTACAGAAGTAGAAACAATGACATGCGCACATAGAAGCATCAATCACACATATCAACACAGTATTTTCCTGGGGAAAGCATCTCGCTAAAAACCCCAACTATCTGTATATTATATTGATTGAGAACATGCAACAATACATAGTAAAATACTCCTCACAAGTATCCAGCACTATCTCCACCTATTACACACAATACAGCTTAGATCTGATCTCCAAATCTCCTCTGTTGCTTGCCTTCCTCCACTGCACAATCCTGCAAGAGAATGAATAAGAATGGCTGATCCAAACTCCTATTTACCTTGTGAAAATCACCCACATTGTAAATCACATGAGCACAAGCTATATTTCACTTGGTATTGGCCCACACTACGCAGAGATCATTGGCATAACTCAATCCCATGCATGTGCACAATCTCATGCACAACTGATAGCAATCTCAACCTCTAACACCTGTCTCCACTGAACTGTACATACACTGAGTTAACTGATGTATTCTTCAGTTGCATTATGAGTTAATAATTAGTGAATTAATTAATAACTAATTCACACAACTCATCACTTATTCTATTGATCAATTAGACTAAATACAACTAGTTCAACTAAGTCAAACTGAACACAACTCCATTAACTCAACATCCAACTCTACCAAACTCAACCACATGAGTTCTAACTGATGTCCTGCATGCAATAGCTCAACTAACACATACGAAAAGTGTATTTCCTTCTGTCAGCTGCATGTGCCACATCTGTAGCTCAAACTAAAGTGCTCCAAGAGGAGAAGATAAAGTTTATAGTCTAAATATTATTATGAGACAATAATATTTGACTTTTCTATTCTTGACTAGCAGTCTAAAAATAGATTGTGATCACTCCTACTGTGATCACTCCTGCTATGATCAAACCTGTTGTGATCACTCCTATTGTGATCCAAATATAGACTTTGCTCCATAATTTTTCTGCGGGCCCACTTAGTGAAGGTGACTCCTTTCCACTAAGCTCCATCATCTTGTTGCATTCTCAACAAGCATTTCTTGTTGCACACTTTTCAACAGACTTGGCTTCACTAGAAGCAAAGCAGATCACTATGTGTATTTTAAATTAATTGGTGGCCGTGTTATTTATCTGGTCTTGTATGTGGATGATATGTTGCTCGTTGGAAATGACAAAGAAATTATCCAGGATTTGAAGACACAATTGTCCTCCAAATTCGACATGAAAGATCTTGGTGTTGTAAACTATATTTTGGGCATGGAAATTAAAAGAGATCGAGCAAAGAGGAAGCTTTGGTTAAACCAGAGGAAGTATGTTGAGACAATATTGCAGAGGTTTAACATGCAAGATAGTAAACCGTTGAAGTTTCTTATTCCTGTAGGTGTGAGGTTATCTGCTAAACAGTGTCCCAAGACACAAGAAGAGGAAGAGGACATGTCCCATGTTCCATATGCAAGTGCAGTCAGTAGCCTGATGTATGCAATGTTCTATACTAGACCAGACATTACACATGCAGTGGGAGTATTGAGTAGGTTTATGTCAAAACCAGGGAAGGAGCACTGGACAGCAGTGAAGCAAGTTTTCAGGTATTTGCGTGGCACTAGTGATTATGGTTTGTGCTACCAAGGAAGACTAGGATTGAACAGAGTGTTTGATATTCATGGCTTTGTTGATGCAGACTGGGCTGGAGATCTGGATCAGAGAATATCTACAAGTGGGTATGTGTTTAACCTATTTGGAGGTGCGATCAGTTGGATGAGTAAGAAACAATCTGTAGTGGCACTATCAACTACAGAGGTAGAATACATGGTAGCCACTCATGCAAGTAAGGAAGCAGTTTGGTTGCAGAGAATGTTTTCAAGTATGGGGTTAGTATAGGAAGCTATAAGGATAGACTGTGGCAGCCAAAGTGCAATTCTCTTGGCAAAGAACCCCGCATATCATTCAAAGACAAAGCACATTGATGTTCAGTATCACTTTGTGAGGGATATGATAGAAGACAAAAAGGTGTTGCTGGTAAAGGTGGACACTTTGAAGAATACTGCAGATGCATTGAAAAAATTTGTGAGCTCTGAGAAGTTCTCTTGGTGTAGAGAGATAATGGGCATTCCAGGGTTGGAAAAATGATTACGCTCTGTTATGGCCCCCTATGGAAAGAAAACAACAAGTGGGAGGATGTTGGGTTGTGTTATATTCTTTCCACATAGTTAACAGGGGATTTGAAGGGCACCCATAACCCCACTTTATGGGGTCCGGGGCAGCGCCCCAGAAAATTTTGGTTTTGGACCCTATGTTAGGTTGGGCGGACCCACCTATGGGTTTGTGCATGATTTTCACACATTTGTTTTTTTTTGGACGCGATGGTTTTCGATCCATGGTATTGGACGCGATGATTTTCAGTCCATGGTATTGGACGTGATAGTTTTCAGTCCATGGTATTGGATGCTTCGACATGTACAAATATGTATTATAACATTGAAAGGAACATAATGAAAAATCAAGCTGGTAGTCTCGGTTTTGGGATCCAGGGGAAAATCTCTGTGTATATGTGTTTTATGTGTTCTGCTATCACATTATTTATTTTCTGCGTTTTAGAATTTGTATGCAGGTAATTTTTGTATGGGGTTCAAACCTACATATTGCATATCCAAATGGAGGCATTCCAGTAATGTTTGATGTCTCATAGTGTTCTAAGGCAAAAAAATCAAGCTTATGTCATAACTATCCAACCCAATATATCATATATGCAACATCAAAGATTTCATAAAATTATAGTTTTCGCTCCTCATATAGAGTCCATATATAGTATCCATAAATAAACAAAAATGAAACAAAAACAATCAAAGTTGTGTGACAACTCTAATTTCATATATGTTCTCATCCAATCAACACAACAACTGTCAAAAAAATCCTCCACCTGTTAATCTGCAAGGAAAAGTTGGTGTTGATATTCCCAAAACTAGCCATTTTCCTGCTCTAGAACTCTCCAGGCACCCAAGAGTTGACGAGTTCCTTATTTATACAAGAGATCAGCCTCCAAATTTCTTCCCCTATAAATGTGGCAATCAGAAACATGATTAAAACACACTTTTAGCTGCATAATTTCTTTAATGATAGGAAGAAGGATATGGTTGTGACATCTCTACATGTTGTTGAACCAATTTATAGCATTTAAAGAGTCCCCAAAAATCTGCAAGGAAAAGAATTGGTGTTGTATAGTGCGACAAAAAATGAGTTTTAAAGATATAAGCTCAACGTTGATATTTAATCGATGGTCCAATCCAATATTTGATTTCAGAACATGATTTCACTAATATAAAGAATGAGACCTCCATTACAAGTACCATCCTCATTTAAATCCCTATCAGAATAATACCAAGCCTAATTTCATATTTCTTTGTTTTTCCATAATATTCCTTTGAATCATGTGAGGCTCTTTTAAGGGTAGCATCAAATAAGTAGCTACCCTACTAATATACTTTTCCTAGATTTTCTTCAAGTACTAACAACAAAGTTTCATTTTTTTAATATGTATTTCAAATTTATTTCCTTCACTTGTTTGGATTCTATTATTGGCTTCATAATAAGCTAATAACACATTAATTTCTAATATACAACAATAACAAGATACACATATTAGGGGAAAGCATAAGACATACAGTAATCACATGATATACATATTAGGACAGAAATTCCAAGGAACTTCTCCAATCCCATGGCTTACTAGTTATCTGACTTACATGACAACTATATCGTATTTCTGTTAACTGAACTTGTGCTTTATATTTTATGTTATTATATTATTTTTAACTAAATTGTTGCTTCATACTTCATGGAAGTAGACTGTTAAGCCAACAAAATGCATCTAACTTGAAAAACATAAACAAGCAAATGAATGTTAATAGAATATATATATATATATATATATATATATATATATATATATATATATATATATATATATATATATATATATATATATATATATATATATATATATATATATATATATCTATGATTTTGCAAACAAAAAAAAACAAAAAACAAATCATAAAAATAAAATGTGCTCACAAATTTGATTTCTCTATATTTATCTTTTTTGTTGATGAATTCACAAACTTTAATCTCTGTATCTTTCTTATTGACAAATTTCTACAACTCTATTTCATAACATGTTTCGCAACCCTTCATATGATGTTAAACTACTAATAGGTTTTACAACTCTTTGCAGAATGTCAGATGACTAATCGATTGTGCAATTGCAACTCTACTTCTGTTATGCAACCAACTCAAAAAATAAAAAGAAGAGATAGATCAAAGACTTCAAAAGTAGCCTCTTCGAAGGGGAAACCTCCTTTACATTACACAAATGGACAATCCTTGGATGATACAAATGAAAATACCCCCTTTCTATATATAGGAGTCTAAGGGGTCACAATATAATCAGAGCCTACATAACAATAATATTGTAAGGGCATAAAAATAACTATAGTGGGCTTCTATGGGGCACAATAATAATAATATAGGGACTACATGGGCACAACAATACGATAAGGGGGCTACACTAGTAGTATAGGGACCTAGCATGCCCCTCTCCTTCAAAAAAGTGTTGTCCTAAATTCTTGAGTAGTTATGGATTCTTCTGTATAAAATTATTCTCCTCCCATGCAGAATCTTCAGCGGTTAGGTTCTTCTGCTTGATGAGATACTTTGAAATTGATCGACTTCGTAGTTGTCAGGTTCTTATTTATGTGACTGCTTCAGGTTCCAATATGATTTTTCCTTCCTCGTCAAGTTCCGACAATATTGTTTGAAATGGGAGCTTGTCACCTATAAACTTCTTTAAGCCTAAAACATGGAAAACGGGGTACACTCGGGAAGATGCAGGAAGCTCCAATTTGTATGCCATAGTACTAATCTTTTGCAACACCTTATAAGGACCATACTACATTGGTGATAATTTATTATCCTTCTTAGCTTGCTTCAGGGACATTTTTTTGTATGGTTGTAGCCGTAACAATACCCAATTTCCTACATCAAAACTTCTTTCGTTGTGATGTTGATCTGCTTGTTCTTTCATTTGATTTTATGCCAAAGTGAAGTTATCTTTTAAGAGTTGGAGAATTGTTTTTGATGCTCGATGTGATATTCCACTCCTTGAATCTTATAATGATTGTACATGACATTTTGGAGATCCGTAGAAATAGATGATGTAACACCCCCCTCATAGGTCTACCCAAAGTAACCATGCCAACCAGGGTAAACATGAGGAGATATGATACTACAATAAGATTCAACCTCTTATGTCACTTTAAGGAAGTGGAATTGATGGAACATCACATACAATCATCCAATATCATTAACATAGCCCTCAGGAGACAAGTGAGTCACTCAGACAATCTGTCCCTAGGTCCCACTACTATTTTTTAGCTCTTAGACCATAGTCACTCTCATGCTATGGGAAAGGGAGTAACTGACAACCCAAATTTGCTCTCACAAGCCTTCCTACCAGCGATTGTGGACTAGAATTTCTAGATCTGTGCCAGCGACCCCGAGATTTAAGCCATTTTTCTAGCCCAAAAGCTTGGCCTTTGCCTATAACTTGTTGTAACCTTCATAATTCATTAAAAACATAATAAAAATGTTGATCAATAAAAAAATCACCCTCAAGAGTAGGCTTGAGCATCCTCAACCAGGACTAACATTCTGTCAAACACTTAGCATCAATGCAACCTACAAATCTAGGATACAAGACAGATCACAAATGACTAAAAAATACTTATGAAACATAACCATAAGGACAACCTCCTTCTTCATTGAACTACTACATCATCAATTAGGTATTGCATCCATCCATTTAACGGTTACAAGTAAATACATGAAATAGCCATGACATGAACCACTCATTCAACCATGCTTATAACTAGCATAAAACCATGTCAATATAAGAGATATGATAGCCATTAAATTCACATATAAATCAGTGAAAAATAAGAGAGCTTAGATTTTATTAAACATAAGTAAATCTAACCAGGTTCAGGACTTCCACGTACCGCCTGACCATAGATATGGCTGAACCAAATCTCTTTTTCATCCAGTCAAACTTGTGCCATATTCCAAGCATGAATATAGGATCTCATAGAACAATCAATCCAAGAACAACCAAGGAAATCCAGAAGTTAAACCGCCTCCACCCTCACCAAACAGTGATCACAACAAAACTAGTACTCCGATCACAACCAAACAGAACTTAGAATGCCATCCGGAATCCATCACTATCCAAGAGGAATTTTCCATCTCCTTATCTCCCAGGATTTACCGTGATATAAACATGGAATACTAGGCTCTAAATTGAGACTGCTCCCTCAGGCATTACCGTGTGTCCTTCCAAAACCGATCAAGGGATTCCTAGGCCTTTGGGAATGAACCTTGAGACCACCTCTCCCCTTTATTTTGAAATTCATCCAGCAAACCAAAGCTCAAAAACTGAAATAAACATCCCAAGATACCATGGAATCCACAAAAATTCGAGGCTTCACAAAATCCATTGTGATAACCCAACAAAACCATGACATCGACAACAAGAGAACCATACACCAACATGCAAAGCCATGCATGTCCAAACTATCTAGGAAATCACACATGCAAAAGGTTACTGACAAGTAGTCCTGCTAAAGTTTCTTGATCTGACTTTTCTTTCCTTCTTCCTTTCTTGGCTTCCTTTCCTTTGCTTGTTTTTCCTTTTCCTTGCTCCAACTAGAGTGCTCTAAGAAAAATCTAAGTGACCAATTGAATAAGAGAGAGAGAGAGAGAATAATGAGAGTGCTTTAAACTTGAATTGAAAAAAGGTTATCAACTGATCTTCAAAAGCCTTTTTATGAATGAAGCCTCTATTTTCTTCATTTTCCATTATTTTCCTTCATTTTTCTCCTCACATACAATCTGTGACCTTTCACCTTAATTTTCTCCTAATTTCCTTTATTTTCATAAATAAATGTGTCAAAGTGTCTTTTTTCCTTTTAATGTCCTTGCCTTATACTTTGCAAATTTTCCTTAGCCAAAACACACATCAATTGATGCCCACTATGATATATTTTCCCAACATTTAGCTTGGAATACATGTCCCTTACTCGTGGTATTATTTTTCCTTTATTAATTTTTGTTACATGAGCTTTTCACCAGGGCTGTTACAGAACCCCCCCCCTTGGGGAGCACCTTCCTTGGTGTTAAACCACACCAAGAGCTCAGAAAAACCACTAAAAAGAAAACATACTACCCATGGAGCTTTTTGACTTAGCTCATTACAACATTTACAGTGAAGAACCTACTTAAAATCAAAACAACATGACAAGATAATAACCATACCGATTATTGGAGCTTTATAACTTATCTCATGGTGGTATATTTACATCCATATACATATACATATACAAATATCAAACGTCAAAAAAACGTATTCCAAACATAAACCAACATCAAACCAAAACATATTTGCCTCAACTGGCAAAAAATGAAGGATATATGGCCCGCATCTAATCCGCCATCTCCCATGTAGCTTCTTCGGGCCCAAAGTTCTTCTACCGCACTTTAACTTGCTCTATGGCTTTGTTCCTTAGCATGAGATGTTTCTGCTGCAATACGTATCAAGGCTCCAGCTGGAACTCTCTTTCTTACTCCACCTACAAAACAAACCAACCAATAACATGATCAACATCCTTTATGTAATGTTTAAGTAATGAAATATGGAAAACCTCATGGAATTTCATTCTTGGAGACAGCGCAAGTTTATATGCCACTATTCCAATCCTCTCAAGGATCTCAAAAGGCCCGCAATATTGTGGTGCCAACTTGACACATGAACCAATCCTCAAAGATCTTTTCTTGGGCTTGATGCGCAAATACACATGCTCCCAAACTTGAAACTCTTTGAACACCCTGTGTTAATCTGTATAGCTCTTCTGTCTATACTATGTTACCTTTATATTCTTCTTTATAACCTGCATGCATTGCTCCATGTCTACCAATAGATATGATCCAATAAGTAACATGTTTACTACATCACTCCAGCTGATCGCAGTGTTACAACTTCGTCCATACAATGCCTCGAAAGGACTCATCCTCAATGACTCCTGATAACCATTATTGTATCCAAACTCCACCAATGGAATATACTCCTCCCATTTCCTCTGTTGGTCCATCATATACATCCTCATCATATCCTCTAAGATCCTGCTGACCATCTCTGTCTGACCATTTTCTGTGGATGATAAGTTGTAACGAAAGCAAACTTTGTACCCAAGCCTACAAATAGCTCCTTCCAAAACTTGGAAGTGAACTTTGCATCCCTGTTTGACACAATATTCTTTGGAACACCATGCAGTCTCACTATCTCTTTGATGAACACCTGTGCTACGTCACTAGCTAAATATGTAGTCTTCACTGGAATGAAGTGAGCTACCTTGCTCAACCTGTCAACAACGACCATAATATAATCATGCCGCCTCACTGTCCTTGGGAGACCTATGATGAAATCCATGGAAATGACCTCCCATTTCCATTCAAGAATCGCAATAGGTTGTAATAGACAACCTAGATTCTTGAATTCCACCTTTACCTACTAACAGTCTAAACATCTAGCCATGAACTCAGCCACTTCCTTCTTCAGATTCGTCTAATAGTAGAACTTCGTTACCGTCAACAATGTCTTCTGATATCCTAGATGACCCGAATATTTGATCTAGGTGGATATTGGTGGCCACCCACCTGTTCCACGTGGACCCCACCATTGTTTCTTTTAGTTTTTCATTTTTCTTAATTGTAGCATAGTTTACTATTTTTGGCAGTTTTTTGGGTCCTCAACTTCTAGAGCCATTTTGAGGCCCTAAACGATGTTTTTTTTACTATATCGATTCAAGTTATTTCATATAAATTGCATTTTAATTTTTATTCCTCAAAGAGAGATTTCCAATGAGGTATCATGTGCGTCAAATGGAGATAATATGACCAAGTTACAACCCAAGGGAGTTGGTTGCCCAACTAACCCCAACAGGGCCCATAAATTCTTGGAGTTGCATCTCCTCAGGTTAGGGTTTTGGTTTTTTATGGTTTTCTCTTATTGTTCAATAACAAAAAAGGCCCTTGAGCCTCGTTGTAACTCAATTCAGAGGCATGTATCCACCACATCTCTTCTCAGAGATAATCTACCATCGCCAGAGCTAGTCTCATTTCCATTCTATTTGTAAGCATATTTCATTATTTGATATTAATGAAAGATAGTGTTATTTCTACTACATCTCTACATTTATGGTTATATCTATAATTTGTTGCATCCCTATTTAAATTTGGATCAATGGTATTAGAGCAGTCTGCTCTTTCTTTGTTTTGCTTTGCATGTCCCCAACAAGGTCAAGATATAAGGAGTTAGGGCTTGAACTAGTCAGACCTTTGCAAGACCAGCCTAAGAAATCCTGATGGCCTCCCATGGGGAAAGAAAATAAAGATGAGGGATCAAGAGATCCTATGAAAATATTGCTTGAGAAGGCCCTCGAGAAATAAAGGAACATGATGATGGATAAATTTTCCCAGATCCTTCAACGATTGCCCACCAGCAGTGCATCCACATCCAACAGCCACTGTGGAGGCTCCACACCTTTTAAGGTACAAGTAAAATTTGGCATTCCCATATTTTGGGGAAAAATAGATGCAGACGCAATAGATAAATGGTTGAATCTACTAGAAGGATATTTTTTTGTTCATGATTTTTCCAGTCGAGAAAATATTACTTTTGCTCTTCTCAAAGCACCTCCCACGTCAAGGACTGGTGGGAAACCTATTGTGAGCATAAGGATGAAAGTACAGCCTCATTTTTTTCAGTCACTCACACTTCGAATTCATTCTGGGATGCCATCAAGGAGTAGTACTACCCTATCAAGAGCTACGAGGATAAATACATAAAGTGGACCACGCTGTGATAGGAAAGGGACCAAGATGTGTCGAATTTTACCAATTTTTTTCATACTCTTCACAGGAAGTTGGGTATAAAGTATTCTGAGAAACATTTCGTAATCAAGTACCACAGCTACCTATATAGATATATCCAGGACGAGATGGAGTTCCTGAACATCTCCTTGCTCGGTACGACGTACCGATACACTATCAAGATCGAGTAGAAGTTTAAACAGAAGAAGAGAGACATTGGATTTGTGAATCTGAAGAAAGTGAAAGGTGACCCCAAACCGCAGAATGAAGGAAAAATCAAAGGCGAGATGACCTAGGACAACTCGCCAAGGCCACAAGCAAAGGAAAACACTGTGAGGTCGAAGAAGGACACGGAAAGTGGTGTCAATTCCATAAGAGCTCCAACCAAAACACAAGAGAGTGTTGGATCAAGCAGTCACTGGTGTCCAAACTAAAGGCTTCAGAATCATATGCATGTTCCAACTCTGAGTTAGAACCCGACAAGGGGAATGATAAAGGGAAACAAATTATTGATGGGGACCCCAACACCACCATCACCATGACAAGGATCCAGAAGGAGGAACCTGAAGATCCAGAGGAGGAGGAGCGTCTCTTCCACTCCTAGATGTGGGTAAAGGGTTCCCTACTATAGTTCATTATCGACAGCGGAAGCCAAAAGAACCTCATTGTAGCAGAGGTCGTCAAGCAGTTGGGCTTACATACCACACACACCCACAACCGTACACAATCGGGTGGCTTCACTAAGGACGAGATCTATGTGTGAGCCAACAATGTCGCCTTCAATACAACATCAAGCCATTCACAGATGAGGTATTATGTGGCATTGCTCCCCTTGATGTTTCTAATGTATTATTAGGCCAACCATACTTGTGGAAGTGAGATGTTGTGTATCAGTCAAGGCCTCGCGTTGTTATTGTTACATTGCGAAATAAGATGTACAGGATACCGGAGGTAGCACTGCCAACTGCCATCTCTTTGGTTACTGCAAAACAATGCAGTAAGCTCATTTCAAAAACATGGAAATTTGTTTTCCAAATGATACACCCTCAAGGAAAGAATAATACGATGGCCACGACCTCTACACATGGCCCCTCCACATGACAATACAATATGGACAAGGTTGTGGAGGAGTACAAGGATATATTCACCTCCCCTGCAGGGGTGCCTTTGCACTATTAGGTCAAGCACTCCATCAATCTGACCCCAGGTGCATCGTTACCCAATGGACCAATATATTGGCACCTTTTCGAATTGTTGGTTATGCCTTTCGGGTTGACGAATTCTCCTCCAACCTTCATGAGGCTTATGGATGACATCTTGCGGCCATTCACCAACTCATTTGTAGTGGTATACTTGGATGACATCCTGATCTTTAGCTAGAGTTAGGAAGAGCACCTCCACCACATTTGATAGGTTCTTCGAACACTATGGCAACACAAGCTGTGTGCCAATTTGGAGAAATTCACTTTTAGCATGACCCAGGTTCAGTATCTAGGATACATTATTGATGAACAGGGGTTGCATGTGGATCCAGCGAAGATCTAAGTCATTCGTGATTGGCCAACCCCAATCACTCCGACGAAGCTCTGCAACTTTCTCGGTCTTGCCAATTTCTATCATAGGTTTGTGTTGGGGTTCTATCATATAACTTGGCCCTTAAGTCAAGTCACCAAAGGAGGAGTGAAAGAAAATTTCCTTTGCTATGAATCTCAACAGAAGGAATTTGCAAAGTTGAAGCATCGCCTCTTCTCTACATGAGTGCTCACATTACTAGACTTGCAACAACCATTTGAGATCACGACAGATGCCTTTGAATATGCTATTGGGGCAGTCCTTACTCAACAGGTGCATCTAGTGGCATATCACAGTGAGACACTTTTAGACACAGTCCGAAAGTATCCCACTTATGACAAAGAGATGTATTCCATTGTGTAGGCCTACCGATAATGGAAGCATTACATTTTTGGGAAAGAAATAGTCATCCACATAGACCATTGACCCCTCCATTTCATACAGACACAAGGGAAGTTGCAGAATGATCACCATCAGAAGTGGTCCACATACCTACAACAATTCCATATGAATATCAAGTACAAGAAGGGTAGCACATATAATGTTGCAGACTGCCTCAGTCGACCACTGATCATATTATTAATCACTGTGCTCAACTCTTGTGGGCACGAGACTTCTGATTAGCCACATCTCTACAAAACCGACGTAGAAATCGGCCACACATATGATACACTCTTAGAGGGTTGTTGAGGCAAATTAATTGCCTATCATTTAATTGTCAAATTGGGGGTTTCGTAAAACTTGTGAAGCATGCGTGCACTATATATGCTAGAAATTAACTTCCACTTTAGATCAATCTAACTACGAAACCAAATAATGACAAACCAAATTCACCTATTCTAATTCAACAATCAATTCAAAGGAAATTATAGTATAGTGTTTGGGATTGAAATCTTAATCTATCACACTTGCAGGAATTTAAATCTTAATCTACCACACTTACAGGAATTGAAGGTTTAATCTACCATACTTGCGAGAATTGAAAAGCAGGCCACTCTCTCAAAAATGAAATTGCATGAAATGAAATCTACTCTAAGGGATCATGTGTGCATTATCAAATAAGGATCACATGAAATGAATAATAAAAACCACATGATTTGAAATGAAAGCAAAAACAATAATTCTTAATGTCTAGATATGAAAGCAAATAAAAAAAAATCACTTGTAACCTCTCACACAAGAAAAGATATGAAATAAATAAATCTTAATCTATGAAAAAAATCAATCTCAATCTATGCAAACGATAAATCTCACACATTATAGATGTCCAATCCAAAAGCATGAGGGATGGAAAGTTGAGAGGCTCCAAATACAAGCATAACCAAATCAAAGTGAACATCACTCATGAGCATCGTTCCAAATCCAAATTCAATATTCAGAACAAGAGAATTTCCCCAACTTTTTACATCTAAAATGATAGGATAAAACTTCCCCTGTTTATACAAAAAGATGAGAAGTTATCTCATTAATGAGAGTCCATGAATCTCTCCCTATATCTATAGAGTTACAATCAAAATAGGAAATGATAAGACACATGTCTTCTTAGAGTTTCAATGCAAATAGGAAATGAGACACATATCATCATGATTCCATGATCTTCTCCACTCAAATTCGAATTTGGTTTTGGGAGGCCACATAAGGATCTTTTAGAAGCTTCCTTTTGACCTACACATGTCAATAATCTCATCCCACTTGTTAGGTATAAGCATATTCACATTATTTTCTAATTTTTAACCATAAATTCATTTAAAAATGCTAAGAATTAATAAAGTTTGGAAAAACATAAATGTGATCCAATAATGATAATGGTAAGGTAAATGTAATGAAATGGAGGTAAATGTAATGAAATAGAAGTGGAGTGAAAGTCACAATATGGAAATATAAGTGAAAATATAATGGAAGTAAATGACAACTTCAAGGCCCAACATACGCCCCAACTGAAGCTATTGCATGTCCTCATGTAATCTATTACATTAATTCTTTTTAATCCTTGAGCTTTGGCTTGACTTCACATGATATCATTTGATAACTTCATACTTCTGCAAAATCTTTTAGTTGAATTGCAACATGATTGTTTCTTGTGTTACAACCATATTTTGTTGTTGCATTCATTTTTTATCTTTGAACTTTGCATAATGATAATTTGATCATTGTTGCAAAGTATATCTTTGTTGGATTGCATCATAGTTGGTTCTTGTATGACAAGCATGATTTTGTTTGTATCCAATAATATTTCTAGTACTTCTGACAAGCCTTTGTATGCTCATAACAATAATGTAATAGTTAATATCTTTTGAAAGTATGTGGGCTTTTGAATGTGATATGAATATGGAAAAATATGAATATGAATGTATCCCCCCCAACTGATGATATTGGTAATTTCAAAACAAGCCACAGTTATTTTTCCCAGCAAGAATCTCTTTGTAAGGATATGCAAAATCGATTTGACCTTTCAATCTACCGCAAGGATCTATTGAAGAATTGATGAATATTGTGGCGTAACCGCCTTTTGATACCATTCCTCAATGTAGTCTTTGGGCTGCATTCTAGACCCTTTGTCCATAAACGGTTAGTAAAAATAAAAACAAATAAAATACACTCTAAACTAAAAGCTAGTTCCTATGCACACTTCCCCGGAAATGGTGCCAAAATGTTGAGGAAAATTAATTACCTATCATTTAATTGTCAACCCATGGGTTTCGTAAAACTTGTGAAGTATGCGTGCACTATATATGCTAGAAATTAACTTCCAATTTAGATCAATCTAACTACTAAACCAAATAACGACAAACCAAATTCACCTATTCTAATTCAACAATCAATTCAAAGGAAATTATAGTACAATGTTTGGAATTGAAATCTTAATCTATCATACTTGTAGGAATTGAAATCTTAATCTACCACACCTGTAGAAATTGAAGTCTTAATCTATCACACTTGCGGGAATTGAAAAGCACACCACTCTTTCAAAAATGAAATTGCATGAAATGAAATCTACTCTAAGGGATCATCTGTGCATTATCAAATAAGGATCCTATGAAATGAATAATCAAAACCACATGATATGAAATGAAAGCAAAAACAATAATTATTAACCTCTAGATATGAAAGCAAATAAAAACAATCACACTTAACCTCTCACATAGGAAAAGATATGAAATAAATAAATCTTAATCTATGAAAGGCAATAAATCTCAATCTATGAAAAACAATAAATCTCACACATTATAGATGGCCAATCCAAAAGCATGAGGGATGGAAAGTGGAGAGGCTCCAAATACAAGCATAACCAAATCAAAGTGAACATCACTCATGAGCATCATGCCAAATCCAAATTCTATATTCAAAACAAGAGCATTTCCCAAACTTTTTACATCTAAAATTATAGGAGAAAACCTCCCCTATTTATACAAAAATATGAGAAGTTATCTCATTAATGAGAGTCCATGAATCTCTCCCTATATCTATAGAGTTACAATAAAAATTGGAAATGATAAGGCATATGTCTTCTTAGAGTTTCAATACAAATAGGAAATGAGACACATATCCTCATGATCCCATGATCTTCTCCACTCAAATTCGAATTTGGTTTTGGGAGGCCACATAAGGGTCTTTTAGAAGCTTCCTTTTTACCTACGCACGTCAAAAATCTCATTCCACTTGTTAGGTATAAGAATATGCACATTAAGGAATTTAGACTTCTGTGATCCATAACATTGTTTAGAAAATCTTCGGCAAAATCACATAACCAATCTTTTGTCGACGCGTTTCGAACCAACCAGTGTGGTCCATCGTCAGGACAAGTTGAAGGACCAATCTGGCTTATGCTTGATTAAATAGAGTGTGCAGAGACTCCAACAGCTATAATGCTAACGGCTAATTTTGACCTAATGATCCTGGTCAAACCACAAAATTAGTTAATTAATATTTCTAGAAATAGCTAAAATAGGTAAATAAAGGAATTCATTTGTTAATAGATATATTAATATCTCAAATATTAAGAGAATCCATAATATTATTATTTTAATTATAATGGTCATTATATCTCATAATATATAATAAATAATCTATATTTAATATTATTCCAATATTATTTAAATACAAGGAATGATAATAAATCACTATTATTTTATAATTTAGTTACACTAGGTAATTGTGAAATAATTATTTAAGGTCCATTGGTAAGTTAGATCTTCACTATTTAGTTTTTTAAATTATATCATATTTCTTATTAAATATAAAGGTTCATTAAAATAATAAGTTATATAAAATAATATATGTTTATTAAAAAATCTATATCTACTCAATAATTTATAATTCCAAACAAATTGTTAAAACATTATTATTCCTAGAATTTAGATATATATAATAATTTAGGGTAAAGTCTAATAGTATAACTAATATTGTTGGTACATCATAATTTATCCTTTTAATCCTAATGGTCAAATAATCAATATTCGTTCAATACTTTTTTATAAGAAAATTAAAGGTAACTAAGCCCTTAGGTAAATATATTATTACCTATAGGGTTGATAAAGCCCATGTTTTTTACTAATAGTATAACTAATTTTATCCTTTAAACCTAATGGTCAAATTTCTATTAATAAACATTATTTATTCAATATTTATTTATTCAAAAAATATTAAAGTTCATTATGTCATTAGGTAAATATATTATTCTTTATAAGGTTTAAAAAGGGGTTTCTTAGACAATAGTTAAAGGGAAAACTCAATTCTAAGGTTATCCTAGAAAAAAAATTTAAATGTATAAATAATGAAATTATGGAAGAAATCAAATCTAATTAAAACATGCCCAATAGTATCGTAAACGGGTTAAGGATAATACACTAATTAGCCCGAAACTAATTCCTAACTTATTAAAGACTTAAACACTCCATAATAATTGGACAAATCCACCAAAAGAAAAATTAAAGGAGGGGGAAGACAGAAACCTTAAGACAAAGCAAAAAGGCTAGGAGGATAAGGCTGGGACCCAGCAACTGCTGATCTTCCAGCCATCATCCCTATTAAGATTGTTCGGCCTTTTCTCAATCTCCAGGGCCTCTCTAAAATTGCGATGGTGAAAATGCGCAACTTTGGCAATGACTTGAGCCTCCTCTATACATACATGATGCATAGTCTTCCCCGCATGCTCAGCTAGGGCCGAGGACTTGGTATGTTCCTCGGCCCTGGCTGAGCATGCGGGGAAGACTATGCATCATGTATGTATAGAGGAGGCTCAAGTCATTGCCAAAGTTGCGCAGTTTCACCATCGCAAGTTTAGAGAGGCCCTGGAGATCGAGAAAAGGCCGAACAATCTTAATAGGGATGATGGCTGGAAGATTAGCAGTTGCTGGGTCCCAGCCTTATCCTCCTAGCCTTTTTGCTTTGTCTTAAGGTTTCTGTCTTCCCCCTCCTTTAATTTTTCTTTTGGCAGATTTGTCCAATTATTATGGAGTGTTTAAGTCTTTAATAAGTTAGGAATTAGTTTCGGGCTAATTATTGTATTATCCTTAACCCGTTTACGATACTATTGGGCATGTTTTAATTAGATTTGATTTCTTCCATAATTTCATTATTTATACATTTAAAAAAAAATTCTAGGATAAGCTTAGAATTGAGTTTTCCCTTTAACTATTGTCTAAGAAACGCCTTTTTAAACCTTATAAAGAACAATATATTTACCTAATGACGTAATGAACTTTAATATTTTTTGAATAAATAAATATTGAATAAATAATGTTTATTAATATAAATTTGACCATTAGGTTTAAAGGATAAAATTAGTTATACTATTAGTAAAAAACATGGGCTTTATCAACCCTATAGGTAATAATATAATTTACCTAAGGGCTTAGTTACCTTTAATTTTCTTATAAGAAAGTATTGAACGAATATTGATTATTTGACCATTAGGATTAAAAGGATAAATTATGATGTAACAACAATATTAGTTATACTATTAGACTTTACCCTAAATTTTTATATATATCTAAATTCTAGGAATAATAATGTTTTAACAATTTGTTTGGAATTATAAATTATTGAGTAGATATAGATTTTTTAATAAACATATATTATTTTATATAACTTATTATTTTAATGAACCTTTATATTTAATAGGAAATATGATATAATTTAAAAAACTAAATAGTGAAGATCTAACTTACCAATGGACCTTAAATAATTATTTCACAATTACCTAGTGTAACTAAATTATAAAATAATAGTGATTTATTATCATTCCTTGTATTTAAATAATATTGGAATAATATTAAATATAGATTATTTATTATATATTATGAGATATAATGACCATTATAATTTAAATAATAATATTTTGGATTCTCTTAATATTTGAGATATTAATATATCTATTTAAATTAACATATGAATTCCTTTATTTACCTATTTTAGCTATTTATAGAAATATTAATTAACTAATTTTGTGGTTTGACCAGGATCATTAGGTCAAAATTAGCCGTTAGCATTATAGCTGTTGGAGTCTCTGCACACTCTATTTAATCAAGCATAAGCCAGATTGGTTCTTCAACTTGTCCTGACGATGAACCACACTGGTTGGTTCGAAACGCGTCGACAAAAGATTGGTTATGTGATTTTGCCGAAGATTTTCTAAACAATATGCACATTATTTTCTAATTTTAACCATAAATTCATTTAAAAATGCTAAGAATTAATAAAGTTTGGAAAACATAAATGTGACCCAATAATGATAATGGTAAGGTAAATGTAATGAAATGGAGGTAAATGTAATGAAATAGAGGTGGAGTGAAAGTGACAATAAGGAAATATAAGTGAAAATGTAATGGAAGTGAATGACAATTTCAAGGCCCAACAAGGGTCACCAAGTTCCATATTTTCACCTCCGAGATGCTCTGTTATGCCACCTGGGAAAACTTTGTGTTCCTTCAAGCGAGTGTGCGAAGATGATTTGGAAAGCGCACTATAGTCAGGCCGATGGGAATTTTGGGGTCGAGAAAATGGTGGAAGTACTGCAGAAGTATTTCTATTGGTGATAAGCCTAGATATTGCAACAAGAATGCTGCAACTCCCAAGGATACCAGCTTTACTTATTAACCCGAGGTTCATACAAACTTGGAGGTGGCAGTGCTATATGAACAAGTAAAAGTGAAGGTACTGCATGTTTTCACTTCTCATCTAGCAAGAGAACCCAGGGGTTCCAATCTAGAGTTCTATAGGGTCAGAAGAAGCTTAACTCTTTGATGGAAGCATAGAAATTCTCCCTGTAGATTAAACTAGTTATGCAATGTACTATAGAAAAATACTTAATATACTTCTACTATCAAACTTGCGGAAGCTTAATTGATTTTGAGCAAGATCAAATAGAGCACATATAACAGAGAATAAGAATCAATCACACATGAAACACAGAAGAATACTCTGGCAAAAGCCTCAGCTAAAAACCCTACTATCTGTATTATCATACAAGGTGCAAATACATCAGAATAATACAAAGCCTTAGCTCTCACAGCTAACCAACTCTCAGTACAATCCTCCTAGATGCTCACACGCAATCAAGGCTTCTCACAAACCTTCTCCTCTGCCCTCCAAGCCTCCTATTTCCTTGTGTTGTTTCTCTTGGGTGATCTAGTTGTAACCTGTGCGATTCTCACCTCACACAATGGTCTGACCTCTGTAGAAACTATGCAATCCTCAAGGAACCTTGTTCCTTCCGCATGGATGAGTTTCCTTTATAGGAAAAGTCCTCCAAATGATAGTACAATGTCCCTGTATTCAATCTCAACTGGGTCTTTGTCTGAACTGACATGCATGAGTTATTTATGAGAGAATATTCAGTTATCTGGAGTACACTAGTTGCATGCATGCATGCATTAACTGAATGAAATCACAATTAGTTCCACAAACTATTTGGAACTAATCTAACTAGACTTAACTTAGTTAACTGAGCTAACTAATTACAACTCAAATACAACTCATATGTATCTCCTTAATTAAGGGATAACCTCCTCAATCAAAGGGATAATTGTTGCATGTCTTCACAAAGACTTCATGTTTGAATTTCTTCAACTAATTAACTCAAGATGAATTAATTAATTATTTTTCAAACAACTGGTGAGACTAAATTCGAATTTTAATTCTCAATTTTAATTTAAGGACAAATTAAAATTGGAATATATCCTGAAATGCTATCTATAGCAATGTTATTTTTAGCATTTCTATTTTTAGCATTTATTGTTGATATTTTCAACACTCCCTCTCAACAAGAAATGAATTCAAATCTATACCAATCCTGAACCTTTTGAATGCTCTGCATTCAACACTTCTCTCAAGTGTTGTTGCTCCAGCAACTCAGGAAACAAAAAATATCCAACCTGAATCACAATGATGCCTCTATCATCAAAGTCTCTGACTGCTATTGCCTTTGTTGACTAAAAAATTTGCACCTCTTTTCTCTTCAGTATTTGACTACTCTAGCCTCTGTCACTTTGATATCTGACTAAATCAATCATACTAATTCCTCCTGTTGCATCCATGCTTTTGCTGGTCCTATCTCCCAGCACTACATCCGCATTGCACCTCCTCTCATCATGTTACATCGTGCTGCCCACTGCTGCACTGCAACTCAATTACTGATAAGTAAGTAACTAATCTCCCAACTAACCTCCCTATTGGGCTAGAAACACCCTTTTATGCTGAAGCTCCATCTGCATCTCTCACTACCCACTTAGCCAATCCTACTACTCCTTGTCGAGGCTCCCGTAGTAAGTTCTAATCAAAGAGGTTGGGTACCTCAAGGATCCTGCCCCTATTTCAGCCTTCATGGGACTATCACTTCACATTGCCCCACCTCATACCTGAAGGTATAGTTTCATGTAATCTCTTTGCTGAATTGGCTTGAAATTTCCCCCTACTAGAGGTCTTTGCATGAGTGGATGCCTCCACTTGGTCTCCTCTGAGTATCTCTAATTGTGGCTCCTCCACAATTGTCTTAAACTTCTTTTGGGGTTGCACGTTGAGAGGTAATGCACTCTCCTTTTCAACCACCAAGTCTGTAACATTGGCCTTGCTCCTCAAGGCTTTGCATGCATCTTGAACCTCAAGAGTATACAAGTTCTGTACCTGTGAACCGATCTGTTTCACCTGTCCTGTGGTGATGTGTCTAATGAAAACCTTTCCCTTACTGAAGACAACATCGTAGCCTTTGTCCTTCAACATCGCGATCAATACCAAGTTCTTCTTCAGTCTAGGGACATACTTCACGTCCGTTAAGGTGATAGAAGCTCCATGCTTACTCTAAAAAGAAACCGTGCCCAGTCCTAAAACACTATACCTTTCATCGTCACCATCTCTATGAGTATCTTGAGGTCTTTATCCTCCAAGGTACTGAGTAAACTTTTATTGTCGGTCATGTGGAATGAGGCTCCACTATCAAGAAACCAACCACAACCCATCATCGATGAAACCATGCATGTGATGAGGGTGAAGTCCAACTCGAACTGAGAGGCCAATGCCTTACCTTCCTATTCTTTCAAGGATCCCTTCTTGGACTTCTTCAATGGGCAATTAGTCACATAATGACCCATATCATGACAATTAAATTATCTCACTTTAGATTTGTCACCCTTCTTCCCTCCATGAGTAGAACTCGATTTGGGATGAGAATCCTTCTCCTTCCCTTTCCTTGCCTTACTTGCTAAGGCTAGATTTTCTTCTAGATTTTCTTCATCATCATACTTAGATGAAGAACCATCTCTAGTGCTTCTCTTGATCTCCTCCTGCATCATATCAGACCACAATCATTCCCAATCTGGCAGTTTCTCTCTTCCATTCACTTAGTCCTAGTAGCTATGCTAACTCATAGGAAGACCGAGGAGACCAAGACTCACCATATCATCATCAGTTGTTGTGATTCCTACACTTCCAAGTTCATATCTACAGGTGGTGAGCTTGTTCACATATGTAGAAATCATGTCGGCCTTTTCGCACTTGATTTTCTGAAGCTTGTCCTTCAGCGCCAGTTTCCTCTGGTCGTTGTTGTTCTGATATAGGTCCTTCAATGTCTTCCACATTGAAAACGGAGTCTCATTCCCATGGAGACTCGAGACAATTTGGTCTCGAACTCCCTCCAAAAGAATCCTCCTCTCTCTCACCACACATTTCTTCCATTCCGCAATACTTGGGAGTTAGCTGCTATTGGCTTGGGGACATCTTGATTAATGAAGTCCTTCAAACCAATGTCTTTTAATACCACTTCCATGTGATCCTTCCATGCTATGTAATTCAAGCTGCCATCCAGGGCATATTCAAGTCTCAAGCCATTAAATGCCATTGGTGAACTTTGATATGTGATAAGAAATCGATTTTTTACCTGCAATCAAGAACTTCAAACTTCGAACTTTTCCCTTCTCAATATGATATTCACAGCTTTGATCACCTTTGCTCTGATACCATGTAGAAATTCTCACTGTAGATTAAACTGATTATGCAAATGTACTAAAGCAAAATACTTAATCTACTTCTACTATCAAACTTGTGGAAGCTTAATTGATTTTGAGCAAGATCAAACATAACACATATAACAGAGAAGAAGAATCAATCACACATGAAATGCATAAGAATACTCTAGGGAAAGCCTCAGCTAAAAACCCCGCTATCTGTATTATCATACAAGGTGGAAATACATCAAAATAATACAAAGCCTTAGCTCTCACAACTAACCAGCTCTCAGTGCAATCCTCCTAGATGCTCACGGACAATCAAGGCTTCTCACAAACCTTCTCCTCTTCCCTCCAAGCCTCCTATTTCCTTGCGTTGTGTCTCCTGGGTGATCCAGCTGTAACCTGTGTGATTCTCACCTCACACACTGCTTTGACCTCTGTAGAAACTGCACAATCCTTAAGGAACCTTGTTCCTTCTGCATGGATGAGTTTCCTTTATAGGAAAATTCCTCCAACTGATGGTACCTATCTTTAATCTCAACTGGGTCTTTGTTTGAAATGGCATGCATGAGTTATTTATGAGAGAATATTCATTTATCTGGAGTACACTAGTTGCATGCATGTATGCATTAACTGACTGAAATCACAATTAGTTCCACAAACTATTTGGAACTAATCTAACTGGAATTAACTCAGTTAACTGAGCTAGCTAATTACAACTAAAATACAACTCATCCTTATCTCCTTAATTAAGGGATAACTTCCTCAATCAAAGGGATAATTGTTGCATGTCTTCACAAAGACTTCATGTTTGAATTTCTTCAACTAATTAACTCAAGATGAATTAATTAATTATTTTTCAAACAGCTGGTGAGACTAAATTCAAATTTTAATTCTCAATTTTAATTCAAAGACAAATTAAAATTGGAATATATCCTAAAATGCTATTTATAGCAATGTTATTTTTAGCTTTTCTTGTTGCTATTTTAACCAAGAAGAAGAGAAAATTTATCCTAAGGGAGAGCTACTTCTACTGTAGTATTGAAGAAAAAAACATGAAATGCTAAACCATACAATAACCTAAATAACCATCCAAACAACTATGCTAAGCAGAATTGCTAAATTAACACTAATCTAATGCTGCTATCTAAGTTGCAGAGGTAAAGAGAACTAAAACTAGACTAAGGTGTAAGCAAAGGAGACTAAGCTAAATCAGTTTTAAATAGGAAGAGCAATCGAAGGTCGAAATTGGTGAAAGGAGGACGTAAGGACAAAGTAGCGCATAGGGACCATTGGGTTGATCAACGAATAGAAGATGGACAGTGGAGATCTTATCATCGAGCTTTAAGCGAATAAATGGATGAACAGGGTTAATGAATAGTATGAATGGCGAATATTGTATCGCGAAGAATTAAGTGAATGGATAGACGAACAAGGTAACGAAGAAGATGAAGGGCGAAGATCGTATCGCTATGTATTAAGTGAATGGATGGATGAACAAGGTTAACAGGAGATGAATGGCCGAGATTTAATCACAGAGATTAAGTCAAGAGATGGAAGGACAAGGTAACAAAGTGATGAACAGCTGAGATTTTATCGCGCGGATGAAGTCAAGAGATGGATGGCATAGATTGTATTGCGGGAAAAAGAAATGTGCATAAATGATGGAGCAGGTTTCTAAGGTAGTAAGTCGTTTCTTGCGCACCCTTAAGTCAGTAAGCGAAATTCTGAAATTTCACACGATTAACCTCACTGTGCGACACGTAGCACGAGAAAACCACTTTTCTCACATGCTCTCAGGCGGATAACATTCATGCACTAATCTACGCGAGATTGCATGATAGCCATTGGATCAGGCGAGGTTGATCATAGATGGAGATCAGCCAAGCTAGTTGGAGATTGAGTGAAGCGATAGTCAGGCGAGGTAGATCGACAATGGGGCTTTAAAGCACATAAAGTGATCGGGTGATGCAATAGCCGTTGGATCAAGAGACAGATCGACAGTGGAGACTAAAGCTCATAAAGCAAGTGGTGGACTCCACGCGAGGCAGTAGTTGGAGAAAATAATGAATCAGACGGTGATTTTGAAGGTTTGTTGGTGATCGAATGGTGAGGAAGCGATGCATGAGTAACGTCTTGAAGGTGGTTTTAAATGAAAACGATAAAGAAAACCAGTGCGAGTGAACAAATAACTGCATCAAACAACAAACTCCCTAGCTCATGCAAAAACCAGAATCCTATGTTTTTTGGGCTGCTGAAGGGTCCCTTCCTCAAGTCATGTTCCCAGAGGGAGGAGATGAGGTTGAGACACCTACGCATAGCCTGATAGTGATCTTTTTCTTATAACTAACCTGTGAACTAAAAGAAGGAAGAAATGGAAGTAAACTGAAGCAAATGCAGCTACTGAAGCAACTGAATAGAAAAAGCATGAACAATGTACACTATATTGTTGTAGCGAAAGTGAAACTACTTAAGCAAATGAACAATTAAAACCAGGAATCTATGCTAGCATAATAGTACAATAAAGATGAGCTTTGGCTTCTTGGGTCGGGCCCTAATCCAAGAGCTTCAGCGCTCGAAGTTAACTTAGAGATGGCTTAAATAGAACTCATTCTTATTATAAAAACCATGGATTACAGAACAAACTGTCACAATTCTTGTAGCTCATGAAATAAAGTGGAGTTTTTACAATAGAAGTCTGAATCCTACTGAGGTCCTAAGCCTCTCTATTTATACATCTGTTGTCTCTAATGACTTCCTTCAAATTGGGGAGGCTTGGCCTCTAACTCAAGAAAAACTAATTTTTGTCCCTTTCACTTGCTCGACTGTCTTTTAGTCTTCAAAGTGATGGTTGTTTTCGCCGTGAGTTGATGGAGGAATATTTGAATGGAGGAGTACTAAATGTGGAGGATTTAGCATAATTACTCTCCCTTGTCCCATTGCTTTTACCTAGGTCTTTGCCATAGTTCCTTTCTTTTGTCCTTTACGCCTTCATTTTCCTTACTTTGATCCTTTATTCCTGCATTATATGCACATTAGACCACAAAGAAAAATATCCAACTCTAACTCATCTCATAAACAAAATATAATCAAAAGTATGCAATAAGTTGTGAGAATAGTTGGTTTGGCTAAGCTAGGAGGTGAATTAAGGCCAATTAAGGCCCATATAATTACTCAATGATGAGGCTCATCATCACACCCCTACTGAGAGTGTTGCTCATCCTTTGAGAAACTTAGCCAATGTCCATGTCCTTCATGGCTCTAGTAGCCTCTCTGACATCTCATGCTTCTGCTATGGTCTCTTATTCTTGTTTATGTAAGCCTACTTTCATTTCTATTTCTTCCCACTGCCTCTTTTCCTTTTCTTATTTTCTCCCTTCTAGCATCCCTAAGAGTAGTGGTGGACTGAGTTTTAGGCCTATCCAATTGACCTTCAACCTTTGGATTGATTTCTTATACATAGGTGTCCTGTTGAGTGTTTCTCTCAACCTTTGAGAGGAGTGATATTCTCTGGTCTTCAAGCTATGTGGCAGTGTTTTATATCTCCTTTAGAAGGCAAGTATATTATCATCTCTTAGCAGCCTAAACATACCCTCAAAATGTGAAATTGCTTGCTCTTGGGTAGCAAGATATCTAGGTGCTAGTTGAGGATCATTTGCAATTAGATTATGGTTGTCGATTAGGGCCATGGGATTTGATTGTTCAGCTCTGATAGAAAGAGGTTCATTTTTCTCTCTGGCCAATATTCGTTTCATCTCTGCAGCCCTTGACTTCTCATGGTTCATCGATGATGCCAAAGCCATTAATTGTAGATCTCCTAGCTTTGTATTTCGATCCCAAATATTCATGTCTGTGAGGGCCATGTTGTGCAAGAAAAACTCAGCAATTTTGGCCCTATCTTCCTGTGCACTTTGATCACAAAGATCAATAAATTGTCTGCAGTCCTGAAATGACATGGTGCCCCTTTGTGCTAGTGTTTTAATATGAAATTGTAGCCATCGTTCTCTGAGGTAAAGAGAATAGGATTTAGCTGGCATTATAAACTGGATGGACTCCAAGGAGAGGCTGGCCATATATGCTAGTTGGTCTTTATTTTCCTGTAGATGTCTTCTCTTTCTTTCTTATCTTCTTCATTTTTCTATTCTTTCGCATCTGCATCAGTTTCTTCCTTCATTTCCTCCTTTGTTTCAGCATCATCCTCCTTGTTTTCTCTTTCATCATGTTCCCCTGTATCAGTCTCTTCTTCATCCATCTCATCCCCATCTAGCTCTATATTTTCTTCTTCTTGTTTTTCCTCCTCCTCACTGACAGAAGGACTAACATCATAGATGAGGGTTTTGATGTCATCCTCTACTGGTAAGTCTCTGAAGACTGAACATTTTATAGGGATCCTGAGGTTTTGGAGGGCATCCTGAATGAGGATTCTGATCAACCCATGGTGAGCCAACTGTTGGGAATTCCCTTCCTTTACTTTGCTGTTGGAGTCTATGAGTGATTGCATCAAGAAATAGGGTAGTTGAGTCTTTGGTGAACTTGTGTTTCTACCCCAAGTCCTAATTCTTCAAGCACTCTCAAATGGTTGCCATAACAATACTGTATCTATGGAATCTTTCATTCTTTTTTGACTTATTAAAGAATTTCCCTTTTTCCACCTTTTCACTTATAAACCAACTACCTCTTAACCTTTACAACTTTTGATCAAATGATGCATATGAGTGATTGAGTGGGATACTTACCTATGGTCTTAATGGCATGTTGCAATTTTATATTTGTTGCATGGCCATTATTCTTCATCCTCTGTTGTCTGTTGATGGTTTCTTGGCTTTTGGAGGTGTCTGTCACTGGAGACCTGATGTTGTTGTTGCTGTTATGGAGCTCCTGGATCTGATGTTGTTGCTACTTGTGGAGCTCTTGGATTACCACTTGGCAATGTTTGGTGTCTCCCTTAGAATTTATTGATCATGTTATTGGCTGGTGTTGTGAGGATGCTGTAATGAATGGATATAGGGAGTAGGAGTGTATGTGGATGCAGGGATGATGGTAATGGATGAGGTGATTCTATAGAAAACACAATCTTTACCTAAAATTAAAGTAATGAAGTAAAAACAATGGAATTGGTGGAGGGATGCATGGTAAGGAGTGGAGGAGATGAAATATATGTGAGGCAGGGTTCCCTTTGGATATTTTCTTTGCTCCTTGCTTGTCTTTCTCACCCACCTGCAAATAACAATTATGTTTTTTTTTCTTTTATTATTATATATTTTTATTTTTATTTTACAACACCTAGGCTGCCTCAGAGAGGTTTTCACCCTAGATAGCTACCCTGGGCGCCTCAAGGAAGGTTTTAGCCTAGGGATCTTCTTATCCTTTTCATTTTTCTCGTCCTTGGGCCGCCTCATGCATTTTTCAACGCAAAGATGGGACTCAGGTGCCTCATGGAGGTTTTCACCTGAATCCTTATTCTTTTTTCCTTTTTCAGTGACCTAATGAGGGAGGAGTTGGAACTTGCTCCATCATCATCACTGTCTTATTAATATTGTCAATGAACTCGTGTTTTGATAAAGGCCTCTTGTACATTTTCAATCAGTTTCCATTAACTAGCAATGGAATGGCTTCTTCATCAATAGTTATGATTTGCACTGAACCATTGTCACGGCATATTTCCACCACATAAAATCCGAGTCATCTTGTTCTTAGCTTGCCCTTCAAGTCTTTATACCTGGAATCATATAACAATTCCCAGTATCCCTTTTGAAATTGCTTCTTCTTGATATGTTTGTCATGCCAGATCTTCCTCTGACGCTGAACTATCTCTGTATGTAGGACGGCCTACATTTTGAATTCATCCAATCCATTCAAATGTAACAACCTTTCTTTCTATGCATGACTGGGATCCAAATCTAGTTGGGTTGCCATCCTCAATGTGTTATATTCAAACTCAATGGACAACAAAGCCTTTTTCCCATAGACCAGCTCATAGGGTGTAAATCCAGTGGTGGTATTCCATGTTGTATTATAGGCCCAGGTGGCCTCAACTAGTGTCTCTGCCCAATCCTTCCTGCTGCTACTCACTAACTTGGTTAAGATGTTCTCCAGTGCCCTATTTCTCACCTCCACTTGCCCATTATCTTGTGGATGATAAGGAGCGCAAGTCCTATTCTTGATTTTGTGACGGCTGAGTAGTTCATGAAGGACTTCAGCAAGTTTCATAGTTTCTTTAGTCATTAAGAATTCACATTTTTCTAGACTGAGAGACAGATTCATTTCAATGCATTTGTGTAATACTTTGCCTAGGTTAGTCAGGGATTCTTGGAAATCATAGCCATAAGGTGTAAAATCATCCATATAGATTTCCACAACATCATGTACTAATTCAGCAAAAATACTCAAGACTGCTCTCTATAAAGAATCAGGAGCATCGCATAGGCCAAAAGGAAGGACCCTATAGGAAAAAGTAGCCCAAGGACAGGTGGATGTGGTCTTATCCTGGTCTTCTGGGTAGATTTCAATTTCGTTGTACCCACTGAATCCATCTAAGAATGAAAAAAACTTCTTCCCTACCAGGCCATCTAGCACTTGTTCAATGAAGGGTAGGAGGAAATGATCCTTCTTTGTGGTGTTCAACTCCCTATAATCAACACAAATTCTCCACTTACCATTTTTCTTGGGAACTAACACTAAAGGAGAGACCCACTCACTATCTGAGATAGGGTAAATGAAACCTGCATCGAGTAGTGTTTGCAGTTCTTCTTTGACTATCTATTTAAGAGCTAGATTCGTCCTCCTTTGTGGTTGCCTAATTGGCTTGCAGCCTTCTTTGATGTATATGTGGTGAGTACACACTGAGGGGTGTACTCCCTTCATTTCCTTATAACTCCAAGCGAGGGATTCTAGGTTTTGTCTCAACATGTTGCATAGCTTTTCCTCTTCTAAAGCAAAAAGAGATGGATTAATTTTCAAAGTTTTCTCTGGGTCAAATTCTATGGTTTTGACAAAGAGTGGGTTGGAACTGGTCAAGAATAAGTCAATTGGATGATTGTTCTGGGTTTCCCTTACTTCTTCTTCCAATGGTAATGAACTAGGAGTTGGATTTTGGAGTAGGTGTTCAATTAAGTCATCCTCATCTTTTTGTCCTCCTCCTATGGTTGCTTCCAAAGCATAAAGTTGGGCAGAATAAACCTCATCTTCTTCCTCCTCCTCCAACCATAAAGGTAAATCATGCTCTAGGGAAGGTTGAGCAAGAGGGTATAAGACTAATTGTTTTGAAATATGCCCATTCTTGATGGTCATATTCCTAGCTCTGCAGCCAATGTAAGCATCATTTGTGGCTAATCATGGCCTCCCAAGGACGAGAGGGTAACTAGTAAGCTTAGCCTTAGGCTAGAGAACTAGGAAATCTACACGGTACTCCCAGGAGTCAATGGAGACCATCACATCCTCCACAATTCCCTCAAGGGTGACTATGGAACGGCTTGCAAGTTGCGGAACTATTGTGGTATTCCTTAATGACCCTTGGAGGTTGAACTTGAGCATGGTGTCCTTGGTCATCACATTAATGGTAACCCCAAGATCGATCAAAGTGTGTGGGACAATGGTGACATTGATGTGGACATCTACTACAGGGCTTCTAGGATCTAAATATTTTGGACATATTACCTGCCCCAGCATTAAGTCAGACAACTACCCAATAACATTAATGGTAGGGGCATCCATTTTTCTTCTTCCTGGATGCTTGAATCACTTCTCCTTAATCAGCTTATTGTAAATGGGAACATCTTTGATTACTTGGAGAAGGGGAAGATTTACACATAGATTTTTCAATTCTCCCAGAAGTTCAATTTCTTCTAGGGTAGGCTGGAGTGGTTGGGTTAATCTCTCGGGAAAGGGTGGATTTACTTTAAGGTTGCTTTCCTATCTTTTTTCCTCAAACTTCCTATGTGGAGAGGGAGGTTGGTTATCAGGGAGAATTCTCCCAGATCTTAGGTTGATCTCCTAGATTTCTACAGCATAAGCTGGGTATGATGTCTCTCCACTGTATGCTTGTTGAGCCTGCCTATTGTTTGGGTTTGGATTTGGTTGGGTAGGAATCTAGGGTTTCTTAGGTGGAGCAGAGTAAAATATTTGTGGTTGGGTAAGTGGTTGAGGCAATAGGGCTAGAACATTGTTGAATTGGGGCCTCCACCCCTAGGGTGGTGTATTCCACTGAAGTTGTGGCTGAACATAAGGTTGAAATGACTGGCTAGCTGGCTAGGAATGATAGTGAGATGCATAGGACCAAGGAAGGGGTGTAGACCAGGAAGGATGAATAGGGGATCCCCAAGAAGGTATAGTTGTGGTTTGGTTGGGGTTGTAGTATGCATGGGATGACCCTTGCATACCCTACTAGTATGGTCTAGGCCCAGGAGGCCTCCTTTGGTTGATGTAGCAAAGCTACTCAATCACCCCTTCAACTCCTTAATAAACAACTTTGAGTCCAAGTAAAGAAGGGAACTTTTCTATGGAGTGGTTTTCTTCATAGACTGAGCAAATCTAATACAGTTCAATGGACATCCATTCCTAGGATGCCTCTTGGTGCATCTAGGACAAAATATGGCCAAGGCTCTCTCTACTTCCTCTTGCTTCCTTTTGATGTTCATGGTGTCCAATTGCAAGGCAAGGGTTTGCAGCATATCACTTTTGAAATCTTCCAACATATTTCCAATTTCACCCTTAATGGATAAGTTGGAGGATGATGTACTGGCCATAGGTTGACTACCCCTAAACTTTTTCTTGGTTTCCCTAGAATGGTTTCTAAAGACAGTCTTAATGTCCTCATAGGGTAATTGGTAGACATATCCTCCTACTATCATATGTAAGGTATCCAGAAGATCTACCCTTACTCCTCTAAGCAGGACCAGCTTTAGTGACTCAAGGTCAAGTGTGCACCTGGCCCTTTTGTAATTGAGCTGAAATCTTTCTTCATAGTCTTCTAAGGATTCATCCTAACATATGGTCATCCTGAAAATATCTTCTTTAGTATCCTTCGACATACAGTAGTCCCTATATTTGTTATTGAAATTCTACTGTATCTGAGCCCAATTTTTGATGCTATCTCCAGGTAAACCCATGAACTAGTGCAATGTTGCATCCTGGAGGGTAGATGGAAATAGTTTTAACTTTTTCTCATCATTTGTATAGTCATAGGTTTAGAATATAACAACAATATAAAATAGGAAAGTGTCAGGGTCCTCTGTGGTCAGACCATGGAAATGAGGTAGAGCGGAGGGGCTTATATTCTTCATCTTAGTGTCCCCATTGCTTTTCGTGATGGGGAAGGCACCCTCAATTCTCTCTCTATTCCCTCTGTCATTTCAGTTTTCAGCCATTGATTCAATAGGAATGGGTTCTTCCCCTTCTTCTTCCTCTGTAGGTTCCTCAAATAGGTAAGGTTTCTCACCTAAAGGGTCTTCCAATTGATAGTCACTGAAGAAGAGAGAAGGTTGACTGTTGGATGCAGTGGGGGTATTTGACAAGAATTTCCCTGAATTGTTCCTATTCCTACAAGGCATGAAAGGAAATGTTTTTGGGTTGGTTTTTGTAAGTTTTTTTTTTAAGCTAGAAAGTACTTGCAAAATGGAAAGGAAAGCAGATAATGAAAAATGAAAGAAAGGAAGCTAGATTACTTTTAAAGAAATAAACTAATGGAGGAAAATTGAAGATAAGAAATAGAAGAAAAGAAAGTTGGAGACTAGAAATAGAAGAAAGTAGTAATCACATTCTACATTGACACCTCCCTAGCAATAGCACCAAAAAGTGATGAGCCTAGGTATTGTAACAAGAATGTTGCAACTCCTAGGGCTACCAACATTACTTATCAACATAGGGTTCGTACAAACTTGGAGGTGACAGTTCTATATGCACAAGTGAAATTGAAGGTACTTCCTATTGTCACTGCTCATATAGCAAGAGACCCCAGGGGTTCCAAGCCAGACTTCTATAGGGTCAAAAGAAGCTTAACCCTTTGATGTAAGAATAGAAAATATATCCTTAGGGAGAGCTACTTCTACTGTAGTATTGAAGAAAACAACATGAAATGCTAAACCATACCATAACATAACTAACCATCCAAATAGTTATGCTAAGCAGAATTTCTAAATTAACACTAATATAATGTTGCTATCTAAGTTGCAGAGGTAAAGAGCATCAAAACTAGACTAAGGTATAAGCAAATGAGACTAAGCTAAATCGGTTTTCAAGCGGAAGAGAAATCGGAGGTTGAAATTGGTGATAGGAGGACGTAAGGATGCAGTAGCGCATGGTGACCGTTGGATTGATCAACAAACATAAGATGGATGGTGGAGATATTATCATGGGGCTTTAAGCAAATAAACAAATGAACGGGGTTAATGAACAGGATGAATGGCGAAGATTGTACCACGAAGAATAAGTGAATTGATGGACGAACAAGGTAACGAAGCAGATGAACGGCGGAGATCGTATCGTGAGGGATTAAGTGAATGGATGGACGAACAAGGTTAACAGGAGATGAATGGTCGAGATCTAATCGCGAAGATTAAGTCAAGAGATGGACAGACAGGGTAACAAAGCGATGAACGACTAATATCTTATCATGCAGATGAAGTCAAGAGATGGACGACAGAGATCGTATCGCGGGAAAAAGAAACATGCGGAAATGATGGAGTGGGTTTCTAAGGCGGTAAGTAGTTTCTCGCGCGCCCTCAAGGCAGTAAGCAGAATTCTGAAATTTCACGCGATTAGCCTTACTACGTGACACATAGCACGAGAAAGCCACTTTTTTTGCATGCTCTTAGGCAGATAACATTCGTGCACTAATCCGCGCGAGATTGCGATAGCTGTTGGATTAGGCAGGCCTAATCAACGGTGGAGATCGGCCAAGATAGTTGGCAATCGAGAGAAGCGATAGCCATCAGATTAGGCAAGGCACATCGATGGTGGGGGTTTAAAGCACATAAATTGATCGGGTGACGCAATAGCCATCAGATAATTAGACAGATCAACGGTGGAGATTAAAGCTCATAAATCAAGTGGTGGACTCCATGCGAGGCATTAGTTGGAGAAAAGAATGAATCATATGGTGATTGTGAAGGTTTTTGCTGATCAGACGGTGAGGAAGTGATGCATGAAGAACGTGCTGAAGGTGGTTTTAAACGAAAACGACAGAGAAAACCAGTGCGGGTGAACAAATAACTGCATCAAACAATGAACTCCCTAACTCATGTGAGAACTAGAAACCTGTGTTTTTGGCATTGTTGAAGGGTCCCTTCCTCAAGTCATGGTCCCAAAGGGAGGAGATGAATCCGAGACACCTGCGCACAGCCTGATAGAGATATTTTTCCTCTAACTAACCTGTGAACTGAAAGAAGGAACAAATGGAAGTAAACTAAAGCAAATGCAACTACTGAAGCAACTGAACAGAAAAACCATTAACAATCTATGTTATACTATTGTAATGAAAGTGCAACTACTTAAGCAAATAAACAGAAAACCAGGAAACTACTTAAGCAAATGAACAGAAACATAAATATATGCTACTTAAGCAAATGAACAATGAAAACTAGGAATCTATGCTAGAATAACAGTATAATAAAGAGGATATTTCGCTGCTTCGGTTGGGCCCTAACCCAAGAGCTTCAAGCCTTGGAGTTAACTCAGAGTTGGCTTAAACAGAACTCATTCTTATTATAAAAACCATGGATTACAGAACAAATTGTCACAAATCTTGCAGCTCATGAAATAAAGTGGAGTTTCTACAATAGAAGTCTAAATCCTACTGAGGTCCTAAGCCTCTCTATTTATACATCTGAAGTCTCTAACGGCTTCCTTCAAATTAGGGAGGTTTGGCCTCTAACTCAAGAAAAATTGGTTTTTGTCCCTTTCACTTGCTCAACTGTCTTTTAGTCTTCAAA
Source organism: Pinus tabuliformis (assembly GCA_031772625.1). Classification (NCBI taxonomy): domain Eukaryota; kingdom Viridiplantae; phylum Streptophyta; class Pinopsida; order Pinales; family Pinaceae; genus Pinus; species Pinus tabuliformis. Next base: position 1,269,258,710 of record CM062807.1, on the reverse strand, counting down.
GTGATGGTTGTTTGCACTTCAAGCTAATGGAGGAATATTCGAATGGAGGGGTAGTAAATGAGGAGGATTTACCTCCTATAATTACTCTCCCTTGTCCCATTTGAGTTTTGACCAAGGTCTTTGCCATTGTTCCTTGCTTTTATCCTTTATGCCTGCATTTTCCTTTCTTTTATCCTTTATTCCTATATTATATGCACATTAGACCACAAAGAAAAATATCCAACTCTAACTCATCTCATAAACAAAATATAATCAAAAGTATGCAATAAGTTGTGAGAATAGTTGGTTTGACTAAGCTAGGAGGTCAATTAAGGCCAATTAAGGCCCATATAATTACTCAATGATGAGGCTCATCAATTGGCCAAATCTCCAATAGGATGTCGGGAAGTACATCAGATCCTGCATTACTTGCGCCATTGCCAAACCGACCATCAAGAAGAAAGGTCTGTATACTCTGCGGCCTACCCCTAATCGACCTTAGGAATCCATCTCTATGGATTACATGTCAGGCCTTCCTTCTACTAAGCATCTCAATGACTTTGTTTTTGTGGTCGTCAATAGATTCTCGAAGATGGCCATTATGGTGGCCTGCAAGAAGAGTATCACAACAGAAGCCACTACTAAACTCTTTTTTGAATGAGTGTGGGTACACTTTGGGTTCCCACAGTCTATCATATCAAATCGAGACATCAGGTTCCTCAGTACATTTTGGTCTAGTCTCTGGTTAATTCTGGACACCAACCTCACTAAGTCCATAGCTTTCCATCCCCAAACTGATGGTTGGACAGAGATTGTCAACAAGATGATCATACACATTCTACAACTTAAAGAATCCATGCACATGGGATGAGAGCCTCCCCTATGTCCATCACAGCCACAACTAGGCTCTCCAAAATGTGACTAGCCACAATGCTTTTCAAGTGGGCTTGGGATTCCAACCACTATGTCCCATTGATGTGGTCATATCATTTGCAGTGAATGAGGCAGATTCGGCTCATGTCCAGTCTGAAGCCGACAAGGAAAATAGCTTCATTGAGCACATTCAACACATCCGCAAATAGTTCCATGACATATTGGACAAATCCAATGCTAAGTACAATAAGTGGTATGATCAAAATCGGGTGCCACACAAGTTCCAAGTGGCCGACAAAGTTTGGCTACATTTGCAGAAGGAGTGCCTTGCTCGGCCCCACCACAAGATTCGCCTGCTTTGATATGGGCCATACACCATCACTAAGGTTGTGGGAGATAATTCTTTTGAGCTCAGCATTCCCCCATTCCTTGGCCTGCACCTAGTGTTCAATTTGGATCACCTTCGGCCATACTTTTCACCATTATTGGACACATCCGACATTACAAAACAACTTACACCAACAAAGTTAAATCCATACTACATGGTACAAGTTGCCACTGATCGGATCATGGACATGTAGATCAGGAACACTCACCAACAGAAGATCCAACTATATCAAGTTTTGAAAGCTCGCCAACTCCTGCACCAGGGAAAATGGATTACTAGGGACCAAGTCCATTAGAAGTTTCCTCATCTCATGGAGGAACTCAACACAAAGGAGACTATTTCTTCCTGAGGGTGGGAGGAATGATCCAAGTGGATATTGGTGGCCACCCACCTATTCCACATGGACCCCCACCATTGTTTCTTTTATTTTTTTAGTTTCCTTAATTATAGCACAATTTACTATTTTTGGCAGTTTTTCGAGTCCTGAACTTCCAGAGTCGTTTTAAGGCTCTAAACGACATTTTTTTGGCTACATCGCTTCAAGTGATGTCTTTAAAATCATTTTTTCAATTGTATTCATCAGAGATATCTTTCTGACAAGGTATCATGCGCGTCAAACAGAGATAATATGACCAAGTTACGACCCCAGGAAGTTGGCTGCCCAACTAACCCCAATGGGGCCCATAAACTCTTGGTGTTACATCTCCTTAGGTTATGGTTTTGATTGTTTAGGGTTTTCTCTTATTGTTAAATAATAAAAAGGCCTTTGAGCCTCATTGTAACTCAGTTTAGAGGCATGCATCCACCACATCGCTTCTCAGAGATAAGCTACCATCACCCGAGTTAGTCTCATTTCCATTCTATTTGTAAGCATATTTCATTATTTGATATTAATGAAAGATAGTGTTATTTCTGTTGCATATTTGTATTTATAGTTATATATGTAATTTGTTGCATTCCTGTTTAAATTCAGATCAACATGGTTTCACATGAAACTCCCTTAAGATAATCTTCTTAAGCTCACTGTAATTCGACACATAGATCCTGTCTCAAAACCTCACCAAGCCATTTGCCATGAGATGATAGTCTACATCTTGATCCCCTGTACATGCACCTGTACATATACCTGTACCTACGCCTGTACCTGTACCTGTACTCTGTTGTAACTTGTTCATGATATCCATGTATTTTTCATCTCGTTGTCCTGCCTGCAAGATCCATTCATGTAACTCTACCCCATAGGATCTTATAGCTGCTATATGGTTTACCTATACCTTCCTGCTAAGAGAATGTGCAACCCAGTTCTCCTTCCCTTTGATGTATCTAATCTCAGATTCAAACTGACTAAGAGTAGCCAACCATCTAGATTTCCGGCATTTAGATCCGGCTGGTCAAACAAATACCTCAACCTACTGTGATCGCTCATCAATGCAAAACTCCTTTTGAGAAGATAGTGTCTCCACATCTTCAATGCATGTATAATCATTTCTAGCTCAAGATCATGCATTGGATAGTTATGCTCGTTCTCATTCATTTTTCGTGACTCATAACACACTACCTATCCTTCTTGCATGAGAACTCCACCAAGTCCCCTCTTGCAAGCATATATACACACTACAAACTCTGTGCCTGGATCCACAATCTTTAGCACTGGTGCATGTGTCAACAGTTGATTGACCTACTCAAAACTATCTTCACATTCCACCATCCATTAAAACTTCGTACATTTCCATTCCAATGATGTGATAGGATATGCAATGTGAGAAGTTCTTAATGAACCTCCTGTAGTAACCTGTCAATCCCATGAATGATCTCACCTCATCTACATTCTTAGGAGCTTCCCATTCCATGATGACCCTTATCTTTTCTAGATCTACGATTATGCCTTCTTTGGAGACAACATGTCCCAAGTAGTGTACCTCGGTCTAAAATAAGTTGCAGTTATATAATCTTAGCATACAACTAATACTCTCATAGCAATATAAGCATTGATGCTAAATGGTCGGCATGATCTTCCTCACTCTTAGAATATACTAGTATTTCATCAATGAATACAATAAAAAACTTGTCCAAATAAGGACACAATGCACTATTCATAAAACTCATGAATTTAGATGGAGCATTATTCAAACTAAATAATGCCCATACCTGGTCCTAAACATGGTCTTGAAGATATCCTCTTCATTGATGTGTACTTGATGGTATCCCAATCCCAAGTCGATCTTAGAGAACACTACTGCTCCCTTTAGTTGATCAAACAAATCATCAATCCTTGGCAAAGGGTACCCATTCTTGATCTTTACCTTATTCAGCTACCTATAATCAATGCTCAATCTGAGAGTACCATCTTTCTTCTTTATGAACAACAATGGTGTGCCCCAAGGTGACACATTGGGTCTGATGTATCCTTTGTCCAACATCTCCTTTAGCTACAACTTCAAATCTACCAACTCAGGTGTGTTCATCATGTAAGGTGCTTTCGATGCTGGAGCTTCCCATAGCACTAACTCAATAGAAAAGTATACCTCCTTGTGAGGTAGAAACTCTGAAATGTCCTAAGGAATTTCATCTTGAAACTACTGCAATATTGAGTAGCTTCTCAACACATCAACATCCTCAACATCCTTACCCTTGTCACTGGAAATGTGTACTTTAAACATCACACAAGATTTTCTAAAACTATGCTTAGCTTGCATAGTGATAACCATCCTCACTAATGTAGGCTTCTTCTTTCCATGCAAGATCCTCTTTTCCCCATTATCATCCACAAACTCAATGGCATTGTAGAAACAATCCACTTTGGTTTTGTAAATGTATAACCAATCCATACCCAAAAATATACTATACAATCCCAATGGAAATACATTCAAATGTGTTGTTGTAGGAATACATTTAGCTCAAATGCACAAGGTCATACCTAATGGTGAACTCACTTCTTTGTACCAATAGCCAACTATACCAACCAAGATTCTACATGCACTTCTTTTCTCAAACCACAATTATCCACCAGGTCAGGATTAATATAACTATAGTTAGATCTCGAATCAATCAAAATAGAAGCAACTTGATCACAAAGCTTGATGCATGATGATCCACCTGTCTGTTTTCCACAACTACATAGATCTGAGGAATACTATGACCAACATCAATAATTGTATTCACCTCCTAAGCACTATAGATCTGGGGTCTACCACCAATCTGATACCACCGACAATCCCTCTTACGATGATCCTTACCACATATCCAATATTGCAATGGTTCCCTACCATTGTCTCTAGCCTGCTTCTCTCCATGTCCCTTCCCAGCTGTATCGAATCTCTTTTAAGGAACTGCATTATCTTTCTCACTTGGATCTTGAGGTCTTCCTCACTATGGTGGTAATTTTCCTTTAGCTTTGTCATTTCTATTCAAATCATGTTTTGGCTCAACCTTGTGTTTTGACTACTCATAACAATGCTTCAAATTTTGGATGGCCTCTTCTAATGATCTAGGCTCATTGAACCCTATATGGTCTCTATATTCAACTAGAAATCCACTAATGAATCTATGAACCTTGGCCTTCTCCTCTCTAAGGTAAGGCACATATCTTAACAACTCCAAAAATCTGCTAGTATACTCCTCATTTGTCATAGAAACCCATCCGCAACTCATAAAACTCCTTAGCTCTACCATCATAGTACCTCTTAGACAAGTGCTTCTTCTTGAAGAGCCTTTCAAATGCATGCTAAGTCAAATCATCCTCATGTATTTCCTTGACATTATTCACATCTTCCAACCCTACATTCACTTTACCTTTAAGACTGAAAAGGGCTATCCTTGCTTTCATGTTTTCTGAGTAATCATGCAATCTAAAAAATTTCCTCATGCCAAGCAATGAAGCCTTAGTATCTTGTGATTTCTTCGCCTCTCCATCAAAGGTAGGTGTCTTTTCCTTCTTTAACTCATTTGGTAAGCATCCCCTATCATTCCTCTTGTACTGATGATAATGATGTTTATCAGAGCCAGAACTAGAGTAATACATGTGTTTGTTACCCCTCCTATCCAGAGTTTCCAACATATTTCCATCTCTAATAGTGCCAGATCTATCTGACCTATGTCTACTATGATGTCTTCTGCCATATGCCCCAGTATTTATGTTCTCATGTGAGCTAATCCGAAGAGGTCCTCGTCGCTACAAATCTAACAAACTCTTAAGTAATATCGCATTCACCTTTGCTTGTTTCTCTTGTTCTTGCATAATCTTGTCATTTTCTTCTTTACAACTCCTTATTTCTTCCTTCAGGCTTCTCAATTTGTCTTCCGAGTCAAAAGAGTTCCCCACACCATGTTCCCCATCTTATGCATAGGGGGATTTTATGTATTGTACCACCTTGCTAACCATCTGATCTTTTTCCTGCAAGGCATACTATGTTAGCTAGACCAAATCACCATAAATCAATGTACTTTAGCATAATCGGGGAGGACGCTTTGTCTACAAGATCATCAAATCAGTGTGGTGCATGTACAACATAACCATAATCATATAAACATGTATCAATAAGTGCATCAACGTATAACCATCATACTAAATAGGGTCCATTCATCAATGCAAGGCCATATCAGTAATGCATGCTATGACCTCATGCATGACAACAACCATTACTCCAGTATACACATTGTCTCATGCAATTATGAACCTACATAATAAATTCCTAATCAACTACACATACGCATAAACACATGTAGTCGAGTATAAGCGATCAATTCTTTTAATCAACCTACAAGACTAATGCATGCAATCAAATAACCAAGAATGAAACCCAACGTACAAGGATGTAATCAAGCTACATATAATTGTAAAACCATTCATATACTCATGATGATTGATTCCATAGAATCAACATCAAGTTCCTCATCATAAGCTTACTCCTACCATGATCAATATGATGCAATGCAACAAGTGCATGGAATGCAAGTGTAAGAGCCACACATGAAATTGACATGCATGCATGACTGACACATTCACCCATATTTGTAGCACCAAATATGACCCAAAGAGAGCACAACCATGCTTTGATACCAATCTGTAACACCCCCTCCCAGGTCTATGTAAACTAACCATTCTAACCAGGGTAAACATGAGGAGAGATAATACTACAATCATATTCGGCCTCCTATGTCACCTTAAGGAAGTGGAATCAACAGAACATCGCATACAGTCATCCAACATCATCAAAATAACCCTTAGAAGACAAGTCAGCCACTTAGACAACCAATCCTTGGGTCCCACTACTATTCTACATCTCTTAGGCTATAATCGCTCTCATGCTATGGGAAATGGAGCGACCAACAACCAAAGTCACTGTCATAAGCCTGCCTACCAATTATTGTGGACCAGAATTGCTAGTTTTTTGTTAGCGACCCTGCAATTTAAGCTAATTTTCTAGCCCAGAATCCTAGCCTCTGCCTACAACTTGTTGTAAGTTTCAGAATTCATTAAAAGAATAATAACAATGTTGATCAATCAAAAATCACCCTCAAGACTAGGCATAAGCATCCCCAATCGGGACTGACATTCTGTCAAACTCCTGGCATCAATGCAACCTACAAGTCTAGGATACAAGACAAAGAATAAATGACTGAAACAACTTGTGAAACATAACCAAAAGGATCACCTCCTTGTCCATTGAACTACTACATCATCAATTAGGTCTTGCATCCATCCATTTAACAGTTACAAGTAAATACATGAAATAACCATGACATGAACCAGTCATTCAACCATGCTTATAACCAACATAAAACCATATAAATATCAGAGATATGAAAGCAATTAAATCCACATATAAAACAATGCAAAAGTAGGAGAAGGTAGCTTTTATTAATCATAGCCAAATCCGACCAGGTTCGAGACTTCCACTTACCACCTAACCATAGACATGGTTGAACCAAATCTCTTTCAGCTAGTCACCCTCGTGCCATATTCCAAGAATGAATGTGGGATCTCATAGAAAATTCAATCCAAGAACAATCAAGGGAATCCAGAGGTTAAACCACATCCAACCCTTACCAAACCGTGACCACACCAAAACCAGTTCTCCGATCACAAGCAAACAGAACTTGGAATGCCATCTAAAATCCACCACTATCCTTGAGTAATTTTCCATCTCCTTGTCTTTGAGGCTTTACTGCAATCAAAACCCATATCACTAGGCCATAAACCGAGACTTCTCCCTCACGCTTTACTGTGTATCTGCAAAACCAGTCGAGGGATTCCTAGGTCTTTGGGAATGAACCTTGAGACCACTATTTCCTTGGATTCTGAAATCCATCATGCAAAACAAAACTCAAAAACCAAAACAAACATCCCAACATACCATGGCATTTGAGAAAAGGCTAGGCTAGGTTGAAATCCATAGTCATAACCTGAAAAAAAAAAACCATTCCACCGGCAGCAAGAGAGCCATACACCGACATGAAAATCCATGCATGTGCAAAGGAGCTAGGAAATCGCACATGCAAAAGGTTACTTACAAGTAGTCGTGTTGAAGCTACTTAATCCTTCTTTTCTTTCCTTATTCCTTGATTGCCTTGATTTGCTTTGCTTGTTATCCCTTTTCCTTGCTCCAACTAGAGTGCTCCAAGAAAAATGTAAGTGACTAAGAGAGTGTGAGTGAGAGAGAGAGAGAATAATGAGAGAACTCCAAACTTGAACTAAAAAAGGTTATTGACTAATCCTCAGAAGCCTTTTTATGAATGACACCTCTAATTTCTTCATTTTCCATTACTTTTCTTCAATTTCCTCTTCACGTGCAATCTATGACATTTTACCTTACTTTTCTCCTAATTTCCTTTACTTTCATAAATAAATGTGCCAAATGTCCTTTTTCCTTTTAATGCCTTTGCCAATTTTCCTTAGCCAAAACACACATCCAATGATGCTAACTAGGATATATTTCCCCAAAATTGAATTTGGAATACATGTCCCTTACCCGTGGTCTTATTTTTCCTTTATTAACTTTTATTACATGAATGTTTCACCAGGGTTGTTACAAATGATTTCGTTGTTTGAACCTCTAGTGAACATAATTGTGAAATTACACCCCATTTTTCATTCTTTAGAATCTTTGTCATGCCATTAGAGCTGATTATCTTTCCTAGTTTTCCTGTAATACCCCTTAATTCAAATTCTTTTCCTTCCCAAAAAAAATTCAAGAAAAGTTATTGAAAATTAAAAGCTATCGTACCCAAAGATTATAACCACTCGAAATTTAGTACAACATCAAGACCGCCCATTGGACTCGAAAGCATTGGATTGTGCAATACATATTCTCCCATGGATAGTTTGATATTATGACACTTTACAGAGAAATTTATGGTTCCTCCATTTGCAGGAATCACTTGACACTCTTGTGCTAGATATAGGAAGAAATTCAACTCCTTGGCTATCTTACAATCAATAAAATTATGGGTACTACTCGAATCAATCAGCACTATTAAATTTTTCTTATTGATATGTTCTTCTATCTTGAGATTTTGAGTGGTAATTCCTGTCAATGCATTCCAAGATATGGTCGCACTCATTTCTTGTTTCTCTGGGGTTGGTTCCTGGTGTATATCCTCTTATTTTAACATTTCTTGTTCATTTTCTTCCTCCTCTTCTGAATCTATGTAAATCAATTTCTTCTCATAACACTCATGACCTTTAGTGTATTTTCTATCACAATTGTAACATAGCCATTTTGATCTTTTTTCTTCCAATTCTTGGAGTGTAAACCTTGTAGTTTGTGGAAGGCTAGGAGAAAAAACACTTCCATATTTATAGTTGTGTGGGGTAGGATTCCTTGTTTCCATAATTTTTCTTTCAATTTTTCTTGACAACATGTATGCCTTCTCCAATGAATCAGGTTCACAAACACGAACCTCATGTTGGATGTTATCGTTTAAAGTCCCTATGAATACATCAATAATATGCTCCTCTGGAATATCATTTACCCTTATATTCAATTTTTGGAAGCCCTCAATGTGCTCCACCATTGACCCATTTTGTTTGGGATTTATCAATTGGCTAAAGAAGGTGTTTCTCTTTGTATCCTCATAATGTGCTATCATTTCCTCTGTAAAAAATGACCAAGTGACAATTTGTTTATGAGAGAAAATCCATTGATACCATACAAATTGATTGGGTTATAAATATAAAGTTGCAATGCGTACCTTTTGTGTGTTTTTCATATTATGGAGATCAAAATATTTCTCCATCTATAGTATCCATGTTACGGGATCCTTGCCATCAAACTTCCTCATATCGATTTTTGGAATATGGTGGGTCTTCAATCCAATGTTAGAGTCTATGAAATCATGATTAACATTTTTTTTGTTCTCATCATGAGTTTCCTCTACTACCTTTTTGCCATTAGGAAGCATTTCCTGTAGCAACTTTGTGAAACCTTCCTTCAAACCTTCTATGCCTTTCTTCAAATCATCTATGTTTCTTTTCAGTTTTTCTTCTATGCCATCAATATTAGCTTCCATCTTAGCTTCTATTACTTTTTGTGAGAACAAAATTTGTTTCACTTGGCCTCATAATGTTGATATATTATGTTTCATTTCTTCCTCTCCTGCATGTGTCATAGTAGAGATTTATGGTTGCTTACTATGTGTTTCCATTGGTGTTTTAACAATAAATGGGGACCCTTCTTGTCTCTTTGGTCAAATTCCTCTAATTTCACTTTAAGTTTGCTTTCGGTCTTGATTTCATCAGTGTAAAGTGTCATTTTCTCTTTTATGGTCCTTTTGTCGCATAATGACACTTTTGTAACTTCACGTTATCATTCATTTCCATTGAACGACACTTGCAACAGTTTGTTGTTTTACCCCTCTCTACAAAGTGATCTTTGCCATTTTTCCTTGTTACATTTTTCATAACATCTCGCGTTATACATTGGGATCTCACGTTCGCTTAGTACACTTGCATTAAGAGGAGTGTATCAATCACATTGTAAATAAATTATATATGTTGATAACCAAAATAGAAACATTTTCAACAAAAACAAGAAGCATGTAAATATATGTCTCCTTTAAATGCAAAATTATTTGTTTTAAAACATGTATCCTAACACATTATAATGATGATATTCGTTTTTATTAATGGTTTTTTTTAATGTTTTTGTTTTGTTTATTAATGTTTATGTTTTTGTTCATAAGTGTATTGGTTAATAAATATTTTTATTAACAAATGTCTTTGTTTATACATGTTTTGTTTTTATTTATAATTATTTCTGTTTATAGTTTTTTTATTAATAAATGTTTTTATTAATAATTGTGTTTTTGTTTATAATTGTTTAGTTTATTAATGTTTTTGGTTGATAAATGTTTTTGTACATATATGTAATATTAAGTGACAACAAAGGACATCTTGGCTTCTCGTTGGTTGAAATCCCATCATTTGGCAAATTGGAATCATATTCGTTGGAAGGCCCACTAATACTACTGGCGTATATCTCATATGTCACAATGTGTTGTTATTTAAAGTGAACACACGCAGTGAGAAGATAGGGGAGAACGCAAATTATGGATTTGATTGTGATATGTCACAATACGTTGATTTCAAACATTTGTCAAATCAATTTCCATTTTCCAATCAACGCCGAACATCAACCTGGACTTTCACCTAATGTCTTCAATGGAGACTTGGAATTTCAAATTCGTTACACACGTAAATCGCCAACAGTCCTTTCGTCCAATGATCCATGTTCAACCTCTGCCATGACGGCGCCCCTCAGACTTTACATGATGATTCACAAATTATGAAATATTGAAAAGTTTCCACAACACGTTGCATAAGATAAAATGCACTTTCATAAATCATTTTGCTATATATTGTTATTCCAAGTAGGTCAATCAGTCAAACAAATATCATGGTGCCATAACACCACCATTTCACTCTCATTCAAATAACTGGCTCGATCATGAAGTTCTGACATTCCTCAGCCTCCGTCAATATCATCCTACATGGAGCTTTCCACATTGGTCAAACCTACGATTTGTTTTGCTCTATCATTATTTGTTTGTGGTGTTTTTATATAATTAATGTTTTTTTTTCTATGCAGGTAAATGCCAGTGATCGAAGGACGTTACCAATAACAGATTCAGTGGCCCACGTTTTGGATTAAACAGATTGCTTGATTGCCCATGAAATAAGTTTTCATGGTAGTTATAGCATATTCTGAATTGGTTGAGGGCGGTTATTTTTCAAATTAACGCAGATGCCCATCGTACGAGCTTGGTTGTATTTGAAAACAGGAAAGAGAATGCCACTTGCTCCAGACAGAAGGCCTCATTCACTCTCTTGTGCCAGCAACAGGATTCTTGCAAATTATCATCGAGAGTTTTGCAACATGCCATGGAGGGTAGACATAATATATTCCCTGCAACGAATCCAACACCAGATATTTGTAGTGATTCTCGTTTCAGTTTTCACTAGAATTATCTAAAACAGTTTGAAATGACCTTTCAAGTTGAATGTCGCTCTATGCATTTAAGTTTTTTGTTGTAATTAATTTGTTAATGAATATTTGTATTCTTTATAAACTGAGTTGGGGCTCTAGAATCAGGGTTCAGAATTTTGTAAAGAATTTAATATCTGCACTTTTGTACATTGTTTTCTTCTTGCTATTGGAGCGAATTGTCCACATCGATGCTGGTAATTTTGTTCTACAATAATAGTAAATCATTTGGACTCTGTTTTTTTAGTATATCTATATATATATATATATATATATATATATATATATATATATATATATATATATATATATATATGGGGGTAAGGTATATGTATGTATGTTTTAAATGTAAATATTTTGTTAAATTATGAAAAAAAAAGAAAAAGATTTTGCAAATTGTTAATTTTAAAAGGAAAAGTGTGAAGTTTATAAGAAATTTGTCCGGTTGAGTTTTTTATTTTTTTCAGGTGCTTTTATAATTTTGTGTCTTTGTACAAATTAATAGATATTATACTTGAATTTGTTAGTTATTTTGTTTATCTTTTTACTTCACACACATTAATGGATATTATACTTGAATTTGTTAGTCATTTTGTTTATCTTTTTACTTCATACATACATGTTATTGGTGGTTTGTGCATGGATATTGCAAGTAGTATTGAGCTCATTTCAAATAGTTTGATTCGAACTTTTTCTAACTTGTAAGAAAGAAATAAAGAAGGTGGTATTACCACCTGAAAAACATTCTCCTTTGATTATGATATTTTGGATCCTTTTTTTATGTTCTTGGAAACACTGTAAAGTTATGTATGTGTAGTCATGCTTTCCATAATAGTATTTTGTTTGATCTTAATTTCTATTTCCATGAACATAAGTCTTAGCCTAGGCTTCTATATAAATTAGTAGAATAGATCTTAAATTGTTGAATTGCCTATTCATATTTTATTTCCATTGTCTATTCATGTTTTATTTCCATGAACATAAGTCTTAGCCTAGGCTTCTATATATACATTAGTAGAATAGAGGTAGAGTTGCATTTAGAATAAATTTCATTCCCTGTGTTTCCTTAATATTTTCAAAATACAAAAAAAAATGTTTTCCTCAAGTCAAGCCTTGATTCATTGGAGCATCACCTCGTGAAGGGTAAATTGGTCCCAAAATTCCAATTAAGATTGTGCTTAACAGAAAAGAGTTTGATCAATTGGTCCCAAAATTCCCATTGTGCTTAACAGGACTCCAACTAAACATTTCCTCTCGTGTTGATTTAGGACATTTTTATACCTCAACAAATTGTCATCCTCTTCATATACCTCTCCATATGCATCATGCCTGAAAAAAATCCATAACATTCATATGTAATCAATTTTAATGTATTTATTACTTCTCATATAATTGAGAACATTTATTTTCATGTAAAAAGAATTCTTCTCAAAAAAACTAACAATCAAATTATTTAAATAACCATATTTTACTCACACAAGTATTTTCCAATCAAAATCTTAAAATTTATACCTATAAAATATAAAATATGGTAAACCTACTTAACTTTTTTTAATGCATTTGTTACCTCGTTATATAATTGCAAACATTTATGTTAGTGTGAAAGGGTTTCTTCTTATATGTTAGAGACATAAATCTCATACCCAGAAATACTAAGAATTATATTTATTTTGTACCATAAGTATTTCCCAAAATTTCTAGACCATGTAACATCTTTTATTTAATCAACAATTACTAATACATAATGATAATCTCACTTTAATAACAATGTAATTTATTATAATAATATAATTAACAATATTATTTTAGAGGTCCTACCTACCTTCTTGCTAAGTTCCTTGCGTTAAGGCTTAAGCCGTTAGTTGGTCGGACAGAGTCCTTCATAAAAGACTTTGCTTCCTTTATTGATGAACTCAAGGACATTAAGCTTGACCCTAGGGACATTCTTGTTAGTTTTGATGTAGTTTCCCTGTTCACTTGCATCCCTATTAGTGAGGCCATGGAGGTTATCAACCACCTAACAGATCCTGACACCGCTCGGTTAGTTGAGATCTACCTCACTTCCACCTTTTTCAGTTTTGAGGGAGAGTTCTTTGAGCAAACCTGTGGGGTTGCCATGGGCTCACCCTTATCCCATATCGTTGCTAATATTTTTAGGGAAGATTTTGAGTCCAAGGCTCTAAACTCATCCCGGCTCCTGCCCAAGCTTTGGAAAAGGTATGTGGATGACACCAATGTCATCTAGTCTCACGACCAAGAGGAATTAGATCTCTTCTTTGATCATCTCAACAATCAATCCTCGGCCATTAAGTTCACTAAGGAGCAAGAAGTTGATGGTTGCCTCCCTTTCCTTGATATTCTTATTTCTAAGAATAGTGATGGTTCCCTCTCCCACCAAGTTTTTCGAAAGAAAATGCATACAGAGCAGTATCTTCATGTCAATTCCCACCATTTCCCGGCTCAGAAGATGGGTGTTCTCAATACCCTTGCTACTCGGGCCCTAAGAATCTCGGATAAAAAGAGTTTTGAAAGAAAAATCCCATCTCCTTGATGTCTTTATGGAGAATGGTTATAGTAGATACATGGGTCATAAGTCTTTCCTAAAAGCTGCCAAGAATTCTCTTGCTAAAAGGGAACCGAAGGAATGGATTCCAGGTGTCAATCTTCCGTTTGTTCAGGGGACCACTGATAAGATTGTAAGGATTCTCAAGATGCATAGTGTCCTCGTGACCTTTAGACCCCTTAACATCATTCGTATGTCCCTCAAATCAGCGAAGGATCCTATTGACCCTAAAGATATGAAAGGGGTATATATTATCCCTTGTTCCTGTGGGACCCCCTATGTTGGTGAGACTAGTCGCTCCATTAATCAAAGGATTAGTGAGCACGTAGCTGACCTCAAGCATAGTAGAACAAAGTCTTCCGCTTTAGCTGAGCATGTGGACAAAACCAAACATCATGTTTGTATTGAAGAGGCTAGTGTTATTGCTAGAGTTGCGTAGTTCCATCATCGGAAATTTAGGGAAGCTCTTGAGATTGAAAAGAGGTCGAGCAATCTCAATAGAGAGGATGGCTGGAAAGTCATTAGATGTTGGGTTCCTGTACTCTCTTCCTAGTTGCTTTATTTCTTTCTGTGCCGCCTCGACCCCCACCCCTCCCCTCCCCTCCCCTCATTGTTTTTTTTTTGTAGATAATTATAATATTAAGTTAATTTAATTAGTTTTCCTGATTATTTAAAATATTTTTATTCTTTCCCCTTGGCTTATTTTAATATGTTTATACTATTAGTTCCTTTTATAACTAACTATTATCTTAATTAAATTAAATTATATATATATATATATATATATATATATATATATATATATATATATATATATATATATATAGATATATTATAAGGTTGTTTAATCCTTTAGGTATATTCATATATTCAACTAATTTAAATTTGGATAATTTAAAAAAATTAAATTTTTTTTTTTTTTAGCAATTAGATATTCAATTAACTTAATATTATTTTCTCATTCTAATATATTTATATTTTTATGTATTTATTAAATAGTTATTACCTTTTTAACTAATTATCAACTTAACAACTAATTTAAAGTATATCTATATATATATATATATATATATATATATAAAGGTTAGGTCACTTAATATAACCAACTTCCATTTAATTTATTAAATTATTTTTGACCCTGGTCCTTAGTCAAATTTAGCTGTTAGAGGCTTTGCTCAATCTATTTAACATGCAAAGCTGGATTTGATTCTTCAACTTGTCCTACGATGAACCACATTGGTTGGTTCAAAACGTGTCGAAAAATGGTATATCGTGTGATTTACGCTGAAAAATCTCTCATGACCTTATTTTACTTTAATAATGTTATTTAAAATAGTAAATAAATTAATATATTTTTATTATTGTTTATTTAATCATTTTTTTTTATTAGTGTGTATCCATACTTTTATGTTATGAAAAAGTAGCAGGGAAATTTATAGTTGTAAAAACTATTATAAAATACATATATCTCAATTTTATTCACAATTTCTCACCAAATACAACACATTCCATGTAGGATACTCACTTTGCAACCAATCATCCATTATTTTTGTGAGACACAGTTGACCCAATTTTCCTATAACAATATTAGTACACTTCAAGAAAATTCACAAAAAAACACAACATTGAGCCATTTTCTAAAAATACTAGGAAAGAAAATTCAAATTGAAAATAATATATCCTTTAAAATGGACACTATGTAAAGCTAAATTTTCAGAATGCACGCATACACCCCAAAAATCGACAAAAAGTAAAGATACTAATTTTTTTCAAGTGTTTCTTCCTCTTCTACAATAAGAGTGATTTAGCATACTTCTCAATAACATTGAGAAAAGGAAAAATAGCACTTATATGAACCACCTTTATTAATATAGTCTAATAATAATTAAAAAAATGATAAGATGGACTAGTAAAATTAAGTGGAGCCACCCATCGAACTCTAAACTAAAATTTTGAATCTGGCTACAATTGCTTTCGAGTGAAAATTGGTATCCATGTACCCACCCCTTGGATAAGCCAGTAACATCAACAATTCCTTGGTTCTTGTGTTATATTCAACCATACTCTCACTACCCCTTAGCATAAGCCATATTGTGTCACTACCATCTCCTACAACAAGAAAATTTGTGCCTTCTGAGGATTTAATCTTATCTTCAATAACTTCAGCCTTGATGGTATCAATCATCTCTCACTGCCTTCCACAAAATTTCCATATACCCAATGAAAAATGGGGGACTATTTGGATTTTTCCAAACATCCCTTCCCTGACTCATCTCCCTTCAATCTCCCCACCAATATAAATCCATAATCACCAGGTCCTACCCTATTGGGGAATATAATGGGTAGTGCGCCTTCATTATTTTTAATTCTATTGTTGGGGGGACATTCAAACACAACTTTCCATCAACCCTCACATGGTGTTGGTTGCTACATATATAATAAAATAATTGGAAATTAGAGGAAATACAAGTAACAATAAAGCTACGGCAAAAACTTCATAAAGGAGATGGAAAAAGAGTTAAAGAGAGAGAAACACCATGGAGCAAAATTTGTTGTACTATTGAGAGCTTCGTTGTGGAAGAATATCCATAAACGTGGACACAACTTTCACCTGTGATCCTATTCATACAATTCTCGAACAAATAAAGTAGAAAAAAACCTCTGATCTTATCAACTATCATCTCCGTTGTTCCATCAACAATGAGAGATTCAAGGAATTTAACACTATCTTTAGTGTGTAGTAAAATTGTCAGCAAACTTATGACTTGAGCTTTCAAAGGATTAACAACAAATAAATTGAGGTCATACTAGGCTAACAAAAATAAGCCATCACAAGTAGTTTTCACACCCAATGTCTCATGCCCAACTCTTCCCAATCACAAGGAAGCCATCGCCTTGAGGCAATGCTAAAAGCCCAGATATCTAAGTTATTGTTATTAATGACATGGAACTTCTCATTTTTTACATTTAGATACTCGAATTGTTGGGAATTTCAAACAACTTCCCAATCATTGCTTCTATATCGAGAGACTAAAACATCAGTCCCTGTGATGCTAATATTTCATCTGGAAAATGAATGAGTTGACCAGATTTTTGATTACTTATTTCAACAAGGGCTTCAAAATATTTGTCAGGTTTTCCTTTTGGAATCCAAACATTGTAATAGTAATTAAACTCTCGAATCAGACGCTACATTAGAATATTTTGTGAAAAGTGAGTGACAACTTCTCTCCATTCATGGGTGAAGAAGGAACTTAATTTGGGGTGGTCTACAAAATGCTTCCTCTTTCTTCTGCGTTTGTAATCTTCATCTCTTTTCTGTGAGATAAATTCTTTTATTATTGGAAAGAATGTGTCATCCAACCCCGAAAACTCTTCTTTACTGTGGCTCTCCATATTCTTAGCAAATTCAATTTTTAACAAGTTGTAATTTATGGTGAAGAACACTAGTGACTCCAAGGGCACATCAAAATATGGTTTATGATATCCCAAAGGAAATGATCTAGTTATCCAAGTTTATACAGATGCAAATTGGGCAAGAAGTGTTGATGATCGTAAGAGTACCAGTGGAGCAGCATTTTATCCAGTTGGTTGCCTTGTTTCATGGTTAAGTAAAAATCAGTCTTGAATCTTGTTTTCCACAGTAGAATCAGAATATATCATGATAGTATCTTGTTGTACTCAAGTTCTCTGAATGAAGCCAACTTTGCGAGATCTTCAAGTCAAGTTTGATGCACCTATTCCCATCTTCTGCGATAACAACAGTGCCTTTAGTATCTCCAAGTATCATGTGATGAATTCCAAAACAAATCACATTCCGATAAAATATCATTTCGTTAGAGAGAAGGTCACTAAAACTAATACCAAACTTGAATATATTGGCACAAAGGAACAAATTTTTGACATCTTTACCAAACCATTACCTCATGAAGCATTTTAGTATCTTCACCAAAAGCTTGGGATTCTCCCAAGTTCTCATTAGACTCTTTCTCTTATATAACTAAGTAGAAAGTGGGGGTGGAGGTGTGTACAAGTCCGCAGGATGACAGTTTGTCAGGGGGAGTTTCCCTTTGCCATTGATGACAAAGGGGGAGAGAAGGTAGTAGGAAGAGGTGTCATGATCGCAAGGGGAGTGTTACACAGCAAATTGTCACTGTCATCCAGTCAATATCCCTACTGTGCCATAAAATCAATTTCATGCTCTCTGAATTGGCCAAAAAACCCACTTTGCCAAAGTTTACTGCATCAGCGCGTCTGTTATTCAAATATCCGCGCTGACTGGCGGCTCATAGTGTATCCAGTGCGCTGCCAGCGCGGAAGCACATCACTTTTCCGCGCTGGTCGAAATTCATGAGCCAGCGCACCTCTTCTGAGTATTGAGTCGCGCTGACATGACTTCCCTAGTCATTGAGGCGCGACATCAGCGCGCCAGTTGTCTTATAATCCGCGCTGATCCTGTTTGGGCGAATTTGTTCCAACAGCCAACCTTCCAGATGCCTCCAGACCTGGTTGTTGGCCTTGTGAGTATCGCCCTCCCTTCTATGGCAAGTCTGTTCGTCTTATGGGCCACCTTTCTTGGAGATGAGCTTATCCTTCCACCCTCCATGGAGACTCCTTCTCCTATATATTCCTCCACCATTACTATCAGCAGCTAGTTCTCAGTTTGTGGAAATAGACTTTGACATTAAGGAATTCATAGTTTTGTGTGCTGCTAGTAGATAGTATGGTGTGCTAGAGTGTGGATTGCTAGAGAGCTAGAGAAAGGTTATGAAGTCTTAGAGCTTTGTGTGAGAGAGAGTTGCTTGATTTGGGAGATCCACTTCTTGGGTGAATGCTTATGAGATCAGCTGGCTGGACCCTCTCGAGAAGGATGCAGCGTCAGAACTTGGTTGTATCTTTCCTCTGATTATTGATTAATAATAAATGACTGCTGTTATAGTTCCAATCTCATTGTTGATTATGGTAATGTTGATTTATTTCCTTTCTGACTGAAATATAGTTGTGCTTTGGTGAATATTATGCTTGTATTTGTCTCTTCCTTTGCATGTGCAGGTGTCCGTTTGCAAGGATTGCTGGGATTCTGACCTGCCGGAGCGAGGGAGCGGGAATACCAACTCTACTTCAACCATAGCATGGGATTCCAGGTTGGTCTTCTTGATTCACCTTTAATGTACAACTAGGAACTTGCGTAGCAGTGTGTTTGATTGTTGCTAGACCCATGTTGGGCTAGTAGGGATCGTCTCTATCCGTAGAGGGGATTTACCTCTCCAACAATCTGGCGACTCCACTGGGGAGTCCTTGTCCATGTCTCTTGTTGTTCATCCTTGATTTTGGATTTGACTGTTACTCTCTTGTCGAGATTTGGGGATTGTTCTCTCTGTTTTAGACTTCCTGGGTACATCTGGGAAGTGCCTTAATTGCCTGAAAGGATTCTACCTTTGGTTTGGGAGCTTTTGCCTTGTTCTTAATTGTTTTTTACCCTTAGCGCGGATTAATTCAGAACATACGCGCTGACATCGCTTGCTTGCTTCTTTGTCTTTCCTGTCGTCGCGCCTGTGCGTCAAACAGTCGCGCTGACCTCATTTTTTGAGACAGCGCGCTTATCTCGTGTGCTTCCGCGCTGACGTCGCTTTCCTGCTTCCTTGTCTTTTATGTCGTCGCGCCTGTACGTCAAACAGTCACGCTGACCTCGTTTTTTGAAGACAGCATGCTTATCCCGTGTGCTTCCGCGCTGACGTCGCAAAGTTGCTGAAGGCCTTTCCTTGTCGTCGCAGAGTTGCTGAAGGCAACCCGTGCTGATCCTGTAAAATTCATTTTTGTCCAAATTAGCTTCCTGAACTTGTTGCTTTGACTTTCCCCTCTTCTCTCCACTTAGTCTATGACTTGTTTTTTATTTCTTGAACTCTGAGATACTCGCTTACGAAGTCTTGTTCCGCAGGGTTTCGTTTTCGCTCATTTTTTCGTTTTTGCAAATACCTTTCTCTTTGTTTTTGCTGCTTGGTTTGCGTTTGGGCCATGACTTTTACAGTTGCTGGGTTGTTTTGAATCTCTAATTGACTGGTTGCAACTCTCATCCTCCGGGTGTTTGCTCATCTCTTTTGATTTCGCACTCTAGCCCTAGGGCATCTAGTGGCCGTGTGTGTGTCAAGCCTTCCGTAGGGTTTTTGTTTTCTTGTTTGACCAGCCAACTTCGGATTTGTGCTTTACACTTGTTCGGTGATTGTTAAAGTACTTTTGGTTGTGTTTCCAAGCGGTTTTGCTTCCTCCTTGCTTGAATTCCCATTTGTCATTGCCGAGCTTAGATCACATAGCTCGTGCGAAGCTTGTTTTTCCTTTTGATCTAGAAATCTCTTTTGGTTGTTTTGGGAACTTTGCGTGCTTTCATTAAGTGTTTTTCTTGGTGTTCCGGTTCCTCCAAATTAGTTTTAGATGCTTTGTGCCTTTGAAAAAACAAAAACAACAAACTGGTAGCTTTGCTTTCGATAATTGAAAAGGAAAAGAACACTCCATTGATTCGCATTTTCAAAAGAAAAGTTTCCTTTCCTTGCTCTTAGTTGCATTAGCTTGTTTGCTTGCTGGTGATTGTTTTGTTCGATTGGAAAATTCTCTACTCTCTCATAACTAGAATTCATCGAACGAAATGGCTCTCTTTGGCATATAGTTTGCATCTAGGTAATTGTGAGAGAACATACGATAGGACCTGAAACCGAAACTTAATTCAAGATCAACCATAAAATAAACTGAATAAATCTAAAAACGCATTGGAATTTAACGCAAATATCTAGAGGTCTAGGCTAGAGACGTGTTCCGACGTCATTAAACCTGGTACCTTACCGTTGAGTGGTTGGGTGATTCCTCCACGGTGAAACGATAAGTGCCAATACGGACTGTGCTCCCACGTACCGTCGCGTATATATTGGGAGACCCCTATAGGACTAAAGCCTTTATCCATAGGAAGCCGTGTCGTCCGCCCTACGATTCGCAATGCAGTGAACACAGCATTCACGAAGATTGACCACCCGTACCCTAAAAAGTATTCTGTGGTTTTGCGAAAAGTTTGGCACACCCTCTACCTAGAATTCCAGAGCAGTCACCTTTGATCCTTTTCAAACTCCCTAAACGAAAAGGTGCCTATGAGCGTCTTGTCACTTCGTGCTCATTAAACATTCGAAGGAGACTGGAGTCATCTTTTCGTCCTTTTCTCGACTCCTGAAACATGAAAAGGTCAAGTTTAATTCCAGTGTCTTAAAAATTTATTTGGCCACGATAACATTTCCTGGTTAGATCTTGTGTGCGCTAACTTGAGTAGGTTTCTTTTTGTTTTTCATGACAACTTTTTTGGGTTTCACCAACCCAAGTTCCCTGCCTGATGGGAATCCTAGTCACTTCCCTCCTCTCGGGAATGTTGGTGCTCCTTATATGGCAACATTATCCCTTCCAAGGTTAACTATTGGGTTGCCTGTTTGGTTGTTTTCAACCTCTTTGGTCTCTACCGTGTCGGCTGTTAATTCATCAGTCCCTCCACCTGAACAACATCATGTTGATCCTAAGGTGGACCTCTCCCCTTTGACGCCTACTTCTACGTCCTCATCTTCTACTTCGCCTGGTGAAAGTCTCGAGTCGAGTAGCCAGGTGGCTAAGAAGAAGAAGAAGAAGACCAAGAAGAAGAAGTCCCCTAAGGGAGAGGCTACAAGCACAATTGTTCCCTCCTCGAATACACCTGAAGTCGGGCCCCCTTCCGCTCCTCCGCGGAAGGTTAAGTTTCCTTGTCAATTATGCAAGGAAGACCATCTTCTTCGCGATTGTCCTGGCATTCCCAGGTTACTAGAAATATGGTCTCGTGATCCGACCCACCCCTCATCGTCCACTGAGGCTCACGACGATGCTCTCTTATCGGTTGGGAAGGGCAAGGGTAAAGGGAAGCTTCGCGTCCCTTGTAGACTTTGTGAAGGCAATCATCCCCTTCACCTTTGTCCACTCATGGATAAAGCCTCCACTGTTTTGGAAAGTCTCCCACCTCCCTCACCCCAACTTCCCGTTGGATATCAACGTCTTCCTGCAGCTTCAGATAATCGGCCGCCCGACAATGAGATTGATTCACCTCCTTCTCTTGTCCAGGTCCCTCTTCCCGAACCCGGCTATGTCCAGCCTGTTCCAGACCAACCATTGGTCGGAAAGAGTGTTGACTCGAGTCCATTTCCTGTCGACCACTCTGTTTCGGAAGAGCAAAATTCCCATGTTCTTCTTGTCTCGTCAAATTCTCCTGAGTTTGATAATGGTTGTCCCATCCCAGCCTCTCCGGAGAATTTCGATTCGATTCCTTCCGAGCAGGGGGGCAACCATATGGTTCCCCCACCAAGTAGTTCGGTCATTTCCTTTGATTGGAGTCATTTGACTACCCCTCCCCTACCATCCCATGTGCCTTTCTGGGTCACCGCCTATGCCTCCCACATGGCGCTACCGGGCACTGTGTTGGATGAGGGAGCATCAGTTAGTCTTATGCCCGTTACTACTTGGCAGGCTTTGGGTTCCCCATCGCTTGTACCTGTCGCACCGAATCTCACCGCTTTTGACGGCGGAACGAGTCAACCATTAGGGATCCTTCCACAGTTTCCTATTACTTTGGGAGGTAAGACTGTCTATATAGACGTCTCGGTTACCCAAGGGTCTTTAGACTTCAGTCTTCTCCTTGGGCGTGACTTTGTGTATGCCATGGGAGCCCTTGTTTCTTCAATTTTCCGTGTGGTTTGCTTTCCACACGATGGAAGAATCGTGACGATCGATCAATTATCGTTCGTTCGTCCACAAGTCCCTCCGGCACCATTGTCCGTCCCTCCTGGTTTTCATCCACCAGTTGCATCTGTTTCACCCCAGATCAACTACGTGGCCACCTCTCCCGCGCCTATATCCAGCAATGCTACCGTCGTGCATAATGTCCTGGGGGCATTGGGTCCTGACTTCCGAGACATTGACCTCCCACCGGGAGTGCCACTCTTGGAAGCCTCGACTTCCTATTCATTATGATGAAGTTTCGGTCGGAGCATAGTTCACTTTCCTATGTCAAGCTCCCTAAAAAATGAAATTAGGTCTGGTCGGAGCATAGTTCACTTTCCTATGTCAAGCTCCCTAAAAAATGAAATTAGGTCGGAGCATCGTTCACTTTCCTATGTCAAGTTCCTTAAAAAATGAAATTGGGTCTGGTTGGAGCATAGTTCCTTTCCGGTGTCAAGGTCCTTAAAAAATGAAACTAGGCTTAGACCGAGGATAGTTTTGATCTTGTGACAACCTCGTTAAAAAATGAAACAAGGTGTTTGAGCATAGTTCCTGATCTTGTGTCAAGATCGTTAAAAAATGAAACAAGGGTTATGAGGATAGTTCTTTTACTGTGTCAACCTCATTAAAAAATGAAACAACTCCCTTTCCAAATCGAGTCTTTTGATTAAGATCTCGTAAAATACAAGTCGAGTCTTTCCTAGATCTCGAGAGTGAACCTTCATTCCATCCACTTTGTTGAATGCAATGAAGCTTGGGGGGCATGTACCTCGATTTGCGTTCTTATGCTGGGGGCATGCAAACTTATAACAAGCATAGTTTTTTCGTTTCAAGCTTGTGTAAACATGAAACCGAATCCAAGCAAAGTTCTCCATGGTTCAAGCTTGTGTAAAAATGAACCCATACCCATTTTACATCTCGTGATTGCTATCTTTATCTGCTAGATGAGCCTTGGTTGTTTTTCATTCCATCGCCACCATCTCTTTGGCCGATCATATGCTCTCACTTGGTTGTTTATCCTTTCCTGAGGAACCGCAGCGATGAGTGGTTTTATTAGCCAGCCTCTTGACCATTACATGTTTTGAGCAGTTCCATCATTGCTGGAACCAGTTACTACCTTTTATACCACTCGTTCCTCTAGGACGAGTCACCTTTAAGCTCTTTTCTGACTCGTAAAATGTGAAAAGATTGCCGAGTATTTTTCCCTTTTTTGACTCGTTAAAGAGAATAAAAATGGAGGTCTGCTTTCAGCCCTTTTTCCGACCGTTTAAAGACGAAAAGATGGCCGGGTTCCCTCTCGACTCGTTAAAGGAAACGAGAGGCGGTCGCTTTTAAAGCTCTTTTTTCGACCGTTTAACTCAAAAAAGATTGTCGGGTGTTTGTCGTTTCGCACTCGTTATTGGCTCCAAAACGACGCTCTTCTGACCGCTTTTTTACTTTTTCAGGTCGAAGTCACTATTTACGAAAAGTACTCCTCGATCATTTTGGTCGGGCGGTTCTTTCGGGTATTGTTTTATACTTTTTCGGGCCCGAGAGACACAACTTTACGAAAAAGGACCCCCCCTGGAGTTTTCTTTTCCGTTGTCTTTTCAGACTCTCTAAATAGGAAAAGGCACCGAGTTTTTCCGTCGTCAGACTCGTTAAAACTTAATGACATCGGATATCGTCGAAATGACACTTTTTCAAGCATATGCTATCCCCGTCAAGCTTGCCATCCAAAAATAATCGGGGTACCTGCCAGAAATGGTGGGGAAAATGGAACTGTAATCATAGTCGTGTCGACAGTATGTCGCTCTTGAACATGGCACTCCTCTGCTTCGTGTCTAGGTGGGACCATCTCATCTTGTTTTTCACTGGCCTCCGTGGGTTTGGGTTATCCTATTTGACCTCTCATCTGCTCATTGCCTTGTCACCATGACCTCTGCTCATTTGATGTCAAATACTGCCAAGTCCACTATTGTGTCGCCGATATGTTCAAGAGAAGTTGACCTCTGCACAGTTACACCTACCCTTGATGCCTCACATACTTCTGATTCATCACATTAATCTTCCTTTGTCTCGTGTCGATGATGTGGGAAACATTATGGCCCACCTTCGATCAAGGTTACCTCCTGTCGACTTCAGCTCATTATCCAGGATGGTGACTTAGAGACCCCTTCCAGGTGCCTTAGACCCTGCATGCCTCAATGGCAGGATCTTCGTGTTCGACGGTTGGTTTTCATCATTGGCCTCCGATCGGATGATTCCGCGGGTGTTCGACGCCAGCTCATTGATTCGCATGCCGTGGACTGTACCTATAGTACCTTGAGGACCATTGTCATTATTGGTGGCCCCTCTCGTGTCTGTTAACAGTTTTCATCATTGACTGGTAATCAGACGATGTTCATGCATGTTCGACTTCAACTCATGTATTCACGTGCTTGAACTTGTACTTTGTTCGAATTGGGATGGAGTGCAAGACTCTGGTTCTAGTCTGTCGTGAGCCAGGCTGCGATTTTTGTGGATTGATATTACATGACTCATTGATGGATGGCTGCGACCATACCTAAGTCCTTTCGGATGGCTGCGACCATACCTTGTTATCATCATGGTCTCTTCAGCTGGGTGGCTGCGTCCATACCACAGACCTTTCTTTATATGTCTTTTGGATGGTTGCGCCCATGCCTAGACTACATGGAATCATGCTATC
This sequence comes from Pinus tabuliformis, assembly GCA_031772625.1. Classification (NCBI taxonomy): domain Eukaryota; kingdom Viridiplantae; phylum Streptophyta; class Pinopsida; order Pinales; family Pinaceae; genus Pinus; species Pinus tabuliformis. Next base: position 1,269,232,962 of record CM062807.1, on the reverse strand, counting down.
AGTTGTATATCCGTGCAGGTCCTTCCTGATGGTGTTCCAGTTCGGCGAGTCTTGTAAAGCATTTCACCCCTCCCACTCTCTCGGGCTTCATGCTTTAGGGGGCATCTGTTACACAACAAATTGTCACTGTCATCCAGTCAATATCCCTACTGTGCCATAAAATCAATTTCATGCTCTCTGAATTGGCAAAAAAACCCACTTTGCCAAAGTTTACTGCATCAGCGCGTCTGTTATTAAAATATCCGCGCTGACTGGCGGCTCATAGTGTATCCAGTGTGCTTCCAGCGCGGAAGCACATCACTTTTCCGCGCTGGTCACATTTCATGAGCCAGCGCACCTCTCCTGTGTATTGGGTCGCGCTTACATGAATTCCCTAGTCATTGAGGTGCGACGTCAGCGCGCCAGTTGTCTTATAATCCGCGCTGATCCTGTTTGGGCGAATTTGTTCCAACAGCCAACCTTCCAGATGCCTCCAGACCTGTTTGTTGGCCTTGTGAGTATCGCCCTCCCTTCTATGGCATGTTTGTTCGTCTTATGGGCCACCTTTCTTGGAGATGAGCTTATCCTTCCACCCTCCATGGAGACTCCTTCTCCTATATATTCCTCCACCATTACTATCAACAGCTAGTTCTCAGTTTGTGGAAATAGACTTTGACATTAAGGAATTCATAGTTTTGTGTGCTGCTGCTAGTAGATAGTATGGTGTGCTAGAGTGTGGATTGCTAGAGAGCTAGAGAAAGCTTATGAAGTCTTAGAGCTTTGTGTGAGAGAGAGTTGCTTGATTTGGGAGATCCACTTCTTGGGTGAATGCTTATGAGATCAGCTGGCTGGACCCTCTCGAGAAGGACGCAGCGTCAGAACATGGTTGTATCTTTCTCTGATTATTGATTAATAATAAACGACTGTTGTTATAGTTCCAATCTCATTGTTGATTGTAATGATGTTGATTTATTTCCTTTCTGACTGAAATATAGTTGTGCTTTGGTGGATTTTATGCTTGTATTTGTCTCTTCCTTTGCATGTGCAGGTGTACGTTTGCAAGGATTGCTGGGATCGTGACCTTCTGGAGCGAGGGAGCGGGAATACCAACTCTACTTCAACCATAGCGTGGGATTCCAGGTTGGTCTTCTTGATTCACCTTTAATGTACAACTAGGAACTTGCGTAGCAGCGTGTTTGATTGTTGCTAGACCCATGCTGGGCTAGTAGGGATCGCCTCTATCCGTAGAGGGGATTTACCTCTCCAACATGGAGTATTTGTGTTACTTTCAATGCCAAATGGGGAGATTGTTGATTAGTGGTTGTCAGTGATGTAAACCCAAGCATCACTAGGGGTTACCCGGATCTTGCATGGGAATTTTGACTTGACAACTCATTCTATTATGAGTCAAGGATATTCTAAATGGATTCTACTCATCAATATGTTTCTGTTTATATATGGCATGCCACTTAGTTCTTCACGGTTTGAGAGTTATTTGTGTTTGATGTTAGTAACCCCAATTAGTGGGCTAAAACCCCATGGGCTTGTGGCATGGCACTCATCATTGGTTGTGGTCATTGAATAGTCAATAATTAACAATTTTTATGTTCCTAAAATCCCTCCAATGTTGACTTATTGAGGACCCTCTCAACTCAATAAATTTCTATAAATAATGAACCTCATATCCTCCTCTAGGAAGCACTTTCAACGAACTATCTTGTGAGAAGAACTCTGTAATTTTTCAGCCCTCATGATATTCTAGCATGGGATATGTTGCAGGGATTTTAAGTTTTCATAGAGGTCTGGTTAAGGTAAAAAATTATGATCAATTTTGAAGGTCTATTTTGAAGCAAGTTTAGAGCTTTGGATTCTAGGATTTCGCCGCTTCAAACAGGTCATCGTGGAATTTTTTCTATAACGTTTTTTCTATGAAGCTTAAGAAGGTAAAATTAAAACCCATTTGATCTCAAATCTTTATAAACCTCATGACCAAATTTCAGATCTTCATCCACTATATTTTCGGAGATATGATCTGAGGAAGTTATGGTCTTTCCAAGCTCCTGAATTCCATATCAAACAGGTGAACTTGGGAAAATCATCATAACTTTATCTCTAAGTATGATTCGAATTTCGTAAACATTAACAGAAAGAGGACAGCCTGTAGTTTTTTGGTTATCATTTTCAGGGCCAACATTCGAAACCATGACACATGGAACTTTGTACAAGTTTGCTCTACTAAACTAGTCTATAATTAGGTCATCGTGGGAGAATGGGCATTGCTCTTTCTTGAATCCAATCTCAATCAAACCTATGGGGTTGGAAAGAGGACTCAGAGGGCTACCACAGGATGAAATTTCATACCTTGGAGATCCGAAATTACATAGATATAATAGATTCAATATCAAGCTCCTAGAAGGCAAGAAAAAGTATGCATTCAAGGATCACTGCAGTAAGGACCACACATCAATAGTCAAGGGTAAGTCTGCTACAACGTGGTATGTATGATTTTTGTTTGCATTTAAATTTTGAGCATCATCTCTCACATGTGTTTTGTAGGACAATGTAATTATTATGTTTGTGTATTGGTTTGGGTCTTGTTCATTAATGCATGTGCAGGAAGGAGGACACTTCAAGACAACTCGGACACATACTAGAAGGACATGCAGCACCAAAGTACCATTACTTGAAGCAAGCATGATAGTACCTTAGCAACTACAGGTGATCCAAGAAGTCGTGTCAAGTCAAGCATCATATATTTTCAAGAATCGGTATTGTAAAAGACCATGATTGTAAAATTGTAAAAGAGTCATTATTGTAAAAAAAGGTCAATCTGCTTAGAGTTGAAGAGACATTGTTGGGAGGTATAGGAGTTATTGTTGGATGATTTCATGGTTAGGTTGCAGGTCATAGTGTGAATGGGTAATTGGTCAAGTACAATAAAATCATTGTAAATTATATTGTATTGTGGATCATATTCCCTGGTACGAGAGTCCACACTCTTGTTTCATTTCTGGTCATTATAGGGTGGCAGGGAGGTGCTAGGCTAGTGCATGAAGTTACCTACAGGTTGGAGCCTATGAAAACTTTAGCGTGGTAGATTGGTCTAGGATGTTGGGGCATCCATTCAGTTGACTACTGAAGAAACCAAGGCGTTAGGGCATCTTTCCAATGGGAGCTAGAGAAGAATGATTTTATAGAATTCTAGGGAGTTGTAACTTTCATTTTAGTTAGGGCTGAAGATTAAAGAATTTATTAGAAAAGTGTTCGGTGGTTTTTGACCCAGAGGGGGTTTTCCACCTAAAATTCTTGTGCCTATTGTGTTTTATTGTTTACTTTTGTTACTGGATAAACATTAATAATAAGTGAAGATTAACTAAAGCTATGAAAATATTTAAAAGTGTTAATTGTTAAGGAATACTGATTCACCCCGTCTCTCAATATTTCCAACAATTGGAATTAGAGCTTGGTTTTTTTAATAGTAGTCTAACAACTGGAAGGAGATCATGGATTATACTAAGAATATAGTTCAGTTTTTCAATGGAAATAATTATGCACTTTGGAGTGGAAGAATGCATATTCATTTGTTGGCTCAAGGATACAAGGTATGGGAAATTGTTGACAAAGGCTTCACACTGACACATGATGAACAAGGTAAGAAAAATATGGTATATGATGCAAAGGCTAAAGATTTTATTATCAGTGAGCTTATCGAATCTGTTTATCTTAAGTTATTGAGCTACAAAACTGCTAAAGAGGTATGGGGAAATATTACACACACACACACACACACACACACACACACACACACACACACACACACACACACACACACACACACACACACACATATATATATATATATATATATAGATAGATAGATAGATAGATAGATAGATAGGTGACTCAAAGGTGAAAGAAGCAAAGCTTCAAATTTACAGGGAAAATTTTGAGCAACTCAAAATGAAGGAAGATGAAAATACTGTTGCATATTTTCAGCTTGTTGATGAAACAAAAAATACATTGGAATGTGTGGGAGAACTCGTCGACATGAAAATTTTTATCTGAAAGATCCTCAAAACCTTGCCAGCAAGATTCAACCCAAAGGTATCTGTCTTGGAGGATAGATCGGATCTAACCAATCTCAACATAGATGAATTGCATGGAATTCTTATGGCATATGAAATGAGTATTGAAGAAGATGGAACATCTCACTTAGAAACAGGATTTTCCACATCCAAGAAGACTAGTAAGGATAAGCATACGCAGAAAGAGAAAACTTGTAGTTGTAAGGATGAAGAAAAGGAAGAATATGAAGACAAGTTTTGAGATAAAGAATTTGCCTACTTCACATGAAAGATGAGAACAGGTACAGGAAAATTCAAATGTAAACTTCCATTGATATGTTTTGATTATGGTGAGGTTGGGCATTTTGCAACCAAGTGTCATCACAAAAATGAGGTTGTTATGAAAGGAAAGAGAGGCCCTAGAAACTTCAATAAGCAAGGCAAGAAGAAATGGTTCCACTATGGTGCAACAAAACTCTTTCGTTGATTTCTTCTTCGTTATCACTGTCTTCATTGAAAGGCTTATAAATGCCACAATCTGAGGCAAAAACAAATAGTGGAAAGCATAAATGTTACTTTTGATGAATATTTTGGTCCAAAGAATAACGATGATATTGTCTCTTCAATAAAATATAAGGGACTTAAGGTAGAATCTATGAAGGATGAAGAAGAAGCTCTAGAACAAGACCAATCAAATACTGAAATAATAGTCAACCAAGAGGAAATAAGAAATGATCAACAAGATGTACAAGAAACTTCTCCAAAACTTTTAAAGGAATGGTGTCAAAATAATCATCCATCAAATCAAATCATCGGCAACATAAATTAAGGAATTGGAACTAGAAGAAATCAACAGTTTCGTTCATCAAAACAAGCCCACCTTGCTCTTTTAGCAACTTTTGAGCCTAGCAATTTTGAGGAAGCTAGTCAAGATGAACACTAGGTAGCAGCTATGAATAAAGAACTGGATCAAATTAAGAAGAATGACACTTGGGAATTGGTTCAATGACCAAAGGATAAAAATGTTATTGGAACTAATGGGTCTTTAGAAATAAATTGAATGAGGACAACCAGGTTACCAAGAATAAGGCAAGATTAGTCTGCAAAGGATATGCACCGGTAGAAGGAATTGATTTTGAAGAACATTTTCTCTCATTGCTAGAATGGAAGCTATCAAGATGTGTCTCTCTTATGCATGCTCAATAAAAATTAATGTGTACCAAATGGATCTTAAGTCATCCTTTCTAAATGGTGAATTGGAAGAAGAAGTTTACATTGAACAACCCGAAGTTTTTATGCTATCTAACAAGGAAGACTACGTCTGCAAATTAAAGAAGGCACTATATGGTCTCAAGAAATCTCCTAGAGCTTGGTATGCTTGTCTTAATGGATATATACATCAACAAGGATTCAATAAAGGAAGTGTCGACAACAATATCTATGTGAAAGTGGATCAAGATAACATAATAATTATTAAGGAATATGTGGACGATATAATATTTGGAAGCAATGATGATGATATAATCTTTTGAAGCAACGATGCCTTTCCCGTGCATGTAGTAGCAATTTTGGTCGGAGACAAAGAGAACCTTCCTCATTTAATTTAGGAAATATAGTTTGAACCTTGCAATTATGTCCCACTACTTTCTTGAGGCAACAGATATGGAAGATTGGATGGATTTTTGAAGTGGTTGGAAATGCCAATTTGTAGGTGACTAAGCCAATGCATTGTATCACTAGATAAGGCCCATAAAATTTTGGAGCTAATTTCTAGAAGCCATTTTCTTTGAGACATATTCTTATAAAGTTGGAGTCAAAAAAAACTTGATCACCCACTTGAAAATACCTTTCGAAGCGAGGTTGGTCATCCTATTGCTTCATTTTTCTTGGATCTTGATGGAGATTATCCTTCAAAAGAGAAAGAGTGGTGACACGGTTTTGAAGCAACTGATCAACTTCCTGCACTTTGGAAGATCCTAGCAGATAAGAAGTTGGTGAAGGTGGGATTTGGCCATGCACCACCTCATATAATGTCATCTTCGTTGCTTCATGATAATTAGTATTATACCACCATTCTGCTAAAGGTAACCACTGCACCCATTGATGTTGTTTGACTGAATCAAAGCACCATAGGTAGGTCTCCAAATATTTTTTTACCACTTTAGTTTGACCATCTATCTCGGGTGATATGTTGTACTCATTTGGAGATATGTGTCATGTAGCTTGAATAACTCTTGCCAAAATTTGTTAGTTGTGAAGGTGGAACATCAATCAGACACAATAGAAGTAGGCATGCCATGCAGTTTGAAAATTTGATCCATGAAGACTTGAGCTACCAAGGTTAGATTGAATGGGTGTGGTAGAGTATAAAAATAGGCGTATTTGAAGAGGCAATCAACTACCACCATGATAAATGACATATTTCCTAATATATGGAGACCTGTAATGAATTCCATGGAGACATCCATCCATATAAAAGAAGGTAGTAGCAATGGTTGTAAGGTTCATGGTGTCTTCACTGTTTCCCCTTTGTTGCGCTGGAAAACACCACATTTAACTACAAATATAATAATGTTATGTTTCGTCCTAGCCCGAAAGAAGGAGCAACATGCATGAGCCATTAGAGAAAATTTGAGGTCTAAAATGGGCCTCCTAAGGAATATTATAAAATAGCAGTTGAAATAATAAAATAATATTAAATTACATCATCAAAATTTAGAGAGGAAAAAGAAAAAACTACTTTTTCAACTTATCCCCCAATGATTTTACTCAAATTTGAATTGAGAGCACTCGTTGGATGCAAAAAATAATTTATCATCCCAAGGAGTACCCATGTTGTATACTTTTGATGGACCCTACTACACGAAAAATTAGAAATACATGAAAACGCGTTATTGCAACCACATTTTTCATGTATTTCTCATTTTTCATGTAACAGTGTCCATAAAAAGCATGCAACACGGGTACTCATTGGATGAGGAATTAAATTATGCATCCAATGAGTGCTCCTGCTCGAAATTTGAGTAAAACCATAGGGAGATAAGTTGAAAAAATAGTTTATTATTATTATTATTATTATTTAATCTTTTTACTTTTTTACTCCAAAAATGGTGAATCATCCCCCATGGTTTACATCATCATCTTGAATCCTATTGGTTCTTATAAATTTGATTTTGGTTTACATTTTTGTTTTGAGGCCCAATTTAGACCTCAAAATTTCTCTAATGATAATTTTTATGAAAGTTGGAATGGATTGCAATGGGTGAGTTTAGTTTCGCTAAGATGCAAGGTTTGAGTGTGTAATGAGGGGAGAAAACCACACAATCCTTATATCGAAGAATATCTTCCTACCAAGTACAACTCGTTGTAGGGTTAGGATCATCTTGTAACCTTTGTATTATTTGGGAAAGAGATGGATGAGTAAACCATATTGTGTGCCTCCTCAATCCAAGATGGTATGGAAAAAGAGAGGGATAAGAGGGTGTCGTCATCCTCAAATTGTCTAGATAAGGCATCGACCACAACATTGTCTTGTCCCTTCTTATAGACTATATCATAGTCAAATCCTAACATTTTGGTAAGTCATTTAATTTGTTGCAGAGAGGATAATATTTGCTCCAATAAATACTTCAAATTATGATGGTCAGTTTTGATCTAGAAACATTGCCTGGTCAAGTATGGTCACCAAGTGCCTACTACATGTATGATGGCCATCATCTCCTTCTCACAAGTAGATTGACCCAAATTTTTTCCACATATTTTTCATCTTGTGAAGGCTAATGCTCGACCTTCTTTTGTTAATATTGCTCCAAGGCATGTTCCTGAAGCATCACATCCGATCACAAATGGTTTGGTGAAATTTGGGAGGGCCAACACAATGGTGGAGCACATGGCTTGTTTGAAGGCTATGAATGATTTATGAGGTACATATTTCCAAACAAATGTGTTTTTCCTAAGAAGATATGTTAAGGGTTTGGTGATGCATCCATAAGTTTTGAAACTTTTGCAATAGTATCCCATGAGGCCCAAAAAACCCCGAGACTCTTTAGGGTCCTAGGTTGTGGCCACTCTTGCATTGCCTAAATATTTTTGGGATCCACCCACAGGCCTTCATGGCCCATAATGAGTCCCAAGTACTCCACCTCGTCCATTCCAAAAGAACACTTGGACAATTTAACAAAAAATTTGTAATCCTTCAAAAGGTGCAATATCTTATCAACATGTTGAAGATGTGTGTCCCATTTTTTATTATAAATGAGTATATCATCAAACAATACTAAGACAAAAATTTTGAGATATGGGTTGAGAAGGTGATTCATGAGACTTTCAAAGGTGTACGATGCATTACAAAGACCAAAGGGCATAATCAAAAATTCATAGTGACCTACATGGGTTTTGAAAGTTGTCTTGGGAATTTTAGGTTCCTTCATTTTGATTTGGCGATAGCCCAAATGGAGATCCAACTTGGTAAATAATTAGGCACCATGGAGTTCATTAAAGAGATCATCTACTATTGGAATGGGAAAGTTATCCTTGACAGTGAGCTTGTTTAGGTCCCTAAATTTAGGACGCTTACCCATATGTCTTCAATACCATGACCACTAGGAACGAATACGGGTTAGAGTAGAAATTTTGAATAATTTAACACATATTCAATAGAGATTATCCTGATCATGTACTATTGTGGAATACATACATAATACATAAGATCCTCTACGTTGATCATCAATATAGCAGCATCAATAACAATAAAACATCAAGAGCATTCACACATTAACACAGTATGTAACCCGGGGAAAGCATCTCGCTAAAAACCCCACACTATCTGTATATTAATGATTGAGACCATGTAACATTACAAATTACAATGATTATCACAAGAAATCCAGCACCAGCTCCACCTGTTACACACAATACAACTAAGATCTGATCTCCAAATCTATTCCACTGCTTGCCTGCCTCCACTGCTCAATACCTACTCAAGAATGAATGAGAATGGTCTACCAAACTCGTATTTCACCTCCAAAGAATCACTCACAATGTGTAAGACGTGAGCAGAAGCTACAAACTGGGCAAATACATGAGCAAACTCATTGGCATACTCAATCCTTTGATTGTGCAAGATCTGATGCACAACTATAGTCACAACTGATAGCAATCTGATTCTCTAACACCTGTCCCTGCTGAATTGAACATGCACTGACATGCAACTGTGTTAACTGATGTATTCTATAGTTGTAATATGAGTTAATAATTAGTTTAACAACTCATCATTAGTCTATCTGTAGTTAGACTAACTACAACTAGTTTAACCAAGTCAAACTGAACACAACTCCATCAACTCCACAATCAACTCCACCAAACTCAACTAATTGAGTTCTAACTGAAGTCATGCATGCAACAACTCAACTGACTCATACGAAAGGTGTACTTCCTTCTAACAGCTGCATGGGCCACATCTCTAGCTCAAACTGAAGTGCTCCAATAGAATAAGATCAAGTTTATAGTCCAAATATTATTATGAGACAATAATATTTGACTTTTCTATTTTTGACAACCAGTCTAAAAATAGACTTTGATCACCCACACTATGGTCACCCATACTTTGGTCACCCACATTGTGATCACTCACACTGTGATCACTCACACTGTGGTCACCCACACTGTGATCATCCATACTGTGATCAAAAATAGAACTTGCGCCATAATTTGCCTGCGGGCCCACTTAGTGAAGGCGACTCTTTTCACTAAGCTCCATCATCTTGTTGCAATCTCAACACTCCCTCTTGACAAGATATGGATTATCAGCAACCCCTATCCTGCCTCGGTGGTACTCGAATTTGATCCTGGTGAGAGCCTTCGCCAGAATATCAACATCCTGATCCTCCATTGGAATGTATGAAAGCAACATGATCCTCCGCCACACACAATCTCTGATATGATGGTACCTGATGTCAATATGCTTAGATCTATCATGAAATACAAGATTAGCCGAGAGTTTAATGCAACTTTGGTTATCACAGTAAATCACAGTAGGATCCAAATGAGAACTGAACAAACCAACCAGGACCTTCCTCATCCATATAGCCTCGCATGCAGCCAAACTTTCTGCCATATACTCGGCCTCCGCTGAACTGAGTGCCACGGATCTCTGCTTCCTACTGTACCAAGAAACTGTTGTCAATCCAATACTGAAGACCCCTCCTGATGTGCTCTTTCTGTCCGTTGGGCTCCCTGCCCAATCTGCATCCGTGAAGCCACATAGCTTCACCTCATCCTCCTATCTGTACCACAAACCATATCCCGATGTGCCTCTCAAGTAGCGCAATACATGCTTGCCCGCCTTCCAGAAGAGCTTGGTAGGCTTAACCATAGTTTGTGAAAGTTGGTTAACTGCATAGCATATATCAGGTCGTGTATTGACCAAATACATCAGCGACCCCACCAACTGTCGATAAACATTGGCATCCACTTCTTCTCCCGAAGTGGAATCCTCCTTCCTCCAACCTCTAGGAAGAGGAGTATCAATAGGCTTGCAGCCATGCATGTTGAACTTCTCCAGTATCTCCCGAGCATACTTGCCCTGAGAAACAAACAGTCCACCACTGTGCTGCCATATTTCCAATCCTAGGAAATAGTGAAGGAGGCCCAAGTCCTTCATCTCAAACTCTGTAGTAAGATCCTTCTTGCATGACAGTATCAACAGCTCATCACCCGTTAGAATCAAATCATCAACATACAGTACAATGATGAGCAACTTACCCTCCACCACAATCTGGTATAGGTTAGGATCCCCCTCGCTCTTGGAGAATCCAAGTCCTGTGAAATAACTGTCTATCCGTGTGTACCAAGCACGTGGTGCTTGCTTAAACCCATACAACGCTCTCTTGAGCCTGCACACATGCGACTCGCTGCTGAATACCTCAAAGCCTTCGGGTTGCTCAATGCACACCTCCTCCTCAATGACTCCATTGAGGAACGTAGTCTTCACATCCATCTGATGAATGTGCCATCCCATCTGCACTGAGAGAGCAAGAATCTTCTGTATGGAAGAATACCTTGTGACAGGTGCAAAGGTCTCCTCATAATCGATCCCCTCTATCTGTGAAAAGCCTTGGGCAACAAATTTTTCCTTGTACTTCTCCACACTCCCCTCAGCTGCCTGCTTGACCTTGTAGATCCATCTCGAACCCACCACTGATTTCCCTTCCGGTCTAGGAACAATCTCCCATGCACTGTTTCTGACAATAGAATCATACTCTTCCACCATGGCGTCTACCCATGCGGGATCCTCCACAGCTTCCTCGAAAGAGGATGGCTCAGTCACAACACACTCACTCATCAGAGCCATGTATCCAGTGTACCGATCAGGTAACCGTCTCTGCCTGCGTTGGGCTGTAGGTGGTCCTACAACTTTCTCTGCATCTTAAGCCAGTCGCTCAGCTTCTGTCAAGCACTTTCTCCCTCTGATGGTTGGTGCTGCATGAGTGGTCTCTTCCACTCCATGAACCTCGTCCTGTGGCTGATCCACGTTCTGAAGCTCATCCTTACGAACTAATAGCTCCTCATCTGCATGCAAGTGTAGCTCCCTCTCAAGAAAACACTTCATGGCTTTCTCCTCCTGAAATTTTATATCCCGTCGCACAACAGTTTTACCACTGTCTGGAAAATACACACGATAGTTGTGGGGCGTATCAGTGTAGCCCACGAATATCCCAACCTCTGCGGTCAGCTCCAACTTCTTCCTGGCATCCTTCGTCACATGCATGTAAACGTTAGCACCAAAAATCCTCAAATGAGAAAGATCAAGCTTCTTACCAGAATAAGTCTCCTCAGGTGTACTCATGCCAAGTATCCTATGAGGACAACAGTTCTGCACATAAACTGTTGTATTGCATGCTTCTGCCCACAAGTGAAGGGGTAGGCCCTGATCATGCAACATTGCCCATGCAACACCCACAATTTTTATGTTCTTCCGCTCAGCTACCCCATTCTGTTGTGGGTTATGGGGAGCTATGAGCTCTCTACGAATCCCTTCTGCCTTGCAGAAATCCTTGAACTCGTCCGAGATGTATTCACCACCATTATCGCTCCTAAGAGCCTTCACCTTCTTCCCAGACTCCTTCTCGACCAGTGCTTTGAATTCACAGAACTTTGAATATGTCTCACTCTTCTTCTGCATGAAGAAGATCCAACACTTACGAGAGAAATCATCAACAAAAATCACATAATACCTATGTTTTGCTGTCGAAGCAACTAAGAAAGGTCCACTCACGTCTGTGTGAATTCTCTCAAGGATCGTCGTGGAGCGACTATCCTTCTCGTGAAAGGTGGATTTCACAAACTTCCCCAAAGTACACCCCTTGCACTGATCTGACTGCGCAAGTGTGCCTATAGGAAGCCCTGTAGTGATCTACTGCAGTATCTTCAAGGCTCCATGGTGAAGGTAACCCAATCTCCTGTGCCACAACTCGCCATCATCCCAACTCACCAATCCTTCTGCCTTTCCCGTCATTGCTGCGCATCCATCTACATGCAACTGATAAAGGTTCCTCACTCGAACCCCTATCTTCCGGGTCTCACCAGTTGTCTTGCTGCGCAAGAGAGCCTTTCCCTCGCTGAAAACAACATCATACCCCTTGTCTTCTAACATCGCCATTGAGATGAGATTCTTCGTCAATCTTGGAAAATGCATGACTTCCTTCAATACGAAGGGTTTACCAAACTCCCTCTCAAAGGAAATGGTACCGATACTGGTCGCACTGTATCTACCATCATCGCCCATCTCGATGTGCACTCCAAGATCTTTGTCCTCCAGATCAGAGAACAAATCTCTATCTCCCGTCATGTGAAAAGACGCACCACTGTCCAAGAACCACACTGATCCCATCACACTTGAAACAAATCATGCGATCAATGAAAAATCAAGCTCAAACTGTGAGGCAAGAGCCTCTCCTGCTGAAGATCCAGTAGCCTGCTTGTTCTTCTTCTTCTGCGGACAATTAGTGGCATAGTGTCCGTGCTGGTGACAATGAAAACACTTCACCTTGGACATATCCTGCTTCTTGCCTTTTGTCTAGTCAATTTAACGTCTTAAATTGCTCTACATAAATTATCAATTCGGGTATCGTAAACTGATGAAGTGTGGTGCACCATATGTGCTTGTTAACCTTTTTCTTACTTCGTTGTTTTATAGATTTTATTTTGTTTTGGGGTTTTGTTTTTCTTGGTTTCCTAAAGTGTCTAATGCAAATGGAAATCCTATTCTAAGGTCTTAAGAATACTTTTAAAGGACAAGTATGGATAGAGATTTCAAGACAAGGCCTATGTCCCTAATGGTAACTTCCAAAACTTAGCACTTCAAAAGATCTTAAAACGTGTTATTGATGGAATTAGTACTTAAACAAAAGTGTAAATATGCAGCTACTTCAATCAAAATAAAATGCAATAACCAATCAATGAGCTAGTGACTATGAAACCTAGTATCCTTGCTGTTGTATGAAAAAGAAAGTAAAAACTGAACTTAAATCAACTCAAATACTGAAAGCAAAGCAACTAATTCATCACACTACTTCAACTCTTCTAATCCTTTACCCTTCAGCTCAATCTACCTTATGGGAAGCAATCATGAACAAGTTAAGCAATATGATATCTAAATTGCAAAAAAATAAATTGCATAAAGGAAACTAATCACACCACTTCAACTCTTCTGATCCTTTACCCTTCAATTCAATCTACCTTATGGGAAGCAATCATGAACAAGTTAAGCAATATGATATCTAAATTGCAAGAAATTAAATTGCATAAAGGAAACTAATCACACTACTTCAACTCTTCTGATCCTTTACCCTTCAGCTCAATCTACCTTGTGGGAAGCAATCATGAACAAGTTAAGCAATATGATATCTAAATTGCAGGAAAGTAAATGAGCAAAACAAAACTGATTGAAATAACAATGCTGGAATTAGAACTCAAAAAAAAAAATCAGCAGAAGGACAAGATGATTTCGTCATGTCATTAGTCATTAAAAAGCTATGTGCATTACTAACCTACAATCAACCGGTTGAACACACTTGCATGAATGAAAGATCTAATCTATCAACTTGAAAGCAATCAAATGACATAATTAAATCAAAGCAAAATTACAAAATGAAATCTACTCTACCTTACATTCTAATGTGCTCCATGACATCTACTTCACATCTCCTTCCATGTTGAGAACATCAAAGCTTTATTCAAATTCTTCAAAATTACAAAGTACAACAAAGTTCTCCAAAGCTTTCAAAAGCCATCAAGGAAGAACTACAAACTCCAAGCTAAAGAACTCACAAGCTAAAAAGACTAATAATCTAAGCTCCCAAATGAAGGAGAGAGATATCCTATTTATACAAAAAGATGAGAAGCCATCTCATTAATGAGAATCCATGAATCTCTCCCTCTACCTCTAGAGTCCTAATCAAAATAGGAACTGATAAGACACATGTCTTCTTAGAGTTACAATACAATTAGGAGATGTGACACATATCCTCATGATCCCATGATTCTTTCCACTCAAATTCGAATTTGGCCTTAGAGTGCCACATAAGGGTCTTCTAGAAGCCTCCTTTCAACCTACACATGTCAACAATCTCAACCCATTTGTTAGGTATAAGCATATGCACATTATTTTATAATTTTTAACCACAAATTCACTTAAAAGGCTTAAAACTAATAAAGATTGGAAAAACATAAAGGTGGCCCAATGATAATGAAAGTGGGATGAATGTGGTGACATAGTAGTGAAATGGAGGTGAAATGGAGGTGATATAATGGACATAATAGTGAAAGTGTAATGGAAATGAATGACATTTTCAAGACTCAACACCTTTCGCACCAGACTGAGAAGCTTTCTTGCTCTTCCCTTTCTTTGCTTTGGCAGCCAAAGCACAATTCTCTTCATCAACTCCCTTTGACGAAGATCCGTCCCTGGTACTCCGCCTGATCTCCTCCTGCACAAGATCTGACCATAGTCTTTCCCATCCTGGCAATTTCTCCCGACCATTGACAAAGTCCTGATAGGAATTCCAACTCTTCGGAAGACCAAGGAGAGTCAAGCTCACCAAGTCCTCATCATCGATAGTAACCCCCACACTTCCCAGCTCATCTCAACACTGAGTGAACTTCGTGAGATACTTGGGAATACTGTCACCCTTCTCGCATTTGATGTTTCTGAGTTTATCTTTGAGCGCCAGCTTCCTCTGATCGCTCTTGCTTTGGAATAATTCTGTTAATGATTTCCACATCAAATATGGAGTATCCTCTCCATGGAGTAGACACAATGTGATCCTTCACGCCCTCCAATAGAATCCTTCGACATTTTTCGGTCTTCTTTTGCCAAACTTCCGCCTCAGCAACATCAGTAGGCTTTGGGATATTCGTATCTATGAACTCCTTCAGCCCGTTATCATCCAATACTGCCTCCATCCTGTCCTTCCATGCAATATAGTTTGAGCTGCCCTCAAGAGCATACTCCAATCGCAATCCGTTGAAAGACATTGTTGTGTTGTCACCAAGAAAACACTGTTGCAAATTCGAATTCTACCAGCAAACAACTCAACCGCCTCGGATCTAAGATTCGTGAGAACACAATATTTCTCGTACAGAGATTGACTGTATGGGCATTCACCGGATATCTCACCTTCCAAAGGAAGGATGAATCCAGAGGCTACCTAGCCCGATTACAGACTTTGCCTGAAGAAATAGAATGTAAACACTTCCTGAATAGTAGATCTAATGATCAACAACTCTGATACCATGTAGAAACTTTTTCTACAATTATCTAGCTCTGATATCATGTAGAAATTTTGAATAATTTAACACATATTCAACAGAGATTATCCTGATCATGTACTATTGCGGAATACATACACAATACATAATCTATTCTATGTTGATCATCAATATAGCAGCATCAATAACAATAAAACATCAAGAGCATTCACACATTAACACAGTATGTAACCTGGGGAAAGCATCTCGCTAAAAACCCCACACTATCTGTATATTAATGATTGAGACCATGTAACATTACAAAGTACGATGCTTATCACAAGCAATCCAATACCAGCTCCACCTGTTACACACAATACAGCTAAGATCTTATCTCCAAATCTATTCCACTGCTTGCCTGCCTCCACTGCTCAATACCTGCTCAAGAATGAATGAGAATGGTCTACCAAACTCGTATTTCACCTCCAAAGAATCACTCACAATGTGTAAGACGTGAGCAGAAGCTACAAACTAGGAAAATACATGAGCAAACTCATTGGCATACTCAATCCTTTGATTGTGCAAGATCTGATGCACAACTATAGTCATAACTGATAGCAATCTGATTCTCTAACACCTGTCCCTACTGAACTGAACATGCACTGACATGCAACTGAGTTAACTGATGTATTCTATAGTTGTATTATGAGTTAATAATTAGTTTAACAACTCATCATTAGTCTATCTGCAGTTAGACTAACTACAACTAGTTTAACCAAGTTAAACTGAACACAACTCCATCAACTCCACAATCAACTCCACCAAACTCAACTGATTGAGTTCTAACTGAAGTCATGCATGCAACAACTCAACTGACTCATAAGAAAAGTGTACTTCCTTATGACAGCTGCATGGGCCACATCTGTAGCTCAAACTGAAGTGCTCCAAGAGAATAAGATCAAGTTTATAGTCCAAATATTGTTATGAGACAATAATATTTCTATTTTTGATAGCCAGTCAAAAAATAGACTTTGATCACCCACACTTTGGTCACCCACATTGTGATCACTCACACTGTGATCACTCACACTGTGGTCACCCACACTGTGATCATCCACACTGTGATCAAAAATAGAACTTGCGCCATAATTTGCCTGCAGGCCCACTTATTGAAGGCGACTCTTTTCACTAAGCTCCATCATCTTGTTGCAATCTTAACAGTTAGTTCTAGGATGAATAACACCTGCTACTAGTAGCTCTCAAATTATATTTTCAATATCATTATTTTGTGCAAATTGATACTTGTAGTGTTCAACATTTGGTGGCTGACTTCCTAGAATCAAAGGGATGATATGATCATGCTCACCCCGAGAGGGGGGTAGTGCCTTAGGTTTTTCAAATACTTTTTGGTGGTGACCCAACACTTATTGCAAATCTGGAGGAATCCTAGTGGAGATGGATTCAATGGCTTGGATTGCATTGAGCTGAGCAACTACTCCATGGTGACCCTTTTTTAAGAGCTTCTCCATCCTATGTGGGTTGATAATTGTTGGCACAAAAATTTCGTTAGGGAAAATACCTTGGGTTCGGGCATAAGGGGACAAAAAGAATCTGATATAGTCTAGGACAACACTGGAATTTTCACCTTACCCAAGGGATAAGGAGTCTCACCCGAGGCATGTCGCGGCTAGAATTAAGAAGGTTTAGAGGGATATCAAGGGTGATGTAGATATTAAATTATTAGTATCCTAAATAAATCATTCATTACAACATCATACTGTTACAGTTACCATATTCATCCAAAAAAAAGCCATTAATTTAAAATTTTGAGAAGGTCTGTAAACCAGAACAATACACTTGATCATAATGTTATGCAAACTAGTTCATTCATTCATTCATATTAACTTAAAGGAAGACTCATTACAATATACATCCAGCGTAAAGCCTTTAATAGATACATAAGATACCATAGCCACAGGATGCCTTAGACCTCTAGTCGAGTCTAGCTTTGGCCACTCCACAACCTCTCAGGTCCTCGGGACTCTATTCTTCTACGCTTTTGACCCCTGCTAGATACCAACCCCCTCTCTGTGTTGTCTTATGCTTTTATCTTCTCTTTTGTTGTTCCCACTGCCAGTTCTATTTAGTTGTCTTTCCCCTCAACTGCTTTCTGCTTTCTTCCTTACCTACTCGGTTTTTCTTACTTTCTCTCGACACCTTGCCATAACTACTACCTATCTAATATATGTTCTTTCTTCCCTCCCCGGCTGTCATCTCTGCAACTCAACCGTTTCTCCTGCCACCTGTTCTCCACCTTGATTCTTTCAAAACTTCAAAATTCAAAATGAAGGCCCTAATAGGGCCCGACCAGAGTTCTTTGACTCGTCCCCGATTCAATCTACCTCAAGTGTTGTGGGTTCTGTTGCTGGTCCTATGGATGTTTCTGCCTACTGTTGCACTGGTCCTTCCTTCTACGGGGTTACTGCTTCAACTGCTTCTACCACATGATGGCCTTCTTTTCCAAATGAAGGCCCCAATTCAGGGACAGCCATGGTCATTTCTTATCTGAAGTTATTATAATCATTGAGCACTGCTTGCCATGCATTTATTATTGAGTCAGCCTACTTGATAAAGTCATCCACCGTGATGGAGGTTGGTTCACTCAGCGTGCGGCTTTGTAACATGTTCCACTATGCTTCACTGTTGTTGCATACCTCTCGAAGAGCAAGAACATGCACGCGAACTGGTGGTCGGAGGTCACAAATTTTCTTTTTGTTCTTTGCAAACTCTTCCTCTATTTTTTGGATTTGTGCCTCAATGGAGGTGATTTCTCCATCAATCTTATTCAACTGAACTGAATTTGTGGAACTTTTGTTGTATCCAATGTATTTTTGTAGCTGCTCGCGAAGGGCATAGGTAGGCTGATTCTTTTGAGTGAGGTTGTCCAACCATTCATACACGTTTTCCATGAGGGCATGAACATCTACAATTGCTTCAACAAGGGACTGTTTTGTAGCAGCGACATTGTTGATATTTTCATCGATTGACTAGGTGTAACTCTCAGTCAGATCAGGCAGCGTTGATTTGACTATTTCCAACTTCTTTTTCATCTCTGTGTTTGTGGCTAGCAAGCCTAAACACACTGCCTAAATGTGTTCACAGCATTTTCCTAATGTGCAAGATGTAAAGTCTTCGGGAGCTTTGATGACAAGGTCTGATACTGTCATCCAAAGGGCCCGAAACTTATCTATGACTTGATCTACTTGTGCTTGCAAATCCTGGTTTTCCTGTCTAAATTTATCTCTTTCCTCCATGACCATTTGCAATTGCCTTTTCTACTCCTCATGCTCTTGGACAAGGTCATCATGTATTTTCTCCACTCTTTGTGAAAGTTGTTAGATAAATCCAAACAACTGTGATGATGACCAGTGTTGCAGAGTCTCTACCTAAATTGTGTTCGGATCTAGGAAGTTACTCTCAATGGGTAGGTCATTGGTAATGGATTTTTCTAAGTGGGATTGAGGTGAAGTGGCTGGATGTGAAACTGCGGTGAACTGGGGAATGGGTGGAATGATAATTAGGTTTGGGATTAGTGGGAAATTTATTGGGAAGGCAATCTAGTAAGGTTTAGTTCTCGTAGACTGTGGTGTGGACATGATAGATTCTTCACCTGGTAGTGGGTTGAATCTAGAAGTAGGTATATATAAGTGAGGATGTGTGAGTGTCATTTCCTTGGAAGGACTCGTTGTACTGTTGTGTGGAGTCTGTTGGAAATAATACTGAGAGGGGGGGTGAATCAGTATTATCAGATCAATAATTTAATTTTCAAAACATATTTGTATACGCTACTTCAATTAAGTAAACTAGCATGTATACGCAACTGTACTTAAGGTAACTAATGTATATGCAGAGATATTTTGATTTACCCAATTTATCATGCATTGAACTTTAACCATTATATCAGGAATTCATTAGAAAGTGCAGTAAAAGCAGAATAAAGCATCACACATAAGAAACACATATGAACACCAAGATATAAGGTGGAAACCCAATGTGGGTGAAAACCACCTGCTGTTGTCGTCTCTGTCTTCTTTTAATAATAAGAAAATCTATTTACAATTTTTGTACTAGTGCAGACTTATACCAATACACAGGCTTCTACCTACAGAAGGTTACAACCTTCTCTCGTTCTCCAGCTTCTCCTGGAAGGGAGCTACAACCCCCTAGCTCTTGTACTAGCCGATATGTTTTCTTAGTATGTAGCTACCAACCTAAAGAAGGCTACGACCTTCTCTTTTCTTCCAGGGACCACATTTCATAAATTTTCAGACTGGATCCATCAACAACATCATTTAATCATCAAATATATCTGTATCAACCAATCACCTTTTGAACCAACCATATCTAAATCAATCATTCACTTAGACCACCCATCAATCTGATCATTCAGAATACTGTCACCAAAATACAGTAAACAGAACCCAGAACTCTGCAACAGTAAAGGGAAACAACTGAAATATATTTTCTAAGGTATACGCTACTTCCATGTGTCGAACCTACATGTACACGCACTTTTCTCAAAGCCAACTAGTGTATACATCTGCAAATATAAATTCAGAGTTCTGCAGTTATTCCAAACTTTAGCTATACCCAGATCATATCATTTACAGAATAATATATGCGAGTATTCAAATCTAGAATATACATGAGAAAAAACACATAATGATAGCTCATTTTACGCCTTAAGTTCCTGATCCATCATTAGATCCGATCTCTCATCATCAGCTAAGGTTCATCCTTGGTTCAGATCCAGCAATGCACCATAATCCAATAACCTGCATACTAGATCTCACACTTCATGAGATATTCGATACTTGCACACTATGGCCTAATGATATTCTCCTCCTTTTACAGTTTTAGGCCTTTCTCAATACCATCGACCAAAACCACTTAGGACCAAACATCTAAGGTCAATACCTCGGACCAGACCTTGGACCAATACCATGGATCAAAATACCATAGACCAAATACATCAGACCAAAAATTTAGTTTTCCAAGGTATACAAACTTTTCCTTCTATGAAAGTGCATGTGTACGTATACCTGACTTGTATACAGTGAACCTACGTGTATACGTAGCTTGGTCAATGGTGAACCTGTGTATACCTCTATTTCTTCATTCTTTGTTGTTTACATGCTATACTGTGATCTTTCATCTGAGTGAGTTGCCTTCTAAACTGATTCCTTGAAGCTACCCTGCATTTCATCACATCTATAAACACTACTATCATGCATTCTGTCACATCTGATATCTCTTCTGTATATTCATCTAGTTACCATATACAAGTGAGTTGTTCTGCTACAAGTGGGTTGCCATCAACTACAACACATACATCATAATGCCAAAAATCTCCCCCTTTATACTTGATGGCAACAACCACACCAAGTCACTATTCCCCTTTGACATCAAGGGCAAAGGGTCATGCTCCCCCTAAGTGCATGCTAAATTTTTGATATGTTGAAGTGTGTTTATTGAGCTCCTATGATCGATTCCATGCTCCCCTTGAGCATAAGCAAAGTCTGCAAAAAGATGTTCTAAAAGAAGAACATGACTCTATACATACATCACAAATGACCTTCCTATCGCCAATGACTCATCTCCCAACCAAGTGGGGATATACCAATTGTTTATACATGTCAAAAGCAAGAAACATTTACATCATCCATCCCATGCATAGTGGGGTTACAAATCAGGTCTTTTAATGACATTTACATTAAAAGATATACATGGCATGTATATGATAGTTATCAACAACTATCATAGGATCTACACCATTAGCAACATCTGTCAATAGCATCCATACTAGCAACCTGTATTAATTACCAAAATATCATCAACCATGTTCTCCCCCTGAACATGTTCCACTTGTTCACTGTCAGATTTGATCATTGCATTTGTCAGTAAGAGATATTGAAGCATCATCATTAATTAGATATACATCAAGTTATCAACAACTTTATGAGGACCAATATATTTCCACATGTTATCAGCGTATTGAAACCATCATTAAACAGAGCATATAATTTTCAGAACCATAGCAGACCCCTTTTTCTTGAGTCTGGCCCACTGCTTTTCTTCAAACCAACATATACACGACTGTGCCCATAGAAACCTGCATATGTACATGACTACACTTTATGAAACTCTCATATAACCGCCTTTCTCTAAAGAAAATAGGTTTTAACAACAGGATGATGCAGAAACTACTCCCAGCTTTTGCCTGAGATATTCAAATGTCTCTCTGGGCAGTGGTTTAGTGAACATATCAGCAACCTGTTCTTTGGAGGGAACATACTCCAATTTTACCTTTTGTTCAAGCACCTGTTCACGTAGAAAATGATATTTGATGGGTATGTGCTTGGTATTGGAGTGCAGACTGGACTCTTTGAAACACTGATGGCACTTGTCTTATCACATAGAATGGAGATGGGTGGAGTACATGTGATCTGAATGTTGTGCAAGGTTTGCATCATCCAAAGTAGTTGTATGCAACAATATGCAGCAGCCACATATTCTACTTCAGTTGTAGATAATGCAATTGAACTTTGTTTCTTGTTGAACCAAGACACTAATCTGGAACCCATATAGAATGCACCACCACTAGTGCTTTTTCTGTCATCAACACTTCCTACCCAATCCGCATCTGTATATGCATGAAGTGTAAGATTTGTATCTCTAGGATATCATAAACCAAAGTTCTGTGTTCCTTGAAGATATTTGAAAATCCTTTGACTGCCTGAAGGTGTGATTCCTTTGGATTTGATTGTAATCTTCCAACTATTCCCACTACATGCATGATGTCCAGTTGGGTACCTGTTAGATAAAGCAGACTGCCAATCATGGATCTGTAAGTTGGTTGATGTACTGTTGCTGATCCATCATTTGAGCTAAGACTACATCATGTTACCATTGGGGTACATACTGGTTTAGAATCTTTCATGCCATACTTTTTAAGGATATGTTTGAGATATTTGGTTTGTGAGAGAAAAATACCATCTTTATTTTGTTGAACTTGTAGACCAAGAAAATAGGTAAGCTCACCAAGCAAGGACATTCCAAATTCATGTTGCATTACTGAAGCAAAATTCTGACTCATGGATTCTTCATTGCTACCAAAAATGATATCATCAACATACACAACAATTATTAGCAATTTATCAGTGTCCATATTTGTATATAGATTGCTATCTGCTGACCCCTTTGAAAAACCCTGTTGGTGGAGATATTTGTCAAGATGGTAATACCATGCCCTTGGATCTTTTTTTAGACCATAGAGAGCTTTTATG
Source organism: Pinus tabuliformis (assembly GCA_031772625.1). Classification (NCBI taxonomy): domain Eukaryota; kingdom Viridiplantae; phylum Streptophyta; class Pinopsida; order Pinales; family Pinaceae; genus Pinus; species Pinus tabuliformis. Next base: position 1,269,209,825 of record CM062807.1, on the reverse strand, counting down.
AGTTTGCATACAAGTTTTTCATCATTTCCAAGAATGAATCCTTCTGGTTTTTCAATATAGACTTCTTCTTCTAAGTCTCCATTAACAAAGGCACATTTTACATCCATTTAGTATACTTTGAATTTCTGAAAACTAGAAAGAGAAAGAAACATTCTTATGGCTTCAAGTCTAGCAACAAGTGCAAAAGTTTCTTCAAAATTATACCTTCTTGTTGTGCATATCCTTTACAAACAAGTATGGCCTTGTTTCCAATAACTTCTCCATTTTTGTTCAGCTTGTTTTTGAATATCCATTTAGTTCTTATGATATTCTTATCATGAGGTCTAGGAACTAATTCCCAAGTATCATTCTTTTCATTTTTCTCAAGTTCTTCATTCATGGCTTTGACCCAACATTCATCTTTGCATGCTTCATTTACATTTTGTGGTTCAGTGGAAGATAGTAATTCTAGATAGCTTGAGGCTTCTGTAATAGTTCTTCTTGTCTGCACACCTACCCCTTTTCCCCTAAAATTTGAGTTTCTAGATGATTTTTCTGAACATACCTGTACGGACTCTTTTCTTCTACCATTATCTCTTCTTCTGGTGCTTCATTGGTTTCTTCTTCAGAATCAATGTGATTTGATGAGGGAAATTGATCCTCATCTTCTTCATTGTCATAATCTTCGGTGTTTAACTGTTTTGGATTTTTACATGTTTCATCAAACACAACATCAATACTTTCAATAATTTTCGCAAGTCTTTTATTATAACATTTATATCCTTTACTTCAAGAAGAGTAGCCAAGAAGAAAACCTTCATCTGCTCTGGGTTCAAACTCACCAAGTTTTTCATCAATCCTTTTTATGTAACATTTTCTTCCAAAAACTTTGAAGTATTTTAGAGTAGGATTCTTACCATACCAAAGTTCATGTGGATTTTGAGTGTTGTTTACCTGAACATTAGCTTGGTTGAGAATAGTGATGGCGGCGAATGCAGCTTCACCCCAGAAGGTTGCAGGAGTTCCAGATTCATCTAGCTTAGATCAAGCCATTTGTTGAACAGTTCTGTTCATTCTTTCTACCACTCCATTTTGCAGAGGAGTCCTTCCGATGGAGAATTGTCTTTTTATTCCATGTTGTTCTCAAAATTCAAAGAACTCATCTAAGGTAAATTCAGCTCATCGATCGGATCTGAGGCATTTGATTTTGTGATCTAATTCATTTTCAACCAACGCTTTGAAGGCTTTGAATTTTTCAAATGCTTCATATTTATGCTTTAGAAGACCTATCCAACACATTCTGGAAAAATCATCAATGAACAATATAAAGTATTCTTCTCCGCGAGGTGACTTTTTCCTTGATGGTCCACATAAATTAGTTTGAACAAGTTGAAGAGGCTTACTAGCTAACCCTTATTTTTCAATGAAGTGAGATCTAGTTTGCTTACCGAATGGACATGATTTGCATATTGTATTTTCAGGAATGCTGATATCAGAAAGATCACGAACAGTCTGGAATCTGCATGCTTTTCTTATTTGACAAAATCTTAGATGCCCCAATCTTCTATGCCATAGCCAGTTTTCATCATTTTTGCTTAGATAGCATTGTTGTTGTCCTCCCTTGAGTATGTATAAGCTGTTTTGATTTCTTGCACCTTTGATCATGGTTTCTCATGTATCAAGCTCATGAACAACACATCCTTTTGATCGAAATATCACTTCATTTCCTTGATCACACATTTTACTAACACTCAACAGGTTATGTTTTAGACCATCAACATACATAAAATTCCCAACTTTAACCCTTTCTTTCAAGAAAACAGAGCCTTTACCTTTTATGATAACAGGAGTATCATTTCCAAATGAGACATTCTTTTCCTTTTCTAAGGCATTATAAGGATAAAGTTTTTCTTTGTCACCTGTCATGTGTTTTGAGCATCCATTGTCAATGTACCACTGATTTTCTTGTCATTCTACATACAAGGCTATACCACATCTTTCTGTTTACGGTTCTTTCTTTCTCCATATTTTTGGATTTAATGGAGTTTTCTCCTTTTGAGATATTTGCCGAAATTTACTCCTACATTCAGATTCTTCATGGACGAAGTTGTTACAGATTGAGCATTCTATTTCATTTTCAAGAAGAGAAAAGTTATTGTACGAACTATTCTTGATCCCTGTCACATTCCTTTGATTTCATGCTTCTTTAGTCATGATGGTCTTGTAAGCAATACATTGAATAGCTTTTTGTCCAAAGTTATGACATGAAAAACATTGACCATTAAAGAAGTTCCTGCGGTTATCGAATCTATTAACCTGATGATTGTAGTTCTTATTCAACTTTGAAGAAAATTGAGTATGACTTACTTGAGGTTGGTTGTGGCTTTTGTTCATCCTTGAAGTGAATGGAGCCATATTTACCTAGTGATCTTCTTTATGCCTTTGTTGACGGCTGTCATATTGTTCACTGTTATTTGTTGCATCAAGATAGATTTTAGTGGAGGTTGACGGCTTCTGTGATTGAGATGCTTCTTTAGTATATCCAAGACCTATATTTATTAGAGGAGAACACTACACTTTGATAATTTCATTTAAGGTTTCTGATCCTTTAACAAATTTAAGATATAGAGCTTTTGTTTTCTCAAGATCCTTTCTTAGACCCACAATTTCACATTCTAGTTTTTCATTGTGTTTTTCTCTTTTAGCAAGTTGGTATGTCAAGGTATTTATAATCATATTCTTTTCCTCTAAACAGACTTTGAGTTTAGATATTTCTTCATATAGATCATCTTCATCTAAAGCATCCAAAAAATTATCATCTTCATAAGCCATTAGAAGTCTATAGTCATTACTATTTTCATCTTCATCACTATTTGATAAACCATCGCTATCTTCATGAGTATAGTAGCTCTTTTTACTTACGCTTTGTTTTCTATTCCATTTTGCAGATTCCTTCCCTTATCATATTTATATTTATGAGGACATTTGGCAGCATAATGACCAACTCTACCACAGGCAAAGCATTTGAAAGGTAGTTTACCTCTGAATCTTCTGGAACACCGTTGAAGCTTCTTGACAAAGTTTACTTCATCTTCTTCTTCTGAAATATGTCCTGATTCATTGAGTTCTTCTTTTCCTTTGCGGAAGCTTTAAATGAGGCTTCTCTCATGTCTGATGGGCCTCCTTTTCTCATCTCAAAGGCAGTTAAGATTCCATGAAGTTGTGTCATAGTAATAGTTTGTAGATCCTTTTTTTCTTCTATGGCAGATACTTTTGATTCAAATTTAGCAGACAAGGATCTCAAAATTTTCTCAACTAAGGTAACTTCTTTTATCTCTTCACCTAGATTCTTCATGCAATTAACAACCTCATCTATACGTCAGAAGTAACTAGCTATAATTTAATCATTGTGCATCTTAAGAGTTTCATATTGAATTCTGAGAGTTTGCAGTTTAGCACATGTTACCTGAAAGTCTCCTTCGTAGCATAGAACGATTTTGTCCCATATTTCCTTGCCTGATTTGAGCTGCATAACTTTGACAAATTCTGATTGTGACAGACTTCCCAATAATGTATTGACAGCCTTGACATTGGTTTCATATTTCTTTTTACCTGCCGTATCTGTAGGAATTGTTGATGGAAATGTATATCCTCCTTCCACGCTTTCCCAGACATCTATTCCAAGTGATTGAAGATACGCTATGGTTCTTATCTTCCAATAAATAAAGTTTCTCCCATCAAAGATTGGCGGTTTGATGGATCCCCTGCTTTCTTGATTACTCATGATGATGGATCTTCCTTCAAGCGATCAAGCTTCTTCTGAAGGACCTGCTTTGATACCAATTGTTGGAAATAATACTAAGAGGGGGGTTGAATCATTATTATCAAATCAATAATTTAATTTTCAAAACATATTTGTATACACTACTTCAGCTAAGTGAACTAGCATGTATACGTAACTGTACTTAAGGCAACCAGCGTATATGCAGAGATATTTTGATTTACCAAATTTATCATGCATTGAACTTTAACCAATATATCAGGAATTCATTAGATAGTGTAGTAAAAGAATAATAAATCATCACACATAAGCAACACACATGAACACCAAGATATAAGGTGGAAACCCAATGTGGGTGAAAACCACCTACTTTTGTCGTCTCTATCTTCTTTTAATAATAATAAAATCTGTTTATAATTTTTGTACTGGTGCAGACTTATACCAGTACACAGGCTTCTACCTACAAAAGGTTACAACCTTCTCTCATTCTCAAGCTTCTCCTAGAAGGGAGATACAACCCCCTAGCTCTTGTACTAGCCGATATGTTTTCTTAGTACATAGGCACCGACCTACAAAAGGCTACGACCTTCTCTTTTCTTCCAGGGACCACATTTCATAAATTTTCAGACTGGATCCATCAATACCATCATTCAATCATCAAATATATTTGTATCAACCAATCACCTTTTGAACCAACCATAGCCAAATCAATCATTCACTTCAACCACCCATCAATCTGATCATTCAGAATATTGTCACCAGAATACGATAACCAAAACCCAAAACCAGAACCCAGAACTCTGCAACAGTAAAGAGAAACAACTGAAATATATTTTATAAGGTATACGCTACTTCCATGTGTCGAACCTATGTGTACACGTTCTTTTCTCAAAGCCAACCAGCGTATACATCTGAAAATATAAATTTAAAGTTCTGCAGTTATTCCAAACTTTAGTTATACCCAGATCATATCATTTACAGAATAATATATGTGTCAGTATTTAGATCTAGAATATACATGAGAAAAAACACATAATGATAGTTCATTTTATGCCTTAAGTTCCCCATCCATCATTATATCTAATCTCTCATCATTAGCTAAGGTTCATCCTTGGTTCAGATCCAACAATGCACCATAACCCAATAACCTGCATACTAGATCTCACACTCCATCAGATATTCGATACTTGCACACTATGGCCTAATGATCTTCTCCTCCTTTTATAGTTTTATATCTTTCTCAATACCATGGACCAAAACCACTTAGGACCAATACCTTGCACTAAACACCTAAGGTCAATACCTCAGACTAGATACCTTGGACCAAATACTTCGGACCAAAAATTTAGTTTTCCAAGGTATACGTGCTTTTCCTTCTGTGAAAGTGCATGTGTATGTATATGCGACTTGTATATAGTGAGCCTACGTGTATACGCAGCTTGGTCAATGGTGACCCTGCATATACCTCTCTTTCTTCATTCTTTGTTGTTTACCTACTATACTGTGATCTTTCATCTGAGTGAGTTGCCTTCTGAACTGATTCCTTGAAGCTGCCTTACATTTCATCACATTTGTAAACACTACTATCATGCATTTTGTCACATCTGATATCTCTTCTATAGATACATCTAGTTACCATATATAAGTGAGTTGTTCTGCTACAAGTGGGTTGCCATCAAGTGAAACACATACATCATAATGCCAACATAGTCTACTTCCATATCTTCTATCTCCACACGTGTACCAAGGGGAATGAATTCGGATAGGGTTGCAAAGGTGGAGGTTATATGCAGCGATGGATCCTACAACCCTGGTGAGATTGTGGATGTGGATGGAGGATTCTATTCATATATGGGTGAAGCAGATACTGATTGGGTTGCCTCGCTAGTGAGGTCAACAATTGGAACTATAGGGGTTGTCTTTGGCTTCTTAGCAGCTTTCTTTTGGTTCCTTTTGTCTATTTTGGCTTAGGAATTGTTGGGTTGGGTTGTGCATGAATTTTGATGTGAGGAATTGATAAAGATAAAGGTGTGGTGATAATTGGATTAAACAATGTAGGTCCTTGAAAAGGTATGGATTGTGTGCTCTTACCTGAGGGTTCTGTGAAACTTGCAATCGCCTGTTTAAGGGAATGCATTTTTTTTCCATTTGAGTAAACATGGGCTCCATATCATCCTCTCCTTCTCTCTTCCTGTTGCTTCTTGGTGCTTCCCCTATTGACGGTTGTGGTTTCATGCCTGCAAATAGGTATCTGTATTTTCCCTCTATAATCTCACATGCAACCCCTAGCCATGAACCAACTTCATCATGGAATGTTTCTTCTGATAAAGTAAATTTTTTTGGTCTCATTTGGAATGTCTCCAAATGAACACATCTTTCTCTCATATAGGTATGCCTATGGGTAACCCAAAAATAGATATCCTTCAAATTCTCATCAAATAGCACTCTAGGTATGTGCTCTGCCACTTTGATTGTAGCCAGCATCATTGTGTACCAGTCGTTGAAGGTCGCTTTATTGAATTCTTTGCTACTTGGGTCTCCTGAGGTTCTCCATGGGTCGTACCTGAGTGCTATAGGTTGGTCTTCTCTAATTTGAACCAACTCCCTTCCTTTCGACGAATGCCATTTCCACATTTCTAGTGTCATGAGTATATATCCAAATATAAAATTGGTGCTTCTCTTATATATGTCTTCACAAGCTTCGAAGAGTTCGTTCAGTAGGAAGGTCGACCAGTTAATAAACACCCCTTCGCAGCAGTGTTCCGCAACTGATATTGCGTCCAAAGCACACTCATTCTGGGAAAAATGTCTCATCATCTTCCCTACTTTGATATAGCAGGTAAATTTTATCTCTTCCTTGCTGATGAGGTCAATCTTTGCGCCTTTTCCTCCGCCCTTGGTCTTATATTTTTCAATAGTAATATTTTATGCCTTCTTTCTTTGCCTGTTTTGTTCCTCCCTTGAACACAGAAGAAACTACATTTCCTATTATCGACAATCCTATCAATCATTGGATGTTGTTGACATGAATTGGGTATTCTCTGTCCAGCCATAATGATCTTCCATGCATCCTACTCGCGAGGATCTTATTACATTGCGTCGTATCCAATTGTGTACCAAAAATTGGTAGAATTCTAAGATTAATCAATGTTGATCGTTGGAGGTATCTGAATGCAACTTTAACTTTTGTGGTCATGGTGCCATATCCCTTGGGAACCTCCTCTGTATATACTTCTTGCTTCAAAGTTAGGAATTGGAAACAATATGATCGATCATTTTCCACTATCGTTGTCTTGTCATACTTTCCATATAGAGTTTCTAAAACTATAATTTGTTTCTCCAATCGATCCTCTGGCACTGATATAATTTCTGTTGTCACCTTGTTACCGGAGGTTTATAGTTTTCAAATCTCTTCTATTGTTGGTTCTCAGAATGAATTTCAAGCTCTTCTATCACCTGTGTTTCAAAATATGTAACTTCTTGCGTATCCATGTAGATTAAGTACATCAAATTTGACACAACATTTCTAACTAGAATTGATAACTAATTACTAGGACAACTTTCCCTATGAAGACTTAATCATGTTACTCTGTTGGAGGCTGACCTAGATCTGACTTGGATGAATAGCGCAGGAAAGGACAGAGTGTGGTGCATGGTTAATAAATTTTCCATAATGGTGGACACTTATTAGCTAATTTCCTCTCCAACGGGAAAATATTTTACGGAAATATGTCTGACAGGTGTATTATTTCTTACTTATTTTGGAAAATACATGTAGTACAGTGGATAAGACTCATAGAATGTGTGACCATCCCCCACCCCCACTGACCATAATTGGATTGAGTTGTCATGACATTATTGTCGCCACCCAACTAACATGCACTATTTATTTACTAGGAAAAAGAAAAAGAAATGGGAATGTAACTGACTATGCAACTGAATAATTATTATTGACTCTAAACCTACTTGTGGGCTTATCTCTGAGACCCTTTCAATTTGGTGACATGACTTTGGACTTGTGCAAATTTTTCAAGTGTGCATCGTTCACCCATCCTGGTAACGATATCTCGTCTAGTTGTGCTAGCTTTACTGCACCAAACTCTTTGTTCTCTGCAACCATCAATGGCCCCAACCAATGTATTTGTAGTTTGCCTGGAAATTTATGATATTTTCTTTCGTATAATATAACATGATCTCCCACCATGAAAGATTTCTTCTTAATGTGCCTGTCATGCCAAGCCTCTATAGAGCTATAACAAGGGTCTTTTTCACCTCTAGTTATGCTACATTAATAAGTCAATCCGGGAACACTTTGTTATTGCAAAGAGTAGCTCAATCCGAGGCTATTCGTCAGAGTAATGCTTCATAGTACAGTGTCTAGAAAATACAAGAGCAAACGGATGCTAACTATAACTAATTTGCGTTTAAAAGAAAAGAATCACACCAGGCAATTTAACAGTCAAGGGTGCGGAAGCGATAACCCATCCCTCTAGAATCTGATGGAAGGAAAATAGAGTATGGACCAAAGATCTGGGAGCTAAGCAGCGACTTGCTGACTCACTACAGCTTTAGACCTTCTCTCACACCAAAACAGTAAATGCAAGGAAATGGAACAGCAGAAAGTAAAATGGAACAACAAACGGAAAATGGAACAGCAAACCTGAAATGGAATAGCAGTAAATGGAACGGCAATAAATGGAACAGCAACTTAATAAACTAGAGCTCGCGAGCTAGAACTGAACTTACTCTATTGAACTAAACTCCATTCCACAATCAAATAACAATCTTCAAAAGCAATTCGAATGACCTTTACTTTATGAAGCGATATTCACAAATGAATTATGGAACAACATTTATCATATATACACAACACACTTATAGCAATCTGACGATTCAAGAGAAGATGACTATATAGAATAATATTACTTCCGGATTTCCATAAATAAGAGTTCAAGTGAATCCAATTCAGCAATATTCAATATGAAGGCTCTGTAACGGAAACAGTTGGCTTAACTAGTGAACATGTAATCAACTCTGAAAAGATTCATTAAAACAGAGTCACTTACACAAATTTCCTGAATGAAACCATCGATGAATTAGTCGTAACAGAGCATGGAATAGCATATGATAAATACATCAGATTACCAAACTATATAAACAATCCACACATAAACCAAATTATAATGATACAAAAGCAAGTGTCCTTCGGAGCCGGGCCCTTAGCTTCCAAGGATACACCGCCTTAGATTACTCCATACGCAGAGATGAAATAAAGCACCAAGTCTTTGGTATTAATGCATAAACAAAAGTACAGCAAAACAAGTCTTAACGAGACTCGATGATCAAAGTTCAAACTGAGACTTAAATTTACATATATGAAAAAGGTCTCTCGAGCTTAACACTGCTGCCCCTTTTTATAAGAATAATGGCGGAGGTATCTAGGTAGCAAAAATAAGCAAGACAGCGATCCCTCAGGATCAAAGATCCTGAGGGATTCGCCAAGCCGTTAATCCTTGATTTTCCTTCCCCTGCTCCGCCGATTCGATAATTCTTCTTTCTTTCCCAGGTCGTTCTGCTTTGATCCGCTTGATCTTGTTCGCATCGGGTTCCCTTCCAAAGGGACAGCAGTTACTCTTCCTTTGTCTTTTCCTATTAAACAGTAATCCTTCGTTTCCACCCTTTTCTGCATGGAAAAATAGCAATTATCAGTGATTAAGCTTTTCGTACTAATTCTCACATATTCTACTAAAAATGCTTTATCTCTTTAAGTTCATTATGCAGAAAGGGTTACAATTGCCACCGAAAAGTCACTAAATTGTTTGTCAAAAACATACCTTTCCAGAGCTCCACACACCCCCCTGCTTACCCTGTTTCATGCCCTCATCAAAACGTTATAGTTGATATGCAAAGCAGTAAGAGAGTAGGCCGGAGAGGGAATCTTGTGTGGAGGCCTACAACCGTGATGAGCAACCAAATCATCAAAAAACTGATTTGTTTGTCGTTCAGGCATTTCATACAAGGCCTGGTATCCGGGTGCAGGGTGCCAAATGATTAGACTACGAAATCAATACCCTAACCAGGATGGCCCTGCTTGCAAAATTCGCTCGCCATAAAGGCTCAATCGGCTGGCTGCCAGCTCAAAATTTTCATATCTGAATGGTTCCCTGAGCTGGATGTTTGGGTTCGAAATCTGATATTGGAATTTTGTAGCATCTGTAGCAAGGTCTTTAATAGTCAGAAAATATTCCAAATTTTGTCTGATTAAGTCCTCATGCATGGGTCCTAATGTCTCCATAACACCCGGGGTTCTTATAAGGTTCCTATGCGCTTTCCATAACAGTACTGGGTTTCTAGGCTCGGCTCTCACCCACAAGTCTAGACTATTTTCCTGTCTCTGAAAAGTGGTATAAGCCCTGAGCCATTTTAGCTGATTAACCCCGAAGGAAACAAAGGCTTGCAATTGTATGTCCCCAACGAAAGGGCCAGGATTTAAATCAGTTTCCTAGTCTAGCATGAGGTTATGCAAGTAAAATTTACATAATAATCTTTGGACCTTAATTCCATAATGCTTGCAACAATTTATGAAATCATTAAGAGTATTGATTTGTATAGGGGCACCTGCCCTGACAGCTTTTATCTTTAATCGTAAATATCATTCAAGCAAAAATAAAGCATAGTTTTTAGCAGGGGCCCTACAGGCTAGAACGTCATTATACAAGGAACACACAGTGTCCATCTGCCTAACAACAATATCTAATCGACGAGTTACCTTTGCAACCTTTTCCTGCTCCTTTTGCCAGCCTTCGAAGGCTTGGCTTGACTAATATTCCGAAGTTGTTGTTGCAACTCTTCATATTTCTCCTGGGGGACTGTTTGTTCCTTCAATTGTTCAGTTTCCTATTGAGCTTCCTTCATCATTTTATGCAAAGTTCTTGTTTTTGGATCCTTTTTCCATAAGGCCGTAGAGGCCAGGAGTTTTACCTGAACCTTTTTGTTATGCTGCTTAGAGTTCAGAACCCGGATCACCCCTGAGGGCGGTGCCTCTATTTGGATCTCCTTATTCTCCTTTTCTTTCTTGACATGAAAAAAAGGTTGATGTGGTTCCTCTGCTAATGGAACGGCAGTTTGTTCTTCAGTGGCAATTGGAACAGCAGTTTGTTCCTCATTGGCCATTGGAATAGCAGTTTTTTCCTCGGCGTCATTTGGAACGACTGCGGGTCTTCTAATCGGGTTTCGACCAACAGTGCGAGTGTAAGTCCCTCGACTTCTTGTTCGACAGGATTCTGCTGTAGCAGTCCTCTTCCTCTTCTGTGTGGTCCTTTGTATCCTCAGACTAGCTTTCAGAATGTGAATTTTCTGTCGGAGCCGGGCTATAGTGTTCAGCAGCCTCTGCTGTTTAGTCCTCAATTTCTTGATTTCCCTTGTCTTGGCAGAGGGTTTGGGCCTGGCCTTTAAATCTTCCCCTATGTCCAGCACGTCTTCCGGTGCTTCGGGAACAGATTGTTCACGGTTGGTATCCCTTATCTCTTCCTCATGAACGGGTGGATTTTCTTCTCCTTGGTTCTCTGCATGTGAATTCTCGAGTATTTCTTCCTCTAGCGGTCTATCGGGAGGACCTGCTGGGCTGGAGGGTTGGCCATATCCCCCCAAACTGGCCAGGATTGCGGCCAATTCTTCTTCGCCCACAGGGTCTCGCAGCGGGCTGCTTTCTGGCTGTATTACTTCCTCCTCCTAATTGTCCTGCTCAGTGACTGTCTTGGAGTGTTCAGCTTCGGAGTGCATTTCTCCATCCTTACCTCCTTCTCCGGCTTGTTCAGTCGCATCCCCAGATTGTCCAGCATTTTCATCAGAAGGTATTTCTTCTGGTTCCGGAGGTTCGTCTGTAATCTCAATTGGTTGGCTGGTGTTTCGAATCTTTTCCAGCCTCCCTCGCATCCGAGTTAGCCGAACTGATTTCCTTGGTTTTTACGGTTGTTCAGGTGTACAGGCAACAAGTTTCTCTGCTATCACTTCTCTGCATTTTTTTGGTCGCTCCGGTGTATCTGAAGGATGCTTTCGTTTCGGAGCGACACGTTTTCCAGCTGCCACTTTTCTGCGTTTCTCTGATTGTTCGGGCGTGCTGGAGGAAGTTTTAGGTTTGGAGGTGGTGCAATCAATCCCCCCTCAATCAATGCAATGAGCTCCTCCCAGCTGCTCTACTATTGAGTGAGACTATGGCTCACTATCAATCGAATCAATCCATGGTGGCTAACAACTGTGTCTACGTGCTGGGCCGTTTTCAGGCTTCGGGCCGCATCATGCAATAGCGAATTTAAAAGTGCAGGCATATTTACAAAACATTTTTCTTTTAAAACAGCTAAGAGTTTAAGATGGCGAGGTCTTACCACGTCCTTCCTTCCTTCGCAAGTAATGTAGCTCTGTATTATCTTTGCTAGTTCGGTCCAGGGTTCTCCTAACGTAGCTGGCAGAACTCCCTTCCCTTTCACTGTCAAGCTTTGGCCTTCGTCCTGAAAAATCTCCATAATCTTCTGTAGTCTTTCTTTTTTCAGCGTCCATACAGGTCCGGTGGCTGGTAGGCCTGAAACTTCTGCAATTACATCGCCAGTGACCAGTATCCGTCTTTCTCTTACTGTGGAGTAGTCTTCCTGCAAGTTTTGCAGAAATTCCAACGCCACTGTCTCGTTTGGTTCTTGCAGGCGATTGAAATAATTCAGCCATCCAGCCTTTTCCAGGATCTCCCGAGTAGCAGCAGAGGCTGTCAACTCCTGGGGCTCGCTTCGGACTACCTTACCTCCCATGGTTCTACTAGAATTTTTAATGGAACAGCAACTGCCTGAGCTGTTTTGGGATGCAGAGAAGGTGATTGTCGCAAAAAAAAACAGAGCATGCAGCAAAAATGGATTGTGGATGGCAACTTTGCGTAAAATAGACTTATCATACCGTTAAACCATGCCTTTCCTTCGTACACTATCTACCCCGAATGGTGTGGTGACACGTACCCCGTGGAGTAATGAGATTATCTTCCCCCCCACGATGTGATAGGCTGCCCCAGCCGTCAAATAGAGGAGCAGCAGCCATCATGTTACCAGTCATAAAGAACAGCATATAAAATTACGCCATGTTTTGGATTAACAACTAAATACCGAAATCGAGGCAAAAAGATGGATCGCGTTATACATAAGAGCTTTCATAATATGATGCGAGGCCGGGGGATGGGACGTTCGTCACTCGTACGAAGTCCCGAGGGGTCATTGTCAGTTCCTTTGCCATGATTGGTAGTAATGAGTATTCATGCGATATGTTAATCGGGGAATAAAATATGCATTATTCATAAGATAGAAGAAACAAAGAGGTATTAATATTATCCCTGCTGGTGTAACCATTTATGACTTCGATACCATTAACAGAGCTCTGCTACCAACAGGTGTCCATAACCTTGGCAGAGTTGTTTATTTCACCCATGGAACCATGATCCTGTATGTGTATAAAAATATTTTGTCAAAATACAAGCCATTATGCTGGCTTGGTAACCAGGTAGCCATAATGCCATTCACCAGGAAGGCGCAAAACGTGGGCAAGCCGGCTCGTGATGAGACCCCCTGTTCCAAGGTCTGCTTAGTTAGTGTACCTTTGGACCATATCCCTGGTATGGTGGCCATGTTGGGAATGCCACTTCGCTTCCAGCCTGATGATCATGGTAGGCTGGCTCTTGATGAGACCCCCTATCCTGCATTTAACAATAATTCACATTCGTCATCATTTTTTCTTTTTTTTCTTGTTTTTTCAGTACTTTTTCTTATATATTTACACATGAGGGTGGTTCAACACTCCTTAAGAGTGGGAATGGCGGAAGAAGTCTTGTCATCCCAACAGTAAAATCCTTTATTCTTATTCTTATGTAACAATCAAAGAAATTTTTTTTTAAGGAAATCGCCATGATAAAGATAACCAACCAGGGCAATGGGAATAAGTCAATGACCACGGGGATGAGAAGTAAGTATGTCCCCTCTCTTGTCCTCTTATCAATACTAGGCTCTATAAAGATAGCGATTTTATGATATGCTGACTTCGGCGTGTTGTAATTGATGCTCATTGCATAAGTGTATAACTGTTTCTTAAAGACTGGAAAGATGATGGGTGAAAAAACATCCTCAATATGAATCATTACTGAGACAAAGATATGACTATGGTGCCTTTTGAAAGAGAAGAATGCATGGAAGCAAATAGTTGGGATGCCGTTCTCCTAAGATCATGAGTGCTGTCTAAAAATAGTCAACTGCTGTTCCTTTTGGAAAGGAACAGCAAAAAGTCACAAATGTTGTCCCTTTTCGAAAAGGAACAGCAAAAACTCACAACTGCTGTTCCTTTGAAAAGGAACAGCAAAAACTCAAAACGTTGTTCCTTTAAAAAGGAACAGCAAAACTCAAACCAGCAAAACTCGAAATGTTGTTCCTTTTTTGAAAAAGGAACAGCAAAAACACGAACTGTTGTTCCTTTTGAAAAAGGAACAGCAAAAACACGAACTGTTGTTCCTTTTGAAAAAGGAACAGCAAAAACACGCACTGTTGTTCCTTTTGAAAAAGGAACAGCAAAAACTCGAACTGTTGTTCCTTTTGAAAAAGGAACAGCAAAAACTCGAAATGTTGTTCCTTTTGAAAAAGGAATAGCAAGAACACTAAGTGTTGTTCCTTTTGAAAAAGGAACAGCAAAAAACACCAAGTGTTGTTCCTTTTGAAAAAGGAACAGCAAAAACACCAAGTGTTGTTCCTTTTGGAAAAGGAACAACAAAAACACAGAATGTTGTTCCTTCTGAAAAAAAGGAACAGCAAAAACACACCACTGATGTTCCTTCTGGAAAAGGAACAACAGAAACTCAAAAATGTTGTTCCGTTTGAAAAAAAAGGAACAGCAAAAACATACTAACTGTAAAGAGCAATCAAAGAGATATTAAAAAAACGTATATACAAGAACTTATGTACAAGTCAAAAGAATGAGTTCCTTACTGAATTGTAGGTGAGGAAGATTTTACTTCCTCTCCTAAAATTTTCATGTCAGTATCTTGACGTAGCTGCTCACAGAAGGATTCCCGAGTGAGTGCCCTGCGATAGGGACGAACTCGATGGCCATTTACCTTGAATGCATATCCAGAGCCATCGATTGTAATGAGAGTAATGGTCCCATTATCATGTACTTTCTGGATTTCATATGGCCCCAGCCATCGAGTCTGCAGTTTCCCCGGGAAATCCTGAAACCGAGAGTCTTATAACAGAGCCCAGTCCCCTTCGTGAAAGACTTTGTTCTTGATAAGTGCATCATGCCATTTAGCTCTCTATTGTTGAATAAGTTTTGTATTCTGTAATGCAGAGAGCCTTATTTCGCCCAGTTCATTAATCTGCTGTAGTCGATTGATTTGCACCTCACTTAAATCTAGGCCAACTTCCTGTGCAGTTCGTAGGGTTTGGATTTCGAATTCTATGGGGAAAATAGGTTGTTTCCCAAACACTAATTGATAGGGTGAATAACCAGTGGTACTTCTCCAGGTGGTTCTATAGGCCCAGAGTGCTTCAGGTAGTCGGGTGGCCCAATCACGTCTATGTGAAGCAATAGTTTTTGCTAAAATTGATTCTATTACCTTATTGCTGCTCTCTACTTTCCCATTCGCCTCCGGGTGATATGGGGTAGTAATTTTGTGCTGGACGTGATAGTTGTTAAGTGTTGCAGCTAATTTTTTTCTGGAAAATTGAGGTCCTCCATCTGTAATTATTTCTCTCGGAAGGCCATATCGTACAAACATATGGAATAGGAACTGAACTACCGAATCTTTTGTAGCTCTAGGTAACGCTTCGGCTTCAACCCATTTGGTAACATATTCTGTGGCTACCAAGATATATGTTCTATGATTTGATGATGGGTTGATGGGTCCAACGAAGTCAAGAGCCCACCATTCAAATGGTTCAATGACCAATTGTGGCCTCAGAGGCATCTCGTCGGCTTGACCAGGTCGTCCTGCTCGCTGGCAACTGTCACAGGCTTGAACGAATTTCTTCGCATCCTTAAAAATTGTAGGCCAGTAGTATCCTGTCTGCAGTACTTTATGTGCTGTTCTTTTTTCTGCAAAGTGTCCCCCGCAAGGTCCGTTATGACAGGCTTTTAAGATGTCGAAAATTTCATCTTCTCGAATACATCTCCTGATTTGCATGTCTGCCCCTGTGTGGAACAAATAGCCCCCAATCCACAAAAATCGGGTACTTTTCTGAACAATCTGCTTACGTTCATTAGGGGTTAAGTGCTTTGGTAGTTTACCTGCTGCAAGGTAATTGGCAACATCAGCATACCAGGGTGTTTGTGCAGCAACAGCAAACAGGTGTTCATCTGGAAATTGGTCCTCTACTGCGGCTGCTTCAATTGGTTTTGGTATCCGTGAGAGAAAATCAGCTACAGGGTTTTCCTTGCCGGGTCTATCTTTGATCGTGATATCAAATTCCTGCAATAAGATCAACCATCTTGTTACTCTGGCATTTGTAACAGGCTTATTTGCTAAATATTTAATAGCAGAATGATCTGTATATAAAACAACGGGATAGCCTGTGATATAATGTCTAAATTTATTGACAACATGTATTACAGCAAGGAATTCTTTTTTGGTGACAGTGTAATTTAGTTCAGTAGGGGTTAAATTTTTGCTGATATAATAAATAGCATAAGGTTTTTTATCCTCCTCCTGTCCAAGGACTGCACCGATTGTTGTGTCTGAGGCATTAGATGAGATTTGGAATGGTAAATTCCAGTTTGGTCCTCGAAGGACTGGAGCTGTTGATACAAGCTTCTTTAAATCCTGGAAAGCGCGGTCACATTTCTCTGTCCACATGAAATCAAAATTACCCGTTAGTGCATATAAAGGTGCAGCAATGTGTGAATAATGTTCTATAAATCGTCTCTAATACCCAGAAAATCCAAGAAAGCTGCGTACCTCCGCCTGAGTAGTGGGGGTGGGAATAAGCAAAAGAATCTGAATTTTAGCCGGATCTACCTGAATGCCAGCTGCTGAGACGTAGTGCCCTAGAATGAGCCCTTCTGTCATCATCATGTAACACTTTTCGTGGCTTAAGCAGAGCCTGGTAGCAATGCAGCGTTGTAGGAATTTTTCTAGAGTGTCTAGAGCTGGATCAAAATCATCTCCATATGGTGTAAAGTCATCTATGTAGAATTCAAGCCCATCGTTTATTAAGTCTGCAAAGATGCTAAGAATGGCCCTTTGGAACGTGGCAGGGGCATTACATAGGCCAAAGGGTAGAACTCTATAGGCAAACGTTCCCCGAGGACAAGTAAAGGTAGTTTTGTCCTGGTCTTCAGGGGCAATCTGAATCTGATTGTATCCACTGAAGCCATCTAGGAAAGAAAAGAATTTCTTTCCTGCTAACGTGTCCAGTACTTGGTCTATAAATGGGAGGGGAAAATGGTATTTTTGTGTGGCTTTGTTTAGCTCTCTATAATCCACACAAATCCTCCATTTCCCATTCTTCTTGGGTACAACCACAAGTGGAGAGACCCACTTACTATCAGAAATAGGATAAATAAAATTAACATCTAAAAGCTTCTGAAGTTCTGCTTTCACAACATCTTTTAGATGGGGGTTGAGTCTTCTTTGCGGTTGACGGACAGGTATTGCATCTTTTTCTATGTAAATATGGTGGATGCACAATTGGGGATCAATCCCTTTCATATCAGGGTAGTCCCATGCAAATGCTTCTTGATATTTTCGTAACAGATGGATGAGTTTTATTTCTTGGTCCGGTGTAAGGTTGGCATTGATGTTTAGCGTTTTTCCTGGTTCAATTTCCACTACTCTACTATTAGCAACAGAAGTCACAGGTATCGTTTGGTCATGTGTATCTTTCAAGGGGTCTTCTTCCAGTTCGTTCTAGAATGCAGCTTCTATCATAAAACACTGTGCATGAGGTCTAGATTCAATTTTACTAACGAAGTTATTGATGGCATCATCTTTTGTTTTATCTTTAAAGTCTAGAGCCTCCAGTATAGTCAATGGTGATCTGATATTGTCAGTAAGGTATGATACAGGGTGCTGGTTAGTTTTTATCGTCGTAAGACTTGGCTGAGCTGGAGGATATAGGACTAGATTTTTGATATTTGGTCCTCTGGTTATTGTCATATTCCCCTGCCGACAACCAATGTACGCATCGGCAGTGGCCAGCCAAGGTCTACCTAAAATTAGAGGGTGTCCATCCAGTCGGGTTTTTGGATTAATTACCAGGAAGTCAGTCGGGTATTCCCAAGAATCTACAGAGACCATGACGTCGTATAGAGTTCCTTCTGGTCGTACTACAGATCGGTCAGCCAATTCTAACAAAGTAGAAGTGGGTTCTACAGATGTAATCCCAAGCTTTTGGCACGTAGAGGTTGTCAAAATATTAATTGCAGCTCCTAAATCAACTAAAGCATTAGTCAAAGTCTGTCCATGGATTTGAACAGTTACTATTGGGTTTCCCGGATCTTCATATTTAATGGGTATTCCTGATAACAAGTCAGATAAAGTACCGACTACTTGGACTCTAGGGTTAGTGGTTGGATTCCTCCTCGATTTCTTTATGCACAATTCTTTTATAGTTTTTGCGTAAATATGGATGTCTTGAATGGCTTAGAGGAATGGAATTCTTATGTACATATTTTGTAACTCCCCCAGAATGTCAAAGTCTGGATGTTGTACAGGTCGTGGTATGACTAATCGTTTTGGGAAGGGAGGAGAGGGTGTATTTTCTTGATGAGTCTGCTCCTCCTCTCGCTGTAACGGTTGTTCTGTTGGTAACTGAT
The DNA here is from genome assembly GCA_031772625.1 of Pinus tabuliformis. NCBI lineage: Eukaryota > Viridiplantae > Streptophyta > Pinopsida > Pinales > Pinaceae > Pinus > Pinus tabuliformis. The sequence continues at coordinate 1,269,191,236 of CM062807.1, read as the reverse complement.
CTTCAATGTGAACTGTTTTATCTCCCTCTGTTTCTATTATACGCCCAGATCTTAACTGAAGGTCATTGCACTCCTTTAGTTTAGGTCCGATTTCTGCTGATTCTATAATTTGGAAGGATTGAACCGGTCTATTATTAGGATTAGTATTGGGCTGGGCTGGGAGTTGTGGCCTTAGATTGGACTGGGGATTTTGTTGCAAAGTTGGCAGAGTCGGTTGAGGGAGCGGAATGGTTCCTGTCGGCTGATATGTCGATCTTGGCCAATTTGTCTGCCAGGGTGAACTTTGTGAAGTAGGGGGGGTCCATTGCGGAGGGTATGAGCTATTCTGCCAATATGGTGGGGTGTAAGGAGAATTCGGCCAACCAAATTGGCTCGGGTGATTCATCCATGGATTTGGAGAAGGAAATGGTTGTGATGACCAGTTCGGAAATGGGGATTGGTTTTGCCACATGCTATATTGTTGAGCGTTATATTGTGGAGGCTGAAAAGAAGAGGTTGGGTCTGAAAACATACCTGATTGCCTTGATTGCCATTGGCGACGCTGGTTAACGAAGTATGCTGATTCTAGTTCTTCTTCTGCTTCCTTATATACTGCCTTCAATCCAGGAAGTGAGGGGCAACTTTCAGTAAGATGATCCTTTGTACAGATAGCACATGCTTGAGCTGCATCCAGTGGACATTCCTTGTGGCTATGTTTTCTTCTACATCGGGGGCAGAAGATCGCCAAATTATGTTCTGCCTCAATCTGCTTCTGTTTAGCCTGCACAATATCAAGTTGTGTAGTTAATGTCCCCAGAATATCAGTTTTAAAATTTTCTAATAAATTGCCAAGTTCTACGCGTGTTACTCCTTCTGTTGGTGTTTTGTTATCTCTAACAAACCGATCATATTCTGCTGGTTTTATCCTTGTGCTGCCTCTCGAACTTCTGATACATAGATCAATGATGTCAGCAAAATTTTCTTGATAAATATCCCCTTTTCCCATGATATTTAGTGTTCCGATCCAGTGCTCTTTCATGCCTCTGATTAATGCAGTTTTTAACACATTATCAAGCAATGGTAATGATGCATAAGGCGACCTTTGTAAATTATACTGAAAACGTTCTACATATTCTTCTAATGTTTCATTCGGTCTAGCTATCATTTGGAATATTTCGTCTTTCAATTCTCTAGACCTACAGTAGTCTTGATATTTCTTTAGAAAAGATTCCTTCATCTGCTCCCAGTTATTTATAACCCCACCACCTAAACCCATAAACCATCTTAAGGCTGCTCCTTTCAAAGTGGAGGGGAACAACTTTAATTTCTGGGGGTCAGTGGTGTAATCATATCCCCTGCATAATACATCAAATTCAAATAAGAATGCATCTGGGTCTTCTGATGTCAGTCCATGAAATGTAGGAATGTGTTGAAGGGGAATTGCTTTCATAGGAGCATTTGCTGCAGAATCCACTATAGGATATTGTAATGTAGAAGTTTGAGTATTGGGCTGGTTCTGCGCCATAGGATCGAATATGTGCCAATAACCTTCCGGGATTTCTAAAAGAGTGTTCTTAGGCTGAGAAGGTGCGGTTTTGGTTGTCTTAATAGCACTTCCTTTGTCCGGAATAATGAGAGCACCTGTTACTTGAGGAGATTGAATCCCTTCAATGATTTTTACAGCGCTTCCTTTATCTGGGCTTTCTAATGGATGGATTACCCTAAGAGATCTTGGCTCTTCAACTTCTCCTGTTTCCCCTTCTCCTTCACAAAGATTGCTTAGATTCCCTTCCTGCAGTCGTTCTGGAATAGAATTTTCAATTTCTTGAAAGTCCTGTTCATCAGTCTGACTATGCACCTCAGTGAAGGCTACAGATGGTGATCCTGTGGCCTCAAGGGAACCAGTAGGCTGTTTGGAATTGGTTCTTCTGAGACCTACTGATGGCTGAGATTCAGTTTTCTTATAAATTTCGTCTATGAAGGTTGTTCGGCCAAGGGTTACCGGCCCTTTGGCTTTTTCGAGTTTGAATGGAGGTTTGATAATTTTCTCTAGCTTTTTCTGCTTAGTCATGCATTCTATAAACTACCAAATTCTATTCAACCCACTATTCTGCTAGGAAAGCAGACGGTGGAGCAGGGCTTTTACATGCTCCGTACGAAAGTTCTTACCTTCCGTTTTTAAAATCCAACTCTCCCCTAGCAGACTCGTACACTACCCTGTAAAAGACAAATGGCTGTACTCTTTCCCCGGCAACGGCGCCAAAATGTAGAGCTGTAACAAGGGTCTTTTTCACCTCTATTTATGCTACATTAATAATTCAATCCGGGAACGCTTTGTTATTGCAAAGAGTAGCTCAATCCGAGGCTATTCGTCAGAGTAATGCTTCATAGTACAGTGTCTAGAAAATACAAGAGTAAACGGATGCTAACTATAACTAATTTGCGTTTAAAAGAAAAGAATCACACCAAGCAATTTATCAGTCAAGGGTGCGGAAGCGATAACCCATCCCTCTAGAAACTGATGGAAGGAAAATAGAGTATGGACCAAAGATCTGGGAGCTAAGCAGCAACTTGTTGACTCACTACAGCTTTAGACCTTCTCTCACACCAAAACAGTAAATGCAAGGAAATGGAACAGCAGAAAGTAAAATGGAACAGCAAACGGAAAATGGAACAGCAAACCTGAAATGGAATAGCAGTAAATGGAACGGCAATAAATGGAACATCAACTTAATAAACTAGAGCTCGCGAGCTAGAACTGAACTTACTCTATTGAACTAAACTCCATTCCGCAATCAAATAACAATCTTCAAAAGCAATTCGAATGACCTTTACTTTATGAAGCGATATTCACAAATAAATTATGGAACAACATTTATCATATATACACAACACACTTATAGCAATCTGACGATTCAAGAGAAGATGACTATATAGAATAATATTACTTCCGGATTTCCATAAATAAGAGTTCAAGTGAATCCAATTCAGCAATATTCAATATGAAGGCTCTGTAACGGAAACAGTTGGCTTAACTAGTGAACATGCAATCAACTCTGAAAAGATTCATTAAAACAGAGTCACTTACACAAATTTCCTGAATGAAACCATCGATGAATTAGTCGTAACAGAGCATGGAACAGCATATGATAAATACATCAGATTACCAAACTATATAAACAATCCACACAGAAACCAAATTATAATGATACAAAAGCAAGTGTCCTTTGGAGCCGGGCCCTTAGCTTCCAAGGATACACCGCCTTAGATTACTCCAAACGCAGAGATGAAATAAAGCACCAAGTCTTTGGTATTAATGCATCAACAAAAGTACAGCAAAACAAGTCTTAACGAGACTCGATGATCAAAGTTCAAACTGAGACTTAAATTTACATATATGAAAAAGGTCTCTCGAGCTTAACACTGCTGCCCCTTTTTATAAGAGTAATGGCAGAGGTATCTAGGTAGCAAAAATAAGCAAGACAGCGATCCCTCAGGATCAAAGATCCTGAGGGATTCGCCAAGCCGTTAATCCTTGATTTTCCTTCCCCTTCTCCGCCGATTCGATAATTCTTCTTTCTTTCCCGGGTCGTTCTGCTTCGATCCACTTGATCTCGTTCGCATCCGGTTCCCTTCCAAAGGGACAGCAGTTACTCTTCCTTTGTCTTTTCCTCTTAAACAGTAATCCTTCGTTTCCACCCTTTTTTGCATGGAAAAATAGCAATTATCAGTGATTAAGCTTTTCGTACTAATTCTCACATATTTTACTAAAAATTCTTTATCTCTTTAAGTTCATTATGCAGAAAGGGTTACAATTGCCATCGAAAAGTCACTAAATTATTTGTCAAAAACATACCTTTCCAGAGCTCCACAGCCTTCTATCCCCATTGTTCGACTGATTAGTGGAATTCAACTAAAAATCTTGATTCATCCAACTCCATTAATTCTTCCAAACTCTCTTTTAAGGATGCTTCATTTGTCATTTTAGTGGCCTAAGAAATGAATATTCTTGGGACAATGAATTTCATTGGTACTACTTCTTCTTGCCCATATACTAATTGGAATGACTTTTTCTTGTGTGTTTGCTTTACCATTGTTCTATAAGCCCACAATGTGCCTGGCACCCGCTCATCCCAGTCATCTCGATTTGCTAATAAAATATTTATCAGACCCTTCTTGAGTATAATATTGAAGGCTTCGATCATTCCATTGGCTTGAGGATGGTAAGAGCTGCTCTTGTGATGTTGAATCAAAAAATTCTTCAAGAGAGAGGCGATAGTTTCATTTATGAAATGAGTCCCTTGATCACTGGTTAGGCTCTTCGAACATCCAAATCTGGATATTATGCTTTTGAAGATGAATCCTTTTGCTATGTTAGTTATACAGTCCTTTAATGGTGTTGCCTTTGCCCACAAAGTGAGGTAGTCTGTAGTTGTGATAATGTATCTGGGATGGGAATGACGTTATGGCAGCATAATTGGGCCAATAAAGTATGCTTCCCATTTCTTGAAAAGTTGTATTGTGTGTACCAAATTTAAAGGAAATTCATCTCAAGGTGATGGCTTTCCAACTATTTTCAGGAAAATTAGTATTTCTAAGAAATGTTAACCCTCTAGGTTTGGTAGTTAACCTAGAAACAACAGTTAAAACAATTCACTAATTTTCCTATGAATGACAGATAAGAGAAAGATTATAAGGGACCAACCTGTAACTTCCGCTTGATTCATCGCTTGATCTCTCTCTCCTTTGGCCAATCTTGTTGCTCCTCCCCATACGTAACACGCTTGGAGAGTACCTACGCAATTACAGAAACAAAGACCCGTCAAAGCATAATGATCCATAATTCATAAACATCATAGAATCGAAAGTATGATAAACATATGAATGCATTGATAGATTACACAAACATAGGGGGAAAATATTGAAAAGCTTTATTAATAGAAAGAAGGATTACAACCCATAAGTTCGATCTAGCACCATCCTCCCAGCTTCAAACCTTCTTCACCTCATGAACAACAATAAATACCGACAATAACACAATACTTTTGCCTCAATACTAAAACCATCAACACCTCCTTTCAACTCAGAATTATTCAGCCTTTTTTAGATCTCTTGGATGAGGGATCCATTTATAGATGAGTGAAGGAGATTGAGTCATCAATGATGATTATGAATGCCTTTCTATTTTTAGGAATTGGTTCCATGAAAGAGGGGAATAGGAGGTGGATGTTTCCTAATTCCTTTAGTCATCCTTGGGCGAACTCAGAGGGGCAGGTGGCACTGGAGAAGATTCTAGAGGTTTCCATGAGTAACTTATTCTTCAAACTCTCTTGGAATTTTGTCTAAGCTCGACCATCGCACCCTAAAGAGGGCCTAAATGTGATGCATAGCACTTGGACAGTGTGGAACCTGCTATGCATATCACCCTAACATAGGGCTTCCTGCAATGATTTCTTTGGAGGCACTTTTTGGATGAATTTTGTGATGGAACTTGTGGGAAATGAGGCATTCAGAGGACTAGGTTTCTTTAGGGCATAAAACAACCATATTAGGGGTTAATGAACCCTAATAACATCGACATATGAGTTGGGGTTGATGTGCCCAAATAATTCTGTAATAGTTGCCCCCTAAAGCATGAGGTCGTAAATATCTATGTCGATGAAATGCTTTATCATGAGGATCGAAAGTCTCGAACTGGAAGGTGAACTGCATCAATTACAATACAATACATCATGATAATTTTGATTTTCTCATGAACTATATGAGGGAGGCATTCCCATGCTCAGCTTATAAACTTTTGTTACATGTACACAGATTAGATAGCCGTCCACAGATATAGACTTGTGATCCATGATTAGGATGACCATCTGTGTAAAGCCTTGGTACATTTGATTTGGTATTCCTGAATATAGCGCAGCCTGGATGGATGAAACTAGATTTGAGGTCTTCAATCCCATTCAATATTCACTCAATGTACAAGTCTACCCATGTGAATAGATGTTTTGAGGTCAAACATAGAGAGACATCGCCTAATTACATCCAATAATGTAAGTTGTTAACAGGTGCAAGAGGGATCACCGATAACAATGATGATTCTCAAGGTACTACAATACATTTTGTATGATGTGAATGAATGATTCGATGTCGAACACCATACAAAATCTTTTGGTCAAAGGCCATTGATGTCAACCTATCGCCGGAAGCGAGAAACTTGTCGTTTGATGAATGCAAGCTTCAAAGCACTGGAAAGGTGTTTCTAAGTCAACTTCTTGGATAATGAGCTGATGCCGACAAGAAGTGACTTGTCGTAGGAGGGCCTTGATGTTTCCCACATCTATGACACAAAACGATGTAAATGATTTTTGGAGATGAAAATCGACTGACAACACAAGGTTCAAGAATGGCAGTCATGAAAATAAAGGTTTGTAGTATTGCAACGGATGAAGCTTTAACTGGATGACTTTTCTTAAACATATCGGCGACACTGAGATGAATTGGTAGTGTTGACCCAAAACAAAAGTGATGGATGGTGTGATAGACCAACGGTATGATAACCATCAAACGAAATGACCCAACCCAACTTAATCATAGAGATGAAGTGAAAGTGTCATGTTCAAGAGCGACTCGCTACCATAAGTTTTCAAGATTTTTCCCATTTTCCCTAGTCATTGCTAACTTTATTTTTATCAAGATTGAGGAGGATAACATGTGCTTGGTTTACATCCCTATAATCGATGCACACTCGAATTGTCCCTTGTTTTTTCATCACTGGAACAATATTAGATACCCAATCAGTGAGAGGTATAGGGAAAATGAAGCCAGCACGCAAAAATTTTTCAACCTCTGCTTTAATAGCAGTGGCTTTCTTAGGATGAACAGGTCGAAGTCGTTGTCATACTAGTTTGAAATCAAGATGGATTTTAATCTCATGTTCAACAATGCTTGATTCAATGCCCAGCACTTCCTCGTAAGACCATGCAAAGGCATCTTGAAATTCGCGGAAAAGGGCAGTAATTTTCTAGTTCCAATGGAGAACAAGATTTTCCGACATGAATATTTTCTACAATGTTAGGCTTGGTCGAAATGTTTATAGAAATATTTTATTCTATGTTAGACAGGTTACGCTTGGAATCTACAGTATTTAAAAAATTCAACAAGAAATCAATGATTGATGGGTGATTGAGTTCATTTGAATAATCTTCATTGTCATCTTGAAGGTGGGAACGATGTTGATAATCTTCCCATGACATCTCTCCTATCATCATTGATTGGACGATTCCTTCATTCGTAGAATGTATACGCGAAAAAGGATCCAAAGAGGTGCCATATTCTAAAGACCTATCTACCCATACAACTATTGAGTGTGGATTATGGTTTGTCGCACAAGCCCAATAAATTGATTGCTATAATGATTCGATGGGGCTTGGTGGCATCGCATTGCGATAATCATCACTTTCAAACTGGCTGGGATTCTTCTCAAAATCAGATGGTGTAGAAGAAATCATGTGGCAGGTCTCCACTGTTTCCGCTTCCGCGAAACCAGATGGTGACGAGAGGGTAAAAGTACCCATCAAGGAAGGATATTTTAGGAGACACTCCAACATTTTGAAGTATTGTGAGTTTCCATGTATCAGTGGAATGCTTCATGTAGCCTGTGAACTATTAGCAAAGAAGGCTAGCTGATCGATGACTGTGATTCCACCTTTGAAGGGAAATGCAATCGTTTGAAAGTATGTGGAAACAACAGCAGCCATAGTGTATACCCAAGGCCTTCCCAGTAAAATGTTGTAATCAAGGAGTCCATCAACGACCTCAACTTCAACATTTACTGTTTTGCCCCCTAGTTCCACTTGAAAATTACTCAAAATCCCATATGGAGTGTATGTTCTTCCATAGAAAGCCTTTAATGTAGTTGGTGATTGTGACAAGGGTGGTGAACCAAGAGTTTTCCAGCAGCTCATAGACATAATGCAAGTAGATGCCCCCTCATCAATAATAGTTCGGTGAACATTTTTATTGAGAGATTTTACTTGTATTAGGAAGGCTAGTTGCGCTGGTAACTGTGGTGTATATCCTGTATGGTTGAAAAAAACAAGATTATAATCCGTAGGGTCGATTCCACCTATTACTGACAATAAAGCTTGTTTTTGGGAGGGACAGTTTTGCAACACCTTGAGTGTCGACATAGCGGAAGGTGATTGAGCCAGATCTTCTACTATGTTATAGTTTTGAGCTGCTCGAGCACAAGGATTGAATGTTGATTTGTGTACAACTCCCTTTGGTGGCTTTATTGTTAATTTAGGTATAACTGATGGAACAACTACTGGTGAAGTCGTGGTCAACGTACTAGGTTGATCAATAGCTTGGTTATTCAAAGATGATGGATTTCCATAATCTTTATTCCTTGTCGACACCAAAACATCATTATGTGTATTTGCGATGGACAACATAAGTACTTGGGATGTGGAAGCATTATCAATGGCAACCAAATGTGTTTCTGGGGTTGGAAACGGATCTATCAACACTGCTGAGGTATTCAAAGCCTTTAGAAGTTTAGAGACCTCAGATCGATGTGGACAATCTCTTGTAAAATGCTCGTCATTACATATCAGACATGGATAATGAGGTTTCCTAGCTGTAGTAGGGGATTCAAATGATTTTTCAAGAGTGGGATTCTCCTGTTTCTTCTTGTTATTCTTCCCCTTTTTCTTACCTCCTGGTTTCTTTGGATTTTTTCCTTTGTCAGATGACACAGCATTAATCTCCAAGGCAAGAGTGTTTTCTGGTTGATTTGCATTTTGATTGGAAATAGCAAGAGTTTGACCAAATGGTGCTCTTGCCATTTATGTGCTTGAGTAAAAAATCATGCCGTCACTAGCATGAGAGTCCCTACTCGATTTTAGAGGTGGTGGAACGGTGAAAGCTGGTCTAGGTGCATCAAGAATTTTATCAAAGAGCATGCCTGATTGTGTGTAAATCAGATCCAAATATTGGTCACGAGCAATAACTTGCTCCTCTATGATAGCTCCTCCTTTTGCCACATCCTCAGTGATTGATGGCAGCAAGGACATTAGCTAAAATCTGATCAGGAACATATGTCTTGACCATTCGACGATGACACCGCCACTCATGAATATGATCTGATAGATCAGTGGAGGTAGTCTATTTAAAGTTGGTCAAGGTTTCTGTTCCAGTCTCGTACCTGATAGGTAACTGAAAATGGGTCAGAAATGTAGTGGCTAGAATGGTGAAGTTATCAAAATAAGCTCTAGGTAATTCAATATACCATTTAGCAACTGGACCAGTAAGTGTTCTTTGAAAAATACAAAACCTGATCGAATCATCATTTAGAGTGTTGGATGAACACCATAGATGAAAATTCATTACATGATTCGATGGGTCTTCTCCTGGATTTCCATTAAACTTTGGAATGTCAGATGGCAATTTATGTGGAATCGCCAGCCACCAAGGCACATATGCAATTGGATCATTAGTGAGCCGGTTTAAATCTGGTAGTTCTAAAGTTGCTACAAATGGAAACTATCAATTCAAGTTAGGTAGAGCATACCCGGGATAGGATGGAATCGCTTGTGCAATAGCTCTTTGCATACCAGCGTAGGGCATCTGCATTTGGTAACCTTGGTAAGGTTATTGGACATAACGAGTATAAGGCGGTCGTTGATAACCAATTTGGAAATGTGGTTGTCCATAACCTACAAAGCCTTATTGCCCAGATCCTTGGTAAGTTTGATATTGACCAAAACCAGTTTGAGCTTGTGAACCAAGTCCAAATTGGGGTTGGGACTGCTGGAATTGAGGTTGCTGAAATTGCGACAGCCACAGTTGTTGAACCGACTGTTGCTACCCAGTATTGAAATATTGACTAAGCTGTGGATCAATTGTACCAATATACGCCTGGGTCATTCCGGATAAAGTTACATTGACCTGAGGTTGTTTTTGAGCTCCAAAAACAAGTGGTTGTTGCATAACAACTTGGGAAACTTGAACCTCTTGCCTTGAAACTTGAGGTTGCAAGGAAGAAGGATCAATTTGTACTGGTTGAGATGCAACCTTTTGAGCTTGCGACCGTGGCACAGTAGTAACAACAGGTGTAGTGGGAATATTAGACACAGCTTGCACTAGTTGTGTTGGATACACCAGCCTTGGTTGATCTGGCAGTATTGGTTTCCATTGACAAAATCTAACTCCAGTTTGACCTGAATACTGTGGGAAATTACCATATGGTTGTCCCCCGGAAAAAAGAGGAAACAGTGAGTAAGCATATTGCTCTCCATATGGTGGCAACCCATTGTTTAATGGATACATCGATATTTGATAATTGGATTACCCAAATTGATACTGATGTGCAGGATCAAATTGTTGAGTTCCCGTGTGAGAAAAACCAGGTAAAATTTTAGACGAGTAAATGGGTGTTGACCATGGTGCAGAAGCAACCCCTGAGTGGATTCCAGACAGGGATTAGTAACCAACCGGAACGGATGATTCACCGTATAAGTGTGACTCAGGTGTGGTAGAAAACATAGAAGGAGTGACAACAGAAGATTCTGCTGTTGCTGCATCAAATGATACAGTCTTGGATGTTGATGGTTGTTCAGACATAGTTAACCGACCCAAAAGATGTCCTAAATATTCGATGGGAACTTGTGACAAAGTAGGATTAAATGAAGCAAAGTAATCAGGAGTAGCAGGATAAAGATTAATTCCAGTTCCAAAATGAAACAGGGTGCCAGATGTGGAATCCTCTATTATCTCCTTTATATCAATCAAACCAGGTGGAATAGGTTGACCGTCAGGTCCGTAAAATATTTCTGGTGTTGAAGAAGGTGTAGTTTCTACAGTGATTGATGTCGAAGGGGTAACAACTTCTAAATGCTGAAATTCAAAGTCCAGATGTTCAAGTAATTGAACGACAATTTCAAAGGGAGGTTCTTGAACAACTCCTGGTTTAGATGCAACCTCAGTTTGAACTGGGATAGGTTCCGGACCAACTCCTGATGGAGTTGTTTCAGGTTCAGAAGCACTTCTTGGTTGAACAATTTCAAATTGAGGATCAATTTTTTGTTGGAAAACCTCAGTTAATGTTACACTAGGATCAGTACTAATGTCCTCAGGTAACTGTGAAGCTTCCTCTTTAGAGATGGATGTACCAAAAATCATTGGAGTAACTGGAATCTCTAAAGTTGTTGAAACAAAATGTCCCAAACAACCTAAATGAAGAACTAGGAGTTCCTGATGTAGAAGACTCAGTTAAATGAGACCGCTTTGTCTGAATTGGTTTCGCTTCGGGAGGCAAAGATGGTTGACTTGCTATTCTTCATGAATGACGGGGTTTGGATTGACTTTCTTCCACGATTGCGGATTACTTTATCAACTTAAAACTCAACTAAGGGAAAAGGATGTTATTCGTAGACAATTAATTTTAACGGCACTTGGAGACAACTTCGCTTTTTCAGTTTTAAAGACTCGAGAAAAAGCAAAAGATGACTCTAGTCGCCTTCGATTTTTAATGAGCCTGAAAGGACAAGTGCTCAGATGATCCTTTTAATTTTAGAGAGTTGAAAAGGAATGAAAGTGACTACTCTGGAGACTCTAAAAAAGAGGGTTTACCAGACAAATCACAAAACTACAATATACACCTTGGTGATAAATGAAAGAGAAATTACTAAGGACTTTACATACGGCAGTCAATCTCCCCGAATGTTGTGTTCAGTGCATTGTGATCAGTAAGGCGGCAGACTCGGCTTCCTAGGGATTAAGGATTTCAACCTATTGGGGTCTCCCACTATATACGCGATGGTACAGGGGAACACAAATCTGTACTAGCACTTATCATATCAAAGAGGAGGAATCACCCAACCTTCATTGAAAACAACAGCCACTAGGTTTAAAGACGTCGGAACACGTCTCTAGCCTAGACCTCTAGATGTGTTGCATTAAATTCCAAAGCATTGTTAAGTTAATTGAGGTTCATTTTAAGTTGATCTTGCTTAAAAATTTTCCTTTGAGGGTTCACCACGAAATGTGTTCTGAAATTCCTAAAGATGCATGTAGAATGATAAGCACTCTTTCTATTTATTTTCAACAATGAAAATCCTAACTACAAGGGATAGAGCATAGAAGTACTTTTGAGCAAACATCAAAGAGCACACACTAGTGTAATTCCCTAAATCACTCTTTTGAGCACACCAACCAAAATTCTAAAATGAAAATGCATGTATTTTTTTCAACCTCCCTTAATGTGAATGATACACCAAGGGAATCTAAATGCAGCAAAGATTCAAAATGTTTCACACAAAATGGTGATTTACGACAATTTTTCTTCTAACGGAAAAAGGAATATTAAACGGCACTTTCAAGTTTGAAGAAATAACACTTTTCGACACTTTGAATGAAATCAAATCAAATACACAAAATAGATTAATCCATCAACTATGAAGGAGGAGTTTTTACGATACTTCACTTTTTCAACGAAAATTAAAGACTTTACGACACTTTTCTATCAAAACGGCAATCGATCAACACTATTTTTTGACAATGGTTGAAATGAAAAAAAAATACATAAAGACATTTACCAATCATAATCTAAACAGGGCTGAATTAAGTGGTGAAAGTTGGGTTCAGTGATGAGACATCATTCATGTTCAGTAAGCAATCAAACAAAGATGAAAACTGGTCAAAAACATCAATTCCTAGATGGGAAAATTGAGCTTTAGTTAATCATCGTAGGATGTAGTGATAGACAGTGCGATGCATAACACTTTGTCCATTCATGAACTGATATGTATAGCAGGTCATAGTTAAGGATAGTGCGATGATCACAGGGAGTGATTCTGAGGATGTTTTTTGCTCAAATTTGATTCAATTTTCAGTGGATTAAGCTTGACTTCAATGAACAACTGAAAGTAAAGTGTGGTGGAATGTTCTAAAAGGCTACTAAGCTACCAAAAAGGGAAAAAACTTTCCCTAGTGGAGTCACCAATTTGTTTTTGGGAAAATTAGTATTTCTAAGAAATGCTAACCCTCTAAGTTTGGTAGTTAACCTAGAAACAACAGTTAAAACAATTCACTATTTTTCTATGAACGACAGATAAGAGAAATATTATAAGGGACAAATCTATAACTTCCACTTGATTCCTCACTTGATCTCTCTCTCCTTTGGTCAATCTTGTTGCTCCTCCCCGTACTTAACACACTTGGAGAGTACCTACGCAATTACAGAAACAAAGACCCGTCAAAGCATAATGATCCATAATTCATAAACATCATAGAATTTAAAGTATGATAAACATATGAATGCATTGATAGATTACACAAACATAGGGGAAAAATCTTGAAAAGATTTATTAATAGAAAGAAGGATTACAACCCATAAGTTCGATCCAATGCCATCCTCCCAACTTCAAACCTTCTTCACCTCATGAACAGCAAGAAATACCAGCAATAACACAATACTTTTGCCTCAATACTAAAATCATCAGCACCTCCTTTCAACTCATAATTTTTAAGCCTTTTTTAGATCTCTTGGATGAGGGATCCATTTATAGATGAGTGAAGAAGGTTGAGTCATCAATGATGATGATGAATGCCTTTCTATTTTTAGGAATTGGTTCCATGAAAGAGGGGAGTAGGAGGTGGATGTTTCCTAATTCCTTTAGTCATCCTTGGGTGAACTCAAAGGGGCAAGTGGCACTGGAGAAGCTTCTAGAGGTTTCCATGAGTAACTGATTCTTCAAACTCTCCCGGAATTTTGTCTAAGCTCGACCATCACACCCTAAATAGGGCCTAAATGTGATGCATAGCACTTGGACAGTGTGGCACCTGCTATGCATAGCACCCTAACACAGGGCTTCCTGCAATGATTTCTTTAGAGGCACTTTTTGGATGAATTTTGTGATGGAACTTGTGGGAAATGAGGCATTCAGAAGACTAGGTTTCTTTAGGGCATAAAAAAACCATATTAGGGGTTGATAAACCCTAATAACATTGACATATGAGTTTGGGTTGATGTGCCCAAATAAGTCTGTAACACCAACTCTCTGACAAACATCACATCCCTTTGCATACTCCTTAGCATCCTTGTGGAAGGTAGGCCACCACAACCCACCTTGCAATATTTTCCTTGTTGTAGCTTTTCCCCCAACAGGGCCCCCCACAACCCCATCATGGCATTCCCACAGCACGTCTTGCCTCTCGTGTTGAAGGAGGCAACATTGTAGAACTTGATCAAGTCCCATTTTGTATAGATGTCCTACAATTAGTTGACAATTTTTCGTTCTTACTATTAGTTTCATTTTATACATCATTGTGTATCCTTCTAGGTAGTGTCTTTTTGCTAATAAAACAACAATCTAAGTCAGATAATCTAGTATGGCCTCTATTTAGAACAAGTCAACATCTAGTAATTGGTCTTCTAGTGGTCCTTCATTCTCTCCTGACTCCAACCTTAACAGGTGGTGTGGCCCCACACTTAACCTTCCCGAATTGATAACAACTTTAAATGTGAACTCTTGGAATAGTAATAACCATCGACTAGTCCTTCCTTCCAGTACTAACATTTTTACCACATATTTCAAAGTTGAATGGTCCGTGAAGAACTTGAATGGTGCTCCCAGTAGATAGTGCCTGAATTTTTGTAAGGAGTAGACTATGGCCAATGCTTCTCTTTCTGTTGTGGTGTAGTTATTCTTTGTTCTTGGCAATTTCTTAATGACGAAGTAAATTGGGTGGTCTAGATTCCTTTCTACGGGATGCACCAGTACAACTCGTAGAGCAATTCTTGATGCATCAATGTTTACATGGAAATGTTTATTCTAGTTTGGATATACTAGGATGGGAGAACTCACTATTTTTTCCTTTAATTTGTTTAGCACAACTTGAAAAGCCTTCATTCACTTGAAGGCTTATGTATTCTTTAATAGTCTCTCCATGGAAGTAGTAATCAAGGTATAGTTCCGGATGAACTGAAGATAATATCCTGTGTGGCCTATTGTTCATCGCAGTTTCATTACATTATTTGACGGATCCATATTTACTATTTCCACAAATTTTGTAGGATCTACACAAACGCCATCCTTGCAAACAATATGGCCCAACAATGTTCCAAATGGAACTACAAATATGCATTTTTTCAGATTTAAAGAGATTTGCAGTTGTATGCACCGCTCAAACATCACTCGAAGGAAACTGGCATGTTTCTTTAGCATGTTGTATATTGCCAATCATCCATGTATACTTCTAAGAATCGATGGATGTAATCTTTGAAGGAAGTTATGACAATCTAAGAGAAAACAGCAGGTGCATTCTTCAGACCAAATGGCATGACATGATATGCATAATACCCCCATTCTGTGGTCAATGTCGTTTCCTTCTTATCTTCTTCCACTATGAAAACTTGATGATATCCTAAGAATCCATCAGCGAAAGAGTAGGCCTCATTCCCTGCAACGTTGTCGAGGACCTAATCACTAAAGGGCATTGGAAATGGGTTATGTACACATGCATTGTTTAAGCTCTTGTAATCTACGTAGACTCTGATTTCTGTGGCATCCTTATTATTTTGTATTATAATTGGGTTGATCCATTCTGCTTCGTCTCTTGGGAATATAAGTCTTGCTTCTAACATCTTATCAATCTATTTCT
This sequence comes from Pinus tabuliformis, assembly GCA_031772625.1. Lineage (NCBI taxonomy): Eukaryota > Viridiplantae > Streptophyta > Pinopsida > Pinales > Pinaceae > Pinus > Pinus tabuliformis. The sequence goes on along the minus strand of CM062807.1, from coordinate 1,269,175,597 downwards.
TGACCTTCTCTTTTACCCTTGGGTTGAGTCTGTATGGTCTATGCTTTACTGGTCATGCGTTTGGCTTCAGCATAAAACACATACTTCATTAAATTTTGAATTAAATGATGAATCTAGAATTTCAAAATAACCAAAAAACTCAATTCTATTGATGTCATTGTATAAAAAAATTCCAAATTTAATGAAATATGTGTTATAATCTTCATTTCCCCGATGTCGCCTATTATTCCTTTTAATTCGGCAACGAAGGCTTGAAATAAGTCATCGTATTCGCGCAGCAAATAAAAAAATTCCTTAGTTGTTTCCTCATACCAATAGTCACCAATGAATGCCATCATAGTTTTATCTTCTGATCTAATGTTTTGTTTCCATAAATTTACTGCGAGAAAATGGGGGGGCGTCCGTTGAAAGGCCCTCTTGAATATCTCGCTCCCCTTCAATTTCTTGAAATGTAAAGTGTTTGAGTCCTTCCAAATCATCCTCCTCTAGATCTGTGTTAAATTTTCCACATGACATGAATCTTGGATACACTGCTTCATAGAAATATTGTATGAATCTCTCATCAATGCACCCCTGGAAAAGTTGTCGAAGAGTAAATAGGATTCTTTTAATGGCATACAGGGTTTCAGTTAGATGTCAGTCACTATCTCTAAATGAGAAACTGATGCTGGATTGTTTAGCCATGGCATCCCAGTCTTTGGTTTGTCCTCGAAGTTCCTCTTGTATATACCATGCTCGGGGAATTTTACCTAATTTATGTATGAACATGTGTACCCAAAGTTCCTTTGGGACTCACACTTTTCTTCATCTCTTTGTGTAGTCCTCTAGATGTTTACTGGGATCAGAGTTTCCCCTATATTTCACCATCTCCTGCGGGTGGTCTCCTTCTTGTCTAAATCTTTCCCTCATAACCTGCTTGATTTTCTCCCATTCACATGAGTTGTTGCGATGAACTCCCCACCATCTTGCTAGGGTGGCTTGTAATGAAATATCCAATAACAGGACCTTGTGGCTTTCCCTTATAGTTCTATCCACCTTATTCATAAAATTATCTATTGATTCTATGCCATGAAAAGTTGGGTAATTACTTACCTCTTCCCCAATCCAATTTACCCGACATATCTTGGCACAACATCTAGTATCAACCTCGTATCCTCCTTGTTTCCAAGCATCCCAAGCAGCTTCTGAGTCAGCTTCTAAACTCTGTATGCTTCTCCAACTGATCGATCCTCCTGTTGTGGGATTGATGTAGTCTTCCCTTTTTCTTGCAGTTAGCCTGTACAACTGATCTAGAATCCTAGGTTAATCTTAATCATCTACAGGTTCGGTGAACCTTGGTCCTTGATATGGATCTAGTGTTTGTATTACCCACATCCCTTCTACTTCAAAAATCATCAATTCCTTCTTTATATCAATGATGGCATAGTTCTCATATGCCCAGTCGATACCAAGGAGTGTTGGGTAAGGGTCCTTATCACCCATTATATCTATTACTTCAAATTTGGCATGAGTATTTACCCTTGCTACATCTACTTCTACATCTTCTAGCCTTCCTGTTGGTGAGGTAAATCCCCTCTGCGGACAGAGGCGATCCCACTAGCCTAACACAGAACTAGCCACAAACAATCCACGCTGCCGCGCAAGTTCCTACTTGTGCATTAAAAGTGAATTAAGGAGACCAACCTGTAGTCCCACGCTATAGTTGAAGCAGTAGAGTTCGTGTCCCCGCTCCCTCGTTTCGGCACGTCACAGTCCTCATGATCCTCGCAAAAGTGTACCTGCACATGCAAACGAAGAAACAGATACAAGCATACAATCCACCAATAATGACAAGTATATTTCAGTCAGAAAGGAAATAAATCAACATTACTATGATAGACAATGAGATTGGAACTATAACAGCAGTCACTCATTCATTAATAATAGAAAGGAAAAGTTACAACCAAGTTCTGACGTTGTGAACCTTCCCTCTGGCTGGGCGAGCAGCTATACGCCTTGCAACAGCATTCCCCCTCTCTCAGAATCCCGGCAGCATAACCCTTCTAGCATTACTCCGACAACTCAATGACTCCAAACTACAGCACTCATCAACTTGGAATTCTTACTCCAGAACTCTCACAAACTCCATCACAAACTAGCTTGTCTTAATGAACAATGACAGGCTTTTATAGTTGAAGGAGGTAGAAGGATTCGATGTACAAGGACACCCTTCTGTGAATTGGAAACATCCATGAAAGGCTTCCAAGGATAGATATTGAGGATGACTCATGACTTTCGAGCTTTATCAGTTAGATTTTTTCCTTAAAGCATTACGTGACTTTGGAGGAAAAATCACACAGTCGTGCTTTTGGCATAAAAACATTACTAAACTCGATTGGTGCGGGCAGTGTTCTGAGACAGAGCACCAATGGGCACGCCCCTTTTGGAGGACCTGAGTGATTGGCGCGGGTCAGACATTGGGCACCTGCACCAATGGAAAAAGGGCACTTTACAGGACAAATTTGCAGAAGGTGTCTTGATGGAAAATGGAGTATATACTCAGGGGAACATAGTGCAAGTATTTTTAGGCTATGTCACTGCTCACAGGTCCCGGAATGTTTCCTCCAAAGTACTGAAACCAGAGCGATAGGGACGGTGACCAACGGTGACAAATTACTGTGTAACAGATGCCCCCCAAAGCATGAGGCCCGAGCGAGAGAGAGGGGTGAAAAGCTTTGCAAGAACATATATAGCCGCTGCCGAGAACTTATATTGAGAGGTGCTATTGATAACCCAAATACATGATGTACGTGGTATGGTCGCAGCCATCCATAAAAGAGTACATGATAAATTAGATCCATAGTATGGACGCAGCCATCTGGGTAGGATCTATAAATTGACTCCGTTATGGTCGCAGCCATCCTTTGAATGAGTCATGTATCAAGAATCACGCCTGGATTACAACAGACACAATCCAGGGTCTTGCGCTCCATCTCGACCCGAACAGAAGTACAAGTTCAAGCATGCGAATATGTGAGCTGAAGTCGAGCATGCATGAACATCGTCTGATTACCAGTCAATATTTGGAACTGTTAACAGACGCGAGAGGTACCACCAATAATGACAATGGCCCTCAAGGTACTATTGGTACAATCTACGGCGTGCGAATTAGTGATCTGAAGTCGAACACCCATAGAATCATTCGATCGGAGGCCAATGATGAAAACCTCACGTCGAATACGACGAACCTGCCATTGAGGCATGCAGGCTCCAAGGTACCGGAAGGGATTCTCTAGATCATCTTCCCGGATAATGAGCTGAAGTCGACAGGAAGTGACCTTGATCGAAGGTGGGCCATAATGTTTCCCACATCATCGACACGAGACAGAGAAAGAATGTTGTGAATCAAGATTGTATGAGTTATCAGAGGGAGGTTTTTTCTATACAGAGGTCAACTTCTCTTGAACATACTGGCGGCACCAGAGTGGAGTTGACAGTATTTGACATCGACGGATCAAAGGTCATGGTGACGAGGCAATGAGCAGATGAGAGGTCAAATAGGATTACCCAATCCCACGGAGGAAAGTGAAAAAAGAGATGAGATATCCCCACCCAGACACGAAAGCAGAAAGGTGCCATGTTTAAGAGCGACATACTGCCGACACAACAATTATTATGGTTCCAAAAAGTTTATTTTCCCCCACCATTTCTGGCGAGTACCCCAATTATTTTTAACAAGCTTGATGGGGATAGCATATGCTTGTGGTGCGTCACTTCGACAAAATCCGATGTCATCATGTTTTAACGAGTCTGACAAAGGAGGAACTTGGCGTCTTTTCATGTTTAGAGAGTTTGAAAAGACAGCAAAAAGGAAACTCCAGGGGTGTCCTTTTTTGTAAAGTTGTGTCTCTCGGGTCCGAAAAAGTATAAAATAATACCCGAAAGAACCGCCCGATCATTACAATCGAGGAGTACTTTTCGTAAGTAGTGATTTTGACCCGAAAAAGTAAAAAAGCGGTCAAATCCATGTCGCTTCATAACCATTAACGAGTTCGAAACGACAAAACCCGATAATCTTTTTAAGTTTTAACGGTCGACAAAAAGAACTTAAAACGACCGCCCCTTATTAACGTTTAACGAGTCAAGAGGGAAAACTCGGCAATCTTTTTCTCTTTAAACGGTCGGAAAAGAGCTGAAAAAGACCTTCCATTTTATTCTCTTTAATGAGTCAAAAGGAGGAATACTCGGCAATCTTTTCATATTTTTCGAGTCAGAAAAGAGCTTAAAGGCGACTTGTCCTAGAGGAACGAGTGGTATAAAGGGTAGCAACTGGTTTCGGTAATGGTGGAACTGCTCAAAACATGTAAAGGTCAAGAGGCTGGCTAATAAAACCACTCATCGCTGCGGTTCCTCAGGAAAGGAAAACAACCAAGTGAAAGTATACGATCGGCCAAAGAGATGGTGGCGATGGAGAGAAACCAAGGCTCATCTAGCAGAATTTAGCGGGTAAAAGGCAATCACGAGGTGTAAATCAAGTGTGGGTTCATTTTTATACAAGCTTGAACCATAGAGAACTCTGCTTGAATTCGGTTTCACGTTTACACAAGCTTGAAACGAAAAACTATGCTTGTTATAAATTTGCATGCCCCCAGTATGATAGCGCAAATATGATAGCGCAAATCGAGGTAGATGCCCCCCAAGCTTCATGGCTTTCACGGAGTGGAAGGAATGAAGGTTCGCTTGGAAAGACTCGATTTTGAAAAGGAGGATGCATGCCCCCCGGGCTTCAGTCACGCGCCCGGGTCAGCTGCCGCCATTAGGATGACGGACTGGGTGCTGAGGGGTTGCCTGTGGAAATAAGACCATTTAGGAACGGTAGATGACTATATGTGAAGTGTGAACCGGGGAATGAAAGTTGGTCGACGATTTTGATCGTTCTTCCTTCATGCGGAAAACACATCACTCTAAAGAGTGAGGACACAATAGCACGTATGCGATAAATATAGTCTCGTCCAAGGAGTAAATTGTAATCTAACGGACCTTGGACTATCATGACACCCAGTTGAATAGTCTTCCCTTCTAACGTGATAGGTACATTGGGAAGAATTCCTAAAGGTCGAGTGGTTTCTCGATGGAAACCCGTAAGGTTTCTCATCTCGGGTAGGAGCAGTGGTGAACCAAGTGCTTCCCAAGCTGTTGAAGATAGGATACTCACAGGAGATCCTTCATCAATAATGGTACCGGCCATAACCATCCGGTAGACTTGGACTATAATTCGAAATGGTATGGACGCTGGTAACCGAGGATTGACTAGTTGATCCCAATTAAAGGAAACAACTAGGTTGCTTGGAGGTGGGACTGGATAGACAGCCGGATATGATTCTAATGGACTTTCTTCCTGGCATGAAGAAATGAGAGGGATGCTCACTTGATCATTAACGTCGATGTCAATGAATAGAATTTGAGCGGTGGGTTCTTCATGCTTGGCAGTGATAACATCATCTAAGGAGGTAACTTCTGAATGCGAAACTGGGTCACTTGTAAGCCAGACCGTTTGACTGTTGTCTGGTTTGGATTCAGATGTAGGATCATCTAGGGTTGGAAGTTCTGAAATCAAAACCGGGTCACTTGTAAGCCGGACCTTTTGACTTTTGTCTGGTTTGGATTCAGGTGTAAGATCATCTAGGGTTGGAAGTTCTGAAATTAAAACCGGGTCACTTGTAAGCCGGACCTTTTGACTTTTGTCTGGTTTGGATTCAGGTGTAAGAGCATCTAAGGATGGAACTTCTGTAGGCAAAACCGGGTCACTTGTAAGCTGGAACTGTGGACTTTCGTTTGGTTTGGACTCAGGTGGTTCATCATCTGAAGACATAACCGAGTCACTTGTAAGCTGGACGTTTTGAAAGACCGGGTCACTTGTCAGCTGGACCTTTGGACTTTCGTTTGGTTTGTATTCAGATGGTTCACCTTGGATGATAAACTTTTTGGGAACAAAGTGGGGTGTAGATGATGAAGGTAAATCAACACTCGTCCCGACCAGGGACTGGTCTGGAGCAGGTGGAGCATAGGTAGGTTCAGGAAGAGAAAGCTGGACCAAAGAAGAATCATGTTTGATCTCTTGGTTAGTGGAGAGATGCTCTGCAGTTGTAAAAAGACGCTGATATCCAGCGGGTAGTCAGGGTAAGGGATCCGACGGACTTGCCAAAAGACGGGAAGCTTCAGGCATAAGTGGACAAAGGCAAAGGAGATGATTACCTTCACAAAGTCGACAAGGGAAACGAACTTTCCCTTTTCTGTTATCAACGAGTAAGGTATCGTCGATTTTCGACAGCAAGGGGCGAGTCGGGTCACGAGACCATATATCTAAGATCCTGGGAATGCCAGGACAATCAAAAAGAAAATGGTCCCCTTTACATAATCGACAAGGAGACCGAAGCTTCCGCGGAGGAGCAGAAGGTGGTTCCACTTCTGCTAGCTTCGGGGTAGATACGACCTTTCCCTTAGGAGACTTCTTCTTTTTGGTCTTCTTCCGCTTCTTCTTAGCCACCTGGTTACTTAAATCCAAAGTGTCACCAGGCGAAGTGGAAGATGAGGATGCAGCTGTAGGCGAAGAAGGGGAGGGATCCACCTTAGAACTAACATGATGTTGTTCGGGCGGAGGAGGTGGTGGCGGAACAGGAGTTACCACACTCGAGACCACCGTATTTGGAAATAACCATACAGGCAAACCGATGGTGAATCCATGCAAAGACAAAGTTGCCATGTACTGAACCCCAACATTTCCGACAGTAGGAATGGGACCAGCCGGGGGACCACCTTGGCCGGTGGGCCCAAAGAAGGAAGCCATTGAGAAAGAATCCTACTCAAGCTAAGCAAATCTTAACCGGGATATGTAATCGTGGTCAAATAAGTTTTAAGACACTGACTTGAACTTGTCCTTTTCACTTTTTAAGAGTCGAGAAAAGGGCGAAAAGATGACTCTAGTCTCCTTCGAATGTTTAATGAGCACGAAGTGACAAGAAGCTCACAGGCACCTTTTCGTTTAAGGAGTCCGAAAAGGATCAAAAGTGACTGCTCTGGAATTCTAGGTAGAGGGTGTGACAAACTTTTCGCAAAACCGCAGAATACTTTTTAGGGTACGGGCGGTTAATCTTCCCGAATGCTGTGTTCAGTGCATTGCGAATCGTAGGGCGGCTGACACGGCTTCCTATGGATAAAGGCTTTATTCCTATAGGGGTCTCCCAATATATACTCGACGGTACATGGGAGCACAGTCCGTATTGGCACTTATCGTTTCACCGTGGAGGAATCACCCAACCACTCGAGTAACACATCTCTAGCCTAGACCTCTAGAATGTTTGCGTTAGGTTCCAATGCGTTGTTATGTTCATTGAGTTCATTTTATAGTTTATCTTCAATTATGTCTCTGTTTTTGGTCCTACCGTATGTGGTCTCTCCAAACTTCCTAGATGCAATCTATATGCCGAAATTATACCGTTTTGTTCGATGAATCCTACCTATAGGAGAGTAGAGATTTTTTTCAAACAAAATGATTATCAAACAGGCACTACAGATCCTAATGCAGCTAATAACGAGAAATAAAAGTTTTTCTTTTCCCCTTTTTCAAAAGCGATAAACAATAAGAAATGCCAACTAATCATGCAAAAATATCTTTTGTTTTTTTATTTTTAAAATGGCATGATGCATGTAATCCAACTTTAGGAGATATCCACGAATACAAACACAATTTAGTTAATGGACATAGAACCAATTCAGAAACATGAAATTGAACTGTCAAAGCAAAGGAAAACACGAAGACGTTCAATAAAGTCAAGTAAGATCCAAGCAAGATAAAAGTAACTCACTTGAAAATATAGAATATAAAATTTCAACAACTACCAGATGTGCGCGGAAAACAACTGACCAACTGACTCGATAATCGACATGCAAAGCCACACTAAGGTCCAGCACACTCCCAGAAGTAGGAAAAGATATGAAAAGCAAAAAATCAAAGTTTGAAGAGCTGTCAAGTACTAAATAAGCAAAATTCACAGGGCTGGCGCGACTGTGAGCCTGCAACTCGCGCTAACAGTCAATTGGCGCGGGTGTCTGTGTAGCAACAAGCGCCAACTGGCGCGACTGTCAGAAGAAAAACCACGCCAGACGAGTTGACTGAAACAGGAAATAAATTGAACAGCCTAGGGTCTGACTGACAATGCCCAGAAGACTCAAACAGCAAGTAGCAATTTCAGAATTGACCCAGAAAGTTCATGACAAGCGAGAAAGACTGACATGCAAGACATAGAATATCCCCAGCGGAGTCGCCAATTTGTTGGTGAGGTAAATCCCCTCTGCGGACAGAGGCGATCCCACTAGCCTAACACAGAACTAGCCACAAACAATCCACGCTGCCACGCAAGTTCCTACTTGTGCATTAAAAGTGAATTAAGGAGACCAACCTGTAGTCCCACGCTATAGTTGAAGCAGTAGAGTTCGTATCCCCGCTCCCTCGTTCCGGCAAGTCACAGTCCTCGCGATCCTTGCAAACGGGCACCTGCACATGCAAACGAAGAAACAGATACAAGCATACAATCCACCAATAATGACAAGTATATTTCAGTCAGAAAGGAAATAAATCAACATTACTATGATAGACAATGAGATTGGAACTATAACAGCAGTCGCTCATTTATTAATAATAGAAAGGAAAAGTTACAACCAAGTTCTGACGCTGTGAACCTTCCCTCTGGCTGGGCGAGCAGCTATATGCCTTGCAGCAGCATTCCCCCTCTCTCAGAATCTCGGCAGCATAACCCTTCTAGCATTACTCCGACAACTCAATGACTCCAAACTACAGCACTCATCAACTTGGAATTCTTACTCCAGAACTCTCACAAACTCCATCACAAACTAGCTTGTCTTAATGAACAATGACAGGCTTTTATAGTTGAAGGAGGTAGAAGGATTCGATGTACAAGGACACCCTTCTGTGAATTGGAAACATCCATGAAAAGCTTCTAAGGATAGATATTGAGGATGACTCATGACTTTCGAGCTTTATCAGTTAGATTTTTTCCTTAAAGCATTACGTGACTTTGGAGGAAAAATCACACAGTCGTGCTTTTGGCATAAAAACATTACTAAACTTGATTGGCGCGGGCAGTGTTCTGAGACAGAGCGCCAATGGGCGCGCCCCTTTTGGAGGACCTGAGTGATTGGCGCGGGTCAGACATTGGGTACCTGCGCCAATGGAAAAAGGGCACTTTTCAGGGCAAATTTGCAGAAGGTGTCTTGATGGAAAATGGAGTATATACTCAGGGGAACATAGTGCAAGTATTTTTAGGCTATGTCACTGCTCACAGGTCCCGGAATGTTTCCTCCAAAGTACTGAAACCAGAGCGATAGGGACGGTGACCAATGGTGACAAATTACTGTGTAACACTTCCGATGGGTAAGATGCAATACTGGTTTCTCTTCCGCAGTTGAATTAGTGAATACTTCAGTTGCAACTTTCCCAGTTCTTCCCATGTTTTTCTGGGCAAGATGTTTACATAGAATCTTAGATCTAGAATTGTATCTTTAATCTAAAACCATGCAACTTGAGCATCAATCTGTAATTCCCTACCAGTTATTTTCTTGTTCCTCTGGATCCTCCTCGAATGTCTTTCAAGTACTTTTTTTCATATTATTTCTCCTTTCTCTTCTTCTTCCATCAATATAGCTTTCATACTTTTGCACAAATCCCTTAACATCTGTTCATTATCAAAAATTTACAAGAATAGGCTAAACCATTCTTCAATTGGTCGAAAGCTTGCATCTATGCATGAGTCCTACCTCTTGTCCCTTTTAGTTTTTGTTAAATTATCGAACATCTTGGCTGCTTCCTGATAGTATTTCTTATATTGGGTGGGGTCGTATGACCTCCTTGGGGATGCCACCCGAACAATTGAAGGCTTAGCTACAACACCCTGATCATCCTCTATCTTCTTACCCCCTCTAGTAACTATGTTTATATTAGTTACTAGAAGAGTGTGAGCAGTCCGTGGTTCCACATTTATCAAATTAGTTCCCTGTTGTCTAGTCGTTTCTTCGCATCTTGCCATCAGCTCGAGACAATCTTCTTTGGAATGTGAATTGACCCGGAATTGTGAGCACCAAGGCCTTCTTGGGAGTGGGAATTCTCTGGAAACGTATCCTTCTTAATCAAAATTGTAGCACCTTACGGGTCCTCTACCCCTTTTTCTTCCTCCTCTCATACATCTTCCCCATCCTCCATGGCCAGTTTCATTAATTATGAACGTTGACCTATCCAGCCGTTCTTCTAGGGCATCTAACGCTCAACACTAATCGTGTGGTGATTTTTGGATGAACAAAACTCACAATAATTTTTGTTGGGTGTGTTGGAGTACTTCTGCAATATTGGAAATACTCGCAGAAAATGTCCATAGTTTCTACAGACTTCACAGTAGTCTTGTGAATTTATGCCCAGGAAAGCTCCTTGTGATCCCACCGCCTCAACACCTACTGTTGGTGGGGCCCCTGATGATCCTCTGATGCCCACTGAACTATTTGTGCCTCTTAGTCTTAGGCATTCAGTCGCTACATGGCCTTCTATCAAGCAGTGAGTGCACCATAAATTGGGTCTCATTGTCGCGTTGGTTGTAGATATTTTAGTTTCTATGTTAGACTGGCGATCTGATTTTGGAGGCCCATGATCGATGGACCTTGTGATCCCATCCCTCCTTGATACTCATGGGGGTATCTTTCCATGGCCTCTATGTGCATTTCTTTCTCTAGGGAATCTTGAAGGGTTTCCATATTCTATTGCATCAGCGGTGTCCTAGTAAGGGGTAGGAGTGCTTTAATGAACCAATCCCTCTGGTGATTATGATCTATTGTATAGCTTAACTTGTCGATTTCATATTTGAACCTATGCATTAATTCCCAAGCAGTCTCTCCTTCCTTCTTCTTGATCTCCCATAGTTGTGACAGTCCTTTCTAATCTGTTTGCGGTACTTTGAACTCTTGAACAAATCCTTTCTTGATGTCGTCCACAGAGGGATTATGATTCAGCTCTGCCCATTTGATAAACCACCTTAGAGCTCTCTCCCTCAACGTAGTCTGGAACTCAATCAACTTCACATTGTCCAGTGTTTGGCAGGCTCTCCATATAGCTTCACATAGGTACCAATGTTGTTCCACATCTTCATTCCCTCTACCAAAGAACTCCAGATATCTAGTAAAGTATCCTGCCATGTTGGTTTGAGTATGTGCTAGGAGCATGAATCCTTGGTTTCCAGTTGTTGATATCCTTGCAACCCTAGGTTACTAATACTACTAGGCCCATTAATATTAGATGTATTAAATATCATCTTATAACTATCATGCACACTATGTACTCATATCACTTTAAGCAACTTAGCAAAAATTTTATCAAGGTTTTTGTAAATCACCGGCGGAAGGTTGGGGTGAACACTACCTGAACTTTTGGGATTTTTTTGTTCAATTTCATCTAACGTATCATCCTCTACAAACAATCTCCTCACACATTGCACATCTCATCTTCCATCCCTTCCTCATAAATGGTGTGATTGCTTCCATTCGGTATCTTACCCACAACCTGAGAGGGAGGGTTCTTGTCATTCTCCCGACTCCCATCTATCTTGTCAACATCCTCTCTTGCTCTGCATCCTTTTCCATCTTATTTCCCTCTTTCAGACTCTCTGACACCACTCCTGCTTGGTGGGGTTTGTTACACAGTAATTTTTCACTCTCTTGTTACTCCCCGTTCTTGATCCCAAAGAACCCTAGTAGTGGCTAATGTGTTATACTTTCACCATCAAACCTATGCTCTTACATCCCTTGAAGTTTGAAGAAATTAGTCCCCACTCCCTTTAGAACATTTCCAGATAAACCTTCTTAAAACCTAGTTTTTAAGATCAACGCTCTTTCCCAGTGTCTCACTTGCGCCGATGGCAGAGTTTTACACTGTGACCCATACCGATCGGTGCTACTATTAGCCCATTACCCGCATTAGTCTACTTCTGGACTATTTTTGTAAAAGGAAACAAAGTTTCACGTCTAGAAACTTCTAGTGGCGATGTCCTGGATGTTCATTTGGTTGTATAAGGGCCAAGAACTCCATATAAGGTTCTTTCCCCCTTAAACATGGATCTTCCCAAGGAGATAAGACCTTCTTCCCCCTTCAATGGATCTCATTCTTATCCTCCTCTCCCTATATAAACCACTTCCTCTTACCCTTTTTGGTTACAATACAACACATAGTGAAAGCAGTGGAGAGATAGAACCAGTTGCAAAATTATGAAATCTTTAGCTTTTGATAGAAGAATATTAGCCTTAGATGACAAAAGACTAGTCTTTGGTAACTAAAGCATGAGGAGAGAGAGTTAGAGCTTGGAATCCATTTCATGTCAAGCTAGAGTAGGAAAAGAGTTTTGAAAAGGAGTGTAGCGGGACTTGGATACTGCAAAGGAGATCTCCAACATCAAGGCTTCAATTGTATTTCTCTTTGAAGTTTATATTAATACAACTAATGGTTTATTTCTGATATTGGGTGTAATATTACATTTGATAGCTTAGAACCCCTTGACCTTTTAAGTAGATTAGATTCGATTTTATCCTATCATGTTTTTTGTTCTTTCTTTCATGTTTGTTTCAGGTACTTGAACGAAAGGAAGCTGGAACAAGGAAGCAAGATCACCATCAAGTGGATTAGCATTATAAGAGGTAGGCCTTGTTATTCGATTCTAATATAAGGGAATTTACATTAGACTATCTTGTTTGTGGCTAGATCCAATATCTTTAGCTAGAGGGATCATCTCTTCCTGCAAACAGGATATTCCTACACCAAAAATTGGTGACTCTGCTACGGAAATACATCTCCTTTTCATCACTCTGTTTTTTCTATTTGTGTGCCTAGTTTTTTTATTTATGGTCTTCTGGATCTATATTGACCTGCTTGAAGGCATACAGACACTAGCCCACCCTCTGATGTGTTAATTATGGCCCTATGTGAAGTTCTTTTTTATTTTTTATTTCAATCCCTCGATCAACGCTAGTTTCAGCCAAACAGTCGTGTCGTTCAGCACCAGTTTTATCCTAACAGTCGCATTGAACCCCTTTTGAGTGCTAGTTTCAGCCAAAAAGTCATGTCAGTTTCTGAGTTAAGAAAAATCATAGTTTCTCCCATTCCAGTGCCAGTGTGTCTTGACCCTTAGACTCTCTTCTTCCACCCAGAAGTGACTAAGATGCTTTATTTGTTGGGTTTGATTGATTGATTGGCTTGAAGTTTCATTGCTTGATTTTTTGAGTTTTTTAGATGGTTTCTATGACCCTAGGGCATCTAGGTCAATTATCATTCATCTGTTTGCTTACTCGTTGTGTCAGGTTTCTGATTTACTGCTTCATTTAATCCATCTTTCAGTCGCAACATCTTCATTGCTTCATTTTCAATTGAAAGAATGAAAGAGTCTCATTTTTCCTCTTATTTCGAGTTCTGCTTGTTTGTTCAGAATTGTGAAAAATTTTATTAAAGTGCTTTATGTGAAAGATTCATTTTTCATTTTATGAAAATAAGAACATCATACAAGTTTACTTAAGTGAAAATATTTCATTAGTAGCATTATTGAGAAGCAAGAATTCAATCATCATAAGCATGAGAAATGAAAACAAAAAAAAAAAAAAATATTGTTGTTAAACAAAGATTAAGTGCATTTAGGACATGTATTAGTAAAAGATTTCATTCTTTGGTTATTTTGTTGATTGTGTGTTATATATCCCTCAATTAATGTAAACTTTCATTGAAGACAAAGATTTCTTTTATCACATAGATGCATATAGAAGTTTTCAGATGACAGTGGTAGGGCCTTGAAATTGAAACCTAATTCAAGATAAACTATTAGAATTTATTAAATTAACCTAAGGAAGCATCGAAACTTAATGCTCACATTTAGTGTTCTAGGCTAGAGACGTGTTGTGGTGTCTTTAAACCTAGTCGTTTTCATTCGCAATGATATTGCATTAGACAGAACCAGCATGGAATTGTGCTCCCCGTACCATCGTGTATATAAAGGGAGACCCCTATAGGTTACAATCCTTTATCCATAGGAAGTCAAGTTTGTCACCTCATAAATGTGATACACCGAACAAAGCATTTGGGGAGATTGTATGCTCATACATTTCAGTTCGCCGAGAGGTATTCTGCAATTCACGGTTACCTAGTAATCCTTTATGCCTAGAGTACCCTGAGTAGTAATTTTTGATCTTTACTGACTCTTTAAATTTGAAAACATCATCGAGAACTTGTCCTTTTTAACTTGTTAAATCTAAAAGCGACTAGAGTCACCTTTCGTCCTTTTCTCAACTCTTAAAACATGAAAAGGCAAAGTTTTGTTTCAGTGTCTTAAAATTAACTGCCCATGAAATATTCCTGGTTAAGGTTATTTCCTTAGTGATTCTTTAGGGTCGATTCCAATGGAAACATTTATGGAGTTTACCAGTCAAGGATTACCCTCCAATGGGAGTCCTGGTCCTTTTCCTTCTTTCAAAAATGCTAGTGCTCCTCATATGGCAATGTTGTCCCTTCCTTGATTAACTATCTGTTTACCTGTCTGGTTATTTTCAATCACAGTGGTCCCAAGTGTCCCAACTTTTGTCCAGCCATCTCCTTCACCTGAACAACACCATGTCGATTCTAAGGTTTACCTCTCACCTTCTTCACCTATTTCTTCACCCTCCTCTTCTGCTTTGCCTGGTGAAAGTTTGAAATCTAGTAACCAGGAGGCTAAAAAGAAGAAGAAGAATTCACACAAGCGAGTGGCCAACTGTGCAGTTATTGCTCCAAATTCACTTCCCGTCGAAAAACCTTCTGATCCTTTGCCAAAGGTAAAATTCCTTTGCAGACTATGTAAGGGTGACCATATCCTTCGAGATTGTCATGGTATTCCCAAAGTCTTAGAGGTATGGTCTCAAAATCTAGATCGACCATCCCCATCAACCTTTGGATATCATGTCAATACTACACCATCACCTAGCGATGGTAAGAAGAGAGGAAAAAATAAATTCCCATGTAGGTTATATGAAGGAGAGCATCTTCTTCACCTTTGTCCTCTTATGGATAAAGCTTCCAAATTTTTGGAAAACCTTATAGCTCCTCAACCCCAACTTCCTGTTGGTTATCAGAGGCTTTCTTCTAACCCTCTCCTAGTTGGTAAAGAGATTGAATTGGATTCATCTCTTGCCCATCCTGATCTTCCTGAGCGTGACTCTCTTGTGTCTATTCCCAACCAACCATTGGTCGAAAAGAGTGTCGACTTGGCTCCGCCTTCAGTTGTTCACTCTATTCCCAAAGAGAGTAGTGATCATACTGCTCATGTTCTTCTCGTCTCCTCAGATTCTCATGAATCGAAGAGTGGCCCTCCCATCCCAATTGTTTAGGAGAGTCCTTCTCCTATTCCTGTAAATCATGGGGGCAATCCTATGATACCCCCACCAAGTAGTTATGTTGTTTCTTTTGATTAGATTCAATTGACTACATTTCGCCTCCCATCTTATTTGCCTTTCCAGGTTATGGTACAAGCCTATAATATGGTAGTACATGGCACTCTATTAGATGAAGGCTCATCTATTAACATCATGTCTTCTACTACTTGGTGTGGAGTAGTAAATCTCCTCTGCGGACAGAGACGATTCCTCTAGCCCAAGAGAGTGGGTCTAGCCACAAACATGGAAATCTAATGTAAATTTCCTTAGGTTAGAATCGAATAAGAGGGCCTACCTCTTATAGTGCTAATCCACTTTATCTTGATCTTGCTTCCTTGCTGCAGCTTCCTTTCATTCAAATACCTGGAGAAAAAACATGCAAGAAACAATAGCAAAAATGATAACATAAAATTGAATTAAATCTACTTAAAAGTTCAAGGAGTTATAAGCTATCAAATGTAATATTACACCCGATATAAGAAATAAACCATTAGTTGTATTAAAATAAACTTCAAAGAGAAATACAATCGAAGCCTTAACATTGGAGATCTCCTTTGCAGTGTCCAAGTCCTACTACATGCCTTTTCAACACTCTTTTCCTTCCATAGCTTGACATGAAATGGCTTCCAAGATCTAACTCTCTATCCTCATTCTTTAGCTACCAAAGACTAGTCTTTTGTCATCTAAGACTAATCTTCTTCTATCAAAAGCTAAATATTTCATAATTTTGCAACTTCACTATATGTTGCATTGTGTGTATTGTATCCGAAAAGGGTAAGAGGAAGTGGTTTATATAGGGAGAGGAGGATAAGAATGAGACCCACTCAAGGGAGAAGAAGGTCTTATCTCCTTGGGAAGGTCCACTTTTAAGGGGGAAAGAACCTTATATGGAGTTCTCGGCCCTTATCCAACCAAACGAACATCCAATGCATCGCCACTAGAAGTTTCTAGACGTGAAACTTTGTTTCCTTTTATAAAAACTTTCCAGAAGTAGACCGGCGTGGGTATTGGGCTAATAGTAGTGTTGATCAATGCAGTTCATAGTGTAAACTTCTTCCATCGACACGGGTGAGACACTGGGAAAGATCATTGATCTTAAAAACTAGGTTTTAAGAAGGATTCTCTGGAAATGTTCTAAAGGGAGTGGAGACTTCTTTCTTCAAACTTCAAGGGATGCAAGAGCATAGGTTTCATGGTGAAAGTATAACACAGTAGTCACTACTAGGGTTCTCCGGGATTAGGAACAGGGAGTGACAAATTACTGTGTAACAGATGTCCCCTAAAGCATGAAGTCAGAGCTCAGAGCGATGGCTGAAATTCTTTAAGACGGAGCGAGGACTTGGAATACCAACATCGGAAGACCCACAACTCAAACATACATGTACATATCTGAAATCTGATAGTCATGCCTGATAAACATGAGAGGCATATAACAATACATGAATCCATGGTATAGGCACAGCTATCCATCAATAAAAGGATCATGTGCATGGATCCTCGGCATGGATTCAGCCATCCAACAGAAGGGATCATATGAAATATATCCACGACATGGTGCATAGAGAGGATCAAAATGAAAATACCCACGGTATGGTCACATCCATTCGACTGAGCAGGATGAAAATGATACCCACGGCATGGTTACAACCATCTATCTAAAGTATCATGTATATAATCATGAATGACTCATCACTCCTCGCAACCTGGACTTTTGTGATCTAAGCCCAGGGTCTTGTGCTCCAACATGACCCGATCAAAGTTCAAATTCTAACATGTGAATAGATGTTATGAAGTCGAGCATGCTAGAAAATAACTTGATTACCAGCCAATGATGTGAACCGTTAACAAGTGCGAGAGAAATGACCCATAATGTCAATGGCTCTCGTGGTACTATCAATAAAATTCACGAAGTGTGAATAAGGAACTAAAGTCAAACACCTATGAAATCACTCGATCGAGGGCCAATGATGAGAACCTGTAGTCGAGTGCGAAGAACTTGCCATTGAGGCATGCAATCTCTAAGGTAATGGAAGGGAGTTTCTAGATCACCTTCCTAGAAAGGAGTTGAAGTCGACAGGAAGTGATCTGTCGAAGGAACGTCATAATGAATGCTTCAGCATCAACATGAAATGGGAAACACAATGCATGAGAGTAATCCAATGTGGTGACATATGATCAAACAATGTATAGGTAGGAAGACTTCTCTTGAACACGTGGAGGACACGACTCTGGATTTTGGCAGCACTTGATATCATAGGATCAGAGGTCAGGGTGATGTGGCAGAGCTCATATGAGAGGTTTAAAATTGATAACCCAAAACCCAGGGAGGCAAGTGACAGAGTGAGGATGTCCCAAAACCTGACACAAACAACAGATGAGTGTCAATGTTAAAGAGCGACATGCTGCCTCAAGTGAAGAATACAACTAATGAAATACTTTCAATGTTCCCCCACCATTTATGGTGAGTACCCCAGTTATTTTTACAAAAGCTTGACGAGGATAGCATATGCTTGTAATATAATTCCATCCTTCGGATGGATCCATCCTAGTAAGTTTTACGAGACCTAGGAAAGAGTAGCTCGGTCTTGTCATAATGACAAGTCCTATTTTGTTTATTATTTTAATGAGTCTGACAAAGGTGAAGCTCAACATCTTTTTCATGTTTAGAGAGTTTGAAAAAGAAGCAGAAAAGAAAACTCCAAAAGGTCCCTTTTCGTAAAGTTGTCCCTCGAGCCTGAAAAGGTAGAAAACAATACTCGAGAGAACCTCCTAGCCATGTTCGACTAAGGTGTACCTTTTTTGTAAATAGTTTATCCCAACCCCAAAAATGGGTAAACGTATATTGGGTAAATGACATTTTGCATCCTTTAATGAGTTCAAAATGACAAGAGTTCGACAACCTTTTCGTGTTTTGAGAGTCATAAAAGGGCTTAAAGTAGACTCCCCATTTTTATTTACTTTAACGAGTCTAAAAAGGAAAAATACTTGGCAATATTTTCATTTTTTACGAGTCAGAAAATAGCTTAAAGGTGACACGTCCTGGAGGAAAACAAGTGGTATAAAGGGTAGCAACAGGTAAATCCCCAGTATGGTCTCCAATTTGTGGAGTAGATAAATCTCCTCTACAGAAAGAGATGATCCCTCTAGTCCAAGAGAGTGGTTCTAGCCACAAACAATACAATCTAATGTAAATTTCCTTAGATTAGAATCGAATAAGAGGGTCTACCTCTTATAGTGCTAATCCACTTGATGTGTATCTTGCTTCCTTGCTCCAGCTTACTTCCGTTCCTTTCGTTCAAATACCTGAAACAAACATACAAGAAACAAAAACAAATGTGATAGCATAAAATCAAATTCAATCTACTTAAAAGTTCAAGGAGTTCTAAGATATCAAATGTAATATTACACCCGATATAGAAAATAAACCATTAGTTTTATTAAAATAAACTTCAAAGAGAAATACAACCAAAGCCTTGACATTGGAGATCTCCTTTGCGGTGTCCAAGTCCTGCTACACAACTTTTCAACACTCTTTTCCTTCCCTAACTTGACATGAAATGGCTTCCAAGCTCTAACTCTCTCCCCTCATGCTTTAGCTACCAAAAATTAGTTTTTTGTCATCTAAGACTAATCTTCTTCTATCAAAAGCTAAAGATTTCATAATTTTGCAGCTTCACTATGTGTTGCATTCTGTGTATTGTAACCAAAAAGGGTAAGAGGAAGTCGTTTATATAGGGAGACAAGGATAAGAATGAGATCCACTCAAGGGGGAAGAAGGTCTTATGTCCTTGGGAAGGTCCACTTTTAAGGGGGAAAGAACCTTTTATGGAGTTCTCGGCCCTTATCCAACCAAACGAACATCCATCGCATTGCCACTAGAAGTTTCTAGACGTGAAACTCTATTTCCTTTCATAAAAACTTTCCAAAATTAGATTGGCACAGGTACTATTCTAACAGTAGCACTAATCGACACATGTCACATTGTAAACTTTTGCCATCGGTGCGGTTGAGACACTGGGAAAGAGCGATGATCTTATAAACTGGGTTTTAAGAAGGATTCTTTGGAAATGTTATGAAGAGAGTGGGGACTTATTTCTTCAAACTTCAAGGGATACAAGAATATAGGTTTGATGGTGAAAGTATAACATATTAGTCACTACTATGGTTCTCTGGGATCAAGAATGGGGATTGACAAATTACTGTGTAACACTTGGCAAGCTTTGGGATCCCCACAACTTGTGCCTGTCACCCAGAATTTGTTGGCTTTCAATGGAGGAGCCAGTCAACCTTTCGGGATCCTTCCAAAGTTCCCTATTGCTATGTGATGAAAGACCATCCATATAGACATGATGGTAGTCCCAGGTCCCTTAGACTTCAATCTTCTCCTTGGGCACGAATATGTTTATGTCATGGGAGCTCTTATTTCTTCGCTCTTCCATGTGGTTTCTTTTCCACACGAAGGGAGAATAATTACCATTGATAAATTATTGTTCATTGGTCACCAGATGGCTCCAATCCTACTGTCATCCCCTATTGGTTCTCTTTTGCAAGCAGTACCATCCCCACCACAGGTCAATTATGTGGCTACCTATTCTGTCTCCACATCTATTGATGATCACACAGATGGCATGGTACATTATGTATTGGGGGTATTGGAACCTGATCTGTCATTTGTACCAGTTGACATGTGTTCCTCCCAGAGCGTAGTTCTCTCATCCAGTAAGGACCTTTTCGGGGCCATTTTCTCGTATGCTCCATGATCAGTTATTACAAGGATAATTTTTTTTTGTGTCAACCTCGTTAAAAAATGAAACAGCGTGCGAGGATAGTTTGTTCCTGTATCAACCTCGTTAAAAAATGAACATATTTCGAGGATAGTTTGTTCCTATATCAACCTCGTTAAAAAATGAAACAGATGTCATGAGGATAGTTCCTGGTCTTGTTTCAACCTCGTTAAAAAATGAAACAAAGTGTCAGAGCATGGTTCCTAGTCTTATGTCAAGCCCCTTAAAAAATGAAACAAGGATTCTTGAGGATAGTTCTTTTACTGCGTCAACCTCGTTAAAAAATTAAACAACTCCCTTTTCCAAATCAAGTATTTGATTAAGATCTCATCAAATTTCAGTTGAGTCTTTCCTTGATCTTAAAATTGAAACTTCATTCCATCCACCTTTTAGCAAGCTGATGTCTACTTTGGTGAATGAAATGAAGTTTGGGGGGCATGTGCCTCGGCTCTCATCATGTTGGGGGCATGCCATTTTTTCATCCAAGCATAGTTTTTCATTTCAAGCTAGTGTAAACATGAAACCGAATCGAAGCATAGATCCCCATGGTTCAGGCTTGTATAAAAATGAACCCATATCCATTTTAACCCTAGTGATTTCCATTTTTATCAGCCTCTCCAGTCATATAAGCCTTGGTTTTTTATCCATTCCATCGCCACCATCTCTTTGGTTGATCATTCGCTTTCACTTGGTTGTTTTACCCTTTCTTGAGGAATTGCAACGATGAGTGGTTTTACTAGCCAACCTCTTGACCTCTTAGTTTTTTAGTATTTCCACCATAATTGGAACCAGTTGCTACCCTTTATACCACTCATTCCTCTAGGACAAGTCACCTTTGAGCTATTTTATAACTCATAAAAAATGAAAAGATTGCCGAGTATTTTTCCCTTTTAGACTCGTTAAAGAAAATAAAAGCAGGGAGTCATCTTTGAGCTCTTTTCTGACTATCAAAATATGAAAATATTGTGATCTATAATAGTTTTGAACTCATTAAAGGTTGTGAAATGTCATTTACCCACTATACATTTACCCCTTTTTTGGGCTAGGATAAAACTATTTACGAAAAAGGTATACCTTAGTCAAACATGACTAGGAGGTTCTCTTGAATATGTTTTCTACCTTTTCAGGTTAGAGAAACAACTTTATGAAAAGAGACCCTTGGAGTTTTCTTTTCCATGTCTTTTTCAAACTCTCTAAACATGAAAAAGATTCTGAGTTTCACCTTTTTCAGACTCGTTAAAATATTAAACGACATAGGACTTGTCATTATGAAGAGACCAACCTTATCCTTCCTAGGGCTTGTTAAAATTTACTAGGAAGGATCCATCCTAAATATGGGCTTATATTACAAGCATATGCTATCCCCTTCAAGCTTGTGTTTCAAAAGTAACTTGAGTACTCGCTAGAAATGGTGGGGGGGAATTGGAAGCATTCATCAGTTGTATTTTTCACTTGAATCAGCACGTTTCTCTTAAACATTGACACTCATTTGTTGTTCACATCGGGTTTTGGGACATCCTCACTCTGTCACTTTCCTTCCTGGGTTTGGGTTATCCATTTTAACCTATCATCTGATCTCTGCCAAGTCACCATCACCTTTGATCCTATGATGTAAAATGTTGCCAAACTCTGGAGTCGTTTCATCCACATGTTCAAGAGAAGCCTTCTTACCTATACACTATTTGATCATCTGTCACATTCTTGGATTACTCTCATTCATTGTGTTTCCCATTTTCTGTTGATGATGAGGATCCATTATGATCTTCCTTCGATAGATCGCTTCCTATCGACTTCAGCTCATTATCGAGGAAGTTGATCTAGAAACTCCTTTCCAATAACATAGAGCTTGCATGCCTCAATGGAAAGTTCTTCGCACTCGATGATAGGTTCTCAACATTGACCCTCGATTGAGTGATTTCACAGGTGTTCAACTTCAGTTCCCTATTAGCGCTTCGTGAATTGTACTGATAGTACCTTAAGATCCATTGACATTATGGGTGCTTTCTCTCACGCTTGTTAACAGTTCACACCATTGGCCAGTAGTCAAGTGATTTTCTAGCATGTTTGACTTCAGCACATCTATTCACATGTTAGAATTTGTACTTTGATCAAGTCATGTTAGAGCGCAAGATCCTGGGCTTTGATCACAAAATTCCATGTTGCAAGGAGTGATGAGCCATTCATGATTATATAGATTCTTTATACAGTGGTTGTGACCATGTCGTGGGTATCATTTTGATCCCGCTCAGTCGAATGGTTGCAACCATACCGTGGGTCTTTCATTTTGATCCTCTCTATGCATATGGTTTTTCCCATGCTATGGATATATTTCATATGATTCCTTCACTCGGATGGTTGCATCGATGCGAGGATCCATGCACATGATCCTTTTCTTCATGGATAGCTGCACCTATACCATGGATTCATGTATTTTTAGATGCGTCTCATGTTTATCAGGCATGACAATAAGATTTCATATATGTACATTTATGTTTGAGTTGCAGGTCTTCTGATGTTGGTATTCCAATTCCTCACTCCGTCTTAAAGCATTTCATCCATTGCTCTTAGTCGAATGGTTGCAATGTTGGTATTCCAATTCCTCCCCGTCTTAAAGCATTTCATTCGATGTTGGTATTCCAATTCCTCACACTGTCTTAAAGCATTTCATCCATCACTCTTAGTCGAATGGTTGCAATGTTGGTATTCCAATTCCTCTCCGTCTTAAAGCATTTCATCCGATGTTGGTATTCCAATTCCTCACTCTATCGTAAAGAATTTTAGTCGAATGGTTGCAACCATACCGTGGGTCTTTTCATTTTGATCCTCTCTATGCGGATGGTTGTTTCCATGCTGTGGATCTATTTCATATGCTCCCTTCAGTCAGATGGTTGCGTCCATGATGAGGATCCATGCACATATCCTTTTCTTCATGGATAGCTGAACATATACCATGGATTCATGTATTGCTAGATGCCTCTCATGTTTATCAGGCATGACTATTAGATTTTAGATATGTACATGTATGTTTGAGTTGCAGGTCTTCCAATGTTGGTATTCGAATTCCTCACTCCGTCTTAAAGCATTTAGGGGGAATTTGTTACACAGTGATTTTTCACTTTCCTGTCACTTCCCATTCTTAATCCCAGAGAACCCTAGTAGTGACTAGTTTGTTATACTTTCACCATCAAACCTATGTTGTTGCCTCCCATGAAGTTTGAAGAAATTAGTCCCCAATCCCTTCAAAACATTTCCAGAGAATCCTTCTTAAAACCCAATTTTTAAGATCATCGCTCTTTCCCAGTGTCTCACCCTCACCGATGGTAGAGTTTTACACAGTGACCCATGTTGATCGCCTCTTCTATTAGCCCAATACCTGTGTCGGTCTATTTTTGGACTGTTTTTATAAAAGGAAACAGAGTTTCACATCTAGAAACTTCTAGTGGTGATGTGTTGGATGTTTGTTTGGTTTGATAAGGGTCGAGAACTCCATACAAGGTTCTTTCCCCCTTAAAAGTGGACCTTCCCAAGGAGATAAGACCTTCATCCTTCTTGAGTGGATCTCATTCTTATCCTCCTCTCCCCATAAAGACCACTTCCTCTTACCCTTTTTTGTTATAATACAACACACAGTGAAAGTGGTGGAGAGATAGAACCAGCATCAAAATTCTAAAATATTTAGCTTTTGATAGAAGAAGATTAGTCTTATAGGACAAAAGACTAGTCTTTGGTAGCTAAAGCATGAGGAGAGAGAGTTAGAGCTTGGAAGCCATTTCATGTCAAGCTAGAAGAGGAAGAGGGTGTTGAAAAGGCATGTAACGGGACTTGGATACCGCAAAGGAGATCTCCAACGTCAAGGCTTCGATTGTATTTCTATTTGAAGTTTATTTTAATACAACTAATTGTTTATTTCCTATATCGGGTGTAGTAATACATTTGATAGCTTAGAACTCCTTGACTTTTTGAAAATGGCAACAAGAAATGCTAAAAATAGAAGTGCTAAAAATAGCACTACTATAAATAGAAGTTTAGGTACCAGTGCTCGATTGAGAAACAAGGAATGAAAAATGGAAGTGCTAAAAATAGCATTGTTATTTTTAGCAGTTCGGGACGGATTCCTAGTTTAGTCAGTCTGTAAACTAAAATAGGAAGTAAAATTCGAATTTGAACTTAACAGTTGTTTGAAAATAAATTAATTAGTTCTCCATGAGTTAATTAGTTGTGGAAAATCAAACATGAAGTCTATGTGAGGACATGCAACATTTTCTCCATTGATTGAGGAATTTATCAATCAGTTAAAGAGATAAGGATGATTTGTAATATTGAGTTGTAATTAGTTGGCTCAGTTAACTGAGTCAAGTCCAGTTAGATTAATTCAAATAGTTGTTGAATTAATTGTGAGTTCAGTTAGTTAATGCTTGCATGCATGTAACTGTTGCTCTCTAGATAACTGAATATTCTCTCTTAAATAACTCATGCATCTCAGTTCAGACAGAGACCCAGTTGAGATCAGAGGAGGGACAGTGTACTATCAGTTGGATAGATATTTCCTATAAAGGAAACTCATCCATGGACAAGGATTCATCTCCTTCAGGATTGCATAGTTAGATCAAAGGTTAGTGAGTGTGTGAAGAGGCCAATTCACACATGTGGCTTCATTGAACCCCAAGAAAAATTACGCAAAGAAATAGGAGGCTTGGGGGATAGAGGAGAAGGTTTGATAGAGGCCTTTGACTATCTATGAGCAGCAAAGGGATTGAAGAGAGAGCATGATAGTTTGTGAGCTGATTCTTTTTGTAATCCAGAATATATTTCCACTTGTATGATAATACAAAGTTGGGGTTTTAGGCTGAGGCTTTCCCCGGGTTATTTATTCTGTGTTATGTGTGATTGATTTCTTCTCTATTATATGTGTTCTATTTGATCTTGCTCAAAATCGATTAAGCTTCTACAAGTTTGTTTGTAGAAGTAGATCAAGTATTTTGCTTTAGTATATTGCATTATCAGGTGATCTACGGTGAAATTTCTACATGGTATCAGAGCAAAGGTAATCAAGGAAGAGTGGAAGAGTAGTATACAAGAAGGGAGAAGTTCGAAGTTTGTGATTCCTGAAGATAGAAATCGAGTTCTTATCACATCTCTATTTCACCTATGGCATTCAATGGTTTAAGACTCGAATATGCCCCTGATGGTAGTTAGAATTATATAGCCTAGAAGGATCACATGGAAGCAGTATTCGAGAATAACATTGTAAAGGACTTCATTGATCAAGAAGTCCCCAAGCCGACTGATGTTACTGAATTGGTGGAATGGAGGAAATGTGTGGCTAGAGCAAGGAGTATTCTTCTGGAGGGAGTTCGAGATCACATAGTCTCGAGTCTCCATGGGAAGGAGACACCATTTTCTATGTGGAAAACATTGAAAGATCTATATCAAAATAGCAGCGATCAGAGGAAGCTGGAACTGAAAGACAAGCTTTGGAAGATCAAGTGTGAAAAGGGTGACACGATCTCTACGTATCTGAAGAAACTCACCACCTGCAGGGATGAGCTTGGAAGTGTAGGGATCACAACCGATGATGATGACATGGTGAGTCTTTCTCTCCTCGGTCTTCCTAAGATCTGGCATAGCTACCAAGACTTAATTAATGGAAGAGAAAAACTACCAGATTGGGAACGACTTTGGTCAGATCTGATGCAGGAGGAGATAAGGAGAAGCACCAAAGATGGTTCTTCATCCAAGGAGGATGAAGAAAATTGCACCTTAGTGAGTAAGGCGAAGAAGGGGAAGGAGAAGGATTATCATTTCGAATCCAGTTCTTCCCATGGTGGGAAGAAGTTTGACAAATCAAAAATGTGATGCGTTCGTTGTCATGAGGTGGGCCATTTTGCTACAAACTGTCCACTGAGGAAATCCAAGAAGGGGTCTGTGGAGTGATCAAAAGGTGAGGCACTAGCCTCACAGTTCGAGTTGGATTTCACACTGTTCGCATGCATGGTTTCATCCATGGTGGGAAGTGGTTGGTTTCTTGATAGTGGAGCTTCTTTCCACATGACCGGCGACAAGAGTTTGTTCAGTACCTTGGAGGAGAAAGATCTTCAGATACTCATAGCGATGGGTAATGATGAAAAGTATAGTGTCTAAGGTGTAGGCACGGTTGTTTTTCAAAGGGAGCATGGAGCTCGTATTACCTTGACCGATGTCAAGTATGTACGAGGACTGAAGAGAAATTTGGTGTCGATCGCGATGATGGAAGATAGAGGCTATGATGTAGTCTTCAGTAAGGGAAAGGTTTTCCTTAGACACATCATCACTAGATAGGTGAAGCAGATCGGTTCACGAGTCAAGAACCTGTATGGCTCTTGAGGTTCAAGATGCATGCAAAGCCTTGAGGAGCAAGGAAACTAATGGAGACTTGGTGGTTGAGAGGGAGAGTAAATTACCTCTCAACATGTAGCACTAGAAGAAGTCTCAGACGATTGTGGAGGAGCCATAATTGGTGAAGCAGCTTTAGGAGGTTGTGGAGAAGCCACAACTGGGGAAGCCGAGAGGAGACAGAGTGGAGGCATCCACTCATGCAAAGAACTCCAGTAGGGGGGAATTTTGAGCCAAGTGGGTAGAGGGATCACATGCATCCATACCTCCAGGTAGGAGGTGGGGCAATGTGGAGTGATCATCCCAAGAAGGCTGGAATAGGGGCAGGATCCTTGAGGTACCCAACCTCTTTGATTCAACTTTGTTATAGGAGCCCCGACGAGGAGTAGCAGGACTAGCTAATTGGGTAGAGACATATGCGGATGGAGTGGCAGAGAGAACTACAGTGCAGGAGTCCCAGGATTGTGTAGAGCTAGTAGGCTGCAGCAATCCGAGAGGCATAGGAGTGTTGTACCAGTGAAGGATGGCACAGAGAGGTGTGCAATGGTGCAAGATGCATGGAGTGTTGCAACAGCTCAGAGGTCAGAGAGGGAGAACTTGTCAGTAGCAGGTAGAGCTTAACCATCAGAGTATGTTCTAGCCCAACAGAGAGGTCAGTTGGGAGTTTTTTTTTTTTCTAGAGTTGTTGGAGCAACCAAACTTGGGAGAAGTGTTGCATGCATAAAATTCCAAAGGTATAGGATCGGGTTCGAGTTGAATGCCTTTATTGTTGAGAGGGAGTGTTGAAAATGGCAACAAGAAATGCTAAAAATAGATCTGCTATAAATAGCAGTTTGGGTACCAGTGCTGGATAGAGCAACAGGGAATGAAAAATGGAAGTGCTAAAAATAGCATTGCTATTTTTAGTAGTTCGGGATGGATTCCTATTTTAGTCAGTCCCTAAACTAAAATAGGAAGTAAAATTCGAATTTGAACTTAACAGTTGTTTGAAAAGAAACTAATTAATTCTCCATGAGTTAATTAGTTGTGAAAAATCAAACATGAAGTCTATGTGAGGACATGCAATGGTTTCTCCATTGATTGAGGAATTTATCCATCAGTTAAAGAGATAATGATGATTTGTAATTAGTTTGCTCAGTTAATTGAGTCAAGACCAGTTAGATTAATTCAAACAGTTTGTTGAATTAATTGCGAGTTTAGTTAGTTAATTCTTGCATGCATGTAACTACTACTCTCCAGATAACTGAATATTCCCTCATAAATAACTCATGCATGTTAGTTCAGACAGAGACCCAGTTGAGATCAGAGCAGGGACAGTGTACTATCAGTTGGATAGATTTTTCCTATAAAGAAAACTCATCCATGGAGAAGGATTCATCTCCTTCAGGATTGCACAGTTAGATCAGATGTTAGTGAGTGAGTGAAGAGGCCAATTCACACATGTGGCTTCACTAGACCCCATGAAAAATTGCGCAAAGAAATAGGAGTCTTGGAGGGTAGAGGAGAAGATTTGAGATAGGCCTTTGACGGTCTATGAGTAGCAGAGGGATTGCAGAGAGAGCAGGATAGCTTTTGAGCTGGTTCTTTTTGTAATCTAGACTATTTTTCCACTTGTATGATAATACAGAGTTGGGGTTTTAGGCTGAGGCTTTCCCCAGGTTATTTCTTTTGTGTTATGTGTGATTGATTTCTTCTCTATTATATGTGTTCTATTTGATCTTGCTCAAAATCGATTAAGCTCCCGCAAGTTTGTTTGTAGAAGTATATCAAGTATTTTTCTTTAGTATATTGCATTATCAGGTGATCTACGAAGAAATTTCTACATGACCTTTAAAGTAGGTTTTGTTATGCTCCTATACCAATAGGTCTCATATTTCATTATTGACTTGATGGGCTATGTAATATGTTCATACCTTTACTTGCTGCAAAGGTTTTCCATATTGTCAAAAAATCAAAAAAATTTAAAAATGTAAAGAGGGTATACCCTAAAAGAAAAATCAAAGGGTGAAAAGAATAAAATGGTCAAAAAAGTGAAAAAAAATGAACCCCACCAAAAGAAAGACCAAGGAAAGTGTGCAAGTCTAAATGCAACTACTTTTTACTCTTATGTAATAATCAAATTGTGTGCAGCTTGTTAACTTATGCCACAATTGATGAACAGTCAAACAGCTTAAGCTTGACTAGTTCATATCTTCAATTTTATGTTTTAGAGATAGAGAATAAAATCTGACCAAACTATTTAATCTTGGCAGATAAGTAGATAGGTAGAGTGAATAAAAGGAGCTCAAAAGTTTAATCTGAGCCCTTGGATGTAATAAGGTTAGACTTAGATACATATCTACATGTAAAAGAAAAGAAAGTGTGATAAGGGTTTTCCAGTCTAAGTGCACCCTAATAAAGAAGAAAAAATGTTAGGTTAAAATAGGTAGGGTAGGTAGATGATGTTGCAGAATTACATGTGATGGATAATGACTCTAAAATGTGTTGATTTATACTTTGATCACAAGTGTAAGGCAGACATTACACTGGAAACATTTCAAAGCAAGACAAGGTCAAATAATTAACTTCCCTTCTCATCTTTCCCTAAATTTTCACTAATTCCCCCTAAGTACTAAGGCCTTTGAAAATTAGAGGGGCTCAGAGCATTTCTCTGACTTCTAGCGGGACCGGACCCTCGACCCAATAATTTAAAAGCCTAAGTGCTTAAAACCATTCATAAAGTCATTCATTTAGTTTCATAAGTCTTTTCCTAAGTAAAATCCTATTTTACTTAGGTAAATTGAAATAAACCTTCATAAAAACCCTTTTATACACTTTAGCCTAAGTCAATATGTTATATGATGAAATACATTTTCGGAAAACATTAAACTTAGTGCTTTCCCATTCATTTGGTTATATTAACCACTAATTTTATTATTATATAATTCCTGAATAAAAGAAAAACTACCCACTCCCGTATTATTAAAAATATTAAAAAATCCCAAATTATTACATATCCCACCCCGATGGTTAAGTATAACCATAAATACGTTTTAAACTGGGATTAATTAACTAACCCGTAGTTAATTAAGAACCCGACCACGCCACCATTTAATGAGGATTAATTAAGTCATTCATACTAATTAATAACTTTCCCAACCAATCCCATTGCCCCGATATAATTAACTAATACTTAATTATGTTGGGCCCGCCGTTGTTAAACCCTGCCGTATCATGCTTCCCATTAGCCATTTGATCGCGCTCTCCAAATCTGACGGCTTTAATCAATATCGTGCACCCCTTAGTGATCGTGCGTTAGCGCACGATCACTAAGTGGTTTTCTCCCGTACCTCCGCCACGCGTCAAGCGATCTATGGAATCGTTGGCTCCCCACTAAATACCGCCCGTCCCCAAAAGCGGTGTGATGAAACCACCTACCGCTTTCCATATACGACAAAATGTCAATTCTTTCCCAATGCACGTCATCCGCCCAAAAACCAAAAAACCTCCGCTAACCTTGACTTTTCTAATAAAAAAATGAATGCCATTTTCATTGTGTTTTACCATATACCAGTGTTCCCATGCAAAGAACATCGAGGTTAACTATCGAAGATTTCCAGCCGCCACCTCACTAAGAAAATTTGCAGCCGACACAGCCCATAATCTATTAGCTATTGCCTGTACTTGTTTTTGCACTATTCACTCCCCAAACATAGGTATTTATCCAATTTCCACCAAAACCATGCAAATTCACATTTTACACTGCAATTCCACATAAAAGGCCAAAAATTTACTGCAAATTCAATCTTTGTTTCACCATATAAGTTCCTAGACCTGTGAAATTGCCCATTTTTCACTGAAAACCCAAATTCCTTTCTAAATACACAAGAACCAGAAATGGAAACCCCTGTGGCTTTGTCTGTTGCACCCATGAATGCCCCTCATAAAGATTTAAGCTATTTGCCTCTTGCGGATAAATACTTTCAGATAAAAGACTTATCCACTGATAAAAACCACCTTAAAGTCTTTTTCCAAAGTAGGGATAACTATCTAAATGGCTCTGACATCCTAGGACTGTAGGAATCCAACCTTCCTATGTATTTTCTCCCCTCAATCCATGTTTTTCCTAATATAATCCACCAATGTTAGGCCAATTATGATCCTAACCTCAGAGCAGTTATGTCTCCAAGCCAAATAGTCCTCTTTCCAATAACTGCTCAATCCATCAATGAAATGTTGCAATTCCACTCCAGTCAAGCTCTCACCCCCATTTCCATGGGATATTTTCTTGAGAAATCCACTCAATTGTCTCAGTCAGAACTGAAACGCATCTGTCAGACTTTCATGTCACCAAAGCATCAGCCTGATGGCCCACCTCCTTACATGCAAACTTTCTTCACAGATATGGGCCAACTCATAATTGATATGATATCTTTGATTATGGGATTCAACACTAGTGAGTATGTTGATGAGATAACCCTAGTGTTGTTGTCAATTTTTACTCCTGGACAGCCCCCTGCTATTAAGTATGACTATGCCTCCTATATTGCTAATAAGATTCATGACCAATTCTTAAGACTGGACAATGAAGGAGTTTTCAAATAAACCACTTTCATATATCATCTTATGCTATATTATCAGTCAGAAAAATTCCCCTTCCATGTCATGAAACTTGACACCAAAGGAAATCCAAGGTCTGTAATCTTCTGGTCTGTAGTCTTCCATAGTTCCTTTGAAACCCCTTACTCCTACAATGAATTCGTTGACCTATTTGTTCACCCAGCAACCACCTTATTGATAGGAGTTTCCCCTCCAAGGATCAATGGTGATATGAAGAAGATCCTTCAGCTCTCCAAGTAGTACAGAATAGGTGATTGGTACCTATACAAAAATCAGGATATATGGGTGTGAACTCTACGCTTTTAAGCTACCAAAGTATGTTCCAATGAGGATCTTTGCATTGGAATATTTCAAGAAAATGATAAATTCAGACTTGGTCCATTTTTATAATGCCAAGAAGAAAGCTTAGCTTAAAATCAAGAATCAGTTAGGCCCTTTTTTCTGTAACACTAGGGATGCATGGAAAGAAGCAGAAACAATTTTAGAAGATCATCTTAAATTACAAAAGAGTTTTGGGTGGGTACCATATGACCCTAATAGATTTATATGTGATAGAAGAATGAAGAACATATTGTCACCATACATTCACCATAGGATTCTAGAGATTGAAAAATTTGCAAATATGGATGAATGGGTGGAAGGGACCCTAGTAGAAAAATATAGTGAACAAGTCAATATTGAAAATGTTATGAGAGATCTTGAGAAAACACTTGACTATGATTCTTTTGGGCAGGTACAAAGATCAAGGATTGGTCCCTCCTCAGCTAGAACCTCTCAGCAACATTCACAGGAAACCAACACACCAGCCACGGGAACATCCAAAGGCAAGGAAAAAGAGACCAGTACACAGGCCATAAAGCAATCTACAATGTCTAAGCAGCCTGAAACTTCCAAAGAACAGGCCCAAATGTAGACTCCTCCCACTCGGGGCAATGTGGGAGAACCTCCAATCTTGCAAACTCCTCTAAATGAGGAAAGAAATAAAAAGAGAGACATGGAAACTGCTACCCCTGCCAGTAGACCTTTGGGACAGCCTGGTACCAAAACGCAAAGACTGAATCCCCTCTCAAAAGAAGAATATCTTGAAGAGACTACTGATAGTCAGAGGAGAGAAGGACTAGATAGCCAGCAAACTTTCCCAGTAGGTGGGACATCTACTAGCTCACAGAGAAAGGATCTAGAAAGACAACAAAGTGTAGAGGTATCATCTTTCAGACCACCAGTGAAGGACACTTGAGATATTAAAAAGACATACATAGACATAAAAGCCAAAAATGATCCATTAAGGCTTCAAGTCTACAATCAATTTTTGAAAATGACTCCCTCAAATCAAAACAGATTGATGTCAGCCTATGTCATCAAGGAAGGTAAGATGATCTTGAGTTATTTCAAGCCTAAAGTGCAACAACCTCAAATAGCAGCAGACTATCTTAGAAACAATTTCAAAGTCATGGCAAAGGATATTCATCCTTTGGATCAGATTAAATTGCACAAACCAATTGGGGAAATTATTTATTCCACATTGACTAGTAAGGCTATGATGGCACAAAGGCTAGAAAATTCTTTGGATAACACAACTTCCCAACTACATTTGGATAAAGCTTCCGCCCAGGCCAAAGATAACAGAATAAAGTCTTTAGAAGAAATAATTATTGGACTGGGTCATGATCCCAAAGATGCAAAGGCTACAGAAGCCTTAATAAAAAAGAAAGATGAAGATATTGTTGCCCTAAGGAAGCAACTAAAGCTTCCACCTTCAAGGCATCCACAAACTGTTGAGATCATAAAGAAAAAATCTGAAGAAGAGCTGATGGATTTCGTTTTAAAACTTAATGAATGATTGAATGAGATTGAGCAAGAACTTGAAAAATCATTGAAGGACAAGCAGGGAGAGTCGACCTCTCAGCCTCCCAATGTGATACCAGTAGTCTCAATTGCAGTCCCTTCAACCCTTGGTGCAGCTTTGGCGCCAAAAATTCCAGCAGCCACAGCAAAGTTGGTCACAGGTACAACAACAACAGGAACAGCAGGAGCAGCATGGGATAGTACTATCAATTTGAGCACAAAGGAACTAATAAAATCAATGAAGGACATGAAACTGTAGGTTTCAGAGCTAAAAAGGGTACAAGAACAGTATGCCAACTTAGAACAGAGGTATGACCTCTCAAAGATAAATGTTGCAGAAAAGAGAAGAGAGATTAAAGGGCTAGAAAATAGAGTGAAATCATTAGAAAAGGATCTCACATTTGAGAAAACTCTAACATAAATTAAGAAAATTCTTTGGTCCAACATCACTCAATCAATAAATGATGTTTGGCCATCAATTCAAATAATTTTTTAGCAAATTGATTTAGTAAAGCTAGCTCAAGAAGAAGTTCAAAAGGCAAGGGCAGAGTTAGGAAATATGCCTGAGGAAGCCAGCAGGCTCATACAGTTTTTGAATACCAAGAATAAGTACCAGCTTGAAGAGCTAGGCATTTAAGATAGAACAGGAACAATTTTGGAAGTCAAAAGGGTTTTTACTAAAAGAACTCTGATGCAAAACTTAGAAAGAAGGTGCCATGACATGCAGGAAGAAATTAATGCTTTCATGAAAAGATTTAATATTTTTCAGAGTAAAGGGTTGCCAAGTCCTTTAGTTATTCATGATAAACTAATGAGTCATATAGACTATGTGGAGAAATCGAATCAATATCCAGGCAACCAGGCAGGTCCATCAACAAGTGCATCAACAGCAGAAGCACTGCCTACAGGCAGAGTTCTCTATGACAGTCTAGATAACTTATTCTATGTCGAGCATGAGATAAAGCACTTGTTTCCAATTCAGCCTACCTTTCAAAGGTACAGAGAAACTGATGAAACCCTGAGAAAGCTTCAAAGAACCAGAATATCAGAAAAACAATGGTGGGAAGAAATGTTATACATTTTGTAAAATTATCCTTGGGTAAATTTTGGTTATTTACTGCAGTAAGTAATGGTAAAAGGGATAAACAGAGGTCAAACAAGTCAAAGAGTATCAGAACAGGTAAAGAGTATCAGTGAAAACAGGGCAGCCAGCACAGAGTTACCAAAGAAGACAGTAGCAAGCCAAATCATAGGGCCTGCCTCCAGCACACTCACAAGAATAGGAACAGCACAACATCAGTTTACCTTTTCTCCTATCTACGAGACCATTTGTCTCTATTTTCTTGTAACTTATTCATAGTCATCCTAGAATATATCTCACTCTGTTATGAGATATTTTTTGTAAAATTTTTGTATAAATACTCCCTCAATTGGAGTATTGAGGGTGGATTCTTAGACATTGTTGTAATACTGATTATTTTGGAATAAAGTGTTGTTGGACAAAATTTTGTATGGCTAGCTGGATGAAGAATTGATGCAAAGGACTTTTCACAGGATTCTTGAGTCAGACACCAGATCAATAAGTCTTCTATATCTCAGGTTTTAAAGTTTTCTTGTTGAATATATCAATTGTTTTTCATATATGAATGATAAACGAAAAAGAATAATTCAAAAAGTGCTTGAGTGCAATCTGTTTTCAATCGTTATTATCCCTAATGTTTTCCTCTATAACTAGCATAAACAATGAATTCTTAATTGCTCCTATTTCCTATTTTATTCACTTTGATTATTTAGTAAATAATTCTTAACTACTCTTTATTAGTAATCATTCAAGTTCCCTCTTTCGAATATGTTGAAGGATTCTTAGTTGCCCTTCACCCATTTTGAGTCCATTCCATCTATTTTAAGTCTTTGTTTGTTCCCTATTTTACTATCTTTCCCTGTGAAACCATCCCTTGTTAAGAAAAAAATCCAGTTAAGCCATCTTCTTTGACTCCATTAGCCCAATGGCCTAAACTACTCAGTCCTACCCCTCTGCTATTGAATTTCACCACCAAACACAATAAAAACCCCTAAACTTTCATAACTAACCTAATATCTTTCAAAACAAAGCTAAAACTTAAAGAGAGATCCCTCTCTGGGTACAGATTGGCTAGATTATGTGCCTAAAAGTTGGTTTCTGGTTACCTCAGACCCCTTTCCTCTTCCCAAAAACTTCAAGGAAAATCTGAGTGATAACATAGTGGCGACTCCACTGGGGAACAGATAGTTTGTTTGTTACTATTGTTTACTTTATAAACTACAGACAGAGCCTGAAGTTAGCCAGGTAGCTTTTGAACTGCTCTTGCTTTGCAATTACACAGTAAATGAATGTTGCTTCAATCTATCTCCGGTCTAGTTTATGGATTGAACATCTGGTTCAAACACTTGACCATTTCCTCTTGTCAAATAAGTATTTAAGAAAGTTCAAATCCCATATCTAAAACCTCTTAGAGAAACTGTTGAATTTGTATTCTTAATCCCATTTAGAAAAACAAAAAAAACAAAAATACACCTAGAAACCTGGCTTCAAAAAGGACTCATTACACCAGAGCTAATCCTGATCCAAATCCTCCACTTGTGTTTGAAAATCCTAATCTGATCCCCAGTATTCTTAGGAGACAGGAAAGCCAAGAAAGTTCTACTAGTTCTTAGCCTCTCTACAGATCAAGATCTTGTCCTGTGAAGTGGATCTACCTTGAGGACGAACCCTTTGATGAGCAATTTGAGACCTCTTTATTTGTAACCTTTTCTGACTCTGAGTTGGTCCGCTTGGTTCAAGACCCAGTATTTATTGAAGATTTACAACTTGAAGTTGTCATTTCACATCTTGATAGACATTTGCAGAACTCCATACAACCTAATCTTACCTCTGAAGGAACACCCAACCTTTTTGTGATCACTACTGCCTCTCCAAGTTCATCAAAATTGCCTCAAACATCTCAACCTCAAACCACCCCTTCTACCCCTCCATCCAGCACTCCAAGACCAACCCCAGTTGTTGTTTTATCACTACCTACTGCAATGGAAAACAGATATACTCCCTTGGTATTACCAGTCAATCCAGGGGCTATGCCCCAAGACTATCAAAGTAAAATCACTCCTTTCGATGGTTCTAGTACTTACACTGCATAACAACATACCAAAAAAATGACTGATTACTTTGAAATTTATGAAATAGATGCAGATGATGTGAGAATGAGAATATTGGTTCAAAGCCTGACTGGAGAAGTTAGAACTTGGTTTAGAGCCCTTCCTGCAAACAGTATCAATGATCTAGAAGTTCTTTATAGAAAATTATTTAACAGATGGGAAAATAAGAAAGATCCTCTCCAAATCTTATCAGAATATGAAAACCTGAAGAGAGGGACACAAGAAACTGTCCAAGATTATTGCACTAGGTTCAATAATGTTTACAATGTTATCCCTCAAAACCTCAGACCTCCTCCAGATTTAGCATTAATCAAATTCCCTCATGGATTTGACTCTGATATGGCATACCAGCCTAGGGAAAGAGTTGCTCGAACTTTAGAAGATATGTAAAGTATAGCTGCCAGTGTTGAAGCCAACCTGATATCTAAACGAGCCAAGGCCAGAAGTGAAAGAAGGATACCATTGAAAGAAGAACCCTCAGCCTTTGAATAGAAACTGGATGTTATTATTAAAGGGATGGATAGGCTGGGAGATAGAGTAGAAACAATTGAAAGGAAATCCCCTTGGGATGGTCAACCGAGCAATACTGGAAGAAATCCAAATTTCAGAAAAAATCAAAGCTAGAACACTGGAAAGACTGGTCCTGACCAAAATATTAGGCCCCCATTCCAGGAAAATTATGTTGAAGCCTCCAATTATGATGAACCATTAGAAGATACTCAAATAAACTTGATGGGACTCAATAATGAACAACAAGTTTTCTTGACCCAAGAAGATCAAGAAGCTCACATTCTCAAACAATTCCAAACTCAGTCAGGTGAATCAGTTGAGTTTAGGGAGGGATATGATACAGCCATTTATAAAGTCCACAGGAAATATGATCTAAGGAGCAGAAGAATTGATGTCCCTGAAACCAACAAACAGAAAGCTAAAAAACAGCCCAACAAAGGTAAGACCAATGATACACCTGTACATAATCTTTCTAAATCAGATCCTAATCCTGCTAATCCAATTATTGAAGACGTATCTGATAATCAACCTAGTAATAGACAACTCTCCACTTCTCTTCCTCCCAAAGGAAATGTGGAAGAACCTCTAGAAGTTGATTTGGAAACAACTTCGGCTCATAACCCCACCCTTGAGAAGGAGAAAAACAGAGAAAATAGGGAAGATAAAGAGAATCCAATTGTTCAAAATACAAGAACTCAGACTGAAAAAACCTTTTAATCTGGAGACTGAAGTAGACAAATTAAAAGTAACTGTTCCATTTTCTGAGTTAGCTAAACATGATGTCTACTGAAGCCAAATCAATAGATCACTCAAAAGCTCTGGAAATGAAGACTCAGTAAATGTTTTTGATGACCAACCTGAATTAATCTTTGGCCCTGAAGTAAATGGAAAACCCTTAGATGTAGAAATTCCTCCTTTCTATGTAAGTTTAAACATACATGATAAGATACTTCATAATGCCATGTTTGATTCTGGGGCATCTCACAACCTAATGCCCAAGTCTATAATGGAAAATTTAGACCTAGACATCACCAGGCCATACAAAGACCTCTTTTCTTTCGATTCGAGTCAGGTGAGATGTTTAGGATTAATCAAAGACTTGTGTGTTTCACTGGTTCAATATCCTGCAAAAACAATCCTAATGGACATAGTAGTAGCAGATATCCCACCAAAGTATGGCATGTTATTGTCTAGATCTTGGGGTGCAAAGCTTCAAGGATCTCTTCAATTGTACATGTCATATGCTACTATTTCAGTTTTCAGCCAACCTAAGAAACTATACAAAGAAACTTTAATGAAATATGTAGTAAGTAGTCAAGAGAAACACCAAAATTTCCCCATCTACTCAGTTCACTCTGATATGGATTCTTTCATTCTTTACAATGCTAAAAGTGATCCCTCTGATGAATTAGAACTTTTAGCAGTAGAACCAAAAGAAATTACAAAAGGAAAGTCTAGTGTTCAAATCCAGTAAATTTCTGAGAATAATGAAAAGTCGGATACTCAAGAGAAACCAGAAGAAAGTAAAAAACCAGATCTCACTGTTTAACAAATTCCTGACACTCCTCATACCAATTATGAACATGAAATTCTTTGACATTTAGAATTTGATGGTTCAGTCAACAAATTAGGAGCAAGAGCGGGAGTTTGGGTGTACAATCTTGAAAATGACCATGCTGAAGGCCATGCCTACAAATTAAACTTTAAGTGCACTAATAATATGGCAGAATATGAAGCTCTTTTGCTAGGTATTAAACTTGTCAAAAGATTAGGGGCAATTAGAGTATCTGTCATAGGAGATTCTGATTTAATCATTCAAAAGATCAAAGGGAAGTATCTAACAAATGATCCCAGATTGAGATACTATAGAGGAACAGTTATAGAGATACTCAATACTTTTCTGGAAACTCAGCTTGCTAAAATCCCAAGAAAACATAACTTGCAAGCCCATAGTCTGGCAATGTTTGCCAGCACCTGCAAATTGCCATTCAAACCTAGTCATCAGGTCACAGCTGAGATTAGACACAGACTAGCCATACCTGACAATTTAAAGAACTGGCAAGTGTTTGATAGTGATGAGCAGATTAATAATTTCTGGACTTTAGATGTAGAATTTTCTAACAGTCACATAGATGTAGATACAGTTATTGAATTTTATCAAACAAATGAGGTAGAAACAGACATTTCAGAAGAGAGCACAATTCAAATTCTTCATCCCACAAATTTCACCAACAAAGAAATGCAGGACCTTAAACAAATGGATATTGATGAGATTGTTGAAGGAGAATCTGAAGTCATTAATTTAAAAGACAATCATTTTCCTAAAGGACTAACTCCTCTAGAAGATATCTTTGATTCTAATGATATTCCAAAGAAACCTAAGATGGAACCACTAAAAGTAGATATTGAAGAATATAACTTGGGGACTGAAGAAAATCCAAAAATGATAAAGTTATCTAAATCTTTGCCACCTCACCAAAAACTAAAATATGTTGAACTAATGAGAGAGTTCCAGGATGTCTTTGCCTGGAGCTATGAGGACTTGAAATCATATGACACCTCTATAATTCAACATAAAATACCTTTAAAAGAAAATCAAAAACCATTCAAACAAAAACTTAGAAGAATTAATCATGTACTACTGCCCTTAATTGAAAAAGAAATCAAACGTATGTATGAAGCAGGGATAATTGCTCCCATTGGGTTTTCAGAGTGGGTGCCTAATTTAGTACCTACTAGGAAGAAAACTGGGGAAATTAGATTATGTGTTGATTTAAGAAATGTAAATAAGGTTCCTTTGAAGGATAATTACCCTTTACCCAAGATGGATCATTATTTACAAAGGGTAGTAGGTGCTTCTAGGATTTCACTTTTAGATGGGCTCTCAGGGTATAACCAAATTCTGGTTCATCCTGATGACCAGGAAAAAACTGCGTTTACAACAACATGGGGCACATTCATGTACATCAAAATGCCATTTGGACTTAAAAATGTAGGAGCAACATTCCAAAGAGCAATAGACATAGCATTTGCAAAAGAAATTCATGATTTTCTTGTTATATATCTGGATGACAACTATTTTTTCTAAATCAGATCAGCAGCATTTGGGTCATCTCAAACAAGTATTCCTAAAATGTAGAAAATATGGTATTTCTTTGAATCCAAAGAAGTCCTTGTTTGGTCTAGAGGAAGGTAAACTCTTGGGTCATATCATTTCCAAAGATGGTATTAGAATTGATCCTACTAGAATAGAATTTATTCTGCAGATACCTCACCCTAGAAATATCAAAGAACTTCAAGCTTTCTTAGCAAAGATAAATTTTTTGAGAAGATTCATATCTAACTTAGCTGAATTGATTAGATTGCTTAATGATATGTTAAAAAAGGATTCAAGTATTAAATGGACAATGGAAGCCAAATAAGCATTTGAAAAAATTAAAATGGCTTTAACCAGAACATCGGTCCTTACAAGTCCACAATTTGATAGAGACTTCATAATATTTTCATTTGCTTCAGAACACACCATAGCAGTTGTTTTATTACAAAAGGATGATCAAGGATGTGAGAAACCCATGGCCTTTTATAGTAAAGCACTTATCGATGCATCATCGAAATACAAAATCATGGAGAAACAAGCTTTTGCACTTGTAAAAGCTATTAAAAACTTTAGAGTCTACATATTGTACTCCCATGTGATAGCCTATGTATCAAATGTTGTTTTCAAAGACATCTTAACCCAGGATGGAATTGAGAGCATAAGAGGTAAATGGATTGCTACCATATTAGAGTATGATATTGAAATAAAACCTACAAAACTAATAAAAGGACAGGTATTGGCCAAGCTCATGACAGAAACAAATTATCAAGCCCTGGAGATTAATGAACTGGATAATGAAAATGAGATGGCGACTCCACAAATCAGCCAGGCCTTCTTAGATTCACCTTGGTATGCTAATGTAATTTATGTACTATTAAACCTACAAGCTCCTCCAAGGTTATCTAGAACAAATAAAAGGTTTTTAAAGATGAAAGCTTCAAAGTTTTGTATTTTAGATAATGCTCTTTTTTGGAAAAATCATGAAGGTATTCTATTGAATTGTTTATTAAAAGAAGAGCTAACAAGGTCCTCCAAGAATTTCATGCAGGAGACTGTGGTGGACACCTTTACTGGAAATCAACTATAGACAAGATCCTAAGGGCTGGATTTTATTGGCCAACCTTGTTCGGTGATGTAAAGAAATTTGTCACTGCTTGCCATAAATGTCAAATTTTTGAAGGCAAGAGAAAATTGTTACCTTTACCCTTGAGACCAATTTCCACTGAAAAACCCTTCCAACAATGGGGCCTTGACTTCATTGGAGAAATCCATCCTCCCTCTTCTGGCCAACACAAATGGATTCTCACTGCCACAGACTATTTCACCAAATGGATAGAAGCCATTCCTTCCAGACAAGCCAATGACACAGTGATTATAGGATTCGTAGAAACCAACATACTGTCTAGATTTGGTTGTCCTGATAAAATCATAACTGACAATGTTGCTGCCTTCAAATCCAAGAAGATGATAAGTTTCTGTAACAAGTACGATATCACCTTAGGTCATTCCACAACCTATTACCCCCAAGGTAATGGACTGGCTGAGTCTTCCAACAAGAGCCTCATTAATATTATTAAAAAATTATTGGAGGAGAACAAGAAAAATTGGCACAAGAAACTTAAAAATGCACTATGGGCAAATAGACTCACCACTAAAAAATCTATTGGAACTAGTCCTTATGAGTTACTCTATGGTGTGGAGGAAATATTCCCTTCATCATTAGGAGTTCCTGTAATGAAATTACTTCAATAAGCTCAGGTGGAACCTAATATATTCAAAGGAGGATAAACCAAACCATCAATCTACAGCAGACCAGAGAGGAAGTCTATCAAAGATCACAAGTGTTGCAGGAGAAGCTTAAGAAAATATTTGACAAAATAACCAAGGCAGATGATTTCTACCTTGGAGACAAAGTGTTAAGATGGGATTCCAAGAGAGAAGATAAGGGAAAACATGGGAAGTTTGAATTCTTATGGAAAGGACCTCATATTATCTATGCCTTACAAGGAAACAATACATATTATCTAAAAAACTTGGATGGCACAGAAACAGAAGAAGGGCCAGTTAATGGTCGGATTTTGAAACATTACTTTGATCCTACTTATTAATGTATCCTGGTTTCTAACATGTACATACTATATCCTTTGTAATGCCACAGTTTTGATTGGATAGTAACTTGCTGGAGTTGAAGCCCAAAGAGATGGCCCTAAGCTGCAGAAGTATCATTGTCATACATATAATAAAGAAACAAGCAGAAGAATATTTTATAGTTCAGT
Source organism: Pinus tabuliformis (assembly GCA_031772625.1). NCBI lineage: Eukaryota > Viridiplantae > Streptophyta > Pinopsida > Pinales > Pinaceae > Pinus > Pinus tabuliformis. The sequence continues at coordinate 1,269,133,442 of CM062807.1, read as the reverse complement.
CAAAATTATTCGGAGGCCATCTGACCTACTGTTCTTGAATTTCCACCAGGAAAAGCCATCCCCAAGTGGAGCCAGTGTTATGCTCCTATACTAATAGGTGTCATATTTCATGACTGATTTGATGGGCTATGTAATATGTTCATACCTTTACTTATTGCAAAGGTTTTCCATATTGTCCAAAAATCAAAAAATTAAAGAAAATGTAAAGAGGGTATACCCTAAAAGAAAAATCAAAGGGTGAAAAGAATAAAATGGTCAAAAAAGTGAAAGAAAATGAACCCCACCAAAAGAAATACCAAGGAAAGTGTGAAAGTCTAAATGCCATTACTTTTTACTCTTATGTAATAATTAAATTGTGTGCAGCTTGTTAACATATGTCGCAATTGATGAACAGTCAAACAACTTAAGCTTGACTAATTCATATTTTCAATTTTATGTTTTAAAGATAGAGAATAAAATCTGACCAAACTATTTAATCTTGGCAGATAAGTAGATAGGTAGAGTGAATAAAAGGAGCTCAACAGTTTAATATGAGCCCTTGGATGTAATAAGGTTAGACTTAGATACATATATACATGTAAAAGAAAAGAAAGTGTGATAAGGGTTTGCCAGTCTAAGTGCACCCTAAAAAAGAAGAAAAAATGTTAGGTTAAAATAGGTAGAGTAGGTAGATGATGTTGCAGAATTACATGTGATGGATAATGACTCGAAAATGTGTTAATTTATACTTTCATCACAAGTGCAAGGCAGACATTACACTGGAAACATTTCAAAGCAAGACAAGGTCAAATAATTAACTTCCCTTCTCATGTTTCCCTAAATTTTCACTAATTCCCCCTAAGTACTAAGGCCTTTGAAAATTTGAGGGGCTCAGAGCATTTCTCTGACTTCTGGAAGGATCGGACCCTCGGCCCAATAATTCAAAAGCCTAAGTACTTAAAACCATTCATAAAGTCATTCATTTACTTTCATAAGTCTTTTCCTAAGTAAAATCCTATTTTACTTAGGTAAATTGAAATAAACCTTCATAAAAACCATTTTATACACTTAGCCTAAGTCAATATGTTATATAATGAAATACATTTTCAAAAAACATTAAACTTAGGGCTTTCCCATTCATTTGGTTATATTAACCACTAATGTTATTATTATATAATTCCCGAATAAAAGAAAAACTACCCACTCCTGTATTATTAAATATATTACAAAATCCCAAATTATTACATATCCCGCCCCAGTGGTTAAGTATAACTAAGCCGGGATTAATTAACTAACCCATAGTTAATTAAGAAACCAACCCCACCACCATTTAATGAGGATTAATTAAGTCATTCGGACTTATTAATAACTTTCCCAACCAATCTTGTTGCCCCCAATATAATTAACTAATACTTAATTATGTCGGGCCCGCCGCTGTTAAACCCCGTTGTATTGCACCTCCCATCAGCCGTCCGATCGCACTCTCTAGATCTAGCAACTTTAATCAATATTGTGAACCCCTTAGTGACCATGCATTAGCGCGCGATCACTAAGTGGTTTTCTCCTGTACCTCTGCCACGCGTCAAGTGATCTATGGAACTGCTGGCTCCCGACTAAATACCGCCCATCCCCAAAAGCGATGCGATGAAACCACTTACCGCTTTCCATATACGACAAAACATCAATTCTTTCCCAACGCACGTCATTCGCCTGAAAACCAAAAAACCCCCGCCAACCTTGACTTTGTTAATAAAACAAATGAATGTCATTTTCATTGTTTTTTACCGTATACCAGTGTTCCCATGCAAAGAACGTCAAGGTTAACTATCGAAGATTTCCAACCACCACCTCACCAAGAAAATTTGCAGCCGACACAGCGCAGAACCTGTTAGCTACTGCCTGTACCTATTTTTGCACTGTTCACTCCCTGAACACGGGTATTTATCCAATTTCCACCAAAAACCTACAAATTCACATTTTACACTCCAATTCAACATAAAAGGCCAAAAATTTACTACGAATTCAGTCTTTGTTTCGCCATATAAGTTCCCAAACCTGTGAAATTTCCCATTTTTCACTGAAAACCCAAATTATTTTCTGAATCCACAAGAACAAGAAATGGAAACCCCTATGGCTTTATCTGTTACACCCATGAATGCCCCTCATAAAGATTTAGACTATTTTCCTCTTGCAGATAAAGACTTTCAGATAAAAGACTTATCCACTGATAAAAACCACCTTAAAGTATTTTTCCAAAGTAGGGATAACTATCTGAATGGCTCTGACATCCTAGGACTTTGGGAATCCAACCTTCCCATGTATTTTCTCCCCTCAATCCATGTTTTTCCTGATATAATCCACCAATGTCAGGCCAATTATGACCCTAACCTCAGAGCAGTTATGTCTCCAAGCCAAATAGTCCTCTTTCCAATAACTATTCAATCCATCAATGAAATGTTGCAATTCCACTCCAGTCAAGCTCTCACCCCCATTTGCATGGGATATTTGCTTGAGAAATCCACTCAATTGTCTCAGTTAGAACTGAAACGCATCTGTCAGACTTTCATGTCACCAAAGCATCAGCCTGATGGCCCACCTCCTTACATGCAAACTTTCTTCACAGATATGGGCCAACTCATAATTGATATAATAGCTTTGATTATGGGATTCAACACTAGTGAGTTTGTTGATGAGATAACCTTAGTTTTGTTTTCAATTTTTACTCCTGGATAGCCCCCTGTTGTTAAGTATTACTATGCCTCCTATATTGCTAATAAGATTCATGACCAATTCTTAAGACTGGACAATGAAGGAGTTTTCAAATACACCACTTTCATATATCATCTTATGTTGTATTATCAGTCAGAAAACTTCCCCTTCCCTGTCATGAAACTTGACACCAGAGGAAATCCAAGGTCTGTAATCTTCTGGTCTGCAGTCTTCCATAGTTCCTTTGAAACCCCTTACTCCTACAATGAATTCATTGACCTATTTGTTCACCCAACAACCACCTTATTGACAGGAGTTTCCCCTCCAAGGATCAATGGTGATATGAAGAAGATCCTTCAGCTCTCCAAGCAGTACAGAATAGGTGATTGGTACCTATACAAAAACCATACAAAAATCAAGATATATGGGTGTGAGCTCTGCCCTTTTAAACTACCAAAGTAAGTATGTTCCAATGAGGATCTTTGCATTGGAATATTTCAGGAAAATGATAAATTCAGACCTAGTCCATGTTTATAATGCCAAGAAGAAAACTTAGCTTAGAATCAAGAATCAGTTAGGCCCTTTTATCTGTAACACTAGGGATGCATGGAAAGAAGCAGAAAGAATTTTAGAATATCATCTTAAATTACAAAAGAGTTTTGGGTGGGTACCATATGACACTAACAGTTTTATATGTGATAGAAGAATGAAGAACAGATTGTCACCATACATTCACCATAGGATTCCAAAGATTGAACAATTTGCAAATATGGATGAATGGGTGGAAGGGAACCTAGTAGAAAAAGATAGTGAATAGGTCAATATTGAAAATGTTATGAGAGATCTTGAGAAAACACTTGACCTAGATTCTTTTGGGTAGGTACAAAGATCAGGGATTGGTCCCTCCTCAGCTGGAACCTCTCAGCAATATTCACAGGAAACCAGCACACCAGCCACAGGAACATCCAAAGGCAAGGAAAAAGAGACCAGTACACAGGCCACAGAGCAATCTACAATATCTAAGAAGCCTGAAACTTCCAAAGAACAGGCCCAAATGCAGACTCCTCCCACTCAGGGCAATGTGGGAGAACCTCCAATCTTGCAAACACCTCTAAATGAGAAAAGAAATAAAAAGAGAAACAAGGAAACTGCTACCCCTGCCAGTAGACCTTCAGGACAGCCTGGTACCAAAAGGAAAAGACTGAATCCCCTCTCAGAAGAATAATATGTTGAAGAGACTACTGATAGTTAGAGGAGAGAAGGAGTAGATAGCTAGCAAACTTTCCCAATAGGTGGGACATCTACTAGCTTACAGAGAAAGGAGCTAGAAAGACAACAAAGTGTAGAGGTATCATCTTTCAAACGACCAGTGAAGGACACTTGGGATATTAAAAAGACATTCATAGACATAAAAGCCAGAAATGATCCATTAAGGCTTCAAGTCTACAATCAATTTTTGAAAATGTCTCCCTCAAATCAAAACATATTGATGTTAGCCTATGACATCAAGGAAGGTAATATGATCATGAGTTATTTCAATCCTAAAGTGCAACAGCCTCAAACATTAGCAGACTATCTTAGAACCAATTTCAAATTCATGGCAAAGGATATTCATCCTTTGGATCAGATTGAATTGCACAAACAAACTAGGGAAATGATTTATTCCACATTGACTAGTAAGGCTATGATGGCACAAAGGCTGGAAAATTCTTTGAATAACACAACTTCCCAACTACATTTGGAGAAAGCTTCCTCCCAGGCCAAAGATAACAGAATAAAGTCTTTAGAAGAAATAATTATTGGATTGGGTCATGATCCCAAAGATGTAAAGGCTACAAAAGCCTTAATCAAAAAGAAAGATGAAGATATTGCTGCCCTAAGGAAGCAACTAAAGCTGCCACCTTCAAGGCATCCACAAACTGCTGAGATCATAAAGCAAAAATGTGAAGAAGCGTTGATGGATTTGCTTTTAAAACTTAATGAACGATTGAATGAGACTTAGCAAGAACTTGAAAAATCATTGAAGGACAAGCGGGGAGAGTCAACCTCTCATCCTCTCAATGTGATACCAGTAGTCTCAACTGCAGTCCCTTCAACCCTTGGTGCAGCTCTGGCGCCAAACATTCCAACAGCCACAGCAGTGGTGGTCACAGGTACAGCAACAACAGGAACAGCACAACATAGTACTGTCAATTTGAGCACAAAGGAACTAATAAAATCAATGGAGGACATGAAACTGCAGGTTTCAAAGCTAAAAAGGGTACAAGAACAGTATGCCAACTTAGAACAGAGGTATGACCTCTCAAAGATAAATGTTGCAGAAAAGAGAAGAGAGATTAAAGGGCTAGAAAATAGAGTGAAATCATTAGAAAAGGATCTCACATTTGAGAAACCTCTGACAGAAATTAAGAAAATTCTTTGGGCCAACATCACTCAATCAATAAATGATGTTTGGCCATCAATTCAAATAATTTTTGAGCAAATTGATTTAGTAAAGCTAGCTCAAGAAGAAGTTCAAAAGGCAAGGGCAGAGTTAGGAAATATGCCTGAGGAAGCCAGCAGGCTCATACAGTTTTTGAATACCAAGAATAAGTACTATCTTGAAGAGCTGGGCATTCAAGATAGAACAGGAACAATTTTGGAAGTCAAAAGGGTTTTTACTAAAAGAACTCTGATGCAAAACTTAGAAAGAAGGTGCCATGACATGCAGGAAGAAATTAATGCTTTCATGAAGAGATTTGATATTTTGCAGAGTAAAGGGTTTCCAAGTCCTTTAGTTATTCATGATAAACTAATGAGTCATATAGACTATGTGGAGAAATTGAATCAATATGCAGGCAACCAGGCAGGTCCATCAACAAGTGCATCAGCAGCAAAAGCATTGCCTACAGGCAAAGTTCTCTATGACAGTCTAGAGAACTTATTCTATGTTGAGCATGAGATAAAGCACTTGTTTCCAATTCAGCCTACCTTTTTCAGGTACACAGAAATTGATGAAACCCTGAGAAAGCTTCAAACAACCAGACTACCAGAAAAACAATGGTGGGAAGAAATGTTAGACATTTTATAAAATTATCCTTGGGTAAATTTTGGTTATTTACTACAGTAAGTAATGATAAAAAGGATAAACAAAGGTCAAACAGGTTGAAGAGTATCAGAACAAGTAAAGAGTATCAGTGAAAACAGGGCAGCCAGCACAAAGTTACCAAAGAAGATAGCAGCAAGGCAAATCATAGTCCCTGCCTCCAGCACACTCACAAGAATAGGAACAGCACAACATCAGTTTACCTTTTCTACTATCTACGAGACCATTTGTCTCTATTTTCTTGTAACTTATTCATATTCATCCTAGAATATATCTCACTCTGTTATGAGATATTTTTTGTAAAAAAAATTATAAATACTCCCTCAATTAGAGTATTCAGGGTGGATTCTTAGACATTGCTATAATACTGATTATTTTGGAATAAAGTGTTATTGGACAAAATTTTGTATGGCTAGCTGGATGAAGAATTGATGGAAAGGACTTTTCACAGGATTCTTGAGTCAGACACTGGATCAATAAGTCTTCTATATCTCAGGTTTTAAAGATTTCTTGTTTATTATATCAACTGTTTTTCATATCTGAATGATAAATGAAAAAGAATAATTCAGAAAATGCTTGAGTGCAATATGTTTTCAATTGTTATTATTCTTAATGTTTTCCTCTATAACTAGCATAAACAGTGAATTCTTAATTGCTCTTGTTTCCCATTTTATTCACTTTGATTATTTAGTAAAGAATTCTTAACTACTCTTTATTAGTAATCATTCAAATTCCCTCTTTCGAATATGTTGAAGGATTCTTAATTGCCCTTCACCCATTTTGAGTCCATTCCATCTATTTTAAGTCTTTGTTTGTTCCCTGTTTTACTATCTTGCCCTCTGAAACTATCCCTTGTTAAGAAACCAAATCCAGTTAAGCCATCTTCTTTAACTCCATTAGCCCAATGGCCTAAACTACTCAGTCCTATCCATATGCTATTGAATTTCACCACCAAACACAATCAAAACCCCTAAACTTTCATAACTAGCCTAATATCTTTCAAAACAAAGCTAAAACTTAAAAATAGACCCCTCTCTGGGTACAGATTGGCTAGATTTTGTGCCTAAAAGTTGTTTTGTTGTTACCTCGAACCCCTTTCCTCTTCCCAACAACTTCAAGGAAAATCTGAGTGATAACAGGTTTCTTCGATTTTATTCTATCACATTTGTTGTTGTTTCTTGCATGTTTGTTTCAGGTACTTGAATGAAAGGAAAGAAAGGAATTTGGAGCAAGGAAGCAAGATCACCATCAAGTGGATTAGCGTTATAATAGGTAGGCCCTCTTATTCGATTCTAATCTAAGTAAATTTACAATAGATTGTCTTGTTGCTTCTAGACCAACTCTCTTGGGCTAGAGGGATCGTCTCTATCCGTAGAGAGGATATTCCTACTCCAAAGGGTCCTATACGTCCCTCCTTCAATGCATGTACAACTCTTTCCTACCACTTTTCTGCTATTAGCACTCTCCTTATGGACAAAATTATGTGTGTTTCCACTATCAATAAACACCACCACCGGTCAATGCCTAGTAAAGCCACTGATTTTAGCACTTGGGAAGAGCAAATTCCTTCTAATGCATGGAGTGAGATAATCATTTTATCTGGTGTTGTTTTAGTATCTTGAGGCTCTACTTTATCCTCCCCAAGCACTTCAGTGTGCAGAGCCTCATCAGCTAGGGAATTTTTAGTTGTGTTAATATGAAATAAACTTTGTTCCTTGCATTTGTGGCATGGTGAATATTTTTCATCATAATAATAACACATTCCTTGTCTTCTCCTTTCGGCTATTTTTGTTGGCGACACCTTTTTCACCTTAAGGTTTTGGTTGGGGCCACTACCAGGGGTTGTGTGTTCCTTTGATGGAAATGAAAGATGACTAGATTAGGAATTAATAATAGTTTATGTGTCTAAATCTTTGTGGCAATCTTCCAACCAAGTAGCGGGTTGATGCATTCAAACATGAGCCTGGATGGCTTCCTTGAGGCCACTGATGAAACACTCCATATAAAAAGCATCCCCTAGGTCCTCGATCCTGAATGCTAGTTCTTCAAATCTCATAATAAAGTTTTGTATTGTACCAATTTGTTTGAGCTTAGTGAGGCAACCCAGAAAGTGATAGTCTATGTCAAAACGGGCACAAATGCCTTTAAAGAACATATTCCAAGTTGGCTTGCTTGTGTGCATTTTTTATGCCATTTCCACCACTACCAGCGTTCTTGGTCTAAGTAAATAGCCCCCACATGTTGCTTGGTTTTCTCGTCCCATACATTGTTGAGTTCAAAATATTGTTCCATTTGTGCCACCCACATTTTTAGGTTAGAACCATCAAATTTTTGCATGTCAAGCTTGGGTGCCTTACTACTAGAATATTGGTGACCTCCTTGGAAATGATGATACCCTTCATATCGATGGTGGTTGGATTCTCCTTCTATGTGGGAATATACATTGTTCCCATCCCCCATGGGCTCTTTAGCCTTGAGGTTTCATAATTATAGGGCCTTTGCAATTGTGTTTTCAACTATGGTTATGAGTGTAGCATTGAGTCTTTACTCAAATGTTGTCACTATTTTCTCAAGTTTTTCCATATTTTGACCCTGCGTACCTACCCTACAATTTCTTGGGTCAAAAATTTTGGCTTACTTAAGAACAATATGGTTGGAATGGGTGTGGGACAAGGAAACTGTTGATGTAGGTCAATTGAAAGCACTTCTGAAAAAATTAGGATCGTGTGACAATTGGAGGCTTACTGGTGAATGGTATCACTATAATTAGCTTCTTGTCCCAAATTTTGTGGGCTAGGTCTATTAGAAGTGGAATTTTGGGACCACCAGACCTTTTTTTTATTTTTGATAGCACTATTACTCCCAGTTAATCAATATTGCACCAGCCAAAATTCCAAAATCTCGATAACGTAAAATGTATAGGAATTCAGTCATCCCAACTGATCAATACTATGGCGCAAAAATCCCAACTTCTAGATATTGAAAAATGTGTATGAATTTGGTTCTCCCAATTTATCAATATTGTGGCAGTATAAACCCGAACTTCTGGATACTATAAAAGATGTAGGAACCAATAGTAGGAAGTGAGAGAACTATGGCAGTAAGGAGTGTCAAGTGCTACAAATTTTGATATACTGTAGGGGTCCAAGAGTAGTAGTTGGCCCAATTTTTCATAACACAAACTAAGGAAGATTGACCATACACTTAGTCATACTACCTGACTACCCTTGGTACATGTGAGTAATTTCCCCGAATCTTATTCTCGATGTATTGTAGTAGCAAGATCGCTAACAAGTTATCTAAGGTTAGTTTCAAGGTAAACTAGGGGGACTTCCAATATACCAAAGGTGCTTGACCTCCAGGACTACCACTCAAAGGGGTAGAAACAAGGGTTATAAGGAAGTCTGATAGACATGACCAACTCTTATAGTTCCTACGTGTATGCATCCCTAACTACAGGTTGATGTGTGTAACAACAAATCTATGTAGTTTAAATACATCAGAACACATCCCTAGCCTAAAAGAATGATTCTAAAATTGGTGTTGCAACTAGCCCGGGAAAGTTCTCTAATACCACTTGTAATGATTTTAACCAGCAAATAACATCAAAATGAAAGAAAATACCAAAGAAATAATGCCATAAATGAGACTAGATGGAAATATTTTAATATGAGCAGTAGAAAATAATGTTTCCTTTCCTCTTCAAGGGGGAAACCCCCCACAGAACAGAGCTCAATTACAACAATACTCGACAACACTTACCTTGTTATCTTGGACTATATATAGTTTCATGAGATCCAATACCTAAACTACTCATAGTCCCTTACATAATGTGGTTTAGTCACTTTATTTATTATCTATGGCCAATTTATTCATCATCCTTAACTAAACTAACTAATTGTGGTCCTTTTTTTATAATGTGATTCAACCACTTAGAATCATCATTAATACGATTAATCGCTTACAAGTTTTATTTACCAAACTAACAAATCATGACACGTACGGGTCCCCTTGGGATTGTTATATTAATAAATGGGTTAGGGTTAGACCTTAACAAGATCCTGAATTGCATTTTCCATCATGAAGCCAACCATTAAGAAGCATGGCATGTACACTCCTATTCCTACTCCTAGTTGGCCTTGGCAATCCATCTCCATGGACTATATGTCTAGCCTTCCTTCTACCAATCATGGTAATAACTGTGTATTTGTAGTTGTTGATATATTTTCTAAGATGGCCATATTGGCTACCTACAAGAAGAGCATCACAGCAAAATCCACTGCTAATATCTTCTTCGAACAAGTGTGGGTACATTTTTGGATTCTATATACCATTGTATCAACTCGAGAGAGAAGGTTTCTAAGCACATTCTAATTGAACCTCTGGTCATTTTTGGACACCAAGCTCACCAATTTGACCACATTCCACCCCCATACTAATGGTCAAACAGAGGTCATCAACATGATGATAGTGCACATACTACGCATTTACAACTCTAAGCATCCACAAACATGGGATGAGAGTCTCCCCTATGTGCAACATAGTTACAAGAGAGCTCTCCATAGCTCAATTGGCCATAGCCCCTTTCAGGTGGGCCTAGGATTTCAACCATCGTGTCTCATTGATGTTGTAATGCCTCTTACAACTACATAGACAAAATATGCACATGTTCAATCTAAAGTTGATAAGGCCATCAAGTTTATTGAATGCATTCATCACATCCACTAGAAGATTCATGATATCGTGGAGAAATCCAATACTAAGTACAAACAATGTCATGACCAACATTAGGTGCCACATAAGTTTAAAGTGGAGGACAATATATGGTTATATTTACAAAACGAATTCCTTGCCATAGCCCATTGGAAGCTTCAACCACTCTGATACGGGCCTTACACCATCACCAAGATTATGGGTGATAGTTATTTCAAGCTAAGTATCCCCCCATTCCTTGGCTTGCACCTAGTATTCAATGTGGACTGCCCTCGATGTTGTGGGGAAAAATGCCTATGCAGGACGATCCTATCCACCTATGGTGTGACAGTGCCTTAGCAACAAACAGAGACAGCTATCTAAGTATTTCTTCCTTTGTGAATTGAAAGAGAGGGGAGATCAATGGACTTACCGATGTCTTGCATTTGTCCCTCGATATAGATCCTCTTCTCTTTGGGTATTCACAGCTACTTGCCTCCTCGCTTGCCCAGCTTCAAGAGAACAGCTACTTGATACCTGCGAGATCACAAGAGAACAGCTACTTGCGACAAGAGAAGAACACAACTCAAAGATAGATATTCATATTCACAAATGATTCAGGATTAGATAAATCAAATACACTAATGCAATCATACATCAAGAGAACATCAGCATATAGGAAAAAACAAGATAGCTTTATTGATGAATAACAAGGGTTTGAGAAGAGATACAACCCAAAGGGCTCCAATCCAGCGCCTCTTCCCAGCAAATGAAATTCCTATCTTCACCCCCTTTCAAAGAATTAAGCACCCAATGATTCAGATCTCAAACTAGCAGCAATTCTTTGCAATCACAACATTCCAGCCCTTAGATCTCATGGAGGAGAGATCCATATATAGATATTTGGAGAGAGGATGAGTCAGCTTGAGATGTGACTAGTGTCCTCTCCCTCTGTCAGTTCTTGATTCCACTTGGAGGTTCTTGCTTCCACTTGGAGATTTGGAACCTCTTACTCATCACCAGTCGAATTCCCAGAGGCAAGTGTCATTTTGGAAGCTTCCTAGGCATTGACACATTGAGGAATGAGCCTGCCACTTGTCCAATCTCGCTCAGCGCAGGTAGCCTTTGTTGGAGTTGACATTCAACGCAGGTAGACAGTGGAGCAGTTGACATTCAGCGCAGATGCTCAGTGGAGCAGTTGACATGATCCTGAACTGACTTGTTTTGAGTGTTTTTTGGTGGAGAACTTCTGTGAATTGTTGTAGTTTGTTAGCCTTGTTCCTCTAGGGGTAGGAACAACATGTTTAGGGACTTTGGATCCCTTAGATTATGGACATTTCATGCTCAATGCTGTAAGGCACAAAAATGTCTATAACAGTTTCCCCCTAAAGTATGAGGTTGTTTATTGGGCGAAATGCTTTATCAGGGGGATCCGAAGTTCATTCATTGCCGGGAGGAGACCTGTAATACAATACAATACAATACATTATTTTTCATTCTGCTTTCATGATCTAGCTGAGTCGGGCATTTCCCATGCTCAGCTTTATAAATTCATGTTTCTATACATAGGACAGACAACCGTCTGATGGTAGACTGATGATTTGGATGAAATCATCATCCTTTTCTGTAAGATGATTATCTGCTGCAATGCTGTACATGTCAATGTCTTTATTTCCTGAATATATATCGCAGCCTGGATGGATGAAACTAGATTCGGGGTCTTCAATCTCGTCCGATCTTCACTCAATGTACAAGTCGATCCATGTGAGAATTTTCTGAAGTCGAACATGGAAAGACATCGCTTGATTACCGGTCAATGATGTAAACCGTTAACAAGCGCTAGAGGAATCACCGATAAGGATGATGACCCTCAAGGTACTGCAGTACAATTCACGTGGTGTGAATAAAGGACTTGGCGTCGAACACCACGCAAAATCTTTCGGTCGAAGGTCATTGATGTATACCTGTCGCCGGAAGTGAGAAACTTGCCATTGAGGCATGCAAGCTTCAAAGTACTGAAGGGGTTGTTCCTAGATAAACTTCTTGGATAATGAGCTGATGTCGACAAGAAGCGATCCGTCAAAGGAGGGCCTTAATGAATCCCACATCAATGACACAGAACGGAGCTAATGATTTTGATGAGGTGAAAACAATCTGTGACATATGATTCAGGGTGGCGGTCATGAGCGGATGAAGGATAATGTATGGCAGTGGATGGGACACGGTTGACTCTTTTCAAACGACTTCTCTTGAACATATGGCGACACTAATGTGATGGATCGGTAGCATTACCCCAAATGGATGGTTTGGCGAGACCGTGGTGATGAGACTGGTAAATGAAACAACCCAACCCGATGTACGGAGGAAAAGTGTCATGTTCAAGAGCGACTTGCTACCATCAAAGTTTTCTTGTTTCTCCCAATTTTTCCCCAGTCATTTCTGACCAGTACCTCTTTATTTTTGTCAAGCTTGAGGAGGATAACATATGCTTGTTCTATAACCTGCCCTTCGGGCAAGCCCATCGCTATGTTTTAACGAGCCTAGCGATAGGGAAACTCGTTCTCGTCTAAAGACAAGTTTGTCGCTATTTAATGCATTTAACGACTCTAACGACAAAGATAACTCCATCCTTTTAAATTTTAGAGAGTCTAAAAAGGTACATAAAGTTAACTCCAAAGTTCCTTTTTCGTCATCTAATCCCTTAAGTCTGAAAAAGTATAAAAAAAATACAGAAGGGATGAATTTTCGATAGTTTTAACGAGACGAACTAAACAAGCGCTTGATCTTTTTGTGCAATAATCCCTCAGGTCCAAAAAGATTAAAATCTAGAGGAGGGATAGCTCTTCCGGTCGTTTAACGAGATGGTAGGCCAAAACTCGGCAATCTTTTCACATTTTACGAGTCAGTTGAAAAGAGCTTAAAGAAGACTCGTCTTTTGAGGAACGAGTGATGAACAGGGCAACAGCAGATTCCAGGTACAGTTTGGAATATTCCAATCACGGCAGTGTCACAAGGATGGCTTAGTGAAATCACTCTTCGCAGTTGTTCCTCAAAATGGGTAAACAATCATATGGAGGCGAACGATCGGCCAAATGAAAAGTGGAGGTGACAGTGCAAACACGACCAAGGCTTTTATCGCTAATGAGGTTACATTTACAATGGTTATTTACCGAGATAGGTTCATTTTTTAACGAGCTTGAATGCGCCAAAACACTGCTCAATCTTATGTTTATTTTTTAACGAGCATGAACTATGTGCTAAAACTGCTCGGATCTTTGCGTTTATTTTTTAACGAGCATGAACTGTGTGCTAAAACTGGTCAATGATAAGTTTGCATGCCCCCAGCATAACAACGCAAATCGAGGTGCATGCCCCCCAAGCTTCATTGCATTCAACTCGGTGGTTGGAATGAAGGTTTACCTTTGAGATTTGGAAAGGGGATTTGTTTTATTTTTTAATGAGGTTGACACAGTAAAAGAACTATCCTCATTCCTTGTTTCATTTTTTAACGAGGTTGACACGAGATAAGAACCGTCCTCGGCTCCTTGTTTCATTTTTTAACGAGGTTGACACGAGATAAGAACCGTCCTCGGCTCCTTGCTTCATTTTTTAACGAGGTTGACACGAGATAAGAACCGTCCTCGGAGCCCACTGTATTTACAGTATTTCTATTAGGGCGATGATCCACGCTGACAAAATTTTTAGGAATCTTCCGAATCCATTAGATATAGAAGATTTCATATTGTAGGTTTCCACTGTGGCCAATTCCGCCAGATTACTTGCAGGCGATAGGGCAAAAGTACCCATTAAGGCAGGGTCTTCTAGGAGACCTACTCCAATATTTTGAAGCGAATGATTGCTTCCATGGATCATTGGAATGCTTCCCGTAACTTGTGAACTGTCGGGGAGGAAAGTTTGTTGGTCGACGACTGTAATTCCTCCTTGAAAGGGAAATGCAATCTTCCTGAAGTAGGTCGACACAACTGCAGCCATGGCATATATCCAGGGCCTTCCCAGTAGGATGTTGTAATCGAGGTTTCCATCAATCACTTCAACATCAATTTCTACTGTTTTTCCCCCTAGTTCAACTTGCAAGTTACTTAAAATCCCGTATGGAGTGTATGATCGCCCATCAAATGCTTTTAACGTCGTTGACGATCTCGACAAGGGTGGTGAGCCTAAATTCTTCCAGCAACTCATCGACATAATACACGTAGATGCCCACTCATCAATGATAGTGCCAGCCATTACCATTCTGTATATTTGAACTATAATTCAAAATGGTATGTTTGCTGGCAACCGAGGTCTGCCTAGTTGGTTCCAGTCAAAGGACACAACCAGGTTGCTTAGTGGTGGGACCGAATAGACGGCCGGATATCGCTCTGACGAACTTCCTTCCTGCGATAAAGGAATGGGAGGGGTGCCCCCTTGCTCGTCGGAGTCTGTGTTGATGAAAAGAATCTGGATGGTGTCATCCTTATTCTCTTCTGTGATGGAGTCATTCGAAGATGAATCTTCAGAAGGCAATACCGGGTCAACTGTCGTTTCAACCTTTTGACTTTCGTCAGGTACGGATTCAGGAGGTTCATTTTCAATGACCGGCGCTTCAGCTGACCACTTGAGCGGGTCAGCTGGATTCTCAACTAATGAGGGACTTGGCACGAGTTTTTTGTATCCAGGAGGAAGTCGTAACGGTGACACCGGACGATCTTCCAAAACTCTCTTCGCCTCGTCTAAGAATGGACAACGGTGGATGGCGTGATCGCCTTCACACAGTCTGCAGGGAGATCTTGCTCTCCCTCTCTGTCCTTCACTCTCGCTAGTTGACGGAATGCATTCAACATGGCTATCAGAGGTTGATGCTACCGGATTGTGCAATCTAGGGGACCAGTCCCTTAGTATCCGGGGAATACAGGGACAATCTCGATGGAAGTGGTCTCCTTTGCATATGACACATGGCGATTTAGGCCCGGTCAGTGCTGTGTGTGGATTTTTTCTAGATGACTCATGTTTGCCCCCAGTCGCCTTTGGCTCCTTCTTCTTCTTCTCTTTCTTCTTCTTCTCCTTCTTCTCCTTAGGAACTTGGTTTTTATCTTTACCAGTTCCCTCAAGCGAAGAGGAAGGGGGAGAGGAAGAGTTAGAAGAGGTAGAAGGCTGGAGGTTAACTCTAGATTCATCTAGCTGTCGATTCGACTGTTCAGGAATTGTGGTGTTCTGAACTACATTGGTTGAAAAAAACCAAACAGGTAGACCAATTGTCAGTCCTGGAAGCGACAATGTGGCCATGTGGGGCACACCAACATCTCCCCAAGAGGAGAAGGGACTAGGATTTCCACCAAGGGGAACTCCTTGGTTGGTGTGCTCCAATTTTTCAACCGAAAGATCAACGCAGGAATAGGAGGTGATTTTTTTCCGTTTAAAATAAATTTATTAATGACGCTTTTAGACACAACTTGCTTTTTCAGTTTTAAAGAGTCGAGAAAAAGCTAAAGATGACTCTAGTCTCCTTCGATGTTTTAACGAGCCCGAAGTGACAAATGCTCGGATGGAATTTTTCCGTTATAGAGTCTGAAAAAGCCAAAAGGAACTGCTCTGGAGTTCTAGGTAGAGGGTGTGCCAAACTTTTCGCAAAACCGCAGAATACTTTTTAGGGTACGGGCAGTCGATCTTCGTGAATGTTGTGTTCACTGCATTGCGAATCGTAGGGCGGCCGACACGGCTTCCTATGGTTAAAGGCTTTATTCCTATAGGGGTCTCCCAATATATACGCGACGGTACGTGGGAGCACAAATCCGTACTGATACTTATCGCTTCACCGTGGAGGAATCACCCAACCACTCAACGGTAAGATACTAGGTTTTACGACGCCGGAACACGTCTCTAGCCTAGACCTCTATGTTGTGCGTTATGTTACAAAGCGTTGTTAAGTTCATTCAGTTTATTTTAAGGTTGATCTTGTTTAGCAGTTTGCCTTTATGGATCACCCCGAGATGTATGATACAACTTCCTAAATGCAGTCTAAAGATGATAAGCAAGCTTTACAATCTTTTCAACAGATGAAAATCCTAACTACAAAGGGAAAAGAAAGACGTCATCTTTTCACAATGAGCAATCAGCACACTCTAATGCACTTTTCCTAAATCAGACATGCAAACTATCAAAATGCAATATGCACAATGCAGGTGTTTGTTTTCCACTTTCTTAGTATTGATGCCTACAAAGAAAGCTTTTTGTAAAACTTTGAATTTGCTTTTAAACGATCAATACAAACAAGATTACTTTTTTGAAATCAGAGAGGGTAGAAGAGATTACAACACATAACAATCTCTGAAATGAATCTTTGTTTTGACACTTTTAAAAAGACAAACTCAAACCATAAACAAAATCAAATGTATAATCAATCTGCAAACAGCCAATGAACTCTCTCCTAAGATCACAATCAGATCTGAATCAAGGGCTACAGGATGATTACTTCACTCTTGTAAAGGAAAACTATGAACGAAGTCACAAACACATAAAAACATTCATAATATTTTTGTACAAAAATGAGGTGGAATGCAAGCAGAGAAAAGGAGTTTTTAGATCAGTACCTATGCTGGTTAAAGGCTGCAAAAAACAAATATCAAAACAGGGCAAAACAGGGCAGAGAACCTCAGCAGCACAAGGCCTAGCTGGATCAACGCACCCTCAACACAGTCAGTTTCACATTCAGCGCAGGTAGCCCCTTCGGGAGCTGCGTTGAAATGCAGACTGCCTTCACTGTGTCTGCGCTGAGAGGAGAAACTCTCGTTTCCCTCAAATTCTGGGTCACAGAATGCTCAAAAATTCACTGTTTCAGGCCAAATCAGAAACACAAGCAAGGTAATATCAAAGGGATGCTTTGAGGGAGGTACTAAGATCTATCACAAGGATCATCAAATCATTTGTGAGTCTATTGTTCAGATCATAGACTCATCCAAAGACTGGATCAAGGCGGCACTATCTACTTTGCAATCCGAGAAACAGATGCAGTTCGATTGTTGCTGTTGAGTCTATGAAATAAACAAATGATAGAGACACAAATAAAATGACTAAAACAAATCTCCCCAGCGGAGTCGCCAATTTGTTGTGGGGAAAAATGCCTATGCAGGACGATCCTATCCACCTAAGGTGTGACAGTGCCTTAGAAACAAACAGAGACGGCTATCTAAGTATTTCTTCCTTTGTGAATTGAAAGAGAGGGGAGATCAATGGACTTACCGATGTCTTGTGTTTGTCCCTCGATCTAGATCCTCTTCTCTTTGGGTATTCACAGCTACTTGCCTCCTCGCTTGCCCAGCTTCAAGAGAACAGCTACTTGATACCTTCGAGATCACAAGAGAACAGCTACTTGCGACAAGAGAAGAACACAACTCAAAGATAGATATTCATATTCACAAATGATTCAGGATTAGATAAATCAAATACACTAATGCAATCATACATCAAGAGAACATCGGCATATAGGAGAAAACAAGATAGCTTTATTGATGAATAACAAGGGTTTGAGAAGAGATACAACCCAAAGGGCTCCAATCCAGCGCCTCTTCCCAGCAAATGAAATTCCTATCTTCACCCCCTTTCAAAGCATTAAGCACCCAATGATTCAGATCTCAAACTAGCAGCAATTCTTTGCAATCACAACATTCCAGCCCTTAGATCTCATGGAGGAGAGATCCATAAATAGATATTTGGAGAGAGGATGAGTCAGCTTGAGATGTGACTAGTGTCCTCTCCCTCTGTCAGTTCTTGATTCCACTTGGAGGTTCTTGCTTCCACTTGGAGATTTGGAACCTCTTACTCATCACCAGTGAAATTCCCTGAGGCAAGTGTCATTTTGGAAGCTTCCTGGGCATTGACACATTGAGGAATGAGCCTTCCACTTGTCCAATCTCGCTTAGTGCAGGTAGCCTTTGTTGGAGTTGACATTCAACGCAGGTAGACAGTGGAGCAGTTGACATTCAGCGCAGATGCTCAGTGGAGCAGTTGACATGATCCCGAATTGACTTGTTTTGAGTGTTTTTTGGTGGAGAACTTCTGTGAATTGTTGTAGTTTGTTAGCCTTGTTCCTCTAGGGGTAGGAACAACATGTTTAGGGATTTTGGATCCCTTAGATTATGGACATTTCATGCTCAATGCTGTAAGGCACAAAAATGTCTATAACACTCAACCATACTTTTAGAAATTGTTAGACACATCAAACATTGTTGAGC
The DNA here is from genome assembly GCA_031772625.1 of Pinus tabuliformis. NCBI lineage: Eukaryota > Viridiplantae > Streptophyta > Pinopsida > Pinales > Pinaceae > Pinus > Pinus tabuliformis. The sequence goes on along the minus strand of CM062807.1, from coordinate 1,269,114,746 downwards.
AGCTGACACCAATAGAGCTCAACCCAAATTTCATTAAACAGGCCACAACTGATCATATTATGGACACACAAATTAAGAACACTCACCAATAGAGGATCCAATTGTATCGAGTTTTCAAATTTGTCCAATTCCTCCTCCAAGTAAAGTGGGTCATCAAGGACTAAGCTAGCCAACTCCTACACCAAGGAAAGTGGCTCACCAAGGACCAAGTCGGTCATATCCTACACCAAAGCAAGTGGCTCACGAAGGACCAATTTTGGCAGAAGTTTCCCCACCTCATGGAGGCACTCAATGCAATAGCAGCCATTTCTTCTTAAGGGGAGAGGATTGATCTGAGTGGATTTTGGTGGCCACCTACCTATTCTAATTGGACTCCCAACATTGTTTTCTATTAGTGTCCTATTTTTCAACACAAATTCCTATTTTGGCAGTTTTCTATTTTTGGCATTTTTTGGGTCTTGAACTTCCACAACCTTTTTGAGGCCCTAAATAATTTTTTTCAAGAAAACGGGCATACATGAATCTTTTCAGTCAAAATTTGTTTTCCTTGGATATACCTTTCTAACAATCTATTCTACTTTCCAAACAAAGATCATATGCCAAGGATGTTGACATTCGAACTAACCCCATTAGGGCCCATACCTTTTGTTGCTTCATCTCCTAGGGTTAGGTTTCTAAATATTTAGTGTTTTTCATTGTTTCCTCATGATTAAAATGCCTTTGAAGCTCATTGTAACACATATCAAAATGCATGTAGCCATTGCATCTCTTCTCAGAGATAAGCTACCATCACCAAAGCTAGTTTTCATTCTACAAGTAAATGATTTTCAACATTTGTTATTTATTAATTGAATTTCAGTTTCATTGTATCCATGTGTTTAAATTTTAAATTTGTATTACATTTCAGTCTTTCATAAATTTTTATTAGTTACATGTGATGGAAAGTACTCTGCTACATTCCTTTATCATGTCAGGATTTTGTTACCTTTTGAATGCAGTGAGTCGATTAATTTTCCCTAGTTTCTTTATAAGAATTTGATCCATGGCGCAAGGGATCCAAAGGAGACCCCTAGTATAGAGGAGGAGAGAGTTTACATCGAACGACTTTATCATTAAAAACTAGTTTGGAAACCTTAGGGTTCTAGTCACAAACCATCAAGAAAACCTAAATGAGTAATGAGTTGAGAATTTTGCAGCTAAGAAGAAGAAGTTATCACATATCAAGGGTTCGAAGTCAAATAATGAAAATAAAAGGGTTTTAAACTCTAATAAAGAATGGTCGAATAAGAACACAACAGTAAAGACATCAATCCATATGCCAACAAGAAGGGTGACTAGAAATACGACGAAAGTTAAATGCACTCCCCATCAGTCAAAGACTCCTATATAGGTCAAGATAATTCAATTCTCTTCGTTCATTGATTGATTATATCAATATTATGAAACCTCTTCTTCAAAAGAGGTCCATTTTTCCATGGAATAATAGAATTTTCCAAATGATGTGCATTGTATGAAAGATTCTCCTTGAAATTATAGAATCTCTATAAAGCATGTAACTAGTGACAAGTGTTCCACTCTGAGAAAGAAGTCAGTTGTTAATAAATGGAAGAAATCAACAATGTTATCCATATGCACACCTGAACATGGTCTACAACCCTCGAAAGGATCTCAAGAACCACTTCCATTCAAATTGTTACAACACCAAGTTAGGGATGCGAAGAAAATTAGGAAATTGAAGAAGAAAGTTAAATAATTTAAAATCGTTGATAAATGCTTTAAGTTTCAAAATTTGATGATGAAGGCTTGAAATGAAGATCTATAGGAATAACTAGAACAACTCAGGCAGGAGAATAAGAATACTGCTAGATTGTTCAGGAAGTGACACATACATAATTTCTACCTATAGGAACAAAATAGAAAGTTAAAGAGGAAGTTGAAAGAAGAACATACCTCTGGTATAACAATAATTAATATTCATATTGGAAAATGAATAGGTGAATACTCAAATTCTGCTCAATTTTGTATGGGAGCACGTATAGTATATTGTGCAGTCATTTTAGTTGTGTGAAAACACACAAACTCTTCGAGATGGGCGATATGACAGACTTGAAAATTAAAGAGTTTTCCACTACCCTAACATCCTTTCTACCTCCCTCTCCATCCTTTTTGAAATACATACTCCACCTATTTGCAACCTTTTGATGTAACAATGGGTGAAAATGCCAAATTGTACATTTCTTTAAAGTTAAAGAGGTAAATTTTTAATTAGTGCCAAAATTCCTTCATTCAAGTGCATTTTTAAAGTTTAGTTATTAATTAGAAATGTTGTTAATGATAGGTACGTAGGTCCTGCACCTTCTACAGGTCCCTGCAACTAAAGGAACTGAGTGTGTCTGTTGTCTCTATTTGGAGATTCTGTGTGAGCCCATAAATAACAAACACCTCTGCACTTTGTTGAAGTCATCAATGTGAGTTAGGTTAAAGTGAGTGCATTATGTTGAAACCTTTGTTTAGTATTCAACCAAGATTTGGGAATGATATTGGATTCTCTCTATAGCACATCTATAGTGCACCCAAGATTAGGCCACATGTACAACTAGACTTATCTCTCCATGAACTATTACAATCTATGTTTGTTTTATTCTACAACTACTCTGGCTATTTTTAGCTTTTCTTTGTACTGTAACTATTATAAAAATCTTGATGGCTCTTGTTCAAGATGACTATTCTATTGTAACAATATGCTACTACTATAAATTTATTAATCGCTCCAAGAGTTGACTAGACTTTGATATATCTTTGTGCTATGTAAGGACTAAGTACTTTTAATATTAATGTTATGCCAGGTTCTCGATCTCATTGCTTGTGTTTTTAAGAAGCTCTATGATTTAATTTTTTGCAGAAGGAAACGAGCTAGTTGTTCTAGGCCCACCAACCTAGCATGTTTCCCTCTTCTTTTATTTTTTATCGCTATATTGGATATATCTTCTCATTTATTATGTTTGTTAAAATGTGGTGTGATAATAGACCTTATAACTCTTAGACCTGAGTTGATTTGTGCCAATAGAGCATAGTATTTTATACTCTATCTTCTTGGTATAATATCTTTTGTTGAATGTTTGAGTGAATGCGTGTATATTTGGAAAATGTAAGGGTTAAAATAGTAATGTGTTTCTTCTTTCTAGTTTTAGGTTTTAAATTGATAGAAGTGAGCCAGATATCAATAATATTTCGATATGTGTGTGTGTGTGTGTGTGTGTGTGTGTGTTGCTTCACTTTCTACAAGTTAAATTTACATGGATCATTGCACAAGAATTATTTGAAAAGGAACTGAAACATGAATTCAATATCTTGTAGGTTTCATTAAGGACTTTAATAAAATATCTTTCGAACTCTTGTGACTGCAAGGTATTTACATGGTGGTCCTATTTTGCATTACTTCCTTTTAGGGATTTATGGCAACATAATATATTTTCCAGAGCTCGTATATCCATTGGAACTTGCATTTATTTAATCTCTATACTAAAATTAGATGTAAAGGTCTTACTAAAATTAGATGTAAAGGTCTTATTAAATGAGCATTGAGCCTTAGGTCTGAATGAGTATATTGTGTTTTTGTGTATAACGCTTTATTTGAATAGCCTAACACATTACCTTCATTTATATAGAGTTAATGATTGATTGAAGCAATTTTTGAAATCCTTTTTCTTTTAAAGCATGCTTGTATTGACATTGAGTGATTGATAACCAAGACTGCGTAAGGATTTGAGGTTGGATTCATTTCCCTTTTTGTCTTTGTTTAAGCATGTCTTTTTCATTGCATTGGGAGAAGAATTTAATTGAGTTTACAGTCCTTGTTTTTTATGGTGTGATGAGACTTATATCCCTTTTACCCCTAGATAACTGAGATAGACTCCAATTTTTAGGTCCCTACACTACTAGTGTAACCCCTTATTATTATTAGTGCAACCCACTTATTATATTTTTCCCCATGTAGTCCCCATATTGTTATTATTGTGCCCCATAGAATCCCACTATTGTTATTGTTTTGCCCTTCCATTATTATTGTTATGTCGGCTCTAATTTTATTATGACCCCTCAGACTCCTATATATAGAAATGAGGTCTTTTCATTTGTATCATCCAAGAATTGTTCCATTGTGTAATGTGAAGAAGGTTTCCCCCTAGAAGAGGCTGATTTTTAAGTCATTGATCTATCTTTTCTATATTTTTGTGAGCTGGTTTCATAGCATTTGGTATTAGAGCTTTGGATTCTAGGGTTCCACTGCTCCAAACAGGTCATCATGGCATGTTCGCTATAACTATTTATCTACGAAGTTTCAGAAGCTAAAACAAAACCCATTTGAGTCAAACACATTTTGAACCTCGGGTATTAATTTCAGATGCTATCTCATAATATTTTTGAAGATATGATCTGAGGAAGTTAGGGTTTTTGCAACCTCCAGAATTCCATCTCAAACATATCATCGTCGCATTTTCGCTATAATTTTTTTCTACGAAGGTTCAGACTCTGAAATTAAAAATCAATTGAGTTGAAATATTGGTGAAGCTTAGGCCCGAATTTTCGATATTGTTTCACTATATTTTCGGAGATATGATCTAAGACATTCAAGGTTTTTACAGACTCCTGAATTACATTCCAAATAGGTGGCCTTGGGAAAAGTGTCATAACTTTCTCTCTGAGCATCAAATTCAAATTTCGTAAGAAGTTACATAAATAGGATGGAATTTAATTTCTATTTATTTTTTCAGGTCTAAAGGTCGAAACAGTGACACATGGTAGGTCGTACAATGTTTCTCTACTGCACAAGTCTATAATCGTGTCATCGTAGGATATTTGGCATAACTCTTTATTGAAGAATCCAATATTGATCAAACTGGTGGGGTTAGAAAGAGGACTCAGAGGGCTACCAAAAGCCAAAATTTCATAACTTGAAGATTTGAAATTACAGAGTTAAAATCGTTTAAATATTGAGCTCCTAAAAGCAAGAAAAATAATGAATCTAATCAAGAAAATTGAAACACCTAGTAAGCAAAATTGGATGGATGATTTGAAGAATGTGATCAAAGCTAAGATAAATAGTTTTATATGTGCCATGGAAACTAATATCAATGGTATGGAATAATATTGAAGAAAGGCGTGGAATATTTGAAAAAATACATGGAAGCTTTGAAGGAAGTTGGGACAAAGCTGCTACAAGAAAAGCCTCCTAATGATGAAAAGGTAGTAGAAGAAACTCATGATGAGAAAAAAAAATGTTAATCATGATTTCATAGAATCTAACATTGGATTGAAGACCCACCATATTCCAAAGATTGATATGAGGGAGTTTGATGGCAAGGACCCATAACATGGATACTACAGATGGAGAAATATTTTGATCTTCATGATGTGTAATTGTTACAAAAGTTACGTATTCAATCTTTGTATTTAGAACCAAATAAATTTTTATGGTAGAAGGGGATTTTTTCTCATCAAGCACTTGTCACTTGGTCAATTTTGATGAAGGAAATGATAGCACATTATGAGGATACAAAGAGAAACACCTTCTTTAACCAATTGATAAATCTCAAACAAAAGGGTTCAATGGCAGAGAACATTGAGGACTTCCAAAAATTGAATATAAGGGTAAATGATATTCCAGAGAAGTAGAGGATTGATGTCTTATGTTGGCTTATTAGGGCCTAACCCAGGTTCAGAGTTGATTTAGCCAAACAAATCCTAGTATTATTGGCCCTTTAGGCAACAGTCCGCGGAGCGCGGACTAATGTCTCACCCAAAGTAGTATGGGATGGTGCTAGAACCAGGTTTCTGCACCCTAGAGATGTCTGATGGGTTCAAGTGGTCTGCGGTTCGACCCTGCGTGCATGTCGCTACGCGCACTTTCCTGTACCTTACAGCCTGAGATGCTGCCTTCGCATAGCCCTACTCGGGGGTCGAACGTTGTTATTACCCATTCCTTACTAGGATTGCAATGTTAGTTGATTATCTTAGCCTACTTGTGTGGTTTAAGTTATACTTAAGAAACATAAATCATTCATATAGGTGCGCGTAGTAAACAAAGTATATTTGCAATTTACATCAAACATGCATTAACCCAGGAACAAATACACAAATTGATAACAAACTTCTCTTTATGAATCTCTTATTTGGTTACAGACTCGACTCTGCCCTGTGGACTACTAGGCCTCTGCGCACTCAGCTGCAGAGCCTTCTCCTACTCTACGATCCAAAGACACACTTAGTCACTTAAACTCTTTCTTCTCTCTACTCCTATTACATCCCTCTAGTTCCCTTCTACACTTAGATTCTGTTGGCTTGTGTTATATTCTTTCCATGACTAGCCCACGTAGTTAACCGGGAGGTTAGAAGGAGGGTGGATCCCCCCCTTCGTTGCGCCAATTACATAGCGAGCAGAGTCACAGGGAGTTTGAGGGGTGTAGGTAACCCCACTCTATGGGGTCTAGGGCAGCGCCCCGGAAAATTTTGGTTTTGGACCCTATGTTAGGTTGGGCGGACCTACCTATGGTTTTGTGCATGATTTTCGCACATGGTTTTGGATGCAATGGTTTTCGGTCCATGGTTTTGGACACGATGGTTTTCGGTCCATGGTATTGGATGCTTCGGCATGTATAAATATGTATTATAACATTGAAAGGAATATAATGAAAAACCAAGTTGGTAGTCCTAGTTTTGGGATCCAGGGGAAAATCTTTGTGTATATGTGTTTTATGTGTTATGCTCTCACATTGTTTATTTTTTGTTCTTATAATTCGTATGCAGGTAATTTCTGTATAGGGTTAAAATGCTTTGAGCTATACTTGATGAGCCCCAATTCTTGGTACAATTCGGGCTCATTTAGCCTACTTTCTTTGCTCAAACCATTCATTTTTATTGCTTATGCATTCATTTCTTGGTTTATTCGTGTTGTTTGTAGGAAGAAGGGTAGGCACTCTATCTACGTGACTAATGCATGATGATTTCAGGTTTTGGCATTAAAAGGGAGCAAAAGACCACGAAAAAGGAGACAAGGAGACAGCAACGTGGCACTGCTGGTTTTTAGGAGAGGATGTCCACAATCTTGAGGACCTTCCTCGTGATTCTCACCATAGCTCCGAGCTCCAACCAATCTCCCCACCGAGCCTAGAGGCAGCCAACCGTTCTACAGGAACAGCAGTTACAACTGTTCTACAGGATCAGCAGTTAAACTTCAGTTGGACAGCCGAGCTCCACAAATCAAGGACACCTGTTGGATCATCATTTTTGCATAAATATAGAGGCCGTAGCCTTTGATAGGTTGTTGAAACTTTCGCATTACTATTGTAATTTTTGAGCACAGCTCGGTGTTAGTTCTTTTTGTAAGCCAGTTTTGGCATGACATCAGATTTTTGGTTATGAATAAAGGCAGTCAGATTTTGATCTCATTCTGAGTTTCTAAGGGAGATATAGCTCTCAGGTTAGGGCCCAACCTGAGAGCAATAGACCTCCTCTGTGTTGTAATGTTATTTACCTTTCGTTCCAGCACTTTGATTCTTTATTTTGACATGCAATTCGAATTTACAATCTGCTGATTTAGTTTTAAGTGATTAAGTAGGATTAGCATATGGTCATTTTGTTTTCAATTGCTTAGATCAGGATAGGAGAGTGAGAATCCATTGGAGCTCCAAAAAAAGGTTGGGAAGACCACACTGCCATCTCTGTTAGGGATTGGGGTGCAATCCGAATCAACCACCAAAAACAAAACGCAGTTCTGTTCACGTCCATGCAAGCTGCAACAGTTGCTTTATACGTAGATCCATTCATGCACTTTTATCTTTAGCATTACTTCTTCACTCCAATTCCATGCACGCATTCTCTTTCACAAATTGCACTGTTGTTCATTGTTTTCAATAGCACAGTTAACGTAGGATAAAGAGTTCTCGTTTTGGTGACATTCATAAACCATTTGTTTCATCTACACTGCTCCATACCACTCCATTACCTTCCTTCTCTTGTCAACCACACCTAAAGCCACTCAGCCACCCTCTGTTCAGCTCATTCAACTTCCAGCTCTTCCATTACTCACATAGCTCCATCTACTTAACCTTTCGTTGATACCATCCTTCCATTCACCAACCCACTTCATGCACTCTTTCTCCATCTGACTTCTCTGTCTCTGAGCCATCACCAGTCCCATCTCCATCTCACCTATCCTCCCATACCACTCCATCACTTCACCATCGCCCAAAACTCTCACGGTCAAACATCCTGTAGAATTTCACAGACTTCATGTAGAATACTCTGAGTTTCCTGTAGGATCCCCTGCAGACTTCCTGTAGAAGCCTGCAAACGCGGTTGCTGAGCATCCGAACGTGGTAGACTTCTAACGACTGATGCTAGAGACCCTCTGGGACCTCTCCTCGCTCCCCTAACCTTGCCCATGCTTTCCTTCCATTCGACCGCTCCTGCACAATCAAACCCTAATCAAAAATACCATCACAATAAATCCAACCACTTAATAAAAAAATACAAAAACATGTCTTTTCAGATGCAAGTAGCTTAGATTCATGTATTTCACTTCACTGTAATTAATGGCATCATTGGTAGAGGTTTCATTCACATTTTTTCATTATAAGGGTCAAGCTAGTCAAATTAGGGTTTACTAGGGTTTTCATGCTTTATTGGATTTCAGTTTCTTTCTGCAAGTAGATTAGCCTCCTTTGAGATTAGCTTTCTTCCATCACTCATAAATCTTCTTCTGAGAACATATAGAAGTTGGCTTGAGCCCTAGCGGACTTGTGCCAACTGACCAAGTGACAGCTGCGACAAGAGCTAGTACTTGTGCATACAGCACCATCGCTTCCAAGTTTGTACGAACTACCGGGTTGATAAAATTAGAGATAGGAAGCCCCAGGAGTTGTAGCATTATTGCTACAATACTGGAGCCCACCATCTTTTTGGCGCCGTTGCCGGGGAAGCATCAGAGTATTAGTAATTGTTGCTTTTCTTCTACTTTCTTATTCTTGCCTTCTGCTAAGTAGTTTGCTTCATTTCCATTCTGCAAAAGTAGCATAGACATTTCCTGCTTTCATAGATTAGCATTTCCTGCTTTCATAGATTAGCATTTCATGCTTTCATAGATTAGCATTTCCTGCTTTCATAGATTAGCATTTCCTGCTTTCATAGATTAGACTTTCAATTCTGCAAGCGTAGATTAGAATTTCAATTCTGCAAGATAGTCAATTGTAGATCAATCTGTTTCAGTTTTGCAGGTCCCAAAGAAAAAAACACAAAAGCAATCAAAAAGAAGTCTTTCCGTTTCATGCCTCGTAGGAACCGAGATAGATCAGGCAAATTCCTACCCAACACCCCCACCACATCACTTAGTCACCCTTCACTCTTCGTTGGTGACAGTGATCCAGAGGAACCTATAGGTGAACATCCTGAGACATACCAAAATCCTATAGAAGAAGAAGAGTTAGAGACCACTCCACCTGAAGCTATGGCTGACAATAGAGGAGAAGATGAGAGGATAGAAGGTGACTTCCCCATCCAAGAGACCAATGGAGAGATGAAAATGAAGAACATTAGCCCCTCTGCTTTACCTCACTTCCATGGGCTGACTACCGAAGATCCTGATACCTTCCTATTTGAGTTTGTTGTCCTTTGCAGAACTTATGACTATACTGAAGATGAGCAAAAGCTGAAACTTTTCCCTTCCACTCTTAAGGATGCAGCATTACGCTGGTTCATGGGTTTACCTGGGAATAGTATCACCACTTGGGCTCAGATGCAGCAAGCTTTCAATACCAAGTACCGGGATTACTGTAGGTCCAAGGAAACAAAGGGGGAAATCTTTCGGATGACCATGGGAAATGATGAGTCCTTAGAGGATTATGAGGAAAGGTTCCAACTTAGTTATAAGCGGGCCAGGTGCACACTTGACCCTGAATCCCTCAAGTTGGTTCTGCTCCGAGGAGTCCCTGAAGATCTCTTGGATACCCTTCACATGTTAGCTGGGGGGGATATCTACCAACTGCCTTATGAGGACATCAAAACTGTGTTTAGAAACCACTCCAGGGCAGCTAGGAAACGAGGTAGAGGAAACCTCCCCTCAGCTGGTATTCCTTTCTCCAAACATGAGTTTGCAAATCAATTAGAAGATCTTAAGAGTGAGGTGAGACAGACCATTTCCATGCAGCTTGACACATTCAGGATTCAGCAAAAGAAAGAAGAAGCTGAGAGAGCCTTGGTTGTCTTCTGCCCTAGGTGCACAAGAAGACATCCTAAGAACGAATGTCCATTGCATTCGGTTGAAGTGTGTTTTGTTTGTGAGGAGGACCATCCCACAAATCAGTGTCCAACCTTACCTAGGTTTAAAGCCATGTACCAAGGGACAGAAGCCCCCACTGAACCTCTCTATTTCATCAACCAAAGGAGGCCACAAGGATCTAGACCTTATCAGCAGGGAATGCAAGGGGCACCTCAAGCCTATTACAGCCCCAACCAATCGACTCCTATGCCTTCCTGGGGTCCCCCTGCTCATCCTTCCTGGTCCATGCCTCCTCCATGGTCTTATCCACCTCAGTACCCTACTCAACCCACTACTCACTCATATCACTCACATGCCCAGCCGCAGCCTCAGTGGAATGCACCTCAGTCGGGGTGGAGGCCCCAGTACAACACTCCTCCCGCCATTCTACCTCCACCTCCAGTTCAACCACAACCATTACCTCCTGCTCCTCCAAGGCAACCTCAAATGCCTGCTCAACCGAACCCGAACCCCAACAATAGACAGGCTCAGCAGGTATATACTGGGGAGACCTCATGCCCTACCTATGCTGTGGAGATCCAGGAGATCAATCTTAGATCTGGAAAGACTCTTCCAGATCGCCAACCTCTTCCCCCAGAGGATGAGGAAGACCACCAGGAGAGTGAACCAAAGCCTATTCCACCCTTTCCTGAGAGACTAGAAACCACCACACAACCCAACCCAGAAGAAGATGAGCTTCTGGGAGAACTCAATCAGTTGTGTGTGAAGATACCCCTTCTCCAAGCCATCAAGGATGTGCCAATATATAACGAACTGGTTAAGGAGAAGTGTTTCAAACACCCAGGCAGACGGAAGAAAGATGCTTCAACCATCAATGTCATAGGACAACTGTCTGACCTTATGTTAGGACAAGTCATCTGCCCAAAGTACTTAGATCCTGGAAGTCCTGTAGTAGATGTCCACATCAATGGCACCATCATACCTCACACCTTGATTGATCTGGGGGCTGCCATTAATGTGATGACCAGGGATACCATGCTCAAACTCAATCTTCAAGGTTCCTTGAGGAAGACCTCGACAGTACTGCAACTAGCAGATCGCTCCACCGTGACTCCCGAAGGGATTGTGGAGGATGTCTTGGTCTCTATTGACTCTTGGGAGTACCCTGCAGACTTCCTGGTTCTGCAACCAAAGGCAAAGCTTACTGGATATCCCCTCATTTTGGGAAGGCCTTGGTTAGCAACTGCAGATGCCTACATCAGTTGCCGTGCAGGAAATATGACCATCAAAAATGGTCCTATGTCCAAGCAGCTAGTCCTATACCCTCCTGCCCAACCCTCTTTAGAGCATGACTTACCACTCTGGTTGGAGGAAGGAGAAGAAGACGAGGTGTACTCAGCACCTTTGTGTACCCTAGATACCACTGGAAGAAACCCCCCAACCGAGGATGACTTGATCGAGAACTTGATCCAAAACCCACCTACCAGTGCACTACCCTTAGAGAAATTGGTGGAGGATGCTCAAGTTAGCACCTTAGTGGATCTTTGTACAACCAACCCTGTCACTCCCAGAGTTAAGAATGTGGAGTTCGGCCCTGAGAGAGCATTAAAAATCAGCTCCTCCCTATATCCTTCTCAGGAAAAGGAGCTGTGTAGCCTGTTGGCCAGCCACCTAGATGCTTTTGCTTGGAGCTATAAGGAGATGAAAGGAGTCCATCATTCGGTCTGTACTCATCACATATATATCAAAGAGGACTGTAAACCGGTTAGGCAACCTCAGAGGAGGATGAATCCTGCCCTTAAGGACATTGTCAAGGAAGAATTGCAAAAATTGTTGGATGTCGGATTCATCTACCCCATCTCAGATAGTGAATGGGTGTCCCCTCTAGTGTTGGTTTCCAAGAAAAATGGGAAGTGGATAATCTGTGTGGATTACCGAGAACTGAACAAAGCTACCAAGAAAGACCATTTCCCTCTACCTTTCATAGATCAAGTGTTGGATGGACTAGCAGGAAAGAAGTTCTTCTCTTTCCTGGATGGGTTTAGCGGGTACAACCAAATCCAAATCAGCCCGGAAGACCAAGATAAGACCACCTTCACTTGTCCTTGGGGTACCTTTACCTACCGAGTCCTTCCCTTTGGGCTATGCAATGCTCCTGCTACTTTCCAGAGAGCTGTCTTAAGCATCTTCTCAGAGCTGGTCCATGATGCAGTGGAAATCTATATGGATGACTTTACTCCTTATGGGGCCAACTTCCAGGAAGCATTGTCCAATCTGGGAAAAGTCCTAACCAAATGCATTGAGATGAACTTGTCCCTCAGTCCTGAAAAATGTGAATTCCTGATGACTGAAGGGACCGTGCTAGGCCATACCATTTCTTGCCAAGGGTTGCAGGTGGATCCTAACAAAATTGCTCTCATCAAAAAGGTTCCACCTCCCCAAAAGGTAAGGGATGTTCGGAGTTTCTTGGGATTAGCGGGGTACTACAGGAGATTCATTAAAGACTTCAGCAAGTTAGCCTCGCCATTGTTTGGCCTGTTGGCAAAAGATGTGGAGTTTAAGTGGACTGACGATTGTCAGAAGAGTTTGAATGAGTTAAAGGACAAGTTGGTGTCAGCACCAATCTTGAGAGGTCCAAACTGGGCCCTACCTTTCCACATCCACACTGATGCCTCGAACAAAGCCATCGGTGCAGCTTTAGGACAAGTTGAACAAAAACTTCCATATGCCATTTACTTTGTTAGCAAAAACTTGACCAAAGCTGAACTGAATTACACTGTAACCGAGAAAGCGTTTTTGGCTGTAGTCCATGCACTAAACAAGTTTCGTCATTATATCACTGGCTATCAAACATTTTTACATACCGACCATGCTGCAATTAGATATTTAATGAATAAACCAGATGTGAATGCTCGTATCATTAGATGGTTACTTTTGTTGCAGCAGTTTGATTTGACCATTGTTGATAAACCAGGTAGAGAAAATGTTGTTGCTGATTTTTTATCTAGATTGGATTTGTCTGCAGATGAAGATGGAACAGTGGATGACCAGATGCCTGATGAACATCTGTTTGCTATCTCAGTACTCTCTCCATGGTTTTCTGATATAGCAAACTACCTTGTTTCAGCTCAGTTCCCTCTGCACCTCTCTTCAAAAGAGAAGAGCAAAATCATCAGAAAAAGTGTCTCATTTGCTTGGATCGGGTGGTTGAAGGGAAAGTACCCCTATGGTCCTTTGGGCTAAGACTCTACCAGACTGAAAATTGCTTATTCAAAGAAACACACACACACAGCCATCATTTTTACTTTTAAGCAAATTCTAATGTTTAGGGTACATACCTAAGGTCCTATGTTCGAGAAGACCGTTAGGGTGCAAACCCTTCTTGAAGTTCCCTTCTTCTTTCTTTGACCTGCAAGACAAACAAATCAAAGAACACAACAGTACCTGTACAAATACTTATATATAAATCATCTTCATGCTATAAAGTTAGTTATAAAAGATCTTTAAGTAACCACTTTCATAAGAATTCAACACAAGAATCTCATAAGCATAAAGAAAGATTATTCGGGAACAAAGACGTGTTTCTTTATATATAAAGGAAAATAAAGTACATATATCAGAAAGATATCACCTGAACACCTTCAGCAGGCTCCAAGCAAGCTTCCTCCCAGATTCGTTCCAGCCTCAAGCCTCCGACAAGAGCTCCTTCCAAGTCCTACTCAAATGATGATATCAAGGATGAATGATCACCAATACACATGGAAACAAGGGTTTCCTATGCAAGATGGGGGGAAGTGCAGAAAACACCAAGGACTTCAGACCTGGTCTAAGGGGAAAATCTCAGCATAATAATCTTGCTCTCCTTTCTCTCTCCCCTTGGCCTTCCCTTTGATGTCTTTTTATACCCTCTCCAAAGTAGTTTTTTAGTTGGGAGTTAGTTGGGAACAGTTGGGCCACGGGCAATAATAGGTGATCCAGCAGGTAAAACCCACGATCTCCACCCGAAAAAGAGGAATTTATTATTTTTTAAGTGTTTTAATAGGTACACGCGGGTTGGGTATAACAGACCCGCGTGTACACGCGTTTGACTCAGGGCAATGTCGCGTATAGGGAATAAAACACTGTTTTTTTAATTTTTGGACCAAGTCTGGAAGGAGGGGTTGCCCTAGGCCATGAGTGCAACATCACAAACCATAAGAGTGATATTTGGAGCTATAACAGATGCCCCCTAATGTATGAGGTCATAAGGGGAACATGATGGCCGAAATATATTAAGTAAGTACAAGGAAAGGAACTCTGCCGAAAAACTGAGGAGGACTTCACCAGAATTCAGCCTGCCAAGCCACCGAAAGGAGATCAGAAAGAAACACTGTCTGAGGCGGGCATACCCATGCTCAGGAAAAGTAAAGCATGTCTGCATATCAAGTACAAGCGGATCCACTAAGTATACAAGTATAACTGACTGGAAATTACATAATGGATCATCTGATCACAATGAGAAAGTACATGTCTGAATATCACATATAAGACTGTCAATGATGCTGAAAGATGCAACGGATCACTGAAATCAAAGACTGATCCCATAAGGTACCAACTGAACATGATGGAATAGGATGGTACTACACTGCAAACTCAGGTGCCAACATATAGAATGTCGCCATGACTGACTGCAACATATAAGGTGGAGTGGTATCAACTAGCAGCAACAGGAGCAACTGTCAAGTGAACCAATGAATGCTGATACAACCTGAGGTCTTCACCAACCGCCGTGGTACATTTCTACATCATGGGAATAAATGATCTGAAGTCGACGATGTGAGAAATCGTTTGATTACCGGTCATTGATGTATACTGTTAACAAACGCGAGACTACCCACCGATAATGATAATGAGCGTCAAGGTACCCAGTACAATCTAACAAGTGTGAATAGATGAGCTGAAGTCGAACACCTGTAAGAATCTATCAATCAGGAGACAATGATGGTTTCCCACTGTCGATAGCGAGGAATCTGCCACTAATGACTGCAAACCCCAAGGTACTGCCAAATGGACTCTAGATCTTTGCCCCAGAGCAATGAGTCGGAGTCGATAGGGAAAGATCCGCTAGAAGGAAGGCATTAAGGCATCCTTCATCAATCTAGCGCGAGTGTAACCCGTAGGCCAATAATGTGGAAGGAATCGGACGAAAAAAGATGTAGTAACCCAACCGAAGTACGTTTCCGGCGTACACAAGATGTGGCTAGCGCACGACAGAAACCCTCTGAACCAACCAATAATGAAAGCTGACACAGAGGCGAGGTATCCACCAATAGGGTCAAATGGAAACCAAGGTACTGCACGAATCCCAATGTGTGATAATGTATGCTGACGTCGAACACAAGGGAAACCACTCAGTCAAAGACCCATGATACTGATCGATGTTGAGCACAAGGTGACCTATCAATAATGAAAATAGGGCCAGGGTGCGGCTCTAGGCCTATCCTCAGAGCAATGTGTTGTCGTCGATAAGGACAAGACCCGCCAGCAAGAAGTCAATGGGGACCTTCTCAAACTGGCACGAGTAAAGGACCAATATAACTGATGTGATGATAGACATGATACTGACAACCAGGGATGGCCGACTGAATAATGAGTCAAGAGACACCGCAGAAAGGCCGACTCAGGCTAACTTCCCTTGAACAAAAGCACGACTCAATGTGACTATGTGGCAGCATATGATGAATCTGTATAAGTTCGTCATGCAGGAGGCACGAACGAACCCTCCATATGATTGGAAGAGATAACCAATCGGGGGAGAATTGACTCGATAACAAGGTTATGGCATACCTAAGTCAAACTAAATCCCACCCATGCGGAGGAGACTTTGTTTTGAGTGCTTTGTTCAAGGGCGACACGACTGACTCTAGCTGCCAACAATAAATGGAAATAATGTCCCTGTTCCCGCTCTTTTTGGAATATTTAATTTTTTTGTCTTTTTCTGATAAGCTAGAAAAAGAATAAAAGAATGCTATGGTACAGTGGAAAGAACGAGTGTCGGTGAAACAGATGATCTAGTTCCTGGGAAAGGAACATTCCTATGCTCAAAGCAGGGAGGTGAAAAACTGGTCAGTGACACTCAGAGGTAGGTTCCTTCCACGGATCTGGGTATGTCAAGCTGCAGAAGTCAAGGGTATGCAAGGCTAATTTTGCAGATGTCATGGTCAAAAGTAGGCTTAAACATGAGTCCAAGTGAAGCCGCCTATAGGCCAAAAGGTGCAAATGGTCAACATGCAATGTAGAAGTACAACTCAACACATATAGGAGCCTCTAGGGTATAAGGCCAGAACGAAGCGAAGAAGCAAAGAGGAATGATTCTTCAACGCATAAGTCATGGCGGGACTACAGAGGACTCCCGAGCCTAGGGATGAAAAAATCAGCATGAGTGCCAAGCGACAACAAGGTACTAACTAGGGCACCCATGATAAGGTAGGCTCTACCACACAAGTCATGATACTTCTAAGCAATGAGAAGGTTCCGCACCATAACTTGGTGGGGTCGATCCTAAGGCAAAATGGTAAAGGAAACTGATAAGTGCACAATGCAGGCGGAAAAACCTAACCTATATGCCAGTTTCGAGAACCAATACCTGTCAGAACGGACCAACCATAAACTTCCAAAGGAGAAATCTTCCAAGTTCTGTAAACATAAATAGGAACACTAGACACGAAGTTAATACATCCCACATATAAACTTCATATAAGATCTTTGTGTTATAGAATACAAAACTTGAAAATACGTACCTCATATATACAATATGGTACAGGGAACCACGCAGCCTTGCGGCTTACGCATAAGAGTTCTGCGGAACAAACCCCTTGCAGGGTTCAGGCCAAGGGCTCCTTTGGTAGTCATAACTCATGGCTTCAAAGAGTTCCTCCTGTGAAGGCAAACCAAGATCTGAGAAATCATGAGAACTACAAGGATCAAAAGAGGGAATTAAAGGGTCCCATGTCCCTATAGGAAGAATCTCTCGGTCAACTGTCGGGACCAAGTCCCAAGAAGGAGAATAATAAGTCAAAGGATCCTTCTTAGAAGCGATTGAACATTGAGGACTCAATGCCACATAATTGACCCGTGGCGGGGTAGAGTCTACTTGAACACTTGGAACAAACCAAGGGGCATTCTGCAGTAAAGTCAAATTAGGGTGATGATTATCAGATGCAAGCTGATCAATAGTGACAATATTCCCGTTATGAGGAAAGCACATTACTCGAAAGAGTGAAGACACCACAACATTCATAGCATAGACATAATCACGCCCAAGTAGCATATTAAAGTCTAAAGGGCTATCAACCACCATCATATCGATTAAAACAGTCTTCCCACTTAAAGTGATAGGCACTTGAGGAAGAACACCCATAGATTCACCAGGTCTTCTATCATAGGCTAACAACTGACTCTGAGCTGTCAACAACTTTGGGGAACCCAAAGCTTTCCAAGTCAAAGAGGATATTATACTTGTAGAGGATCCTTCATCCACCATACATCGATAGACATTTGTGGAATTAACTCTGACCTTTATTTGGAAAGGTGCAGCGGAAGGAAGACGAGGCTCAACAAGGCTATCCCAATCAAAGGAAACACTCTTAGAACTTGGAGGGGGAACATTCGAAGAAACCGGAATGCCCCCTATACCAGAAGACTCTGTACTAGAGATCAAACAGACTCTTTTGTTAGGCACTTCACCCCCCAAAAGAGGAGTGTAATCAGCCAGCGATTGCACTGGCTGCACCACTTTATCCACCAATGGTTGATGGGATTGATGAGAAACCATATCAGGTCTAGGAGTAGAAGTACTTTCAGACTCGGACCATATCTTTTGAACCTCTGGAATACCAGGGCATAAATGAGTAAGATGGTCTCCCTTGCATATCTTACAAGGGAACTTAGGTTTAAAACTTCTACGTCCAGGTTTCTTATCAACCTCCATTCCGCCAACATGACTAGCAGTGGTTTGCGGAGAGTCCTGAACATGACTTGCAGAGGTCGGTGACTCTTTGCTAGTATGACTTGCATTGACTAGACTCATGCCCCCAGCATGACTTGCAGCGGCTGAAGACTCATCTCTAACATGACTCGCAGAGGTTGAAGATGAAGTGCTAGTATGACTCTTCTTCTTTGACTTCCTCTTTCTCCTCTTTTTAGATTTCTTGTTACAAGAAGGAGGCGAAGAAGGAATCCCAGATTTCTCTTTGACAGAAGATGAACAATTAGCACCCATATGATGCCCCTGAAATAAATCATTCATCTGAGAAGCTTCAAGAGCATTTGGAATATTCGGAGTGGACCACAGCCAAACGGGTAGTCCAACATTCAACCCAGGAATATTCAAAGTGGCCATCAAGGGAGTACCAACGTTTCCAAAGAAAGGAGAAGCACAAGGATGCCCTTTTGGAAGGGTACCTTGGTTGGTTTCCACAGGAATATTAGCCATATCTAACTGATCCAAAGACCCTTTCCCTTGCGGGAATATAGAAATAACTCTTCAAAGAATATGGATAAGCAATCAAAACCTTTGCCCTTGAGGAGGCAACCCCACAACTTCCGAGAGAACGACCAAAAGCCTTTCAAGACAGGTAGAGCGGTAAGCCAGTCACTCAGACCACAAAGTCCAAATGTGACTAGACAAAAATACCTAAAGCCAACTATATACAAGGAGCAAAGAGCACTCACTATAAAGTCCCTAAAGATACAGCCAGTCAAACAACTTCCAAGTATTTCCGCTCCGGGTGGTGAGGACCGGACACCAAAATACAAGAAAGTGGAGTCAGGGGCCTTCCGAAGATAGTCTGGGATAATGACGGCCCAGTCCTATCAGCGAAGGTAACAGAGGAAGTTACGCTGACCTCCTAACAACAGCCTGCGTCGATGCAAGCCCCCAAGCTTCGCAAGGGTGCCCTCCAGTAGTACCGTTGAGAGTGATGCAACGTCGACCTCAGGTGCCACGGGATTCCCCTCTGCAGCCACCTGTGCAGATCCCTAGGAGAGGCAACTATGGGTACCAACTCGTCGCAGAAGCCAGGCGGAACAGTCGTGAGGTAAGTTCGTACAAGTAGGAGAGGGGGTATCTCTCTTCCCTGTCTTCACAGACCCTCGTGCTTAACTCCCAGATCCGGAGCTTTCCTGGTCTTCCTAACGCTATTGGATTTACTCTCGTTAATCAGACTCTTATGTTTGACGTTTTATGTGGCCTTGGAGAGTTAACTCTCCACTCGCCTAATCCAAGGCCCTAAAATCCTAAACTTGTTGGTGTAATAACTAAAACAAAAAGTTCTAGTGGATTTTAATTAAGTGCTTGATTTTATTAGGCTGTTCTTTAAGTCACAGGGTTATGGAGATGAAACTTGTGGTGTTTTTATGGACGTAAAAGAAATTAATAAAACTTAGCTACATGCACATGCACTTTTGTTTTCGATGAAAAGCAATTTCTAGAGGGTTCAGAGGAACTTCAAATTAAACAAAAAATTTTCTTTCTTTTCAAACTCCACACTCACAAAAGCTAACAAAGCTATGTATGCATAAAAAGGGATGCAAATCTATCCTAATGCAACAATTATGTGTGGATGCAAGGTTCAAAGACTACTCTAAAAACAAAGAAGGAAAGTTGCTGCTTTACCAAATTTTGTCTTGCCACTAAAATGCTTAGATAGAAGATGATGTATTGCTAATCATTTCGTCCAAACAATAAAAACAAGTTTCAAGATAAAAACAAGGCACTTTCACTTCGCAAAAAAGGAAATCAAATGAAAAGCAAGTTTAAGAAAGCGAAACTCAAAACTTTCAAAAGATTTTCTTGCAATCAAACCAAAAAATCTTTTTCAAAGGAAAGCTCTCAAAGACTGACACCAATGATTGATAAACAAGCAACCAAACACTTTTGTGAATTGACACCTTTCAAATAATGAAAACTCAACAAAAATAAAATGTGTTCGAAATCGCTTTTGACAATCAAAAGCAGCAATGAAAGTCCAAAATATCAAAAGACAAGTTTCAAGAAAAATGGTAACAAACAAATTTCCCGAAACAAAGGAGCAAATGGTCATAAAAATGATTTCGTTAATCAAACAAAAAGTGTCATGAAAGAAAAGATGGACACAGAGATTGAACCCAATCTTCCCACTCTGCCGAAACAGAGCAATCAAGATTCTTAAACAGAAATCTTGTGTGTCAAAAATCAATGACGCTTGCAATCAACGAAAACAAGACTAATACTCCTTATGACTAGAGAGAGTTCAAAATAAGATGCCCCCTGTCACACAGAGAACTGTTACTGGAGAAATAACTGCTTGACACTGACCCAAACCACCAGACAAACATTCAGCAAAAAGAAAATTTATAAATCTTGAAATTTTTGTAATATACGCGCTTGCAATTATTTGCAGAATGCGTGTATACGCGACTGTAACTAAGGAAACCTGCGTATACGCAGGTTAACTTAGTGAAACTTGCGTATATACGCTTCTGTAATCCAGAAAAAGAGCGTATCTGAAGTCTTTCAAGAAAAATAAAAAAAACACAGACTGAAAAACTGGAAAAGCTTGGATTTCAGGAAAAGATCAGACAGTCAGAGCCAACAAACAGAGGGGCTGAGCCTTGATTGGCTTGAGGACTACCCAAACTAGGAACAACAAGAGTGTTGTCCCCAGCTGAGTCGCCAATTCTGGTTGAAGGGAAAGTACCCCTAGGGTCCTTTGGGCTAAGACTCTACTAGACTGAAAATTGCTTATTCAAAGAAACACACACACACACAGCCATCATTTTTACTTTTAAGCAAATTCTAATGTTTAGGGTACATACCTAAGGTCCTACGTTCGAGAAGACCGTTAGGGTGCAAACCCTTCTTGGAGTTCCCTTCTTCTTTCTTTGACCTGCAAGACAAACAAATCAAAGAACACAACAGTACCTGTACAAATACTTATATATAAATCATCTTCATGCTATAAAGTTAGTTATAAAAGATCTTTAAGTAACCACTTTCATAAGAATTCAACACAAGAATCTCATAAGCATAAAGAAATATTATTCGGGAACAAAGACGTGTTTCTTTATATATAAAGGCAAATAAAGTACATATATCGGAAAGATATCACCTGAACACCTTCAGCAGGCTCCAAGCAAGCTTCCTCCTGGATTCGTTCCAGCCTCAAGCCTCCGACAAGAGCTCCTTCCAAGTCCTACTCAAATGATGATATCAAGGATGAATGATCACCAATACACATGGAAACAAGGGTTTCATATGCAAGATGGGGGGAAGTGCAGAAAACACCAAGGACTTCAGACCTGGTCTAAGGGGAAAATCTCAGCATAATAATCTTGCTCTCCTTTCTCTCTCCCCTTGGCCTTCCCTTTGATGTCTTTTTATACCCTCTCCAAAGTAGTTTTTTAGTTAGGAGTTAGTTGGGAACAGTTGGGCCACGGGCAATAACAGGTGATCCAGCAGGTAAAACCCGCGATCTCCGCCCGAAAAAGAGGAATTTATTATTTTTTAAGTGTTTTAATAGGTACACGCGGGTTGGGTATAACAGACCCGCGTGTACACGCGTTTGACTCAGGGCAATGTCGTGTATAGGGAATAAAACACTGTTTTTTAAATTTTTGGACCAGGTCTGGAAGGAGGGGTTGCCCTAGGCCATGAGTGTAGCATCACAAACCATAAGAGTGAGATTTGGAGCTATAACATCGGGGGCAACGTGTTCAAGCTTGGCCCCGATCAGATCTTAAGGCATTGTGTAAGGGAGGAGGAAGTCTTTGATATCCTCCTCACCTGTCATGATGGGCCTTGTGGGGGACACTTTGCAGCAAAGAGAACGGCCTTCAAGATCCTGCAGGCAGGTTACTATTGGCCTACACTTCATCAAGATGTCAGAAGATATATCAGCCAATGTGACCAATGCCAAAGAATGGGGAAACCGACTCAAAGGGATGAGATGCCTCTCCAACCTCAAGTGACTCTTGAGCCATTTGAGAAGTGGGGCATGGACTTTGTGGGTCCAATCAATCCCTCTTCGAGGCAAAGATCCTACATCATTGTGTGTACTGACTACTTGACGAAGTGGGCAGAGACTAAAGCAATCAAAGCAGCAACAGAAGAGAAGGTGGTCGAGTTCTTAAGAAAAAACATCTTCTACAAGTTTGGCTACCCAAGAGAGCTGGTGACCAATCAAGGGAGCCAGTTCACATCCAACTTGGTTGAAGACTTACTGGCTCATCACAAGATCAAGCATAGGACTTCCACCCCCTATCATCCTCAAGAAAATGGGCAGGTGGAAGTCACCAATAGAGCATTAGAAGGGATCTTGACCAAAGTGGTGAGCAGCAGCAGAAAGGACTGGGCAGATCGCCTGGTTGAGGCCACATGGGCTTACAACACCACTTGGAAGACCACCACCGGCTTCACACCTTATGAGCTAGTCTATGGGAAGAAAGCTTTGCTGTCCATTGAATTTGAATATAAGACTTTGAGGATGGCAGCTCAGCTGGACCTAGATCTCAGCCATGCACAGCAAGAAAGGTTATTGCAGCTGAATGGACTGGATGAGCACCGGATGCAGGCCCTCCTTCACTCGGAAGTGGTTCAACTTCAGAGAAAGGTGTGGCATGACCAACATCTCCATGACAAGCAATTCCAGCCGGGAGATTGGGCCTTGTTGTATGACTCCAGGTTCAAAGATTTCAAGGGGAAGTTGAGAACCAGATGGCTAGGACCATATGCAGTGGAACAGTGCCATGACAATGGATCTGTCCTTATTCGAACCATTGATGAGGAAGCCATTCCCATGCTTGTCAATGGGCATCGATTGAAGATCTACAGGAGACCTCTCTCAAGACAAGAGTTTATCAGAACTATGGAGAAATCTGTATTGGTCATAGAGAAGGGTTCTGCCTCTACTTTGGGCATACCCTGAAGAATTTAAATATATATATATATATATATATATATATATATATATATATATATATATATATATATATATATATATAATAAAGATCCTTGGGTAAAACCCTCTCTGAGGCGCCCAAGGCAGGCGGTAGGGGTGAAAACCTCTCTGAGGCGCCCAAGGCAGATGGCAAGGGTGAAAACATCTTTGGGGCGCCCCTGTTATTCTTTTAAAAAAAAAAAGTAAAAACAATAAGCACAATATGGAAAAATTGCATGCAGGTTGCAGATGTTCTATGGAGGAGAAGAAGCTTCTCCACTCAAAGCCAAGGGCCCTTATCATGCTGTCAAGGGACCTCACCAGCACCTCCTCCAAGAATACCAATGTTTTTTCAAGGTATGTGCAATTTTATCATGGTTTGAATCTTCTACAGGAAGATGCAGTTTTTCTACAGGAAGATGCAGTTTTTCTACAGGAAGATGCAGTCTTTCTACAGGAAGACGCGGATTTTCTACAGGAAAGTGAAAAATTTCTACAGGAAGCTCTGTGTTCTACAGGAAACTTCCTGTAGAAGTTTGGGACGGCCCAAAATTCGTTTTAAAAGGAGATCTAGCGGCTAAGGATTGGTTTGGATGCATGCATGCCACTGTTGGCACCCTTGAACATTGTTGTTACCTTGCTCCACCATCCTTGTCGACATGCAACAAAGATCCCTGCACCAGCAAAACAGATCGATGAGTTCTCGCGGAAAAGCCATTTGTCAAAGAAAAACAAGCACTGAGAGCTCATACCACATCCATGTCGGGCATCAGAAGCTCCGGGAGCGTGATCAGAAGGTCATATCCATCGTCGTGCAGCATGCACCCAAGGAGGCAAAACTGTTACAAGGCACCCCGCGGGAATCCTGTAACAGTTAAACCTACTAGAGTGGATACCATTCACAGCACCGCCATCTGCAATAACACACAGGCGCATGCAACCAGAGCATCCACTCCATTGTCGGCAGCCTGTAACCATGAGCCTCTAGGACTGTGTAAGCCCACATGCAGCAGGTAGATCCGCTCCCCGTCGTCCAAAAACTGGAAAAATCGTGTGCAGCCACGCAGGTAAGTGTCTCAACCCTTCCTTCCACCAAATCGCATGAATTTTACTTTGAATTGTTTGCACAACGTAAAAGTGAATGGTTGAGCAGCCGTATGGCCAGTTGACTGGCCACGTCGGCTAGTTATGGTATAGTTGGATGATTGGGTGGCGGCCATGACAAAAAGAATGTGCAGCACGCATGTGAGGACAATCCCGTCAACCGAAAAATGAGTTTAACCGAAAAGGGCGGCGGTAGATCTGTGGGAATGAATGCGGCAGTAAGTGAATACGCAGGCGGATGATGGGTGACGTCGTCCAACGGTCTGGCGAGGACAGCTCACCCCCCGCGCCACGGATTGCGCCGATTCAAAATCTAATCGGCTAGATTACGCGCATGCATTCATCAACCACCACTTCAAACTCGAGTGGCTCTTCTGATCTCCTCTGCACTTTGATACGCCGAGCTTTTGGCTACCAGAACGTCGGTGAAGCACACCTCGAGCGCTGGCCAACTACAGTCCTCCCCGAAGTTTGCGCACTGCTCCTACAGGAACACAGTTTCTACAGGAACGCAGTCCTACAGGAACACAGTCTCTACAGGAACGCAGTTCTACAGGAAGGCGGGTTCCTCACGTAAAAAAAGGTGGCAGAAAAAGGTAACCCTGAACCTCTTCCTGCAATTGGTTTTCAAAGGTGGCAGAATAATCGTCTGGTCAAAAAGATATCGGTTTGTTGTGCCTATACTGTCGCTTCTACAGGATGACAGTGTAATTAGACTGTGTTTTATGAATTATGTGCATGCTCTGTCTAAAATAAACCGAATCTCCTTCGCATTTGCCACCTTTAGCTAAAACAACCGTGTTCATCATGCCGAGTGGGTTTATTAGACGGGAACCCACAGATTCAACCAAATTGAGGGAAAACCAGGAGGTGGTAGAACTCTTCACACGGGTTCAATGGATGTCTTTTTGTGATAAGTTGCAGGGTTACGATGATGAAGTGGCCGAAGAATTTCTGCAGGCTCTAAGGCCGAAATCCAAGACACTGGCTACAGTAACCTTCAGGGGCCTAAGCCTCAAGATTACCCCACAGTATATCAGTCGGATCACAGAACTCCCTATGGGTTTGCCATGGGACAAGGAAGAACGAAAGCAGAGCCAGCAAGCAAAGAAAGAATTCTTTCCACCTGAGGAAGAATTCTCAGAGGACAAAAATGGAGTACGAAGGACCAGTTTGCTACCACCTTGGAACGAAGTCAGCCTACAGATAATGAAATATATAACCTGTGAAGGCCGCTATAGCATCGTCTACGGGTATCACTTTCGGTTGCTTACTGAATTGAGGCACCGGAGTGAGCTTCCTGTAGAAAAGAAACTAAGCATCCCTTATTTCCTGTTGCAGTCCTTAATTGAGTGTGCTACAAAGCTGAAAGATGGCATACCAGATCAGGTGGCACACCATGGGTTGATCAAATTGCTTGTGGAGGATGCACTGCATTCATATAAAGTCCCCCTCTCATGGGAAGCATTTAGGAATCTAACACGAGATGGGGACATAAAGATGCTAGCAGAAGATAGTGGTTCCTCCAGCAGTGAGGAAAAGGAAGCAGTGGCCGAGGAAAAGAGGAAAGCAGGTCAGAAAACCCCGACCACAGTGCAAAAGAAAGAACCAAGGAGGAAGCAAGAGGAAAAGGAAGACGAAGAAAGAGGTGACACACCTATCTTGTCAGCAAGAGAGAAGAGGTTGCAGAGCAGAAAGGACAAAGTGGAGTTGGTCCACATCAGCACGGGTACCTCGTCAACACCTGCAGCCAAACCAAAAAGTAAGACCCATGCAGCCGAGCAAGAAAAGGTGGTGACACCTGTACCTACAGGAAAGCAAAAACAGGCTTCTACAGGAAGCCCAAAAACGAAGAAGGAGGCTCCTACAGGAAGCCCAAAGCTTCTAAAGGAAAAAGCTTCTACATGAAGCCCAAAAACAAAGGAAAAGGCTCCTACAGGAAGCCCAAAAGTGCTAAAGGAAAAGGCTTCTACAGGAAGCCCGAAAGTGGTTAAAGCAGGATCTTCTACAGGAAGACCTGCAAAAGTGAAATCCAAGGAGAAGGAGGCGGACATTTTAGCAAGGGAAGTGGCAACCGTGCTGGCTGCCCTCAGCACGCCACCTAAGCCAAAAGAAAAGAGGAAGAGGGAGACCCCTCTGTACTTTAAAGCTAGAAGAAGTGTCTGCATAAAGACAGGCAAACCACAGCCTCAATCCAGCAGCCCAATTGTGATCGAAGATACCTCTACTTCACCCAAGGAACAGTCCCCCTCCAAGATAACCGTCACCTATGAAAAGGGGAGCCCAAAGAAGACCACGTGGCAAGAAAGGATGGATCTGTTGACTAAAAACACTCGGCTACAGGAGGCTGAAAATGTTCTACAGGATACTCTGGCCCGGCTACAGGAAACAGAAAAGAGGGAAGGAGAAGGACCCTCATCGCCACCAAGGGAAGGTGAGGTAGAGCCACCTAAAGAGATAGAAGCATAACACATACCAGAGCCCAGCCCTCAGCCTAGTCTTACCTCATACTACACCTTTTTAGAAGTAGGCAAAATCATCCCGCAGAAATTTACTGTTCCATTGTTTTTTGCACTAGAGGAAGAAAGAGTCCGTACGCATACATGGATGAAGATCGCTAAGTCAAAGGGTGTGGCAGACATCGGGCCATTACAAGAGCATCCCAGGGAGGCCCGGAGTGAATTAGCCATGACAAAACATGTGGCCAATTATCAAAGAGTGTCTCTACAGGAAGAGAACCAGAAGCTGAAATTGCAGCTACAGGAGCTAAGAGCAGGGGCAGGTACATCCTCTAAGGACATGATAGAAGAGCAGCAAGGTCTTGAGGAGCCAATGACACATCCACAAGAGATAGAACAGCAAGCAACCATTGAAGTGCAAGCCTTAAAACAACAGCTGCAGCAAAAGGAAGGACAATTGGCCTGCATGGCCAGTTGGGCCATGGAGGCAATTCAGTGCAGGCAACCTGCCAAAGCCTATGGTTTGTATTTAAAAGACCAATGGCTGCAGTTTCAGATAAACACCTTGGCACAAAGAGGAATTTCGCAGATCCACAACCCACAGCAATTTGCTGAATTGTGCAGCACTAGTTCGTCGGAGGATAAGGCTAAGTTAGCAGAATTTTACCTTCACAATTTGGCTTTGCCTAATGAAGTTTCCTGGGATCCTAATACTGCCCTTGGTGATATGCAATTAATGGCGTTCGCTTCGTGGTTAAACCATGAGGATAAAAGGGCAGAAGAGATAAAATCGGGCATGAACCGAGAATTAAATGAGCCATTGCTCATTCGAGCAGAACTAGAGGATCCAATTGCACTCATCTCAACACATCAGCATTTGTCATCTGATCCTACCGCTTCATTAAGATATATGGATCGACAGGCCCAAGCCATCGCTCATTATGAATACATGGAAAGACTGCTAGCAGAAAATGCTGTCCAAGCATGCACAAGAAGGTGGAATTCTTTGGCACACAGTTTGAAAATCCAGGAATACCATACCCCAACTCAGATGAGGGAAGCCCTAGTAAGAGTATCCCTTTACAAAAAATCCATGCAAGTTCTCCAGGCCAATTGGATTGGCCAAAAACTCAGCCCACCATTGCTGCTAGGGTTGAGTGAAGGTAGCACAGAGCAGGATGACAGTAAACAATGGGAAGAGGTAAACAGGAAAGCCGGGTTTCACATCAGCAAAGAAGACATTACCATAGAGCCTTGGGATGTGAGAGTAGCAGTCAAAGCCATGCAGGATCAAGAGTTAGACTAAGTTGCTCAGGGATGAGCAAATGATTTAGCTGGGGGGTGATGATGAGCCCCAATTTTTGGTACAATTCGGGCTCATT
Source organism: Pinus tabuliformis (assembly GCA_031772625.1). NCBI lineage: Eukaryota > Viridiplantae > Streptophyta > Pinopsida > Pinales > Pinaceae > Pinus > Pinus tabuliformis. The sequence continues at coordinate 1,269,086,572 of CM062807.1, read as the reverse complement.
TAGCCTACTTGCTTTGCTCAAACCATTCATTTTTATTGCTTATGCATTCATTTCTTGGTTTATTCGTGTTGTTTGTAGGAAGAAGGGTAGGCACTCTATCTACGTGACTAATGCATGATGATTTCAGGTTTTGACATTAAAAGGGAGCAAAAGACCACGAAAAAGGAGACAAGGAGACAGCAACATGGCACTGCTGGTTTTTAGGAGAGGATGTCCACAATCTTGAGGACCTTCCTCGTGATTCTCACCATAGCTCTGAGCTCCAACCAATCTCCCCACCGAGCCTAGTGTTGTTGGGAAAAGTATCCAACTCGGAATGACCCTATCCCACTCTAAGGGTGACAATACCTCAGCAACAACCAAATGTAAAGCTACTTAAGATTTCTTCTTTATGAAAGTAAAAAGGGGAGAAAGGGATCCACTAACCAATGTCTTGCGCTTAATGGTTGATCCAATCTTCTCTCCTTGCTGCTTGCTCCCAGCTCCTTGCTCTTTCACCGGCCCAGCTACAACAAGATCCTGCAAAATGGCAAAAGAGGGAAACTACAAGAAGCATACATTCATAATTGATTCAAGGATTAGAATAAATCAAATATACAAGCATAACAATACATCATTGAGACACATGTATATAGAAGAACCTCAAATGCTTTATTAATGGAAGAATTAAAGTTCTGAGTCCTTCAAGCAAATCACCCAATAGCTCTATGCACAAACCAACAGCATTTCTTTACTTGTACAAAATTCCAGCCTCCCTAGACCTCATGAGAGAGCTCTATATATAGGAGTTTTGGAGAAAGGATGAGTCAGCTTGCAACTGGTGTGTAGCTGCCTTGTGTCCTCTCCCACTTCAGTTAATCTTCAGTTCTTGAGTCCACTTGGAGTTTCTTGCTTCCACTTGGAGATCTAGATCCTCTTACTCATCACAAGGCGAATTCCCTGATCCAAGTGTCATTTTGGAAGCTTCCTGGGCATTTGACACCTTGAAGAATGATTGTGCCACTTGGCCAAGTACGCTCAGCGCAGGTGGCCTTCATTGCTTTTGACATTCAACGCAGGTACACCATGGAGCACTTGACATTCAGCACAGATGCTCAGTGGAGCAGTTGATATGATTCCAGAATTGCTTGTTTTTGAGTGTTTTCAGGTGGAGAACTGATTTTTAATGCTGTGGTTTGCTGACCTTGTTCCTCTAGGGGGAGGAACAACATGTTTAGGGACTTTGGATCCCTTAGATTATCGACATTTCATGCTTCATGCTGTAAGGCACAAAAATGTCTATAACAGTTGCCCCCTAAAGTATGAGGTCGTTTATCGGGTGAAATGCTTTATCAGGAGGATCCGAAGTTCATTCAATCACTGAGAGGTGCCCTGTAATAAGATACAATACAATACATTATTTTTCATTCTGCTTTCATGATCTAGCTGAGGCGGGCATTCCCATGCTCAGCTTTATAAATTCATTTTGGTACATAGAACAGACAATCGTCTGATGGTAGACTGATAATTCTCTGCTGAAATTATCATCCTTTGAGAAGGATGATCATCTGCTGCAATGATGTACATATCAAATGTCTTTATGTCCTGAATATATATCGCAGCCCGGATGGATGAAACTAGATCCGGGGTCTTCAATCTCTTCCGATCTTCACTCGATGTACAAGTCGATCCATGTGAGAATTTCCTGAAGTCGAACATGGAAAGACATCGCTTGATTACCGGTCAATGATGTAAACCGTTAACAAGCGCGAGAGGAATCACCGATAAGGATGATGACCCTCAAGGTACGGCAGTACAATTCACATGGTGGGAATAAAGGACTTGGCGTCGACCACCATGCAAAATCTTGTGGTCGAAGGTCATTGATGTATACCTGTCGCCGAAAGTGAGAAACTTGCCATTGAGGCATGCAAGCTTCAAAGTACTGAAGGGGTTGTTCCTAGATCAACTCCTTGGATAATGAGCTGATGTCGACAAGGAGCGATCCGTCAAAGGAGGGCCTTAATGAATCCCACATCAATGACACGGAACGGAGCTAATGATTTTGATGAGGTGAAAACAAATTGTGATATCTGATTCAGGGTGGCGGTCATGAATGGATGAAGGATAATGTATGGCAGTGGATGGGACACGGTTGACTCTTGCTGAACAACATCTCTTGAAAATATAACGACACTGATGTGATGGATCGGTAGCATTACCCCAAATGTGGATGGTTTGGCGAAGACCATGGTGATGAGACCGGTGAATGAAACAACCCAACCCGATGTGGTACGGAGGACAAAGTGTCATGTTCAAGAGTGACTTGCTACCATTAAAGCTTTGAGGTTCTCCCAATTTTTCCCCAGTCATTTCTGACCAGTACCTCTTTATTTTTGTCAAGCTTGAGGAGGATAACATATGCTTTTTCTATAACCTGCCCTTCGGGCAAGCCCATCGCTATGTTTTAATGAGCCTAGCGATAGGGAAACTCGTTCTCGTCTAAAGACAAGTTTGTCACTATTTAATGAATTTAACGAGTCTAACGACAAGGAAAACTCGGTCCTTTTCATTTTTAGAGAGTCTGAAAAGGTACAGAAAGTTAACTCCAAAATTCCTTTTTCGTCATCTAATCCCTTAAGTCCGAAAAAGTATAAAACAATACAGAAGGGATGAATTTTCGATAGTTTTAACGAGCTGAACTAAACAAGCGCTCGATATTTTTGTGCAATAATCCCTCAGGTCCAAAAAGATTAAAATCTAGAGGAGGGATAGCTCTTCCGGTCGTTTAACGAGCTGGAAGGCCAAAACTCGGCAAACTTTTCATATTTTATGAGTCAGTGAAAAGAGCTCAAAGAAGACTCGTCTTTTGAGGAACGAGTGATGAACAGGGCAGCAGCAGATTCCAGGTACAGGTTGGAATATTCCAATCACGGCACTGTCACAAGGATGGCTTAGTGAAATCACTCTTCGCAGTTGTTCCTCAAAATGGGTAAACAATCATATGGAGGTGAACGATTGGCCAAGTGAAAGATGGAAGTGACGGTGCACAAACACGACCAAGGCTTTTATATGGCTGTCAAAGGTTACATTTACCAAGGTTATTTATTGGGATGGGTTCGTTTTTTAACGAGCTTGAACACTGCTCAAACTTATGTTTATTTTTTAACGAGCATGAACTATGCGCTAAAACTGCTCGGATCTTGCGTTTATTTTTTAACGAGCATGAACTATGTGCTAAAACTGCTCGATTATACCAGTCATAAGACAAGAAACACCTCCTGTGAGATAGCTATTTTTTATGGAGCTTTATCTCACGAAGCTATGCTCCTAATTCGGCAAATTTTGACTTTTGCCCCACATCCTTTCTTTATGTAAGTTAGGAAACGACCAATCCAAAAACCAGATAAATGACCGCTCTTTGCTTACACTCCAAAAGGTTTGCATGCCCCCAGGTATAAAGTATAATTTCAAGGCTGCCCCTCCTCTTTCTCACCTCTGTTTTTCTTTGGGTGTTCACAGCTACTTGTCGTCTTGCTATATTTTTAACGATACTTGTCTTCTCATTATTTTGGAGTGCCAACGGTACTTGTCTTCTCGTCAGTTCACTTTTCAGATTTTTGCAAGATCGCAATAGAACAACTACTTGCAACAAGAGAGCAGCTACTTGCAACAAGAGAAGAACACTACTTAAAGACAAAACATTTGTGTTACAGAGGGAGGCTTGCCTCTTTCTTATTATCCAAAAAATGGTTTTATTTGCTGCCGCAAACGAAACTCTTTCTTCGGCGATGTCTATCATTAGGTTACTCAAAGATGGTTACAATTTGTTGCAGCAAAAGAATCTCTTTCTTTGGAGGCTGCCCCTACTTATCCTTCAAAAAATTTGTTTTAATGGGTGAGGCTTGCCTTTTACCCAAAGATGGTTACTACTTGCTGCCGCAAATGGATCCCCTTCTTTGGCAGAGCCTACTTTTTTAGACAAAGGTGAATGACTTGGCAAACACATAACTTTGACAAAAGAATCTTATTCTAGAACAACCCTCTCTTCCTTCTTTCGGACGGGGTACGGACTAGTCATATTCTTCCGCGGAAATTTACTCTATACCCAAGGTTTCCTCTGCCCAAGGCAGGCCAGGGTGCATGCCCCCTGGGTCCCAGTTACTTCTTTCCGAATCACTCGCACTCATCTGGAAGAAGAACCGGGGGTGGAGGCATTTCTTGAGTGAATAAGCCGTTTAGGGTTGGTATTTGACTATTTGCGATGCGTGATCCCAGAAATGAAAGTTGGTCTACGAGCTTGACCATCCTTCCTTCGTGTGGAAAACACATTACTCTAAAGAGTGAGGAGACTATCGCTCCCATGCAATATATATAGTCCCGTCCAAGGAGTAGTTTATAATCCAAGGGTCCTTGGATGACCATGACGTTCATTTGAACTGTCTTCTTCCTCAATGTAATGGGAACATTGGGGAGAATCCCTAAAGGGCGACTGGTTCCTTTATCAAAACCTGATAGATTTCTCATCTCAGGTAAAAGCGTTGGGGAACCCAGTGTTTTCCAAGCAATAGAGGAAAGGATACTCACAGATGCCCCTTCATCAATGATAGTTCCAGCCATTACCTTTCTGTAGATTTGGACAATAATTCTGAATGGTATATTGGCTGGTAACCGGGGTCTGCCTAGTTGGTTCCAATCAAAGGACACAACCAGGTTGCTTGGTGGTGGGACCGAATACACGGCCGGATACGACCCTGACGATGTTCCTTCCTACGATAAAGGAATGGGCGCATTGCCCTGATGCTCATCAGAGTATGTGTTGATGAAAAGAATCTGGATGGTGTCATCCTTATTCTCTTCAGTGAGGGTGTCATTTGAAGATGAATCTTCAATGACGGAGTCATTTGAGGATGAAACCTCTGAAGGAAGAACCGGGTCAACTGCCGTTTCGACCTTTAGACTTTCGTCTGGTCTAGATTCAGTAGGTTCATTCTCAATGACTGACACTTCAGCTGACCACTTGATCAGGCCAGCTGGATTTTCAACTATCGAGGGACTTGGCGCAAGTTTTTGGTATCCAGGAGGAAGTCGTAACGGTGACATCGGACGATCTTCCAAAACTCTCTTCGCCTCATCTAAGAATGGACAACGGTGGATGGCGTGATCGCCTTCGCACAGTCTGCAGGGTGATCTTGGTCTCCCTCTTTGTCCTTCACTCTCGCTAGTTGACAGAATGCAATCAACATGGCTATCAGAGGTTGATGCTACCGGATTGTGCAACCTGGGGGACCAATCCCTTAGTATCCGGGGAATACAGGGACAATCTCGATGGAAATGGATCCCTTTGCATATGACACATGGCGATTTAGGCCCGGTCTGTGCTGTGTGTGGATTTTTGTCAGATGTCTTTTGCTTGCCCCCAGTCGCCTTAGGCTCCTTCTGCTTCTTCTCTCTCTTCTTCTTCTCCTTCTTCTCCATGGGAGCTTGGCTTTTGCCGGCTCTACCTTGCGAAGATGAAGGATTGGAGGAAGAGTTATAAGAAGTAGAAGGCTGGTGGGCAGCTCTAGACTGATCTAACTGTTGATTCGACTGCTCAGGATTTGTGGTGGTCTGAACTACATTAGTTGAAAAGAGCCATACAGGTAGGCCAATTGTCAATCCTGGAAGTGACAATGTGGCCATATGGGGCGCACCAACATCTCCCCAAGAGGAGAAGGGACTGGGACTTCCACCAAGGTGACCTCCTTGGTTGGTGGGCTCCATACTTTTCAACTAAAAGATCAACGCAGGAATGAGAGGTGATTATGTTCCGTTTAAAATAAATTTTATTAACGACGCTTTAGACACAACTTGCTTTTTCAGTTTTTAAGAGTCGAGAAAAAGCTAAAGATGACTCTAGTCTCCTTCGATGTTTTAACGAGCCCGAAGTGACAAATGCTCGGATGGAATTTTTCAGTTATAGAGTTTGAAAAAGGCCAAAAGAAACTGCTCTGGAGATCTAGGCAGAGGGTGTGCCAAACTTTTCGCAAAACCACAGAATACGTTTTACGGTACGGGTGGTCGATCTTCGTGAATGCTGTGTTCACTGCATTGCGATCAGTAGGGCGGCCGACACGGTTTCCTATGGATAAAGGCTTTATTCCTATAGGGGTCTCCCAATATATACTCGATGGTACGTGGGAGCACAAGTCTGTATTGATACTTATCGCTTCACCGTGGAGGAATCACCCAACCACTCAACGCTAAGATATCACGTTTAACGACGCCGGAACACGTCTCTAGCTTAGACCTCTATGTGTTTGCGTTATGTTTCAATGCGTTGTTATGTAAATTCAATTTATTTTAAGGTTGACCTTGTTTAGCAGTTTGCCTTTATGGATCACCACGAGATGTATGTCACAAATTCCTGAATGCAGTCTAAGATGAGAAGCAAACTTTTCAATCTTTCAACTTTGAAAATCTTAACTACTGAGGGAAAAGAAAGACATCATCTTTTCACACAGATCATAGAGCACACACTAATGCACTTTTCCCTAAATCAACATGCAAACTGTCAAATGCAAAATGCACAATGCAGGTATTTCTTTTCTCTTTCTTAATGTTGATGTATTACAAAAAGAAAGCTGTTATATAACTTTGAATTCAATTTCAAGTGAAAGCAAACAAGCTTGTCCAAAATCAAAAGACACCTTAATATTTACTTGTTTCGACACTAGAAATATATGAATTCAAACCATATGACGAAAGCAAAGGCCCAATCAGCTATGAACAGCAAACAAACTAACTCTTAAGATCAGAAAAACACCTATCACAGGTTTAGATCTAGGAGGCCACAGCAAGACTAGTTCACTTTTCGTTATGGGAAACTGTAAATGATGTAAGAAATACAAAAAGAACAAATACAGTTTCTTTATATAACCGAGGCAGAATAATGGTAAAGAAAGATGGTTTTAGATAGGTACATTGACTGGTAACAGGCTGCAAAAACAATGGTGAAAACAGGGCAAGAAACAGCAGGAAACCCCAGTAGCACAAGGCAACACTGGTTCAGCGCAGGTGGTACACTGTCAGTTTGACATTCAGCGCAGGTAGCCCCTTCGGGAACTGCGTTGAAATGCAGACAGCCTTTGTACAGCCTGCACTGAAGAACGAAACTTTCGTTTCTCTTAGTTTCCGGGTCACAGATTGCTCAAAAATTCACAGTTTTTGGCCAAATCAGAAGCTATCAGTCAAGCACACACTAAGGGATGAGAAGAAGGATGAAAAGCTATCACTAAGAGCTTATCAGAGTCCTCGTGGATCGGCTCTTCAAATCATAAACATGCCCAGAAACTGAGCTAGAGTAGTTGCCCTCTACTTTGCATTTGAAAGATTCAAATGCTTTTTGATTCAGTACTCCCTGTGTTTAGGAAATGAATAGCAAAAACACAAACAACCAACAAGATACGATCCCCAGCGGAGTCGCCAATTTGTTGTTGGGAAAAGTATCCAACTCGGAATGACCCTATCCCACTCTAAGGGTGACAGTACCTCAGCAACAACCGAATGTAAAGCTACTTAAGATTTCTTCTTTATGAAAGTAAAAAGGGGAGAAAGGGATCCACTAACCGATGTCTTGCGCTTAATGGTTGATCCAATCTTCTCTCCTTGCTGCTTGCTCCCAGCTCCTTGCTCTTTCACTGGCCCAGCTACAACAAGATCCTGCAAAATGGCAAAAGAGGGAAACTACAAGAAGCATACATTCATAATTGATTCAAGGATTAGAATAAATCAAATATACAAGCATAACAATACATCATTGAGACACATGTATATAGAAGAACCTCAAATGCTTTATTAATGGAAGAAGTAAAGTTCTGAGAGTGTTACAACCATAAGAGGCCCAATCCAGCAACACCTCCCAGCAGAAAGAAATCTCGTCTTCACCTCCTTCAAGCAAATCACCCAATAGCTCTATGCACAAACCAACAGCATTTCTTTACTTGTACAAAATTCCAGCCTCCCTAGACCTCATGAGAGAGCTCTATATATAGGAGTTTTGGAGAAAGGATGAGTTAGCTTGCAACTAGTGTGTAGCTGCCTTGTGTCCTCTCCCACTTCAGTTAATCTTCAGTTCTTGAGTCCACTTGGAGTTTCTTGCTTCCACTTGGAGATCTAGATCCTCTTACTCATCACAAGGCGAATTCCCTGATCCAAGTGTCATTTTGGAAGCTTCCTGGGCATTTGACACCTTGAAGAATGACTGTGCCACTTGGCCAAGTACACTCAGCGCAGGTGGCCTTCATTGCTTTTGACATTCAACGCAGGTACACCATGGAGCACTTGACATTCAGCGCAGATGCTCAGTGGAGCAGTTGATATGATTCCAGAATTGCTTGTTTTTGAGTGTTTTCAGGTGGAGAACTGATTTTTAATGCTGTGGTTTGCTGACCTTGTTCCTCTAGGGGGAGGAACAACATGTTTAGGGACTTTGGATCCCTTAGATTATCGACATTTCATGCTTCATGCTGTAAGGCACAAAAATGTCTATAACACCTAGAGGCAGCCAACCGTTCTACAAGAACAGCAGTTACAACTGTTCTACAGGATCAGCAGTTAAACTTCAGTTGGACAGCCGAGCTCCACAAATCAAGGACACCTGTTGGATCATCATTTTTGCATAAATATAGAGGCCGTAGCCTTTGATAGGTTGTTGAAACTTTCGCATTACTATTGTAATTTTTTAGCACAGCTCGGTGTTGGTTCTTTTTGTAAGCCAGTTTTGGCATGACATCAGATGTTTGGTTATGAATAAAGGCAGTCAGATTTTGATCTCATTCTGAGTTTCTAAGGAAGCTATAGCTCTCAGGTTAGGGCCCAACCTGAGAGCAATAGACCTCCTCTGTGTTGTAATGTTATTTACCTTTCGTTCCAGCACTTTGATTCTTTACTTTGACATGCAATTCGAATTTACAGTCTGCTGATTTAGTTTTTAAGTGCTTGAGTAGGATTAGCATATGGTCACTTTGTTTTCAGTTGCTTAGATCAGGATAGGAGAGTGAGAATTCATTGGAGCTCCAGAAAAAGGTTGAGAGGACCACACTGCCATCTCTGTTAGGGATTGGGGTGCAATCTGAATCAACCACCAAAAACAAAACGCAGTTCTTTTCACGTCCATGCAAGCTGCAACAGTTGCTTTATACGTAGATCCATTCATGCACTTTTATCTTTAGCCTTACTTCTTCACTCCACTTCCATGCACGCATTCTCTTTCACAAATTGCACTGCTGTTCATTTTTTCAATAGCACAGTTAACGTAGGATAAAGAGTTCTCATTTTCGTGACATTCATAAACTATTTGTTTCATCTACACTGCTCCATACCACTCCATTACCTTCCTTCTCTTGTCAACCACACCTAAAGCCACTCAGCCACCCTTTGTTCAGCTCATTCAACTTCCAGCTCTTCCATTACTCACATAGCTCCATCTGCTCAACCTTTCATTGATACCATCCTTCCATTCACCAAACCACTTCATGCACTCTTTCCCCATCTAACTTCTCTGTCTCTGAGCCATCACCAGTCCCATCTCCATCTCACCTATCCTCCCATACCACTCCATCACTTCACCATTGCCCAAAACTCTCACGGTCAAACATCCTGTAGAATTTCACAGACTTCCTGTAGAATACTCTGAGTTTCCTGTAGGATCCCCTGCAGACTTCCTGTAGAAGCCTGAAAACTCAGTTGCTGAGCATCCGAACGTGGTAGACTTCTAAGGACTGATGCTAGAGACCCTCTGGGACCTCTCCTCGCTCCCCTGACCTTGCCCATGCTTTCCTTCCATTCGAACCGCTCCTGCACAATCAAACCCTAATCAAAAGCACCATCACAATAAATCCAACCACTTAATGAAAAAAATACAAAAACATGTCTTTTCAGATGCAAGTAGCTTAGATTCATGTATTTCACTTCACTGCAATTAATGGCATCATTGGTAGAGGTTTCATTCACATTTTTGCATTATAAGGGTCAAGCTAGTCAAATTAGGGTTTACTAGGGTTTTCATGCTTTATTGGCTTTCAGTTTTTTTCTGCAAGTAGATTAGCCTCCTTTGAGATTAGATTTCGTCCATCACTCATAAATCTTCTTCTGAGAACATATAGAAGTTGGCTTGAGCCCTAGCGGACTTGTGCCAGCTGACCAAGTGACAGCTGCGACAAGAGCTAGTACTTGTGCATACAGCACCGTCGCTTCCAAGTTTGTACGAACTACCGGGTTGATAAAATTAGAGATAGGAAGCCCCAGGAGTTGTAGCATTATTGCTACAATACTGGAGCCCACCAATACTTAAGAAACATAAATCATTCATACATGTACGCGTAGTAAACAAATAGTAAATTTGCAATTTACATCAAACATGCATTAACCCAGGAACAAATACACAAATTGATAACAAACTTCTCTTTATAGACTCGACTCTACCCTGCGCACTTAGCTGCTACAGACTCGACTCTACCCTGCGCACTTAGCTGCAAGGCTCCACGCACTCAGTGGCGGACTACTAGGCCTCTGCACACTTAGTTGCAGAGCCTTATCCTACTCTATGATCCAAAGACACACTTAGTCACTTAGACTCTTTCTTCTCTCTACTCCTATTCCATCCCTCTAGTTCCCTTCTACACTTAGAGCCTCGCTCTATTTATACAATCCCATGGTCAGCGGACCATGGGTAGGTCTATCCAGCCGACATTACATTACAAAACTAGGGTGGACAACCCTGTGACTCTATCATACATCTCGCGCTTAGTGCCCGCAATTCCCGGAGTCTTTACAACAATATCGGGTCAAAACTTGGGCTTTGAGCCCCACAACATGCCTTGGGAGGGGGATTCCATGCCCAACAGGCCCCCAACACAAACATCGTGACTTTTCCTTGAGTCACTCTGTTGGCGCGGCAATCTTTGGATAGAGTCCCTCCAACTTTTCTTGAACTACGTGGAGGTCAACAGTGCACTGCGCTGCTTCTTGCTGGATCTGTCGCATGCGTTGTTACGAGACCTCTGTGTCCAGAGTGCTTCTCTGCATCTGTGCATGCATCCCCTATATGTGCATGATATTTCCTTTGATGGCTACCATCATAGTGAAAGCATCATCGATCCAAGGCCAGACACGCACTTTTAGAACTGCCTCCTTATGTCGAGTCGCGTCCACCTACTCCTTTAGTGCCTTAACATGCTGCATTCTCCCAAGCCGCTGGGTGAGGACCACTATCTACGCAGTTCCTTAGATACTGTCATATTGTTGTTGGAGTTCTCATGCCTCTGTCTCTAAGTGTTGGATGTTGGGGTCCTCCTGCAAAGTTGTGAGAACCTCAAGTGCTTGTTCCAACATGTTGGTGCAGTCTCGCACTGCACCTCCCATTTCCTCCAATCCCGTTGTGATAGTTATAGCGCACTATTCTCTGAACTCTGGGGGAGTGGATGGCTACACCTTTAACCGCAGCTCGGCAATCTGAAGATTCAGCTCCAGTTGAACCTTTATCGTTTCTTCCCTGGCCTCGCGGACTCCTGTTGCTAACCTGTGGATCCGCACCTCCACTGGTAGATCTGCTGGGATGGTCAGCTCCGGGACGCTTCAGAAAGTGTTGTCTACCACCTGCACCAACTATTGATTTTGCGACACCAATTCGTCGCATTGCAAGCTGAGTTGTTCCATGTTTATCTTTTTCTCGGTAAGGACTTGGAGCATGCAACTCTCCCTAGCACGTAGCTCTATCGTTATCCCACCCTGTGATAGATATAGTGTCTCATGTGAAGGGGCAGTTAGATTAACACCAAGACCTTTCATCATGCTAACCAAAAATCTATCGGCCTCATTTGATGTCACTAGAGCCCCTTCCAGCAACACTATTGTGTTTTCCATCCGTGCACACAGCATCTTCTCTGTTACAGAGGATCTTGCTATGAAGTGAGTTGAAAGGGTACCAACTTGAGGGGGCCACACTTGTAACTCCTGCAACTGCACTCTGACGGCCCCCAACACAGTCTGGTGCTCCTGCATTAAATCCTAAAGGGCCTCATTTCTAACATCGCACACCATCTCGCCAATGTCATGCAAATCACCCTCGGTTAGGGTGATTGGGTCAATGGCCAATTTCGAGGCCTTGGACTTCTTCGTTTGTCCTGCTCGCTCTGTCGAGTGTTGGCGCTTCAACTTTGTGGACGCGGTCCGTGGTTCTACACCTCCTTCTTCTATTTCTGCTTCCTCTACCTCCTACCCCTATGAGGGGGTTTCTTGGCTGTCGCCCGCCTTCGCGGTTGCTTCTTGTGCTACTGCGACTGCTTCTGTAGCCTTTTTCTACTCGGTGGCTTTCTGTGCTGCTTCCCACGATGTTCGTACCTCCGCTGCTGTTGTTTCCTTCCACCGTTTCTCAGCCAACTATGTGATGTGCAGCTTGGAATCATCTTTCTTCTTCTGCACTGCCACCCTTTCAAGTTCTGTAAGATCTGGGGCACGCCATTCTGAAGGCCATGCCTCCAAGATAGTAAAAATTGCATCGTCAGTGGCTATAAAATGTAGCTTCGTCCATTGCTTCGTTGGATCCTTGCGCACCCCAATAAAGATGTTGTGCATATTTTCCTTAAATTTTGCAAAACTTTGCAGACTATTGTAAATCGTGGGCGACAACCGTGGCTTACGGTTGATCCACATTTAGATGGTCATCTCCATGAGCACCCAGAAGATCTTAGTGTCACAGATCCTTGTAGCATCCTTCATGGCCCAGAGCGAAGCATACTTCGCGGCCTCTAGTAAATCTCTATCAATTGTGGGGAATTGAGTGTCCTCCGGCAATTCCCCTGCTACAAGCACTATGGATAGCAACATCCACGCATAGTAGAAGGTTTTACCCTACTCCTGGGCTTCACAAAAATTTTCTAAAAATTATGTGCAAAGGAATTCAAACCAGTTAAACTGGACCCCCTCCGCACACTGCTCGACTAGCGCAACCACCGGCGCAGATACCTCGTCCATTTCCAAAGTGCCCCCAATTTTCCATGTTTCATGCCTAAAGAAGGTTATAGGTGAAAATGATCCGAATTGGATCCATAGAAAGACTGTTAAGAACCATGACTGAATCAGGTCGAACAAATCTCTAAGGAAATCCAAAACAATATCAAAAACACCCTAAACCAGTGGTAATGGCAGCTGACGTGGAATGACAAGGACCTCAGTCAAATCGAATTGACCGAGGCCCATGGAGACGGCGGAGGAGGCCAAAGTAGCCCCTGGGAGCCCCAAAATGGGAAAAGGAAGAGGTTTTTGATGCGTGATTAGCGCGCATCGCTGGGCGAATAGGGCCAAAATGGCAGAAGCCCGAGCACTTGGTCGCGTTGGGAACCAGAGGACCGTGGGAGGAAAAGGTAAAAGCGCTAAAGTACGAAGGCAGGACCCGTGCACTAGAAAACCAGTGGTATTGATCAGGGTGCCCTTAAAAGGTAAGAGGTTTTGGACAGGTTTGGAGCGATTCCATACATCAATCGATGCATGGCAAGCGGAGGTGAGAGAAAACCACTGTTGATCGCGCGCTATCGGTCGAGCAAGTAAATCGTGCGAAATGTGGGTATGGCGTCGGATCTGGAGGGCTCAGATCAGACGGATGAGATCGTGCCTGACAGAGGAAGTGGAATCGACAGGGAATTAAGCCGCATTATAGAAGGGATTTGGAATCCGTTTGACTGCCATGGTGGAGGAAAGATTCATCCATAGCGTAACTGAAGAAATGAACCGATGAAGCATGCTGGCGCCATTTAGAGGAGGACAAGTGGCCACTCCCTGAGTATTCATGATGACGCCGAACGCAAGGAACTCCAAGCGCAGCTGCAGAAGGCGAATCAAAACAAGCGGAAGAGGAACTGAACAAGCATAGGGATCAAATGGCTAAATCCATGAACAGAGACAGTCGAATCAATCAGAGTTGATTTGGAGTCAGAATTGAGAGGAGTCCAAGCGACCAAGAGAGACAGTGAACAGTGAACCCTGAGAGGAGGACTAACACAGAGAATAGTAAAGCCAAGTAGAAGAGACAAAGGGCCGAGCTAACCATAGGCAGCGTCGAACATCACAGAGCTTGAAGATTCAAGCCTTCCCATAGAGGAATCTGTCCAGACTGAGCATCACATTTGTCTCTTTCCACTGTAGACCAAGGGTCACGGAGCTGGTAGGAAGCAAAAGAGTTTTTGTACTCCAAGTGGCTTGGGGAATTCAAGAACAAGCAAAATCTGCTTTAGGATAACTCATATTGAGTCCCTGTATTGTAATTTCTCTACTAAAAGACACAATAAAAAAAGGCCACCATTGAAGCTGGACCAGAGACGTAGCCCTGGAGAATAGGGTGAAGTCCTTATTAAAATTGTTTGTGTATTTGTGTTGCTTACTTTATTTCTCTGCTATCTCTCCATTTTATTGTCTGTGTATTGGCAATCTGATCGATCCGTTGTTTCAATAACACAGAACACACACCAGCACATGAGTTTGTAAAACCTTATTTTAATAAATCTTTAACTGATGGCACTCATAGGGTGAATATCAGATCAAGTGGTATCAGAGCTTAAGGTTGTAAGTTTAGACAAGCTTGTGTTGGTATAGCTGTGAATTCTCACAAGATCAAAGCTCAAATTAGGAGAAGGAGAGTTGGTGGAAACTAATCCTGAAATTGCAAGAGTCTATCCTCAAAATACCATGTCAGGAGAAGGTTCTATGGGGCCAAACCCTTAATTGACAAAGAATTTCCTAGCTATAAAGTCTATGGTTGAAGAAATATACAGAGACTTTAAAAAGAAAAAGGTGGAAGATGCAACATGCTCTAAGCAAGAGAAAGAAGAAGATGAGTCTCACTTCCATGACAACTCCAAAAGAAAGGGGAAAGAGGAAAACTTTCTCACACCTACTAATAGCCCTATACATAATAAGAAAGCATATTTGATTAACTTAGATGTTAAATTTGATTTGCCTATATATGATGGAGAGCTAAATGCTGAAAAATTGGACAATTGGATTAGACAAATTGATGTGTATTGCATGGTACAAAACATAAACTCATACAAGAGTAAGATTCAGCTGGTAAGGCTACACCTAGGAGGCACTACCTTGGTTTAGTGGGAAGGTAGAACCCAAGCTGATATGAAAAGCCATGGTAAGACCATCTCTGTCTGGAGTGACTTTGTTTCTGCAGTCAAAAAACAGTTCTGTCCATTGGCCTACATGCAGTAGGCCATGATGAGTTGGAAAACTCTTCGGCAATTGAAGGGGAAAAGTGTACAAGGGTATACTCAAGAGTTCAGAAAGAGAGCATTGACATTGGGTATCTCACTAGTCTCACCAGAGACTCTTTTGAAGTACATTGGTAGTCTACACAGCTACATGAGGCATACCATCCTCATGTTTAATCCCACTAGTATAGATGAGGTATCTATACAAGCTACTCATCTAGAGGCTAGAGGAAAGAATGGTAATCCAGAAGTTGGGGGACCATCCCAACCCACTGTAAGCAAGAGAAAGGAGAAAAGAAAACAGAAATGGAAGGCAAGGAAGGCTAACACTACACAAAAAACCAAAGCTTCATGCACTCACTGTAAAAAGGAGGGGCATGATGATGAGCATTGTTGGATTCTGCATCTAGAGCTGAGACATAAGAAGTCCAAGGGAAAGAAGAAGAAGATAGCTGCAGCTATTCAGATAGATTTGGGGTCAGACTCAGGAGATGAAACAACTATAGAAACCACAGGTTGTCTACTTTAGAGAATGTTGAAACCAAGAAGCAGGTGCAGGAGTTGCTCAAGAAGGGCTTCATTAGGCCTAGCACATCACCATGTGGGTCACCAATCGTTTTGGTGAGAAAGAAAGATGGCTCGTGGAGAATGTGCATTGATTACCAAGCACTGAATAAGATAAAAATCAAAAATCGTTATCCCCTTCCTTGAATAGATGAACTTTTAGATCAATTAAAAGAAGTTGCTTATTTCACCAAGCTGGATTTGCACAATGGATACCATCAGGTCAGGGTTGCAGAGCAAGATGCATGGAAGACTGCTTTCAAAACAAAGCAGGGATTGTATGAATGGTTGGTTATGCCTTTTGGCTTAACTAATGCTCCTGCTAATTTCATGAGATTAATGAATGATGTGCTTAGACCTTTTCTTGATGATTTTGTTATTGTGTATCTGGATGACATTCTGATTTTTAGTAAAATGTGGGAAGAACATTTAAAGCATGTTAAGCAAACATTAGATGTTTTGAAAAGAGAAAAACTTTATGTTAAACTCTCAAAATGTGAATTTGGCAAAACATCTATAAACTACTTGTTCATATAGTAGGGGGAGGTGAATTGAAAATAGATCCCTCTAAAGTGGCAGTCATTGTGAACTAGCCTAAACCCAAGTCTGCTACAGAAGTGAGAAGCTTCCTAGGAGCAGCACAATATTGGAGGAAGTTCATCTCTAACTTCTCCTTGATTGCAACTCCCTTACATGCTTTAACAGGATAGAATAAGGTGTTTCAGTGGGGAGTCAAACATCAGAAAGCCTTCGACACCTTGAAAGAGAAAATAAGTACAGCACCTGTACTAGCACTGCCAGATTTACAAAGAGCATTTGAGATCCAAACTGATGCCAGTGACTATGCCATGGGAGCAGTGTTGACACAGCACAACAAACTCATATGTTATAATTCTGAGACTTTTAATCCTACAGTAGTTAACTATCCTACATATGATAATGAATTGTATGCATTAGTTCAGAGTGTGAAAAAAGTGGAAACATTATTTAATGGGCAAAGAGACAGTAATACATACTGATCATCAACCACGTCAATATCTACACTCCCAAACTAAGTTGCAACAATCAAGACATTACAGATCAATGGGTTTTCTACAACAGTTTCACTTAGTCATCAGATATAAAATGGGCATACATAACAAGGTTGCAGACATGTTATCAACACCCATTATAAATGCATCTACCATACTTAAGCATAATTTTGTACTACATGAAAGCTACATAGAACAATATGCTCAGGATATGGATTTTAAAGATGTATATGCAACTTTGAGTCAAGGAAAAAGAGTAGAAGAATTAGACTATCATATAAAGGACCGACTCTTATACCATTGTGCGAAAATATGCATTCCACAAACTGAGAGGATAAAGATAATTAGGGAAGCACACACTTCAATTGTATCAGGTCACTTCAGGGTAAGCAAAATAGTTGCACATCTGCAAAGATTCTTCTATTGGTCGAAAATGTATGAGATAGTTTCTAGATATGTAAGAGGGTGTGCCATGTGTGCTAAAAGCAAGCCCCGCAATAGAAAACTAGGCTTGTACACTCCATTTCCAGTTCCTTCTCACCCTTGGGAAAGTGTTTCCATGGATTTTGTTGGAGGACTACCTAAATCTAGGAAAGGTCGTGACTATCTATATGTTGCTGTGGATAGGTTCAGCAAAATGTGTATTTTGATACCTTGTAGTAAACAGATCACAGCTGAATAGACTGCAAAATTGTTCTTTGAACATGTATGGGTTTATTTTGTATTACCCACTTCCATTGTATCTGATCGAGACACCCAATTTGTGGGGAAGTTTTGTTCTAGTCTATGGGAAATGATGGACACCAAATTAAAGAAAAGCACAGCTTTTCATCCACAAACAGATGGCCAAACAGAAGTAGTAAATAGGACTGTGATCTAGTTACTGAGAGGATATTGCAGTAAACATCCTAAGTTTTGCGATGAACACTTGTGTTATGTGTAGCATGCTTACAACAGAGCCAGACACTCTTCTACACAGAGATCTCCTTTTGAGACCTACTTTGGTTTCACACCAAGGTCTCCTTTGGATTTTGTCTTTGGTAAAGATACCATGGTTGATGGACATAGTGATGTGGACAAGGCAACCCGGTTCATTGAACAGATCCAGGAGATCCATCAGGCAGTACAGGAACAGCTGGAAAAGAGTCAGGCCAAGTACAAGGCTAGGCATGATAAGCATCAGATGGAGCATAGTTTTCAAGCTGGAGACCAAGTCTAGCTGTATATTAGCAAGGACAGTATGCAAGGTGAAGGTAAAAAGTTAAAGCCTATCAGGTATGGACCTTTTAGGATACTTGAGAAAATTGGTGAAAATGCTTTTTACCTTGATCTACCAGCTTACATGCACATCTACTCAGTCGTAAATGCAGATTGTTTGAGATTGTTTGAACCTTCAATGATTGAGTACCCTAAAGAGAAAAGTCAATTGCCTTCTATTGATGACCTCCTACCTGAATACCTCAATGAGTTGTAGGAAGACACCGTGTTGGACAGGAAGGTGAGGACAACGCACAGGGGAGAAGTTGAGTACCTAAGGATTGGGCTCAAAGGTTCAAAGCCGAGGAGCGCAAAGTGGATTGAGATTGGACAAGTGAAGAAATAGTATCCTCACTTAGTCGATGCTTGAAAACCAACTTTTGGTGGTCCAAAAGCTTTTTAGTACCGAGGCCGTGATCTGAATTAGATCCATAGAAAGAATTTCAAGAACCATGACTGAATCAAGTCAAACAAATCTCTAAGGAAATCCAAAACAGTATCAAAAACACCCTGAACCAATGGCAATGGCAGCCGATGTGGAATGACGAGGACCTCGGTCAAAGCGTGCTGACCAAGGCCCATGGAGACCACGCAGGAGGCCAAAGTAGCCCGTGGGAGCCCCAGAATAGGAAAAGGATGAGGTTCTTGATGCGCGATTATTGTGCATTGCTGGGCGAACAGGGCCAAAATTGAGGAAGCCCAAGCACTCGGTCGCGTTGGGAACCAGAGGACCGCGGGCAAAAAAGGTAAAAGTGCTAAAGTACGAAGGTAGGACCTATGCACTAGAAAATCGGTGGTATTCATCGGGTTTCCCTTAAATGGTAAGAGGTTTTGGACAGGAGCGAAGTGATTCCATACATTGATTGATGTGTGGCAAGCGGAGGTGAGAGAAAACCAACATTGATCGCGCGCTATCGATCGAGCAAGTCAACCGCGCAAAACGTGCATGTGGTGTCGGATCTGGAGGGCTCGGATCGGACGGTTGAGATCGCGCCCGACGGAGGAAGCGGAATCGACATGGAATTAAGCCGCGTTCTAGAAGGGATTTGGAACTCGTTTAACTGCCACGGTGGAGGAAAGATTCATCCACGGCGTAACTGAAGAAATAAACCGACGAAGCATGCTGGTGCCATTTAGAGGAGGAGAAGTGGCCACTCCCTGAGCATTCATGATGGCGCCGAACGTAGGGAACTCCAAGCATAGCTGCAGAAGGCGAATTGACACAAGAGGAAGAGGAATCAAACAAGCATAGGGATCGAATGGCTAAAGCCATGAACAGAGACAGTCGAATCAATCAGAGTTGACTTGGAGTTAGAATTGAGAGGAGTCCAAGCGACCAAGAGAGACAGTGAACAATGAAGCCTGAGAGGAGGACTAACACAGAGAACAGTAAAGCCAAGCAGAAGAGACAGAAGGCCGAGCTGACCACAAGTAGCATCGAGCAATAGAGAGCTTGAAGATTCAAGCCTTCCCATAGAGGAATCTATCTGGATTGAGCATCACATTTGGTCGTTTCCACTATAGACCAAGGGTCACAGAGCTGGTAGGAAGAAGAAGAGTCTATGTACTCCAAGTGGCTTGGGGAATCCAAGAACCACCCTGCTAAGCAAAATCTGCTTCAGGAGAACTCATATTGAGTCCCTATATTATAATTTCTCTGCTGAAGACACAATAAATCAAGGCCACCACTGAAGTTGGACCGGAGACATAGCCCTGGAGAATAGGGTGAACTCCTTATTAAAATTGTTTGTGTCTTTGTGTTGCTTACTGTATTTCTCTGTTGTCTCTCCATTTTATTGTCTGTGTATTGGAAATTTGATCGATCCGTTGTTTCAATAACATAGAACACACACCAGCACATGAGTCTGTAATACCTTAGTTTAATAAATCTTTAACTTATGGCACTCATAGGGTGAATATTAGATCAGAAAAGCTCCTAATTCAAACAACATTGTCAAAACTTGACGAGGAAGGAAAAATCATATTGGGACCTGAAGAAATCACAGAAACAAGAACCTAAAAACTATGAAATCAATCAATTTCAAAGTATCTCATCAAGTGGAAGAACTTACCCGCATCCAGAACTACTCAAGTGTTGAGGAAAACACTTTTTGAAAGAGAGGGGCATGTTAGGTCCCTATACTAGTGTAACCCCTTATTGCTACTAGTGCAACCACCTTATTATATTGGCGTGCCCATGTAGTCCCCATATTGTTATTAATGTTGTAGAAAATCTGTGTAAGTTAACCTGATAATGCAATATAAATCAAAGCATAATACTATAACCTACTTCTACTATCAATTTACAGAAGCTTAAAGATTGAGGTGAACAATATAACTAGAAGAAGGAGAATCAATGGCACAATACATATTAAAATACTTTGGGGAAAACCTCAGCTAAAAACCCCACACTATTGTATTATCATACATGGTGGAAATACATAAGAATTATACAAAGCCTTAGCTCTCACAGCTAGCCAGCTCTCAGTACAATCCTCACAGATGTTCACAGGAAATCTTGGCTTCTCTCCAGCCTTCCTCTCTGCCCTCCAAGTTCCTATTTCCTTACGTTGTTCCTTGTGGATGATTCTCTCTTACCAAGTGGAAAACCTATCCATAAAAACTGTGCAATCCTCAAGGATAAATCCTTGACTGCATGCATGAGTTTTCTCCATGAGAAAACACATGAAACTGATAGTGCACTATCCTTGACTTTAATCTCAACTAGGTCTTTCTCAGAATATACATGCATGAGTTTATGATGAGAGAATCTTCGGTTAACTAGAGTAGCACTAGTTGAGTGCATGCATGCATCAACCGACTGTTAACTCACTATTAGTTCCTCAAACAATTTGGAACTAGTTTAACTAGACTTAACTCAGTAAACTGAGTTAACTAATTACAAATCAAATATAACCCAATCTTATCTCCTTAATTTAAGGGATAACTCTTGCATGACTTCAAAAAGACTTCTAACTTGAATTTCTCCAACTAAATAATTTAAAATTAATTAATTAATTATTTCCAAGTAGTTGTTAAGACTAAATTCGATTTTAATTCACAATTTAATTCACTGACAAATTAAATTGGAATATTCTTGTTGCCATATTTCAACACTCCCTCTCAACAAGAAAGGGATTATCTGCCACCTTGATCATGTCTCTATGGAACTCGAATTCACACTTTGACAATGTCTTTGTCAAAATGTCAACACCTTGCTCCTATGTCAAAATATATTGCAGCAACATGATCCACCTCGCTACATAGTCTCTGAGATGATGATACCGAATGTCAATTTGCTTGGACCTATCATAAAATATTGGATTCTCAGAGAGTTTGATATAACTCTGATTATCACAATAGGTCACAGTTGGATCCCTCCTCTGATCAAACAAACCCACAAGGATTTTCCGCATCCAGATGGCCTCACATGTTGCCTGACTTGCAGCCGTGTATTTTCCCTTTTCTGAGATGAGTGCAACCGACCTTTATTTCCTGTTGTACCAAGAAACTGCCATTGACCCAAGGTTGAAAATCCCTCCTGATGTGCTCTTCCAATCTGATGGACTCCCTGCCCAATCTGCATTAGTGAAGCCCTGTAGCTTCACTCCCTCTGTCCATTTGTACCATAATCCATACTAAGATGTGCCTCTAAGGTATCTCAATACATGCTTTTCCACCTTCCAAAACATCTTGGTAGGTTGAACCATCGTTTAACTCAGCTGGTTCACTGCACAGGACAAATCTAGTCGTGTGTTCACTAAGTACATCAGTGAACCCACAAGCTGCCTGTACAAAGTAGCCTCTACCACTTCTCTTGAAGCAGCAACCTTCTACCTCAAATTACCTGCTAGAGGAGTCTGCATGGGCTTGCACTTCTCCATGTGGAATCTCCTGAGTATCTCATTGGCATACTTTCCCTGAGACACAAACAACTCCCCATCCTTCTGCCACACTTCCATCCCAAGGAAGTAATGCATGAGACCCATGTCTTTCATCTTGAATTCTCTTGCAAGGTCCTCCTTGCAAGACACAATCAACTGATCATCACCAGTCAATATGAGATCATCAACATAAAGTATGATGATCAACAACTTACCTTTCACCATGATGTGGTACAGGTTTGCATCCGCTTCACTCTTTGTGAAGCCCAACCTAGTGAAGTAGTTGTCTATCCTGGTGTACCAAGCACGAGGTGCTTGTTTCAACCCATACAATTCTCTCTTGAGTCGGCACACACCCGACTCACGATAGAAGGTCTCAAAACCTTATGGCTGCTGCTCTATGTACACCTCTTCCTCATTCTAGCCACTAAGGAATGTAGTATTCACATCCATCTGATGGATCTTCCAACCCATATGTGTTGATAGTGCCAACATAGATCTAATAAATGAGTACTTTGCGACAAGAGAAAAAGTCTCATCATAGTCAATCCGCTCAACCTATGAAAATCCATGAGCAACAAATCTTGCCTTATGCTTCTCCACACTACCATCAGCGGCTTGCTTTACCTTGTAAATCCAACGGGAACTCACAATTGACTTGTTCTCCAATGTCAGAACCACGTCCCAAACACTGTTACGAACTATGGAGTCATACTCCTCCACCATAGCATCAACCCAAATTGGCTGTTGCACTACTTCCTTAAAGGAATATGGCTAGGTCTCAACACATTCCCCAGTAAGGGCCATGTATCTAGTGTACCTCTCAGGTTACCTCCTCTGTCTGCACTGAGAAGATGGTGCTCCCACATCCTCTCTCTCATCCTCCAACAATCTTTCAGCTTCTCTTGTGTGCTTGCATCTATCTCTGGAAGACTCTGCTTGAGTGGATGTCTCCACTCCTGGAACCTCTGCATGCGGTTGCTCCGCATCAGTCTAAGGCTCCTCCTCTTTAGGAACCAACAGTTCCTCCATATCCTATGTTGGATCTCCCTCTCAATGGAAACTTGCATGGCCCTTTGCTCATCAAACATGAGATCTCTACGAACCACTGTCCTCCAATTGGTAGGAAAGTACACCCGATAGTTGTGAGGTGTATCAATGTACCCCACAAATATCCCCAACTTTGCTGTCAGCTCAAGCTTCTTTCGTGCATCCTTTGTCACATGGCAATATACTGATGAGTCAAAGATCCTGAAGTCACCCATATCTAGTCTCTTACCGGAGAAAGATCCCTCTCGTGTCTTCATCCCAAGTATGCAATGCGAGATTTTATTTTGCAAATAAACCATTGTGTTGCATGCCTCAGCCCACAAGTGAAGTGGTAGGCCTTGGTCATGCAGCATTGCCCGCGCTTCCCCTACAATAGTTCTCTTCTTCCTCTCAGCCACCCCATTCTACTGTGGATTATGAGGTGTCGTCAACTCTCATTTAATTCCTTCTGCTGCACAGAAGTCCTTAAACTCTTGAGAGACATATTCTCCACTGTTGTCGCTTCTCAAGGCCTTGATCTTCTTCCCTAACTCTTTCTCGACCAAAGCATTGAACTCACAAAACTTTTTGAAGGTTTGGTCCTTCTTCTGCATGAAATAAATCCAGCATTTATGAGAATAGACATCAATGAAAATCACATAATACCTTTTCTTCGTTGTGGATAGCTTCTTCTCGACTGTCTCGATCATGAAATGAAGATTTGGTGTACTTTCCCAAGGTACAACCTTTGCATGTGTCAACTTGCTCAAGTTTACCTTTGGGAAGTCCTATAGATATATGTTGCATTATCTTCAAAACCCCATAATGTAAATGGCCCAATTGCATGTGCCACAACTCGCCAATGTCTTGGCTTTTCACCAATTCTTATTTCGTACTCAATGTTGCACAATCATCTACCTCTAGTTTATAGAGATTCTTCACCTAAATCCCTATCCTCTTGGTCTAACCCATGGCTATGTGTCTTAGGAACACCTTTCCTTTACTGAAGACAACATCATAGCCTTTTTCCTCCAACATCGTGACCGATACCAAGTTCTTCTTCAGTCCAGGCACATACATCACATATGTCAAGGTGAGAGGAGCTCCACGCTCCCTATGAAAAGCAACCATGCCCACTCCTGAAACACTATACCTTCCGTCATCACCCATCTCTATGTGCATCTTGAGGTCTTTCTCCTCTAAGGCACCAAATAAATTTTTATCCCCAGTCATGTGGAATGAGGCTCCACTATCAAGATACCAAACACAACCCATCATCGATGACACCATGCATGCGATGAGGGTAAAGTCCATTTCTAACTAAGAGGATAATGCCTCACCTTCCGATCCTTCCGAGGATCCCTTCTTGGACTTCTTCGATGGGCAATTAGTCACATAATCTCCCATCTTGTGATAATTAAAGAATCTTACTTTAGACATGTCACCTTTCTTCCCCCCATGAGAAGAATTCGATTTGAATTGGGAAGCCTTCTCCTTTCCTTTCCTTGCCTTACTTGCTAAGGCCAGATTTTCTTCATCATCATCCTTGGATGAAGAACCATCTCGTGTGCTCCTCCTAATCTCCTCCTACATAAGATCCAACCACAGTCGTTCCCAATCCAACAATTTCTCCCTTCCATTCACAGAGTTCTGGTAGCTCTTCCAACTCTTTGGAAGGCCAAGGAGAGCGAGGCTCACCATATCATCATTGGAAGTAGTTATTCCCACACTTCCAAGCTCATCTCTGCGGGTTGTGAGCTTGTTCAGATATGTGGAAATAGTATCACCCTTCTCCATCATGATTCTTCAAAGCTTATCCCTAAGTGCCAATTTCCTCTAGTCGCTATTGTTCTGGTAGAGGTCCTTCAATGTCTTCCACATTGAAAATGGAGTATCCTTCCCATGGATACTCGATACAATATGGTCTAAAACTCCCTCAAGGATGATCCATCTCGCCTTCGCCACACACTTCTTCTACTCAGCCAACTCTTGTGCATTAGTTGAAGCTGGCTTTGGGATTTCTTGATCAATAAATTCCTTCAAGCCATTGTCTTCTAATACAAGCTCTCTATCTTCCCATCCTATGTAATTCGAGCTACCTTACAAGGCATACTCGAATCTCAAGCCATAGAAATCCATTGGCCAACCTTGAAGTATGATATGAATTTGATTTGCACCTGCAACCCCAAACTTCAAACTTCAAATTCTCTTCTCAATATTATTTTCACAACTTCGATACCATGTCGAAAATTTCTACAAATCCAGATCTGGTACCATGTAGAAAATTGTGTAAGTTAACCTGATAATGCAATACAAATCAAAGCAGAATACTATAACCTACTTCTACTATCAATTTGTGGAAGATTAAGTATCGATTTGAAAAATATAACCAGAAGAAGAAGAATCAATGGCACAATACACATGAAAATACTTTGGGGAAAGCCTCAGCTAAAAATCCCACACTATTGTATTATCATACATGGTGAAAATACATAGGAATTATACAAAGCCTTAACTCTCACAGCTATCCATCTCTCAGAACAATCATCACAGATGCTCATAGGCAATATTGGCTTCTCTCCAGCCTTCCTCTCTTCCCTCCAAGCTCCTATTTCCTTGCGTTGTTCCTTGTGGATGATTCTCTCTTACCAAGTGGAAAACCTATCCATCAAAATTGTGCAATCCTCAAGGATAAATCCTTGACTGCATGCATGACTTTTCTCCATGAGAAAACACATGCAATTGATAGTACACTCTCCTTGACTTTAATCTCAACTGGGTCTTTCTCATAATAGACATGCACGAGATTCTGATGAGGGAATCTTTAGTTAACTGGAGTAGCACTGGTTGACTTCATACTTGCATCAACTGACTGTTAACTCACTATTAGTTCCTAAAATAGTTTGGAACTATTTTAACTGGACTTAACTCAGTAAAGTGAGTTAACTAATTACAACTCAAATATAACTCAATATTTTCTCCTTAATTTAAGGGATAACTCTTTCATGACTTCAGAAAGACTTCTAACTTGAATTTCTCCAACTAATTAATTTAAAATAAATTAATTAATATTTCCAAGTAGTTGTTAAGACTAAATTCGATTTTAATTCACAATTTAATTCAAGGAAAAATTAAATTGGAATATTATTGTTGCCATATTTCAACACTCCCTCTCAACAAGAATGGGATTATTTGCCACCCCAATCCTATCTCTATGGAACTCAAATTTACACTTTGACAATGCCTTTGTCAAAATGTCAGCATCTTGCTCCTCTATTGAAATATATTGCAACAACATGATCCTCCTCGCTACACAGTCTTTGAGATGATGGTACTAGATGTCGATATTCTTGGACCTATCATGAAATACTGGATTCTCAAAGAGTTTGATACAACTCTGATTATCACAATAGATCACAGTTGGATCCATCCTCTGATTAAACAAACCCACTAGGATTTTCCGCATCCAGATGGCCTCACATGCTTCCTGACTTGCAGCCATGTATTCTGCCTCTACCGAGTTGAGTGCAACTGTCCTTTGTTTCCTGTTGTACCAAGAAACTGTCGTTAACCTAAGGTTGAAAATCCCTCCTGAAGTGCTCTTCCAATCTGATGGACTTCCTACCCAATCTGCATCAGTGAATCCCTGTAGCTTCACTCCCTATGTCCATCTGTACCATAATCCATAATGAGATGTACCTCTGAGGTATCTCAATACATGCTTTATCGCCTTCCAAAACATCTTGGTAGGTTGAACCATTGCTTGACTTAGCTGGTTCACCGCATAGCACAAATTTGGTCATGTGTTCACTAAGTACATCAGTGAACCCACAAGTTGCCTGTACATAGTAGCCTATACCACTTCTCTTGAAGTAGCAACCTCTTTCCTCCAGTTACCTGCTAGAGGAGTCTGCATGGGCTTGCACTTCTCCATGTGGAATCTCCTAAGTATCTCATTGGCATAATTGCCCTGAGACATAAACAACTCCCCATCCTTCTGCCACACTTCCATCCCAAGGAAGTAATGCATGAGACCTATGTCTTTCATCTCGAATTATCTTGCTAGGTCCTCCTTGCAATACATGATCAACTGATCATCACTAGTCAATACAAGATCATCAACATAAAGTAGGATGATCAACAACTTACCTTTCACCATGATGAGGTACAGGTTCGCATCTACTTCACTCTTTGTGAAGCCCAACCCGGTGAAGTAGTTGTCTATCCTAGTGTACCAAGCACGAGGTGCTTGCTTCAACTCGTACAATGCTCTCTTGAGTCGACACACATGCGACTCACGATCGAAGGTCTCAAAACCTTCTGGCTGCTCTATGTACACCTCTTCCTCAATCTGGCCATTAAGGAATGCAGTCTTCACATCCATCTGATGGATCTTCCAACCTGTTACAAGGAAAAGTGTCTACTCATAACTGCTTATCCCACTAAGGTGTGATAGCTGCCTTAGAAACAAACAAAGTAAAGCTACTTTCTTTTTTCCTTTATGAAGTAAAGATAGAGAAGAACAAAGAAGACCAACCTCTGTCTTGCGCTAATCTCCTGGTTCGATTCCTCTCTTTCTTGATAGTCCTTCAGTACTTGTTCCCTTGCACTCCCAGCTTCACAAAGTACCGGTAATATCACAGTAGCATAACACTATACAAGAACATGGATCTATAATCATAAACAATCTAGGATCAGATATAAATTGACCATACAAATGCAACAAACATTAATTACACAAGAGTATGGAGGAAAACTTGAATAGCTTTTATTGATAAACAAGAAAGAGCCAAGGGGAGTTACAACCAACTGTTCTGACCCAGCATCATCCTCTCAGCAAGGAAGCCCCTCTTCACCTCATACAAAGCTTAGATCACCCAACAATCTGATGTTTTATCTTAAGAAACCAACAGCAATTCCTTACAACATGCAAAATTCCAGCCTCTGGATCTCTGGGATGAGGGATCCATATATAGATATCTGTAAGGGAGATGAGTCAGCTTGTGATTTGATTAGTGTCTTCCCTCTGATAGTTCTTGCTTCCGCTTGGAGATTGATGATCTCTTACTCATCCTTGGTCGAATTCAGAGAGGCAAGTGTCACAGGAGAAGTTTCTGGAAGCTTCCATTGCCTCTCCACCTCGCAGAATGACACTGCCATTTGTCATTTCTCGCCCATCGCACCCCATAGAAGGGCTTTTTGAAATGCAACGCACCCACACAGTGTATTTAGGTGAGATGCAACGCACTTGGCCTGTAGAGCAGCTGAAATGATCCTGTTTTGACCAATTCTGAGCAGTTTTTCATGGAGAACTTCTGGGAGAAGCTGTAATCAGTTGACCTTGTTCCTTTAGGGGTTAGAACAAAACTTTTAGGGACTTAGAAGCCCTTGGTTTATGGACATTTCATGCTTGGGGTTGTAGTGCCCAAAAATGTTTATAACAGTTGCCCCCTAAAGCATGAGGTTGTTAATCTTTAGATGTCAAGTGAAATGCTTTATTATGAGGATCTGAAGTTCTTTCAAGCTGGGAGGAGACCTGTAATAAGATACAATACAATACATTATCTTCATAATATTTTCATGATCTAGCTAAGGCGGGCATTCCCATGCTCAGCTTTATAAATTCATTTTCATGTACATAGGACAGACAATCGTCTGAGTGTAGACGGATGATTCTGATAGAGCCATCATACCTTTGATTGGAAGATTATCTATGCAGCAATGATGTACATTTGATGTCTTTATTTCCCTGAATATATATTGCAGCCCAGATGGATGAAAATAGATTCGGGGTCTTCAATCTCGTTCGATCTTCACTCAAAGTACAAGTCTATACATGTGAAAGATGTTCTGGAGTCGAACATGGAAAGACATCGCTTAATTACCAGCCAATGATGTAAGCTGTTAACAAGCGCGAGAGGAATCACCGATAATGATAATGACCCTCAAGGTACTGCAGTACAATTCACGTGGTGTGAATAAAGGACTTGGCATCGAACACCACGCAAAATCTTTCGGTCGAAGGTCATTGATGTAAACCCGTCGCCTGAAGTGAGAAACTTGCCATTGAGGCATGCAAGTACTGAATGGGGTGTTCCTAGATCAACTTCTTGGATAATGAGCTGATGTCGACAAGAAGCGATCCGTCATAGGAGGGCCTTAATGAATCCCACATCAATGACACGGAACGGAGCAAATGATTTTAATGGAGGTGAAAACGATCTGGTGATACAAGGTTCAGGGTGGCGGTCATGAAAGAATGGAGTATGAATGTATTGTAGCGGGTGAGACACAGGTGAAATCTCTGAATGACTTCTCTTAAACATATCGGCGACACTGACATGATGGATTGGTAGCATTAACCCCAAATGTGGATGGTGTGATGGGACCATGGTGATGTGACCGGTGAATGAAACAACCCAACCCGACTTGGATGCGGGGTGAAAGTGTCATGTTCAAGAGCGACTTGCTACCAACGAAGTTTCTTCAAGTTTTCTTCCCAATTTTCCCCAGTCATTGCTGACCAATACCTCTTTATTTTTGTCAAGCTTGAGGAGGATAACATATGCTTGTTCTATAATTTTCCCTTCGGGCAAACCCATCGCTATGTTTTAACGAGCCTAGTGATAGTGAAACTTGTTCTCGTCTATAGACAAGTTTGTCGCTATTAAAATTTTAACGAGTTTAACGACAAAGATAACTTGGTCCTTTTCAATTTTAGAGAGTCTGAAAAGGAACGTAAAGAAAACTCCAAAATTCCTTTTTTGTCATCTAATCCCTTAAGTCTGAAAAGTATAAAACAATACAGAAGGGATGAATTTTTGATACTTTTAACGAGCTGAACAAAACAAGTGCTCGATCATTTTGTGTAATAATCCCTCAAGTCCAAAAAGATTAAAATTTAGAGGAGGGATAGCACTTCCGGTCTCTTTAACGAGCGGGAGAGGCCAATGGCTCGGCAATCTTTTCATATTTTACGAGTCAATTTGAAAAGAGCTTAAAGGAGACTCGTCTTTTGAGGAACGAGTGATAAAAAGGGTAGCAGTTGATTCCAGGTAAGGTTTGTAATTTTCCAATCATGGCAGTGTTACAAGGATGGCTAGTGAGATCACTCTTCGCAGCTGTTCCTCAAAAAGGGGTAAACAATCAAATGGAGGTGAATGATTGGCCAATACAAAGTGGAGGTGATGATGAGAACACGACCAAGGCTTTTAAAGTCTGAAATACTACATTCACGATGGTTATTTACCGGGAAATCGGTTCATTTTTTTTATTATTGAGCTTAAACACTAGGGGGGAAACATTTGCTCATGACTTATGTTTATTTTTTAACGAGCTTGAACTATGTCCTAAAACTGCTCGATTAATCCAGTCGTATTATAAGAATGTCTCATATATAAAAACGGCAATTTTTAGAGTTTTTCCCCACATCCTTCCTTTATGCAAGTTAGGAAACAACCAATCCTACGAGTTTAAAGGGTTAGAGGACCTACAAATTTAAAAAAATAAATAGTCACTCTTCGCTTGCACGCCAAAAGGTTTGGATGCCCCCAGGTATAAAACAAAATTTCAAGGTTACCCGTTCTTCTTTCCGTTAAAACATTTTTTTTACCGAGAGAGGTCTACCTCTTACAGGTTACCAAAGATTTCTCTATTCACGGCATAAACAAAACACTTCTTCGGCGATGTTTATTGAAATAAACAAAGGTGAGTGGCAATGCCTGCCAACCCACATAACTTTGACAAGAGAATC
Source organism: Pinus tabuliformis (assembly GCA_031772625.1). Taxonomy (NCBI): domain Eukaryota; kingdom Viridiplantae; phylum Streptophyta; class Pinopsida; order Pinales; family Pinaceae; genus Pinus; species Pinus tabuliformis. Next base: position 1,269,055,824 of record CM062807.1, on the reverse strand, counting down.
TTATTCCAGAATAACCCCCTCTTCCAATCATGGACGGGAGTACAGACTAGTCATATTCTCTCGTGGAAACCTACCCTATACCCGAAGTTTTCCTGCCGAAGCAGACCAGGGTGCATGCCCCCTGGGTTTCAGTCATGTCCCCCGAATCACTCGCGCTCATTAGGCGGACGGACTGGAGATTGATGAGACATTCCTTGTGTGAAAATACCATTCAGGGATGGTATATGACTATTTGCTCTGTGTGATCTGGGAAATGAAAGCTGGTCCACGAGCTTGACCACTCTTCCTTCGTGCGGAAAACACATTACTCTAAAGAGTGAGGAGACAATCGCTCCCATGCAATAAATATAGTCTCATCCAAGGAGTATATTATAATCCAGGGGTCCTTGAACTACCATTACGTTCATTTGAATAGTTTTCCCTCTCAATCTTATGGGCACATTGGGAAGGATCCCTAACGGTCGATTGGTTCCTTTGTCAAAGCCTGTTAGATTTCTCATCTCAGGCAAAAGCGATGGTGAACCAAGCACTTTCCAAGCAGTCGAGGAAAGGATACTCACAGAAGCCCCTTCATCTATGATGGTACCGGCCATAACCATCCTATATATTTGAACAATGATGCGGAATGGTACACTAGCCGGTAAACGGGGTCTGCCTAGTTGGTTCCAATCGAAGGAGACAACTAGGTTGCTTGGAGGTGGGACCGAATAGACGGCCGGGTATGACTCTGATGAATTTCCTTCCTGCGGTAAAGGAACGGGTAAATTGCCCCTATGTTCATCGGAGTCTGTGTTTACGAAAAGAATTTGGACGGTGTCATCCTTATTCTCTTCTGTGATTGTATCATCTGAAGACGGAACCTCTGAAGGCAAGACCGGGTCAACTGCCGCCTCGACCTTTTGAATTTCGTCTGGTATGGGTTCAGATGGTTTGTCTTCAATGATAGATGCTTCAGCCGACCATCTGGGCGGGTCAGCCAATTTTTCAACTAGTGACGGACTCGGCAAGAGTTTTTTATATCCAAGAGGAAGTCGTAACGGTGAAACCGGACGATCGTCCAAAACTCTTTTCACCTCGTCTAAGAAGGGACAATGGTGGACGGCATGGTTGCCTTCGCACAGTTCACAAGGAAATCTATATTTTCCTTTTTGTCCTAGGGCTCCACTTTCACTAGTCGACGGTGTGTTTTCCACATGATCATCAAAGGTTGACGACACCGGGTTGTGCAAATGAGGAGACCAGTCCCTTAAGATCCGAGGGATGCAAGGACAATCTCTATGATAGTGGTCTCCTTTGCAAATGACACCTGGCGATTTAGGCCTGGTCGGTGCAGTGTGTGGATTTTCGCTAGACGACGCTTGGTTGCCCCCTTTCACTTTTGGCTCCTTCTTCTTCCTCTCTTTCTTCTTCTTTTCCTTCTTCTTCTCAGGTACTTGATTTGTGGCTTTACCAGCCCCATCAAGCGAAGAGGAAGGAGGAGAGGAAGAATTGGAGGAAGTAGAAGGTTGGTGGGTAACTCTGGACTCGTCTAGTTGTTGACTCGATTGTTCAGGAATTGCGGTGTTCTAAACGACAGAGGTTGAGAAGAGCCATACGGGCAAGCCGATTGTCAATCCTGGAAGCGACAATGTGGCCATATGGGGTGCACCAACATCTCCCCAAGAGGAGAAGGGACTAGGATTTCCTCCAAGGGGAACTCCTTGGTTGGTGGACTCCATTTTCTTCAACCTAAGATCAACGTAGGAAGGGGTGATGATTATTCCATTTAAAATAAATTTTAGACGCTTTGACACAACTTGTTTTTTCAATTTTTAAGAGTCGAGAAAAAAAAAAAGATGACTCTAGTCACCTTCGATTTTTAATGAGCCTGAAGTGACAAGTGCTTAGATGGACCTTTTCCGTTAAAGAGTCTGAAAAGGAACAAAAGGGATTGCTCTAGAAATCTAGGTAGAGGGATTACCAAACCAATCACAAAACTGTAGAATACTTTTTACGGTATGGCAGTCAATCTTCCCGAATGTTGTGTTCAGTGCATTGCGATCGATAGGGCGGCAGACACGGCTTCCTATGGATAAAGGATTAAGCCTATTGGGGTCTCCCAAAATATACTCGACGGTACGTGGGAGCACAAGTCCGTACTGGCACTTATCGTCTCAAAGTGGAGGAATCACCCAACCATCAGTGAGAACAACAGTTACCAGGCTTTACGACGCCGGAATACGTCTCTAGCATAGACTTCTAAATTTTGTGCGTTAGGTTCCAAAGTGTTGTTAGATTCATTGAATTTATTTTATAGTTGATCTTGTTTATGAAGTTTGCCTTTCAGGTTCACCGCAAGATGTAGTATAATTCCTAAAATGCAATCTAAGATGATAAATAATATTTTTATCTTCTTTGTGCAATGAAAATCCTAGCTACTAAGGAAAGAAAAACAGAATTCTTTCACAAAGAGCAAAGAGCACACTCTAAATGCACTTTCCTAAATCGAACCAATCAGACTGTCTAAATGCAAATGCACATGCATGTATTTGTTTTCGACTTTCTTGGTATGTAAATGATAAAAATAAAGTTGATTCACAAATCTGAATTACTTTTCAAGCGACAGTTATCAACAAGTTTCTTTTCGAAATCAAAATTGGAGACAATCACAACACCTTACGATTTGGAAATGAATACTTGTTTTCGACACTAGAAAAATTACAAATTCAGACCAAAAACAATAGTAACAGGATAATCGACTATCTACAGCATTCAAACTTTTTCCTATGATTGAAAACGATACTTGCGACACTTTCAAATCAAAGGACGACAGTGCGATTATATTACTTTTTGCAAAGGAGAACTGAAAATTATTCAACAAACACACAAAAACATTTACAGTTCTTTTGTACAAAGGAGGCGGAATAATAGCAAGGAAAAGGGGTTTCAAACAGAGATATACAGATCACAGGCAGCAAAATTCATGAATATAACTGGAAAGAATGAATCACATAAACCAAAACTGCACAATGCCTAGTCTGATCAGCGCACCTGTAACACAGGGAATTTGAAATGCAGCGCACCTACTACACTCGGGAAGTGCGCTGAATTTTAGATTCTCAGAACAGTACCTACGCTAGGCCAGAGACGAGACTTTGCTTGGGTTCCGGGTCACAGTTTGCAGTTCAGTTCATGGGTTTTGGCCGAGCAAATGGTAATCAGTAATGCAACAATCAGGGGTAGATCTAAGGAGGATCTAAGAGCTACCACAAGGGGCAATCAGAGAGTTTGTGAATCAGTTGTTTAAATCATAAACAGATCCCGGAGATTGACTGAAGCGGCATTTATCTACTTTGCATTTGCATAGCAAATGCAGTTCGAAAGCTACCTGGCACGACTTCAGACTCCGCCTGTAAGTTTATGAAATAGACAACAAGGAAGATAAACAAACAAACTAATTCGTCCCCAGTGGAGTCACCATTTTGTTACAGGGAAAAGTGTCTACTCAGAACTGCTTATCCCACTAAGGTGTGATAGCTACCTTAGAAACAAACAAAGTAAAGCTACTTTCATTTTTCCTTTATGAAGTATAGATAGAGAAGAACAAAGAAGACAAACCTCTGTCTTGCGCTAATCTCCTGGTTCGATTCCTCTCTTTCTTGATAGTCCTTCGCTACTTGTTCCCTTGCATGCCCAGCTTCACAAAGTACCTGTAAGATCACATTAGCATAGCACTATACAAGAACATGGATCTATAATCATAAACAATCTAGGATCAGATATAAATTGACCATACAAATGCAACAAACATAAATTACACAAGAGTATGGAGGAAAACTTGAATAGCTTTTATTGATAAACAAGAAAGAGCCAAGGGGAGTTAAAACCAGTTTTTCTGACCCAGCATCATCCTCTCAGCAAGGAAGCCCCTCTTCACCTCATACAAAGCTTAGATCACCCAACAATCTGATGTTTTATCTCAAGAAACCAACAGCAATTCCTTACAATATGCAAAATTCCAGCCTCTGGATCTCTGGGATGAGGGATCCATATATAGATATCTGTAAGGGAGATGAGTCAGCTTTTGATTTGATTAGTGTCTTCCCTCTGATAGTTCTTGCTTCCACTTGGAGATTGATGATCTCTTACTCATCCTTGGTCGAATTCAGAGAGGCAAGTGTCACAGGAGAAGTTTCTGGAAGCTTCCATTGCCTCTCCACCTCGCGGAATGACACTGCCATTTGTCATTTCTCTCCCATCGCACCCCATAGAAGGGATTTTTGAAATGCAACGCACCCACAAAGTGTATTTAGGTGAGATGCAACGCACTTGGCCTGTGGAGTAGCTGAAATGATCCTGTTTTGACCAATTCTGAGCAGTTTTTCATGGAGAACTTTTGGGAGAAGCTGTAATCAGTTGACCTTGTTCCTTTAGGGGTTAGAACAACACTTTTAGGGACTTAGGAGCCCTTGTTTTATGGACATTTCATGCTTGGGGTTGTAGTGCCCAAAAATGTTTATAACACAACCCATTGTGTTGATAGTGCCAACATAGATCTCATAGATGAGTACTTTGCAACAGGAGAAAATGTCTCATCATAGTCAATCCCCTCAACCTGTGAAAAGCCACGGGAAACAAATATTGCCTTATAATTCTTCACACTACCATCAGTAGCTTGCTTTACCTTGTAAAGTCAACAAGAACTCACAACTGACTTCTTCTCTAGTCTTGTAACCATGTTCTAAACACTGTTACAAACTATGGAGTCATACTCCTCCATCATAACATCAACCCAAATTGGCTCTTGCACTACTTCCTCAAAGGAAGATGGCTTGGTCTCAATACATTACCTGGCTAGGGCCATGTATCCAGTGTACCTCTCAAGTGGCCTCCTTTGTCTGTGCTGAGTAGATGGTGCTCCCACATTCTCTCTCGCATCCTCCAACAATCTATCATCTTCTCTTGTGCACTTCCGTCCATATTTCGAAGACTCTGCTCGAGTGGATATCTTCACTCCTGGAAACTCTACATGCAGCTTCTCTGCATCCGTCTGAGGCTCCTCCTCCTTAGGAACTAACAGTTCCTCCACAACCTGTAGTTGGAGCTCCCTCTCAAGGGAAACTCGCATTACCTTCTTCTCATCAAACTTGAGATCTCTGTGAACCACTGTCCTCCGACTGGTAGGCAAGTACACCCGATAGTTGTGAGGTGTATCAGTGTACCCCAAAAATATCCCCAATTCTACTGTTGGCTCAAGCTTCTTTCGTGCATCCTTTGTCACATGGAAACATACCGATGATCCAAAGATCCTAAAGTGACCCACATCTGGTCTCTTACCGGAGAAAGCTTCCTCTCGTGTCTTCATCCCAAGTATGCAATACGGGCTTCTATTCTACAAATAGACCGTTGTGTTGCATGCCTCAGCCCACAAGTGAATTGGTAGGCCTTGGTCATGCAGCATTGCCCGTGCTGCCCCTACAATAGTTCTATTCTTCCTCTCGGCCACCCCATTTTGTTGTGGGTTATGAGGTGTCGTCAACTCTCATTTAATTCCTTCCACTGCACAGAAGTCCTTAAACTCTTGAGAGACATATTCTCCACCATTTTCGCTTCTCAAGGCCTTGATCTTCTTCCCTGACTCTTTCTCGACCAAAGCTTTGAACTCACAAAACTTTGTGAAGTTTTGGTCCTTCTTCTGCATGAAATAAATCCAGCATTTACAAGAATAGACATCAATGAAAATCACATAACACCTTTGCTTCGTTGTAGATGCCATAGAGAATAGACCACACACATCAGTATGAACTCGCTCTGAGATAGCCTCTGCTCGACTGTCTCGATCATGAAATGAAGACTTGGTGTACTTTCCCAAGGTATAACCTTTGCATGTGTAAACTTTCTCAAGTTTACCTTTGGGAAGTCCTGTAGATATCTGTTGCATTATCTTCAAAGCCCCATGATGTAAATGGCCCAACTGCCTGTGCCACAACTCGCCAATGTCTTGGCTTTGCACCAACTCTAATTTCGTACTCAATTTTGCACAATCATCTACCTCTAGCTTATAGAGATTCTTCACCCGAATCCCTATCCTCTTGGTCTGACCCATGGCTATGTGTCTTAGGAATGTCTTTCCTTTACTGAAGACAACATCGTAGCCTTTGTCCTCCAACATCACGAACGATACCAAGTTTTTCTTCAATCCAGGCACATACATCACATCTATCAAGGTGAGAGGAGCTCCATGCTCCCTCTGGAAAGCAACCATGCCCACTCCTGAAACACTATACCTTCTGTCATCACCCATCTCTATGTGCATCTTGAGGTCTTTCTCCTCCAAGGCACTGAATAAATTTTTATCACCAGTCATGTGGATTGAGGCTCCACTATCAAGATACCATACACAACCCATCATCAATGACACCATGCATGCGATGAGGGTAAAGTCCATTTCAAACTGAGAAGCTAATGCCTTACCTTTCGATCCTTCTGAGGGTCCCTTCTTGGACTTCTTCGATGGGCAATTAGTCGCATAATGTCCCATATTGTGACAATTAAAGCATCTTACTTTAGACATGTCACCCTTCTTCCCTCCATGAGAAGAATTCGATTTGAAATGGGAAGCCTTCCCCTTTCCTTTCCTTTCCTTACTTGCTAAGGCCATATTTTCTTCATCATCATCCTTGGATGAAGAACCATCTTGTTTTCTCCTCCTAATCTCCTCCTGCATAAGATCTGACCACAGTCGTTCCCAATCCAGTAGTTTCTCCCTTCCATTCACAGAGTCCCGGTAGCTATTCCAACTCTTTGGAAGGCCAAGGAGAGTGAGGCTTGCCATATAATCATCGGCAGTAGTTATTCCCACACTGCCAAGCTCATCTCTACAAGTGATGAGCTTGTTCAGATATGTGGAAATAGTATCTCCCTTCTCCATCTTGATTCTTTGAAGCTATCCTTGAGCACCAATTTCCTCTGGTCGCTACTGTTCTAGTAGAGATCCTTCAATGTTTTCCACATTGAAAATGGATTATCCTTCCCATGGAGACTTGAGACAATATGGTCTCGAACTCCCTCAAGGGTGATCCATCTTGCCTCTGCCACACACTTCTTCCACTCAGCCAACTCTTGTGCATTAGTTGAAGTTGGCTTTGGGATTTCTTGGTCAATGAATTCGTTCAATCCATTTTCTTCTAATACATCCTCCATTCTATCTTTCCATGCTATGTAATTTGAGCTACCTTCCAAGGCATACTTGAGTCTCAAGCCATAGAACACCATTGGCCAACCTTGAAGTATGATATGAATTCAATTTGCACCTGCAACCCTGAACTTCAAACTTTGAATTCTCTTCTCTGTATATCGTTCACAGCTCCAATACCGTTTAGAAAATTTCTACAAATTCAACTTTGATACCATGTAGAAAATCTGTGTAGGTTAACCCAATAATGCAATATAAATCAAAGTAGAATACTATAACCTACTTCTACTTTTAATTTGCAGAAGCTTAAAGATTGCGCTGAACAATATAACAAGAAGAAGAAGAATCAATGGCACAATACACATGAAAATACTTTGGGGAAAGCCTCAGCTATAGACCCCATACTATTGTATTATCATACATGGTGGAAATACATAGGAATTATACAAAGCCTTAGCTCTCACAGCTAGCCAACTCTCAGTACAATCCTCACAGATGCTCACAGGCAATCTTGGCTTCTCTCCAGCCTTCCTCTCTACCCTCCAAGCTCTTATTTCCTTGTGTTGTTCCTTGTGGATGATTCTCTCTTACCAAATGGAAAACCTATCCATAAAAATTGTGCAATCCTCAAGGATAAATCCTTGACTACATGCATGAGTTTTCTCCATGAGAAAACACATGCAATTGATAGTACATTGTCCTTGACTTTAATCTCAACTGGGTCTTTCTCAAAATAGACATGCATGAGTTTCTGATGAGGGAATCTTCAGTTAACTAGAGTAGCACTAGTTGCGTGCATGCATGCATCAACTGACTGTTAACTCACTATTAGTTCCTCAAATAGTTTGGAACTAGTTTAACTAGACTTAACTCAGTAAACTGAGTTAACTAATTACAACTCAAATATAACTCAATCTTATCTCCTTAATTTAAGGGATAACTCTTGCATGACTTCAGAAATACTTCTAACTTGAATTTCTCCAACTAATTAATTTAAAATAAATTAATTAATTATTTCCAAGTAGCTGTTAAGACTAAATTCAATTTTAATTCACAATTTAATTCAAGGACAAATTAAATTGGAATATTCTTGTTTCCATATTTCAACAACTATGCCCCAGAGAAGCCCATTATTGTTTTTGTTGTGCCCTTGCACTATTATTGTTATGTCAGCTCTTATTATATTATGACCCCTTAGACTCCTATATATAGATAGGAGGTCTTGTCATTTGTATCATCCAAGAATTGTTCATTTGTGTAATGTAAAGGAGGTTGCCCCCTTGAAGAGGTTGATTTTTAATTCGTTGATCTATCTTTTCTACCTTTTTGTGAGTTGGTTTCATAAAACCAATGTTGTTGAGCCCAGTAGGGAGCTAGGGGTACGAATATGCCTTTCTATTGCTTTGAAGGTCTGAAGATCAATAGGGATTTTTTCCTCCCTCATGCTTTGGAAAATTGAGATAGACTTCAAAGTTTCTTTAGTCCAGTAAAGAGCCAAAGTCAAGAAATTATAGCGACCATTATCTAGGGTTTAGTTTTCTCAAATAATTCCATTAGGATTGCATGATTAAATAGAGTTCAAGGGATTGATATGTTGTGTAGAAGTCTGGAAGTATTGATGGAACAATTTCCATAGGAAGAAATAGATTGGTTTTGTAGGTACCTAAGGTATCCTTCTGGCACATATTGTGTTGTGACTCAAAGCTTATGACACCTAATTCCAACCAACTTAATATCCTAAATATAATAGAGTGGTTCCAATGACTACTCTTCCAGTTTGGGCATGGAAGGAACTTGAATTTGTACGGTTTTTTATTGGTAATCCCTCTAACACTCAAACGGCTAGATTTTATTTTTCTCTCATGGAATAATTGTTAGACATAGATGATCCCTCCACATATGTTAAGTTAAAAGCAAACAAAAGTGTGAAAAAATAATGGCTACTAAATATGACTCTTTTTTTGGTTTTAACCCTATAGAATTAATTTCTACAAACATATTCTTAATAAACAAAAAAAATGTAATGGAAAACACACACATTGACACAAAGATTTTATCCTAGAAAAACAAATTGGGAAAATAAACAAGATATTTTCCAATATATTCTTTTGTACAATATTTCAATATATATATATATATATATATATATATTGAAATATCCATAAACCTCTAATCCATTTACCATGGAATATAATACAAGTGTAGTTCCTTAAATGAAACTACAAAACCATCGGAAAAACCACCATGCACCACAAAATTGCTAAAGGAATTTTTTTTTGCCATAAATTACCAAAAATAGATGGAAAAAACTACCAAAACAAAAATTTGGAGGCATTGACCCCAAACCCATGAATAGTGAGCCTCCCCCTCCCCAATCGTGACCACCCCACTTCACCCAAAAAATGTACATCATGTATGCATGGTTCTCTGATGAATAAAACAAATAATCGACATTCTCCCACTTGTTTGTTTCTTTGCACATAGGGATCATAGGAGTACATGATTGGTAATCTAGGACAATGATTCACATTGTTTCTCCAGATTAAGAGAACTTACTAGTGCTCACATATTTTGTTAATGAATCTATAATATTCTTCACTAGCAACACCTTCTTGTCTTCAATCATATCTCTTAGAACGTGATGATAAATATTCTCTATCTTTGAATGATAAGTTGGTTTCATTGCAATGAATATTTCACTCTAAATGTCATCATCTATTCTTATCGCTTGTTATACCAACCCAATACCTAAACACAATCTCTATAACCATATTTCTTCCTTGCTTGCATGTGTGGCTACCATCTATTCAACTTTTATGTTGAGAGTGCCACTACAAATTATTTCTTGCTTACCTAACTAATCACTCCTCCAAATAGGCCAAACAAAAACCCACTTGTAGGTCTTCTACGATCCAGATATCTAGCCTAGTTTGCATCAACAAATCCATGTATTTCCAACATTGTATCCAACCCTTGTCTTCCTTGGTAGCACAATCATAATTAGTAGTTCCACACAAATACTTGAAAACCATCTTTATTTTTGTCCAATGCTCCTTCCCTAATTTTGACATATCATCGTACTCAACACCCCCACTACATGTGCAATGTATGGTCTAGTAAAGAGCATTGCATATATCAAACTTTTTCATGTATCAAACTTCCAAACACATTGGCATATGTATCATATTACATGTCCTCTTCCTCTTCCTATGTCTTGGGACATTGATCTACAAATAAATTTACCGCTATAGGAATAGGCACCTTCACTGCTTGACTTTCCTACATACTAGATCTCTAAAACATTGTCTTGACACACTTCCTCTTATTTACCCAAAATTTCCTATTTTCTCAATCTCTTTAAATTTCCATGCCCAAAATAAAATTTGTAGCACCAATATTCTTCATGTCAAATTTAGAGGACAATTGATTTTTCACTTCATTTATTTTTTCCCTATCATTTTTAATCAACAATATATCATCCACATACAATGCCAAATAAATAACATGATCATCAAATAATTTTAAATACGCGTAGTGATTCTCTTTGCTCCGTGTGAATCCAAGTCCCAATATATAAGTATCAAATTTTTTATACCACATCCTTGGTGATTTCTTTAACCCATACATGGACATTTTCAACCTCAATACTAGCTATTTCTTTCCTAATTTCACAACAAAGCCTTATGGCTGCTTCATGTAGATCTCTTCTTCCATATCCCCATGTATGAATTTTTTCTTCATATCCATTTGTTCTACTTCAAAATCAAAAGTAGTAACAACAAATAAAATAAATTTAATAATGAATTTTACTTGGAAACAGAAGAGAAAATATCACCAATGTTAATTCGCTCTACCTAGGAATAACCTTTTTGTACTAACCAATCTTTGTATTTCTCCACTCTACCTTATACATTTAGTTTCTTCTTAAAAAACCATTTTAATCCAATGGAATTTCTTCTAGCAAAAAAATCCACTAGATCCCAAGCCTCGTTATTATCCAGCGATACCATTTCTTCAACCATGGCACTTTTCAAGTGTTTTCCATCTTTTGAATCCACTACCTCCCTAACAGTTCTAGGATCATCATTAATAATAAACAAATAAAAGTTTGAACAAAACTTACGTGGTGTATACCTTTCTAGTTTCCTTCTTTCTCAAAGAAATCTCCTCAATGAAAGTATGTGGTTCTTCTTCTTCTAATTCACATTCAATTCAAATTTTATATTCTCCAATTCTTTCTCCCTTGATAGAACTTCTTGTTTGACAAAATATTATATTTCTCTAAATACCACATCCATACTATACACAACATTCTTAGTTTCATGGTTCTAAAGCTTAGAACATTTTAGACTATATTTACATCCATTATAGATACATTTTTCAGATTTCTTATCCAACTTAGTCCTATTCTCCTTTGGAAAATGTATATAAGAATCACATTCAAATACCCTGAGATGTAGAGAAGGTTTTGTACTAGTCCATATCTCATGTCAAGTCTTTCCATCCAACACCGATGACAATGATTATTTACTAGGTAACATGCATTATTTGTTGCCTCTACTTAGAATTTTTGTTCTATCTTGGCACAACTAAGCATGTTCCTTGCTTTCTCCATCAATGTCCTTTACATCCTTGTTACACAGTAATTTGTCACTGTCTCCCTATCAGTGTTCCTGCTGTGTCATGGGACCAAATTACTCATGCTCATGCTCTCTAATGTTGCTAAATGACCCACTTTGCCAAAGTTTCTGCATCATCGCGACTGTTGTCAAAATAACTGCGTTGATGTGCGCTCCATAACATATCGAATGCGCTTCCAGCGCGGAAGTACACGTGATTCCTGCGCTAGTCGAATTTCATGAGACAGCGCGTCTATTATTCATATCTGATCGCGCTGACATGACCTTATCTGTTATTCAGCAGCGACGTCAGCGCCCCAGTGATGTTCTGAACCCTCGCTGATCCAGTTTGGGCGAGTTTGTTCTAACAGCCGGCCTTCCAGATGACTCCAGACCTGGTTGTTGACCTTGTAAATGTCGCCCTCCCTTCTCTGGCATGTCTGTTTCATCATTTGAGCCACCTTCCTTGGAGATAAGCTCATCCTCCCACCATTCATGGAGACTCCTTCTCCTACTTAAGCCTCCACCATTGCCATGAGCAGCTAGTTTTGGAATTCATAGTGCTTGGAGTGTTGCTGCTAGTGTGTGAGATTGATAGGTAGCTGGTGTGACAAGTGTGGGATTGCTAGGGAGCTTAAGGAAGGTTGTGAAGTGTTTCTTTCTTGTGTAAGCTTGTGTGAGAGAGAGCTTTTGTTTTGGGAGATCTACCTCCAAGGGTGAATGTTTAAGAGACTTGCTGGTTGGACCCTCTTGAGAAGGATTTGACGTCAGAACTATGGTTGTATTATTATTTGTTTATTAATAATAGATGACTATCATTATGGTTCCACTCTTAATGTCCTTATGATGATGTTTGAGTTATATCTTTTCTGACTGATATATAGTTACATCTACTGGATTTTATGCTTGTGTTTGCATCGTTCTTTGCATGTGCAGGTGTCCGTGCACGAGGATCGTGAGGACCGTGACCGGCCGAGGCAAAGGGACGGGAGCATCAACTCTTCTACAAGTACTAGCGTTGGAATCCAGGTAGGCCTTCATCATTGGTCTTTTATGTGTAATTAGGAACCTGCGTGTTAGCATTGTTTGATTGTTGCTAGAACTCGTTTGGACTAGTAGGGATCGCCTCTGTCCGCAGAGGGGATTTACCTCCACAACAATTTGGCGACTCCGCTGGGGAGTCTTTTACCTTGTTGTTTGATTTTTAAACTTTAGACGGAGCCTAAAGCACGGCCAAATAGCCTTCGAAACGCTATTTCTCTGCATTAGCGAAGTAGATCAAAGCCACTTCAGTCCATCTCCGGTTTGGTTTACGAACTGAACAGCTTGGAGCTGGCTTCTGTCTTTTTGTGTTCATTTTTTCCTTGGGTTTGATTTTTGCTCTCTTTTCAAAGTTTGGGGATTAGTTCTCTGTTTTTGGATTTCCTAGTTCGGTCTCGGAAGTGCCTTGATTGTTTAAAGACTGATTGTCTTGGTTTGGGAGTTTTTGGCTTGATTGTGCCTGTTTTTTAGCTTCAGCGCGGTTTATAATAAAACAATCGCGCTGCCATCGCATAGTTGTTTCTTTGACTTCTTGATCATCACGTTTATACACTGAATAGTCGCGACGGTCCTGGAAATTGGACCAGCGCGGTTAAGTCGTGTACTTGCGCGCTGACAGCGCTTTGTTGCTACGCGTGGTTTCTGATCAACGCATTGTTGCTATGTATCACCCACGCTGATACCTGTAGAATTGAATTTCTTCAATTCTACCTCCTGAGCCTGTTGGTCTTGCTATCCCCTGTTGTTTTCACTTGGTTATGACTTGATTTTCATTGTCTGAAGATTGAAGCACTTTCTTGTGAAGTCTTGTTGAGTGAATCTTGCTTTTTGCGTCTTGTGACCTAGTTTTGTCATCCTAATTTCTTTGGATCAGCTTTGCTTGGTTACTCGCTTACAAAGGTTCGATTGCTGCTTGCTTGTGGTTTTGTGAAACCCTCCTCTTTGCTTGGTTGTTTAGGTGATTGTTATTGAACCAGTCTTCACATTGTTTCTATTACTTCTCACTACCCGGACACGGATCACAATTGTTTCGGGTCAACCGGTCCTTTTCACGTTTGTTTGTTATTATTTCTCAAAAAAAAAAATTAATGCACTTTGCCATCAACAAAAAAAAAAAAAAATTCTCTTTTGCTTTGTATTGGTTAATGAGAACTAGAAGCTTTTCGTTTTGATTAATGATTAGAGATCTTAAAGAAAAGATTGTGAATTTCCGTTAGCTGCATTAGAGAAACTGTTTGTTGCTTTGTGATCATTTCGTTTGTATGAAAGCCTTCTAACTCTCTCGTAATTAGCATTCATCAAATGGAATGACATATTTTGGCATATAGTTTGCATTTAGGCGATTTTGAGAGATTTCATATGGTAGGGCCTGAAAACCAAAACCTAATTCAAGATCAACCGTAAAATGAACTGAATGAACTTAAAAACGCATTGGAACATAACGCTCACTGTTTAGAGGTCTAGGCTAGAGACGTGCTCCAGCGTCATTAAACCTAGTCACTGTTGTTTCACATTACGGTTGGGTGATTCCTCCTTTTGTGACTCGATAGTGGTCTAGCACAGACTTGAGCTCCCACGTACCGTCGAGTATATAGGGGAGACCCCACTAGGTTATCATCCTTTATCCACAGGAAGCCGTGTCTACCGTCTTACAAGCCGAAACGCACTGAACACAACATTCGGGAAGATTGACTGTCGTACGGCAAGTCCTTGGTTTTCATATGACTGCCAAGATGTATATGCAGTTTTACGGATTTGTTTGGTAAACCCTTTGCCTAGTCTCTCCAGAGTAGTCACTTTTGATCCTTTTCGGACTCCTTAAAAGAAAAGGCCCACTTGAGCAGTTTGTCACTTCGGGCTCACAAAACATTCGATGGCGACTAGAGTCACCTTTTTGTCATTTTCTCGACTCTTAAAACATGAAAAGGTCAAGTTGTGTCCTTGCATCTTAAAATTTATTTGGCCACGATCAACATTTCCTGGTTAAATCTTGTGTGCGTTAGTTTGAGTAGGGTCCTTTATCGTTAGATTCCCTTAGGTCTTGTTTGAAGTTTGTCATCCTGGCTGAACCGTCGACTCCCGTTCCAAGTGATCAAGGGTCTCCGTCTTCCGTTGCTCCTAAGGTACCGGTTGTGAGTGATACTCTTCCTGTTATTCCGAGTATCCAACCGATCAACTCTCGTGCCCCGGACGACGAAGATTACGAAATTCATTGGAACCCCATCTGGGAGCCTGAAGAGGACGATATTCCTTTCACCCCTCCTGGTGTTTCGTCTCCAATGTCTACCTCTCACATGGATGAGACATCTCCTAGAGTGAGTGAGACACTTGTTTTGTCGAATATCGACACTCCTATCCTGGCTACTTCTCCGGTACCCTCACACTATAAGTCGTTGAGGGATAATATAAGTGCCAGGATCCCTGCTTCGAGTATGTGGGACCCCCATATCACTCCCACTATGGGATCTTTTGTTTCACGAGTCCACAGTACACTTGTCACTTCAGTTCCAACGAATCCAACTGTTTGTGTAGCACATTCAACTCCGGTTGTTAGTGCCGTTACAGCGTCTTCAGCTCTGAATACTGGTGCTGGTCCCCCTCACGGTCAAGTGAGTAGCGGCCAGCCGGCACACACACCCAAAGTTGTTCACCCTGCACAAAGTGCACCACCCTCTTCTGGTCCCATCCTAGGGGGAGGCCGTATGATCAGTATAGGCAAGCTGTTCAGGATCCGAACGCGCAAGGTCCATTCTATTATTACGATTCTACTGGTCAATACCTTTACCCTTCTCGACCCTTGCCTACTCAACCTATTGTTGAGGTCTCGGTACCATTATCCGTTGCTTGGAACGCCACCACTTTCCATGGGGGCCAAGCAAGGCCTGCACAGCTTCAGGGACCGCCTAACCAAGGCCAGCCATCTTATATGAAAACCCCCCAAGGGCAGCAATATTACGGCCAGTCTTACCCAGGACAACCTGGGGGCCCACAAGGACAACCCTATCAGGGACAACCTTCGGCCGCTGGTGGTCCATCTTTTACTTATCTGAATCAACCTTATGGTTATCCAGGGAAACCTGGTACCCAGTAAGGTTACCCGTCTGGACAACCAGGACAACCTTACATCCAACAAGGTCAACCTGGTGTCCAACAAGGTTATCCCTCTGGACAAGCAGGACAAACTTATATTCAACAAGGTCAACCGGCAGTCCAACAGGGGTACCCTTCTGGGAAAGGGGGGCAGCCTTACGTATAGCAGGGCCAACCCACTGCCCAGCCTAGTCATCCTTCTGGGCAAGGGGGTCAGCCTTCCGTACAGTAGGGCCAACCCACTGCCCAGCCTAGTCATCCTTCTAGACAAGCTGGTCAACCTCAAGGTCAACCAGCCATCCAGCCCGCTCAACCATCTGTTCCGCAAGGACAACCCTCGGTTGCACAAGGACAACCTGGTACCCAGCAAGCTCATCCTTCTGGGCAAACGGGTCCGTCCCAAACCCAACCAGGACAACCTTCCGGCCAGATGGTCCAAGCTCAACCTGTTCAAGGACATCCTTCTAGGCCCCAGACTCAAATTGGTTATCCAATGCAAGGTGGGTCACAATCCCAACCTTCTTACCAAGCACAACCTTCTTATCAGGCTCAGTATGGAGCTCAGCAACCGTATGGTTACCAGCAACCACAGGGGCAAACTCAGTTTATCCCTTATCAAAATTATCAACAAATGTAGGTCACTCCTTATCAGAATTATCAGCAACAGTATGTTGCACCAGCAAGTTAAGTTTCTAATCCATGGGGTGTTGGGGGGCAGACCCAGGGTCAGTTGTCCGCTTATGGATAGAATCCTTATGGACAGAATCCTTATGGACAGAACCCCTATGGGCAAAATCCCTATGGGCAGAACCCTTATGGGCCAGGCCCGTCCGGACAAAGTCCATGGGGGCAACCACCACCTGGTTGGAACCCTGGTACTACCTCTCTTCCACGGCCACAGATGTCCTTCAATCCTCAGTTACCTTTCTTAGTGACATTGGAATTGCCAGATATGTCCAAATTGACAAATGATCCCATTCTTCATAATCCATATTGGCCACCTGTTCCAACTAAGATACCCGGTGATTGCCTGAAATTCGATGGCAAAGCTGGTGAGGACCCTCAAGCCCATGTCATGACCTATCACCTTTGGTGCTCATCCAACTCGTGGCTTGATGATTCCATCCGGCTCCGCCTCTTCCAAAGGACTCTCACCGGCTCGGCCGCTAAGTGGTATATTGAGTTGAATCATGGAACATTTCAAGATTTCAACTCGTTGGCTATGGCATTCCTAACTCATTTTCAGTTACCCATTCAGTATGAGACAGGGACACATCTCCTTATGTCTCTCAAACAGGACACGGCCACGCATATATCCGATCATATACATGAATGGAGACGGCATCGTCGCTTGATCAAGTTCTGGATTCCTGATCAGCTCCTAACCGATTGTGTTATGTACCTAGGGGGGATAATATGGGGTACCAAGGGGGGTACCCAAGGTAATAATGTAATAATGGGATGGGCCATAGTAATAAATAAGGTGGTTAACCCATGTCATGTAAGGGACCACAAGTAGTTAATAATAATGTAATGGGCCCATGGTATTAGTTGATGGTATGAGGGAACCATGGTAATGACCCATGGTATTGTATGTATGAGGCCTATATAGAGGCTAGAGACTCCACATGGAGAGAAAAAGATGAAGAGAAGTATTATTGTATGAACAGGCATATGGCTTGTGGAGTGCTCTCCTTCCTTAAGGAGTGAATGTATGGTGTTGCCCTACCATAAGGGTTTTGATCAATAAAGTATCATTTCATATTATTTCTGGGTTTCTTTGCATTATCTTATACTTTTATATCAGATCTATAATATTCTGGGTCAGATCGGCAACAATTGGTATCAGATCTCTTTCTTGGGCAAACGATGGGAGCATTTTTTTCCATTTTTGCAGGGATTTTTGGGTGGCGAAATTGCAGATCAGATCTGTACGTTTTGGTGCTAGATATGCAGAATCTAATTACAGATCTGTATTCCTTGTGAAAAAATACCCATTTCGAAAAAAAAATCAGTTGAATCGGAGTCCGGATGAAGGAGATATCGCTGATTTAAAAATCAGTGGGGTTGCAGACAATTTTCAGGAAAGCGAGTTTGCGGTGCAGATCTGGACGTCCTGGTGCAAGATCTACAAAATCTAATTGTAGATCTGAATTATTTGAGAAAAAACACCCGATTTCAAAAAAAAAATCGGTCGAATCGGAGTCCGGATGAGGAAGATATCGCTGATTTAAAATCAGCTCTTTTTGCAGACATTTTGGGTGACGGCGGGAGAGTAGCAGAGCATATCTGAGATTCCAGTGCCTGAATCAGGATTTCTATCACATGGGCAGATGCAGAATGCTTGTTCCATTTCCAAAAATAGGTTATAATAGAGATTCTGAGCAATATTAACGAAATTGTGACAATTACAAATTTTCTCCAAGTAAGTGATTTTTTTCTTCATGGCGACTCTATATTTTACAGGAAAAGATGATGGTCCTACTATTGAAGAATGCATACAAAGATACAAGTCCACATATGGGATATTTTGGAAGCTTCAAATTCTGTTTCATATGAGAGGTGAGGCTCAAAAATGGAATTTATTACTTAGCAACGAGTGGTTGAACAAAATTTCAGATGAAGAATTTGAAAAAGTCCTTTTGGACAAATGGTCTCGGGCTAGGAAAAAGGAGAATGAGACACATAAAGGGTTAATTCCTACTGGTATATCCTTATTGCAGATTCATGGATTGATTCAGAAAGAGAAGATCATTGTTTCTATCAATCCTAGTTGTAAACATAATTTTATCAGTGTTAATTTGGCAAAAAATTTGCAAGTCCCAGCAAAACAAATTGAACATACACATGTTGATGATAAGGATGTTCAAGTGTACAAGGATTTGAAGATTTCTATGGATAAATATGTGTTGCATAGTGATTTTTATGCTTCAGAAATGGATAATATGGATGTTGTTTTGGGATATCCTTGGATGGAATCCATGGGTACTATCAATATTAATGTGCAGAAGAAATTACTCAAGCTATGGTATAAAAAGAAGAAAATTAAATTACAGGATATTTCCATCCATAAACAGGTAGAGCACATGGAGGCTGAAGCAGAAGATGTTCAAGGGACTGACATATTAGATGATGAGCCTTTGATGATCGACAATCAAACACAAACAGAGGCTGCAGAAGAAAAGGTTACAGGTGATGATACATCAGAGGAGGGCTCAGTGGTTGAAGTCATATTGAAAAAGAAGACACCACAATAGGCACCACAGCAGGGTGAAGTCAAGCAAAAGCCATCGTGGGTTAAAACTTCAACATATCATCACCCACATCACCCCGCAAGACAACCATCATGGAAACCAAGTAGTCACATGATGGATAGAAAGGAGAGACGATCCACCTACTACACATCAACACAGAAGAGCTGCCACGGTCAACTTCCATCTCAAGCGAGCGAGGCACCAGTGAGATCGAGGGTTCACCTTTCTCTTGGATGGCTAGATGCACGTGCATGGTATCAGTGGACTACTCTTTTGAGTAGATCTTATTATTTATGTTCTTCCCATGTTTCGGGGACGAAACATGTTTAGGGGGGTGGAATGTTATGCACCTAGGGGGGATAATATGGGGTACCAAGGGGGGTACCCAAGGTAATAATGTAATAATGGGATGGGCCATAGTAATAAATAAGGTGGTTAACCCATGTCATGTAAGGGACCACAAGTAGTTAATAATAATGTAATGGGCCCATGGTATTAGTTGATGGTATGAGGGAACCATGGTAATGACTTGGGTACCCCCCTTGGTACCCCATATTATCCCCCCTAGGTACATAACAGATTGGTTCACAACCTCCTTTGTCCCTGCGATCGCGCGAGACATTTCCATGGGAGCTTGTGTGACTGAAGAGAAAGCTATCGCGTGTGCTCAGTACCTCGACTTGGTTTATTTTCAGTCAGGTACTTTATATTATTATTTGCCAAACGCCCCGAGACCCGGAACATCCAAAGCTCCGCCAAAACCATCTGTTGACGGTGTTATTGGCTCTGTAAACGCATCTTCAAAGAAATCATCTGCGAACCCTAGGAAGCAAAAACTGAATGCTTCTAGTGAAAACACTTCTCAGGGTCAATCTAATTCTGGAAACACTTCCGAGGTTAACGATGTCCAGTCCACCACGGCGGATAAATCCTCGAAATGGAAAAAGAAAGGGAAAGCCAAGAATAAATCCGAACAACCCAAACAGGACTCCCCTAAAACTCCACCCGAGGAAGGAGCCAAACGTAAACCTAAGTATCCTTGTCTTATCTGTGACGAGGATCACTACACTAAAGACTGCCCCAGACGGTTCGAAGTTAGTCGATTGTTGAAAGGTGCTCCTGGGACTCCAGCTGTGCTTAAAGAACCTTTCCCTTCGCAGCAAACTCAAATGGTGGCAGATCCATTGCAACCCTCTTCTTCATTCGGCTCTCAAGTATTTATGGCTGGGACGATTCCCGTCCACATCACTACTCGAGCAAAAGAATATCCATCTCATGCCGGGAAAGAGCCTGAGGTCTCCTCCAGCGCTCCTCCGTCCAGTTCTGGTCCACTCCACATCGAGAGACCTAGCACTGAGACGACTATCCGACCCCCTCCAAAAGGTGTACTCTGGAAGTCTTCTTACAACCCTAATGCTCGTGCCGCCCAGCACTACAGCATCGTTGAGGACTTAGCTCAGGCCCCGTCTGCTATGTCTGCTCTAGAAGTGCTCCAGAGCTGCCCCTCCCAGAGGAAGTCCTTGCTATCGGCCATCGGTGGCATAGACCCGGCTGACTCGGATCTGATTTCTTTTGACCTCGAGGGCCATACGCTGAGACTGCCTCACCAAATCGCTTTCCTCATACAGGTCATTATCAATACTAAAACGATTCATCGTACAGTCATTGATGAAGGTGCCTCAACTTGCATCATGTCTGTCGCCTGTTGGAAAGCTATTGGTTCTCCGACGCTGAGTCAGTCTCCTACAACATTGGAAGCCTTTGATGGAAGAGAGTCTCACCCGTATGGTATCCTCCAACGGTTGCCCATCTCTTTGGAAGGGAAGACAGTCGAAGTGGAGGTCAAAGTTGTCAATGCTAATCTTACCTACAACCTCCTCCTCGGACGTAGCTGGACATACACCATGCAAGTCGTGGCCTCCTCTCTTTTCCGTGTCATTCATTTCCCTCATCAGGGGAAGATTTTCACTATGGACCAGCTCTCCTTCTTCGCTTCCTCTTCCGAAGGCAACGTGCCTTTCGTGGAGCATACCTCCAAATCATGTGAGAGTGTGGGAGCCGGACTCTTTAAATATCCCGCCATGATGGGTGTCTTTCCCCTCCCACCTCCTAATCTCGCTCCTGTTAATATGATTTCTGTGCGCTCTGATCCGTGGGTCCTTCCTCCCGCCGATCAGATAGGATCTTGGGGCGATACGATGCCGTTGAGTCCCGCCGAGCTCAACTACGTCAAAATCGTTGCTGCATCGGCTCCCCCTCCCGAACCTGCTCCTCCAAGCGGTGTTCCCGACTCGTATGTTCATTCTCCTTGGCTTGGAGATGATGCTACTTCGGATCCATTAAAGGAAATATTTCCTTCCGATGAAGCCATTATAGAGACCATGTCTCTTGAGGAACCGCCTTGGTTTGATCATCACCACCATTCCTCGTTCCTCCCTGCCCATCAGGAAATGATCGCCTGTCTCGAACGGTTTGCTTCGTGTATCCCATTTCAGCCCCTTCAAACACCTATTCAAATTTATCAAGTGGTTTCTGAAGGTAATATGGGAAACATTACGCAGACCCAACCTATCGACATCTCTGTGAAACCAGGGATTGTCGAGCATATTCACATTAGAGTCACTTTCACTCCAGAGGAAGTTCAACTCTACACCGATCTTTTTCACAAATTTCATGATGTCTTCGCTTGGTCCTACGAAGAGATGCCCGGCATTGGCCCTAGTATAGTGGTGCATGAGATACCTACATATCCGGGTGCTAAGCCCGTTCGTCAACGCCTACGCCCCGTGCACCCCCGAAAGGCTGCAGCCATTAAAGCAGAAGTCAAAAAGCTTCTCAAGGTTGGTTTCATTTATCCCATTCCACTTACGGATTGGGTTTTTAATATAGTCCCTGTGAACAAA
This sequence comes from Pinus tabuliformis, assembly GCA_031772625.1. Lineage (NCBI taxonomy): Eukaryota > Viridiplantae > Streptophyta > Pinopsida > Pinales > Pinaceae > Pinus > Pinus tabuliformis. The sequence goes on along the minus strand of CM062807.1, from coordinate 1,269,033,743 downwards.
AAGCAGGGTACTATTCGAGTCTGTGTTGATTATCGTGACATTAACCGCGCCTGTCCTAAGGATAACTTCCCAACACCCTTCATCGATCAGCTCATTGATGAGTGTGCAGGAAGCGAAATCTACTCGTTTATGGACAGTTTTTCTGGGTATAACCAGATCAATATTGCGCCCACTGATCAGCATAAGACGACCTTTATCTGTCCTTGGGGCACTTTTGCCTACAAGAAGCTCCCTTTTGGTTTAAAGAATGCCGGTGCTACCTTCCAACGTGCAATGTCCTATACTTTTCATGACATCCGTCACATTGTACAGCCATATCTGGATGACCTTCCAGCTCATTCAGTCAAACACCGAGACCATCCTTCCCATATTCGTGAAATCTTCCTCCGCTGTCGACACTACCGTATCAGGCTCAATCCTCATAAATGTGTCTTCTGCGTTGAATCAGGCTGACTACTCGGGTTTATCATCTCCCAAGAGGGCATCCATCTCGATCCCCTCAAAGTCGAGGCTATTCTGAATCTTCCTCCCCCTGCTTCTTTGCAGCAGTTGCAGAGCTTGCAGGGCAAAGCAAACTTCTTAAGACGATTCGTCCCGAACTATGCCGAGGTGGCCAAAGGTTTTACACGGTTATTGAAGCGAGATACACCCTTTCATTGGGATGCTATCGCTCAGGAGTCTTTCGAGCATCTCAAGGGTCTCCTTGTTTCTGCTCCATTATTGCGACCTCCGAATTATCACCGTGATTATACTCTGTATCTGGCCGCCGCCGATACCACTATCGGCATGGTTCTCGTGCAAGACGATGATGATGGCAATGAGCATGTCATATATTACCTCAGCCGCAACCTCTTGGATACGGAAACTCGATACACTTACGTCGAGAAGTTGGCATTGGCCGCCGTTTGTGCCATCCAACGCTTCCGACATTATATCTTGTTGCGCACCACAACTGTGATTTCTGACTGCAACCCGATGACGTACATTTTGTCACGTCAGTTGCTGGGGGGAAAATACTCAAAGTGGATCGTCATCCTCCAAGAGTTTGACTTGGAATTTAATGTTTCCAAGTCTAAGAAGTCCCTGGTCTTTGCTGAGTTACTTTGCTCTTTGCCGTCTCCTTCTGCACCCCCTCTTTCAGAGGATCATATCCCAGATGAAACTCTTTTTCTGATCAGCACCCTTGATCCCTGGTATGGGGATATTATTGTCTATTTGCAGACGTCCTCTTTCCGCCCCGCTGTATCCAAAGATGCTCGGCAGCGAATCCGTTATCAGTCTCAACCCTATCGTATCATTGTGGACACCCTGTATCGTCGCGTTGACTCCATCCTCCGCCGATGTCTAACCCTCAAGGAAGCCGAGAGAGTCTTGAATGACTGCCACTTTGGCGCTTGTGGTGGTCACATGTCTGGATATGCCACAGCTCAGAAAATCCTTCGCGCCGGTTATTTCTGGCCCTCCATTTTTAAGGATTGCATTCTTGCCGTCCGTTCGTGTCATGCGTGCCAGATATACCAGCGAAAGATGTGTGCACCACCAGCTCCGCTGCACCTTGTAGTCACCGTGGGCCCTTTTGCAAAATGGGGCATTGATTATATGACCTGTAAGCCTCGCTCGGCTGGGGGGCATGGGTTTATTATCGTTGCCGTCGATTACTTTACAAAATGGGCCGAGGCGATGCCCACATTAACTGAAGACAGTCACACAGCGGCACAGTTTTTTTTCAACCATGTTATTACGCGGTTCGGAGTTCCGCAGGCCATCGTCACGGATCACAGAAAGCATTTCCGTAATCACATGATGACTGAACTGACAACCCAACTAGGCTTACGGCATGATAGTTCCACCCCCTACTATCCTCAGTCCAACGGACAAGTTGAAGCCGTTAACAAGATTTTGGTTACGATGCTTCAACGTATTGTTGACATGCATAAGTCTAATTGGCATCTGATGTTGTTTCTGGCCTTGTGGGCCTACCTAACCTCTGTGAAGGATGCCACCGGTTTCACTCCTTTTCAACTAGTTTACGGACTGGAGGCTACCCTTCCTATAGAATGTGAAATTCCTTCGTTGAAAATAGCCGTCGAGTTGCTTCCCAACACTACTCCGGTAGAGGAACGACTTCTTTACCTAGAACTGTTGGACGAGACTCGTCTCCTAGCCTCTCTAGCTATCGAAGCTCAAAAGAAGAGAATTAAAACTCACTTCGACCATACCATCCATCCTCGTTCCTTCGTTGAGGGAGACCTAGTCCTGCTATATGACCAAGCAAATGACAAGCTAGGGGCAGGCAAACTCGAGCCCATGTGGCTAGGTCCTTATATTGTAAAGAAAGTGTTGCAGAAAGGGGCATATGAGCTAGTTGACTACGAAGGTAATCCTCTTGATAAGCCCCGCAATGGGCTGTACTTGAAAACGTACTATGCATGATTCATGCACTTCGATTTATACATGCGTGTGTGTGTGTGTGTTTTTTCATGTTTTTGGCTTGGTGTGAAAGCATGATTGCTCCTTATTGTTTTTTTGCTTCTTGTGCAGATGTCAAGTGCACCTTATGTTGGTTTCGCTGATGGTGCCTGCCGCAGCACTCGCAATTTGTCCTCTACGGCATGGGTGATCTACGATCCTCACGGTGAGTTGATAGATCTTCAAGGTGTGTTTTTAGGCTGTACTAAAAACAATGTTGCTGAATATAGCGATGTTATTGAATTATTAGCTGAGGTGATTAATCTCGGTATTCGTACATTGGTCGTTAACCTAGACTCTCAACTTGTCGTCCATCAGCTCAATGGGAGATATTCCGTCAGAGACCGTCACATTTTAAGGTTGTACTTACGTGTTAAATTGTTAGAAAGGAATTTTGACTTCATCACATATCAGCATATTCCACGACGATTAAACACATTATCTGATGCATTGGCTAATCATGTATTAGATAGACATTTGCGTAATTTATAATCAAAACATCATACAAGAAAGCACATAAAAGCACAATAATAAACTATAGGAATATGTATATATATATATCGTGTGGCGCACCAAGGCGCTCAAAAATAAGTGTGCATGTCTAGATAAGGCCTGTGTTCTCCGTACATCTGAGACACATGTCTCTCAAAAAAACCATTAGTAGGAAATAAAGACCTAAATATCTACTGTGGTGGGTTATGCTCTCTATAATCTGCAGCCGCTCGTGCCACCTGCCTCAAAAGGCGGTGCATCCTAGTTTCTACCCCCACTGTATGGATCTGAGATGCTATGGGGACCTCCTTTATCCCCTAGTAATCTGGAATCCCTGATAGTAAGCCCTCGAGGTTCTGTATCACGGTCTCCATCGTATCGACTCCCGGAGGAGCCAGGGCCAGAGCTCCAATGCCTTGTGCATCCCTCCGTGCCTCTAGGGCCAGGCCAAGGGGTTTCGTCGGTCCTACATCTGCATACCATAACATTCATCGTGAAGACATGTACATTAAAAATAAAAAACATTACAAAAAATAAAAAATCAAAAGAGATCAAGTGGCTTACCACCCTCGTCCCACTACTCTCCAATAGGCAGCGGCATGTCTGGGTATCCACGGAAGTCTACGCCAACATATGGCCAGTCCTCCACAAAAATATTCTGCCTATCCAGCCACTCTCGAAAGTACACTCCCCATGCCACTGTTCGACCGCCACCTCCTCGTGGCATGACATGGCCCCATCGTGTGGCCCGCGTCTCTCAAGGGCCTCTAGGTGGATCCACGACCATGTCCTACAGCTGTAATGCAAGTACCTGCTCCAGCATGAGCAGGACTAAAATCGACCCATAGCCAAATTGCTTCGACTCACCACGTCGGCAGTTGCTCAGCTGTCTCTTCATACTGGTTGTTACTGTCGCTGCCCAGTTGAATATGGTAGGATTTAAACATTCGCGAGCCAATCGAAGATGGGCCTTCGAGGCCTCGTGATTGGCCAGAGAGCCCGCTGCCCGAGTCACCATGAAGAGTATAGTTTGAAGGACGATGTCCTCCACCGTAGGAATAACTACTTTCCCGCTTCGTGACTTGCGTGCCTGTGGGCACACCTGGGCCATCAACATATCCAGAGTATCACCGTCGGGTCGCTGCCCCTCTAGAATGGGCATCTCACCTCGACGTGATAACCCGGTCAAAAAATAGATATCTGTATAGTCAAACTCAATGTCTCAGCCTCGGATCACAAACTTCCCATCAGTGGGATTCCAGGCTCTGATCAAGAATTCAAGAAGGTCAGGTTGTGCTTGCAGGCGCAGAGTTAGGAAGAATTTGAGCAACCCGCACGCCCGCATTGCATTTCGGCACCCAGCATCGGCAAATGCCGCTATGTCCTCGTTATCATGAGCTCGCTCCTGCCAAACGAATGCCATTTTACCCTGCATGATCAAAAAAATTCATTAGGGCCCTGTCCATAAAGTTTCATACGTTCAATTTGTTAAAAACTTGTTGCGCAGCGTCAGCGCAACTATTTTCAAAACAGTCGCGTTGATCATGGTGCCCTTTGATATTTTTTCTGGGTCAGCGCGGAAGTACATCACTCTTCCGCGTTGATCCAGGGGTGGTCGGTGTAAATCTTTTTCGATCAGCGTGGACCCGATAAGGAAATCCGCGCTGACCGAGAGCGGATTGAGTTTCAAAAAATCCGCCCAAACCATCACTTCCCACCATTAAAATGCAGCTAAAATACTTCAAGATGGAGCGTAGAGGAGGGTGAACCTACCTGGAACAGACTGCAGGATGGTTGATGCGCGTACGGAGTGGAATTCGGCTCGTCAACCTCACAGCTCCAAGACGTCCTCCAAAGCTCCAAATGGTAACAATGGTAAAAAACTTTATTTACCCCCCTATTTATGGTAAAATTTCATAATTAAATATTATTTTTCATAAATGTGGGATTTTTTGATGATTTTTACCATGTGCTTGGTGCCAATATAGTTTTACTATGTTTTTATGCATGTGGTCCATATTATTTCGAACAGGTTTACGCGTGCGGTGTTTCTTGTGCAGATTTTCATGCCGGTGGAATTACGACGGTTCTACACACACTTGGTCCCGAAACGTCGTCTTTAAGCTCTTTTTCGACGTGAAATAAGAAAAGATAGCCAAGTCCCCCTCTCGACTCGTTAAAAAAAGTGAGAGGCGGTCGCCTTTAAAGCTCTTTTTTCGACCATTTAAACTCAAAAAGATTGTCGGGTTTTTGTCGTTTCGAACTCGTTATTGGCTCCAAAACGATGTGCTTCTGACCGCTTTTCTACTTTTTCGGGTCGAAGTCACTACTTACGAAAAGTACTCCTCGATCATACTGGTCGGGCAGTTCTTTCGAGCATTTTTTTATACTTTTTCGGGCTCGGGAGACACAACTTTATGAAAAAGGACCCCCCCTGGAGTTTTCTTTTCTGCTGTCTTTTCAGACTCTATAAACAAGAAAAGGCGTCGAGTTCTTCCTTTGTCAAACTCGTTAAAACTTAATGACATCGGATTTTGTCATAATGATGCCTTACAATCATAAGCTATCCCCGTCAAGCTTGTTAAAAATAACTGGGGTACTCGCCAACAATGGTGGGGAAAATGGACCCATAATTATTTTCGTGTCGGCAGTATGTCGCTCTTGAACATGGCACTTGTCTGCATTCGTGTCTGGGTGGGGACATCTCATCTTGTTTTACACTAGCCTCCGTGGGTTTGGGTTATCATGTTTGACTTTTCATCTGCTCATTGCCTTGTCACCATGACCCTTGATCATTTGAATATCAATACTGCCAAGTCCACCGTCGTGCCGCCGATATGTTCAAGAGAAGTTGACCTCTACGAGAATACTCAACCTCCCTCTGATACCTCACACAAAATATCTTATCCTTCTCTGTCTCGTGTCGATGATGTGGGAAACATTATGGCCCACCTTTGATCAAGGTCACTTCCTGTCGACTTCAGCTCATTATCCAGGAAGTTGACCTAGGGACTCCCTTCAGGTGCCTTAGAGCCTGCATGCCTCAATGGCAGGTTCTTCGTGTTCGACGTGGGGTTTTCATCCTTGGCCTCCGATCGAATGATTCTGCGGGTGTTCGACGCCAGCTCATTGTTTCACATGTCGTAGATTGTACCTATAGTACCTTGAGGACCATTGTCATTATTGGTGGTACCTCTCGCGTCTGTTAATGGTTTTCAGCATTGACTGGTAATCAGACGATGTTCTTGCATGTTCGACTTCAACTCCTATATTCACATGCTTGGACTTGTACTTTGTTCGGGTCGAGATGGAGCGCAAGACCCTGGGTTTTGTCTATTGAAATCTAGGTTGCGATTTTGTGGATTATTATGATCATTACATGACTCATTGATGGATGGTTGCGCCCATACCTGAGTCTTCATGGATGGCTGCGACCATACCTTTACTATCATCACGGTCTCATTAGCTGGGTGGCTGCGTCCATACCACAGACCTCTTTCGTATGTCTTTTGGATGGCTGTGCCCATGCCTAGACTACATGTAATTGATTATCAGAGATATCAGTTGTACATACGTGCAGGTTCTTCCTGGTCGTGTTCCAGTTCAGCCAGTTTCGTAAAGCTTTTGACCCCTCCCTCTCTCTCGGGCTTCATGCTTTAGGGGGCATCTGTTACACAGTAATTTGTCACTGTCTCCCTGTCAGTGTTCCTGCTGTGTCATGGGACCAAATTACTCATGCTCATGCTCTCTAATGTTGCTAAATGACCCACTTTGCCAAAGTTTATGCATCATCGCGACTGTTGTCAAAATAACCGCACTGATGGGCGCTCCATAACAGACCGAATGCGCTTCCAGCGCGGAAGTACACGTGATTCCCACGCTGGTCGAATTTCATGAGACAGCGCGTCTGTTATTCATATCTGATCGCGCTGACATGACCTTCTCTGTTATTCAGCAGCGATGTCAGCGCCCCAGTGCAGTTCTGAACCCGCGCTGATCCAGTTTGGGTGAGTTTGTTCTAACAGCCGGCCTTCCAGATGACTCCAGACCTGGTTGTTGGCCTTGTAAATGCCACCCTCCCTTCTCTGGCATGTCTATTTCATCATTTGAGCCACCTTCCTTGGAGATAATCTCATCATCCCACCATTCATGGAGACTCCTTCTCCTACTTAAGCCTCCACCATTGCCATGAGCAGCTAGTTTTGGAATTCGTAGTGCTTGGAGTGTTGCTGCTAGTGTGTGAGCTTGATAGGTAGCTGGTGTGACAAGTGTGGGATTGCTAGGGAGCTTAAGGAAGGTTGTGAAGTGTTTCTTTCTTGTGTAAACTTGTGTGAGAGAGAGCTTTTGTTTTGGGAGATCTACCTCCAAGGGTGAATGCTTAAGAGACTTGCTGGCTAGACCCTCTTGAGAAGGATTTGACGTCAGAACTATGGTTGTATTCTTCTTTGTTTATTAATAATAGATGACTATCATTATGGTTCCACTCTTAATGTCCTTATGATGATGTTTGAGTTATATCTTTTCTGACTGATATATAGTTACATCTACTGGATTTTATGCTTGTGTTTGTATCGTTCTTTGCATGTGCAGGTGTCCATGCACGAGGATCGTGAGGACCGTGACCGGCCGAGGCAAAGGGATGGGAGCATCAACTCTTCTACAAGTACTAGCATTGGAATCCAGGTAGGCCTTCATCATTGGTCTTTTATGTGTAATTAGGAACCTGCGTGTTAGCATTGTTTGATTGTTGCTAGACCTCGTTTGGACTAGTAGGGATCGCCTCTATCCGTAGATGGGATTTACCTCCACAACAATCCTTTCTAAAACTCCATTTCATTTAGATTTTTATGGAGTAGTCTTCTTCCTTGCTACACTGCACTTCTTACAAAATTCTTTGAATTCCTTCATGCATAATTCTCCACCCTTATCTATTCTCAACACCTTAATTTTCTTCTCTATATAATTTTTCAAAAAATCCTTAAACTGTTTGAATTTGTCAAAGACTCTATATTTCTTCTTTAGGAAACAAATCCATGCATTCCTTGAGAATTCATTTATAAAGACATAGAACATAGATTTTCCTAATGATCGAACTGACATACCTCCAAACAAATCACTATGCACCAAATATAATATTCCCTATGCCCTTATAGCACTAGGGGAGAATCTTACTTGATTATTCTTCTGATATAAACATTTTTCATAAAAATCAAAATCTAGAGAGCAATTATACATGCCTTCTATCATTCCATTACCAGTAGTACTCAAAGGCCCTTCTCTATGATATGTCGCAGTCATTGATGCCACAACATAGCCTTTTTCTCTAAAGATGGTAGGATTTTTTCATTCTTCAGCTCCACTCTCAAGAAAAACAGAAAGATTGCACCCATCACTAATAGTGCTTCCCAACAACTTATATAAAGTTCAAATCCATACTTCCCTCATCAATATGATTTCTCCTTGAATCATACTGCAAGTATCCTTTTCAAATATTATTTTTAAACCTACTTCACTCAACTTGCTTAGTGAAATCAAATTTCTGGCCAATCCTTGGATGTGAATAACAATGGAGAGTGTTCTAATCCTTCCACCCGTGAAATTCAACTTGACTTTTTCTTGTATGATTACGATTTTCAGCTTCCAGGAAAAATTACCACCATCAAATCTTTCATACTCGCAAAACCACTCCATATGAGGAGTCATATGAAAGGATGCAATTGAGTTGACCAATCATGCCTCGTGATCCACATATATATTTGAAGAATTTAAGTACACATCCCCTCCTTAAGCTAAGGATGATTTTCCTTCTACAGAAAGAGCATCTTCAAATACCTTCCCTTTCTCAGTAATTTTAGATCTACAATATCTCTTGTAATGCTCTCCACATATCCAACATATCTTAACAAATTTTCCTAGAGCTTTAGATCTCTCACCAGAGGAATTATTTATATTTATATTTTTGAACATCCTATTATAGATAAGGAATCTATGTTCTGAATTTCCATTTTTTTTCCATATCATATCCTCTTATAACAAGGACAAGACTATTTCATTAAAACTTAAATTAGTTGCATTATTACCTACAACAATAACCAAACTATCACACGAGTCTGGTAAAAAACATAACAAGTTGATGCAATTATCTTCATCTAAAATATTAATATCAATATTGAGTAGCTTACTTATGATGATATTGAAGTTGTTTTGGATGATCTATCACCGAGTCTCAATGATTACGATTTTCAATTCATCTTCTAGGAAAACCCATCACCATAATATCTTTCATACTCGAAAAACCACTCCCTATGAAGATAGGAGTCATATGAAAGGATGCAACTGAGTTGACCAATCATGCGCATGATCCACATGTATTTGAAGAAGCCAAGTACACATCCCATCTCTCATCTAATGATGATTTTCCTTCTATAGAAAGAGAATCTTCAAATCCCTTCTCTTTCTCAATAATTTTAGATCTATAATATTCTTGTAATGCCCTTTTTTACACATATCCAACATACCTTAAAAATTTATCCTAGAGATTTAGATCTCTCACAGGAGGAATTATTTTTATTTCTATTTTGGAACATCCACTTTCAGATAATGCATCTATGTTCTGAATTTCCATGTTTCTCCATCTCATCTCCTCTGATAACAAGGATGATACTATATCAGTGGAACTTAAATTAGTTGCATTTTTACCTATGGAAATAACCAAATTATCTCACGAATCTGGTAAACAACATAAAATTTTGATATACTTATCTTCATATAAACTATTAATATCAATATATAATAGCTTACTTATGAAAGTATGAAGTTGTTTTAGATGCTCTATCATGGAGTCTCCATCATTCATCCTCGGGTTATATAAATTTTTCCCTAGTAACAATTTGTTCACCAAGGACTTAGACTAATACAAAGCCCTTAACTTGTTCCACAAATCTTTTTTTATAGATTCCCTTGAAATATTCAAGAATATTGAATCTAAGAGACATAATCATATTGTGTTCTTTGTCTTTCAATACAAATTGTTGTAGTCTTTTGTTGACATCCCCATTAGTGTAGAATCCATAATGATCCACTAATCTCTTCCTAGCAACATATCTTCCATTTTGAGCTTCCACAACTCAAAACTCTTCCCAATGATTTATCGATCTCTATTTTTGAACAGAACACCATTTTCTTACACCACAAGAGTTGCTTCTGCAGATATCCCATTATAACAAGGTTTATTATAGGCCTATGTGAAACACCTTAGCCACAAAGGCATCCCCTTGAAGCCAAAAATACTCTGATACCAAATGTAGGTTTTAATCTTGTACAAATAATTGTTGCAAAAAAATTCTTAATAAAACATAAAAGATGTAATAGGAAACACGCACATTGACACCGAGATTTTATCCTAGAAACCCAAACCAGCTAGCAAGTTCTTTTCAATATGTTCCTTTATATAGCATTACAATAAAAGATATATATCCCATAACATCCATTAACTGCCAATCCATTTACCATGTATTAGAATACAATAATAGCTCCTTAACCAAAACTACAAAACCATGGACAAAACCACCATGCACCATAACACTGCTAAAGGAAAAAATTATTTGTCAAAAATGAATGCAAAATCATCCCAAAAAGGGGGGGAGAAGTTATATTGTTATAGTTAGAATTACCCAACCACAAAGTGTTGTTTCTCTATGATCCTTGTGCAAGGATCACCATACAAACATGTGCAATATGTGTGATAAGTGCACAACAAGATTCGAAGGCAATCTCTCTAGCATGCAAACTGTAATTTAACATGTAGGACGAGGATGAAAGGCTACACTTGTGAAATGAAGATCAAACAGTTAGTTGATGCAGTCAGCTTAGGGGATGCCTCATATCTTCATCTCCAAGCTCCTACACATATGAAACCAACATACAAGCATCTACAATTCTTCCTACAAGATCAAGCTAGCATGAAAACCATTGATAAACCAACATGTATACAATGAATAGCAATAGCATAATAGAAAGGGAATCAATATTGCATTAAATAAAAATGGAATATAATAGAAATTATACCTCAAGCATGACAAAAACCTTATCTTCACCTTGCAACCTTGCCTCCTCCTCCTCTTAAAAGTGATAACTTCTCACAAGATTAGAGCTCTCACGTTATACTATGGACACTAGGTCTAGCCCCTTCCCTCTTGAAAGGGTGAGATTATATAGGTTCATTCTATCCTATAGGATTATCTAGACACCTACGGGCTCGAGAAGTTGGGAAACTTCTACAATAATGGACCCCTAACTAACTCATACACAAGTGGGTCAACGTGATATCCTTGGGAATGACAAACTCTAGAACCATCTTTTCTCAATTATGAAATAATTATTATTTCATAATTATGAACTTTTAACAAAATAATTATGATAAATTATTCAATTATGTAATTTCACTCTTTTAACATGGAATGACTCCCACATAAGTAAAAGCAAAGGTGAAACGGGATGCATTTTAGCAGGCAATTGAGGTAAGTTGAACTTGGGTTTCTCTCACTATGATGGAGTGAAAAATAGGGTTATAACATACACCTAACACAACATACAACACCTGGGGATTATCATGCAAATAATATAACACATACCCAACATCTTTGATGAAAAACAATACTTTGAACCTTGTTCCACATCCTCGTTGTAAAAAACTTATTGGTTGCAAATAGACTTTTAAAACAATGTTCATTGTAAAAGGACAAATTGAAAATAATAAGGCATGGTTAATCACTAAAGGATTTTTTCATAAAGAACGTATCAATTATATTAAAACTTTTTCTCATGTTAAAATGAACATCATTAGAACCGTCATTTTTCTTTCTATGTCTTTTTAATGGGAAATTCACCAAAAGGATATCAAGAGTGTTTTTTTAAGTCGTTATTTTCATGAATAAACTTATATGCAACAACCACCTAGTTTTGTCTCCCATGAAACCTTATGTTTGGTATGTAATTTGGACAAGAACTTCTATGGTCTTAAAAAAGCATTGAGGGATTGGTATGAGAAAATTAATATTGATTTCTTGCAAAATGGTTTCAGGAGGTGTCAATATGATCCAAATCTATATTTTAAATTATTTGAAGATGGCATTGTCATTTTTTTTCTTTATGTAGATGAGCTAATCCATATAATGATCCAACATTCCTTAATCCAAGAATTAAAGAATGATCATAAGTAGCACTAAAATGAAAAACTTAAGCATAGTGCATTATATTCTTGGTCTTCAAGTCTAATACATGGCTAATGGTATATTCCTTTCTCATCCCAAGCATGTTTTGGATTTGCTGGCACAGTTTCATATGAGTGATTATAATCCTTCACCCAACACCATTTCATTCCAAAGAAATTATTTGTTGATTGTGACACTCTTCTTGTTGATGAAACACTCTATCATTAACTTGTTGGGATTTTGATATATCCAACATATACCAAACCTAATCTCTCATTTTTTGTTAGCTCGGCCTCTAGGTTTATACGAAATCCTCATGACACCCTTTGGAAAGTGGCTAAACGGATTATCAGATATCTCCAAGGAACTCTACATTATGGTGTATTTGATTCAAGCAAGGTTTATATTTTACTTCTTGGCTACATCAATTTCTATCGGGTAGGAGAGACCATTAATAGAAGGTTTATTGCAGGAAATATCTTTCAGCGTGGTTAAAGTCTAATTTCATGGTCCAATAAGAAGTCGAAAACCCTTTCTCTTTCTGCTTGTGAAGCAAAGTATAGAGTAGCGAAGGAAGCAACGGAAGAAGCAATGTTGTTTTGGCATGTTTTTAATATACTCGGACTAGTTCAAAATGCTCCTACTATGCTAAGATGTGATAATCAATGTGTTATCGAACTCGCTTACAATCCATTATATCACTCCAAGACCAAACATATCGATCGTGATACTCATTACATTTGAGTTTTGATAACTTATGGTGTTAATTGTATATAGTTTCATCCCATTGAATAGTAAGCTACTAATATCTTCACCAAATCAAATCCATGATAGAGGTGAAGTTTCTCCATATTCATCACTTATTTGGGATGTAGTTAGATTTCATCAAGGGGGAATGTTAGTACAATGCCATCCTCCTCCAACTGTGATTCTAACTCTCTAATCATCATTAAAAGAGAATGTCAAAATGTGTTAATGATTTCCTAAAGGCCTTATGTGCATGCTTAGGGTATTTTGTAATAGTTACTCTTCAATAACTATCTTATTATTTAAAGGGAGTATTCCACACGCATATGGGAATTGTTCTCCTTTAATTCTCCCATATATAATTGAGGTGAAGGGGGTATTTTAAAATGTGCAAATGTAATGTGGAGTAATGGATATGTGGGGGTGCTCAAACATTGTAAGATTATAGAGTTTTCCTAAGGAATAGAAAACCGACTTACGTGGATGTTTCTCCATTATGGGGTTTTACCATATATAAAATCTTTTCTCTTTTGTCTCTTTTATTTCTTGCGTATCTCATTCATTGATTTCTCTAATGTTTTGTATAAAATATTAGATTAATAAGATTCCTTGTTATATGGTTTTGCATATTAATTCGATTTGACAAAAGCCCTCATATACTATTTTTTGTGGAGCGAATTTTGATGGCTTATAAACCTTCTCATGAATGGTGTATATACAAACAACTCTCATATCCCTTCCCATTTGTAAACAATCATAACAATTTTCCTTTAACATCTGAGCCTTTACATGGGATGTGAGTCGACAACTAATTTATTTCCAAGCCACAATTTGAGTTTATAACTTTTCTTCAATGGCAGGTGACCTCAAGTAATCTTTCCTTTACCTTATGAGAAAATGCTCATTCACTTGTCATGCCAATTACACTGGGAATATTCCTCTAGGCTTACCTTCACATTTTTATTTTGATTTATTAGCAACTTAACTTTGTTTTCTTGTTAATTGTATTTTCTTTGCAAGTAAGACCACTCAATTATTGGTGGTATAGGAACATCATTTAAGAGTTTGATTAAGTCATACATTTGAGTAACATTCCAAGATGTATTTCTAGTAGTGAATAGTCAAGATATATAAGTATGAAATAATATAAGGAACATCATCACTAACCATGTCATCAGCGTAAAAGCAACTATTAAATAAGCACTAAAACACATCAACCTAACCATAGGGCATATTAGGACGACTCCCTATAGTTCCCATGTAGTCATAGTGTTTTCCATTCAATATGCCTTGTAGATTAAGCAAAACATTTCATGTAGCTTCGATGTGACAATGTAGAATTGTTAGTGTTGACTATTTTGAAAATTAACACTTACAAACATAACCAAAAATCTTTATAATATGAAGGTTGTAGCTTTGAGTGAACCTTATTAACACATTAGTCCTTTAATTTTTCCATCCAAACTCAACTTAACCAATTAAGAATCTCGTCTCATTATGCCCAATCTAACTCGAAGTCCCACTTATTAACAACATTGAAAAAAGCATACTAAATATTTAAACACTTTATTAATATTTTTTATTATCTAAAAAACAATATTTATATTATTGTAAATGTTATAAAAGTAACACCTCACATACTTTATTGATATTTTCTTTCTTTTATTCTAGAAAATCAATATTTTGATATAGTATATTCTTATTTAATATTTTTAGACATTGATAAATAATAATCATCTAATATAATTCAATGTAATGGTATGTTATGTAAAATATATTAACATTAAATTTTAATTATAAAATGTTAATAATATATTTTTATATTAATTGAGCACATAAAATTAAAAAGTTTTATTTTATTAAAATTAAAATTTTCAAATTCATATTAATAATTTTTAATTTAACTATGTTTTAAAAAAAACCATTTTATATGTAAACCAATGAATTAGCAATGTTTCTTGACCTTTGCCTCAGTGTATGACTTTAGGCTGTATCACAGTCATTACTCCATCAAATTAACTTTTATTGCATTTCACAGCCATTAAACAGAACAAGGCCAATAAAAATCATACATAACATTTTAACATTTTTATCTGAAATGATAGAGAAGTTGTATTGCATTTCAATGAAGTGCTTCATAAAACCCATATGGTATCATACAGCCATTAAACAGAACAAGGCCAATAAAAATCATACATAACATTTTAACATTTTTATCTGAAATGATAGAGAAGTTGTACAGCACATATGGATTTGGTCCAACAGTACTGTCTAACTTCATTTCCTATCGCTCCCGGATTTACTACGAGGATAGGAAATGCCAATCCAGAAACCCAGTTTAGCTTACAGTTTGTGACTCTTTCAATACAGATACAGGTGACCCAAACAGAATTCTGGTCACGCCCAAAACGTGACATGCATTAATTGCCACCTTGTATCTTTGAGAAGAACATGATCGGACTAATACAGAAGTCCTGTCTATGCTAACAAGATTGAAACTCAAAGCAAAGAAGTCCTGTGTATGCAACTAGTTGCATCGAGAGGAGGTAGGTGATCAAGAAACTAGCATCCAGAGAAGCTAGGTAATCAGGAAACTAGCCCAGGTTGTAGATCACC
Organism: Pinus tabuliformis; assembly: GCA_031772625.1. NCBI lineage: Eukaryota > Viridiplantae > Streptophyta > Pinopsida > Pinales > Pinaceae > Pinus > Pinus tabuliformis. The sequence goes on along the minus strand of CM062807.1, from coordinate 1,269,018,207 downwards.
TAGCTTATCTGGATGCAACGAATTGCATACACAGGACTTCTTTGCTTAATTTTCATTCTTCTATCACAAACACGACTTTCACAGTATTGCTGTAGAGCACCTAGCTTCTCTGGCTGCAATTAGTTGCATAAACAGGACCTCTTTGTTTTGAGTTTCAATCTCCTTAGCATAAATAGGACTTCTGTAGTATTTCCATCATGTTCTTCTCAAAGACATAAGATAGCAAAAATTGAGGAACCTTAGTACTTAGTAGCTTTGAGTTTCAATCTACTTAGCACTTGATGCATTCTGGAATATGATGACAAACCTTCTCTGTTTCCACCACTACACTGGCTTTCAACCCAATCAATGAGTTTGGTCAGTGACATCCATTTACGGGAAACAGAGGGTAGAATACGATTGGAATCCTCTGTCATGGCCCTGGATTCTTCAGAGGACTTTATATTTTTGAAGCATGTGTCTAAGGTCTTCTCTATGAAGTCGATGAACCAGGATTCTATTTCGTTTTTCATTTTCTTTGCAAGTCTTGCCATCTGGTAGAAACCATTCTTTCTCCTGGAATCTTGGGCATGGGGGGGCTGTTGATCTGCTGGATTTGAACCTTTCTTCTCAATGTCCTGATTGGAAAATCTGATCGGGCTTTGTAGGCTTGACGTGTAGTTTAGGTGGGGGTTCTTTTTAGGAATGGGATGGTTCTCGGCTCCTCGGGACAAGGAAATCCTTGGTGAGAATTTTTTAGAAGTTACATGCGCTTGACAAGAAGTTGAGCTTCTTGACAAAAGGCCTGCCTTTGAACTCCCAGACAAATCCTGAGATGACTTTCTAAGCAAAGTTTTTGACGAATTCAATGGTGGTTCTTGGGGATTTGAGTTGCATCCTATTTCATGGAGGAACCAGCGAACCGTATTTGACGAGTTTTCTTTGTCTTCAAAAGAGCTGGGCATTTTTTCTCTGTCTTCAAAAGCTTGCATTTTATTTGAAGTCGCAGTATTGATTAGTTCTTCCATGGCAGTCAGAGTCTGCGAGGTTTGACAATGTAAATCCAGGAACTGTTCTATAGCTGTATCAGGGGCTTTCGGATCTGCTTCAGAACACAATTCTGCAAACTTTCTGCACAATGGTTAAATATTATACTCAACTCAATCTGCTAGCAAATTAACTAGTCTCCAAAATGATTAATTTTACTTTGATACGTACTTCATTATTTTCACCAGAGTCTCCATTGCAGATGCTGCCTGTTGCGCAATCGATGCTACAACAACAGCTGCATCACGTCTCTGCAAAGCTTCCTGCAGTAATATTCCTAATGTCAGATGCAGTTTGAAGGAACTCCCTACAAACTTCTTTGGGAATCGCTGCAGGTATATGGCAAGAAAGGTATTCTACTTGGACAAAGGTAATATTCACTATTTACAAACTAAGGCCTTAGGTAATCAGATTCTAAACACTCCATTGCAGCAATTGGATATTCTATTGTGAGCACGCATGGTCATTTTAGGGTAGAGATAGATGTTAGAATCATTTCTTTCACGTCACAAAGTAATATAAGCAGCATAGGTTAAACTCTCAGTCTGTAGGAAGAGTATATGAAATTGAGAACTAACATTATAGTTCCGTTTGGGTTGTACTTTTTTAGCTGTTTTGTTTGCACTTCTCCTTTTCCATTAAACTAACTGGACATGCATTAGGCCTTCATTTAGCTATCTTAAGTTTCTTAGATCCTATTTTAATCATTTCTCCACGATAACATACTTTCTTTCTTTCATATTTGCAAATATACAACAGATATTTTAGATACAAAACTTGAGACAGAGTATAGCTTACCTTTCCTATGGTGCCAAGCTTTCCAGGAAGAGATTTAGGAACAGCGTTTCCAGAAGCAACATGACTAGCGTTGACAGCAACATCTGGCGATGAAATGGATGGCTTTTTTAAGGTACAAGCGATGGGTCTGACCTTCATATTGGCAACAGGAAACACAGACGCTCTCCTATGGCTTAATCTTGGGGGTATATGACTCTTTTCCTGCAAAAGGTACAAAACACACATTTAAATCACATTTCTTCGAAATCTGAAATTCTCCAAATTTCCCGCTTAAATATTTTTAAGGAATGCTAGACACGCATGCTTCACAAACGCAGATTATAAAACCCTCGAAGATAGTTGAATACAGCACTATCGTTCAGCATATACATACTATGACATCTAATCACCATACCCAGAAGCTTTTGAGGATAGACAAGGATAAATAACAATTTGCATGCATGTATTTGACAGAAGTCCTGTGAATATAGCATGCCTGTATTTTGACAGAATTCTTGTAAATATTACTTAAATATGGATAGGGTTTTGACAGAATTCTAGTAAATATAACTTAAATATGGATAGGGTTTTGACAGAATTCTTGTAAATACAACTTAAATATGGATCCCTATCTGAAACAGGGCTACTTCTTACATGTATGTCCGGCAAAGGGATATTCGAGCTGCTTTCCAAGACGATGGATTTCCCTTCGGCCAAATTTGGTTCTGACATCAAATTGGCCAAATCTTCAGGAGTGCCCACAAGTGGATGGCAACCGGGAGTAGGTTGAGGCCCTTGGATACAAGGAAAAGGAGCTCCAGGCACAATTTTGTTGACATAAATAAATTGTCCTACCTGTAATTTACCGCTCAGGACAAGCTCCTGCTGCTCACCAGTGAGGGAAACATAAGTTGAATGCCGCCCATCTGAGAGCTTAATTCTAAATCCTTTCTTTGGCCAGAGTTCTGTGAAGTCGAGATCTACTGGAAATATGTCTATGATTTGTAGCAACACCGAACCATGTTCCCCTGTAACGAGCAGCTTCAACAGACTGCCAGGAGCCAATGTCGCCATGAAATGAAATAAAGAATGCCAGGAAATGGATTGAGCTAATAAAATTGTATGTTATTTTAATTAAAATTCCTGTCGGCTTTGAGGGAACTTTAAAGGAAACCCAAACACTGCATCTCCTCCCCATTCTTCCTCGATTGGCGGAAAGTTGACCCATAATTTGCTGAAGCAGAACTGGTGCCGGTGATTTTGAAATTCGCACTTTGTATTCTGGTTTCAGGAAGTCTTAAAATTCAGAGAATTTCTGCGGATCCCCAAATTAAATTTCACAAAATTTCTGCGGGTCTCAGCGTAAAAAATAGAAAGATTCTGGCCAAACAGCAGCGGAAAACATTCTACCGGTCTAAAAGCTAATTTACATTCCCCAGCATGCGGAAAAACTGTTAAAAATGGACTGGTTCCTGAATCAAACCAATTACAAAAACCTAGGGGAGAATATAATTCTCTAGTTAATTTCCGTTACATTTTCTTCCAAGACCGTTCAGTTCAAGCCGGAACATGCATATCAGAAAAATAAAGCCTTTCAAAAAAATCTCCTCAATAATTTGAGATACCCAGATGGTAAAACAAGGAAAGTATATTTTACCAGCGGATATATCTCGATGAGGATAAACATCCCGGCACAGACGCACGGTGGTGCATTGTATGGGAGAGATAAGAACGGAGAAATTAACTTTTTACTGCTTTTTTTTTTTTTCTGTTTTCTTCGTTACAAGGTTAGATTGCAATCAAGGCACGACTTGATTTTATGCATGTTATTAAAAGTAAAGTTAATGAAGCATATAAATTTGGGATAATATTTGAATTTTTTTTTAACCTTAAAGATAAATGCTGTATAAAACACATACTCCCATTAAAAAATAGCGTGCACTATGATCGCAACAGGGGATGACTTTTTCCAAAATATTATTTACAGTGAGACCTCGTTTTGGTTATAAAGTAAAGCTAGAATGGATGAGAATGGGGAATAAACTTTGCAAGACTTTTTTTCCTATTTCCTTTGTTAGAAGGTTAGATTTGAATCCCAGCCATATGATTTTATATGTGGTATTAAAGGTTGGGGTAATGAAAGATATAAATTCCAGGGTATAATCTCTGAATTATGATCACGATGGAATGATTTTTTTGGTAAGTATTATATTGGGTGAAATTATTATTTTAGTTGTAAAATAAAATTTAAAATTGTTTGTGATTGATATGAGGAGGGATGAATTTTTTTTTTTTTTAAGAAATAGTAAGTTATTTAAGTAGATTGGTTTTTTTTAATAATGATGATTAGCCATTAGTGATGATTGTTCTCATTCTTAATTTACTAAATTGTGATAAATATTGTCACTTAAAAAAAATTATTATTTAAAAAGAATATATATAAAGAGAAGAAGAAATTGGATTTGTTTTTATTATTATAATTCTAAAAAAAGTGTTCGTTGAGTTATAAATTTGGAATACAAGAAATAGAAAATAGAAAGAAATATCCACACTATCCATAATAGACACACAAATTTTCTATGGGAAATTGTTATGGGTAAAACCTAAGTAGAAGGCGAGGTTATTTTGTGCTATTTTCTTTAGGATGGAAAATGTGCAAGTACAAACAAATAGGTGTTATCTATGGGGTTAAGTGAGACATGTGGCACCTATGGTTATTATGGTTCCATTCTATTTTTTTCTCTTACTTCTCGCTCCTAGTTGTTATGGTTTCATTCTATTTTTTTCTCTTACTTCTCACTCCTAGTTGCTTTGTTTGACCAAGGATTGAAATACATTTACATAGAATGGAACTCTTACTCTTCTTAGTGGCTCAATACATAATATAGCTCGAATAACTCCGACATAAGTAAAAGCAAAGGTGAAAGGGGATGCATTTTACCTAGCAACTAAGGTATGTTGAACTTGGGTTTCTCTCACTATGATGCAGTGACAAATATAGTTAAACATACACTTCACTCAACATAAAATACCTGGAATGATTGTGCAAAGAATATAATACATACTGAACATTTTTTATGAAAAGTAATACTTTTAATCTTGTTTCACTTCCTTCTAATAATAAATATCTTATTGCCTGCAAATAGATTTTTAAATAATGTTCACTACAAAAGGACAAATTGAAACGAATAAGACATGTCTAATCACTTAAAGGATTTTTTCATAAAAGAGATATCAATTATACTAAAAAAAATTTCCTGCCGTTAAAATGAACATCATTAGAACCATCATTTTCTTGCTACATCATTTTAATGGGAAATTGGCCAAAAGATATAAAGAGTGTTTTTTAAATGGCGATCTTCGTGAATAAACTTATATGCAACAACCACCTAGTTTTATTTGGTATGCAATTTGGACAAGTCTTTGTATGGTTTTAAATAGGCACTGAGGGACTGGTATGAGAAAATTGATATTGACTTCTTGCAAAGTATCTTTTAAGAGGTGTTAATATGATTCAAATATGTATGCTAAATTCTTTGAATATGACATTATTATTGTTTTTCTTTATGTGTATGAGCTATTGCATACAACGAGCCAAGATTTCTTAATCCAAAAATTGAAGAATGATCATTAAGTAGCATTAAAATGACAGACTTAGGCCTTTGCATTATTTTCTTAGTCTTCAAGTTTAACACATGGTTGACGGGATACTCCTTTCTCTTCCTAAGCATGTTTTGGATTTGCTAGCTAAGTTTCATGTGAATGATTACAATCCTTCACAAACAACATTTCATTCTGGAATAAAATTATTTGTTGATTGTAACATTCTTCTTGTTGATGAAGCACTCTATCATCAACTTGTTGGGATTTTAATATATCTAGAATATAACAAACCTAATCTGTTTTTTGTTGTTATCCTAGCCTCCAAGTTTATACAAAGGCCTTGTGATACCCATTAGAAAGTGGCTAAAAGGATTATCAAATATCTTCATGGAACTTTACATTATGGTGTATTCAATTCAAGCAAGGCTTTTGTTTTACTTCTTCACTACATCAATTTTGATTGGGTAGGAGAGACCATTAATAGAAGGTTTATTGCATTATATGTCTTTCATCTTTGTTCAAGTCCAATTTCATGTCCCAATAAGAAGTTGAGGACTCTTTTCCCTTCTTCTTGCAGCAAAATAAACAGTGTAGTTTTGGCATGTTCTTAATAAACATGGACTAGTTCAAAATTCTCCTACTATGCTAATATGTGTCAATGAGTGTGTTATCCAACTTGCTTACAATCCATTATATCACTCCAAAACTAAACACATTAATCTTAATACTCATTACATTAATGAGATTTGATAACCTACCGTGTTAATTATCTAGACTATTTTCCCATAATAGTAAGCTACTAATATCTTCACCAAATCCATGATAGAAGTGAAGCTTCTCCATCTTCATCACTTATTTGGGATGCAATTAGTTTTCATCAAGGGGGAGTGCTAATACATGACATCCTCCTCCAACTGTGATTCTAACGCGCGTTGGAGCCCATAAAATATTTTGTTAAATTCTGTTAATTATGGGACCACTCAGGAGGATCGAGGAGTGCAGAAGGTTACTGCAGTGTGTAGCAGAGCACTGGCGTAGGAAGTGAGGCGTGATACAGGGACACGCTGAGCAGGAAGGATCTAGTGGCGTCTAAGGAAAAGAGGAGCAGCGTTGTGGCAAAACAACAATTTTCCATAAATTTTTACAAAAGATATGGGGATCTTATATAAATTTTGGCTAAAACACTTTTAATGTTTTCTTTTGATTAATTCTGCCACATTTTGGTAAGATTTTAACTTTTACCTGTTCTACGTTTGGTGAGATTTTTATTTTTTCCGTTCTACATTTTGATGGCTTTAGTTGCTGGCCAACTTCCCAACAATTTTGATAACTTACAGTTTGCAAATAAAACTCATTCAAAATTTGATTAATTTTCACAGCCACATATATATATATATATATTGATAAATTAACTAATTTTAATATATAAATATTATTTTTTATTAATTATTATTTTATGAATTCAAGCACATTATGAATATGAAGAAATTTTTTTGATAAAAATCACATAAAAAATTTTAAGTGACACTTTCCGACTAAATAGTTTATCTCCAAAACAAAACTACATAATGAAAACTATCTTAAAATGTTTCCAGAAAATTCCCAAATTCCAAAAACCACTATAATTTTTTAATCCTAAACATATTAAAAAAAATTAAAAGAATAAACATATTAAAAAAAATTAAAAGAATAACCATAATTTTTAGGAAAAAAACTCACTTCTAAAAGATCCACCCCGACATAAACCTCACCTCTCACCAGCCTCCTCTCCCGCTTCAAATCCCCAGAACATCGGAAATCCCGTAAGCCTTATGACCCCCGCTCGCTTCTTCCTCCTTCCAGGACCCTTTAAACCCCGACATTCTTCTTGGCCCCCTCCTCCTCTAAACGCCTTGTAACTCCCTTCACACTCCTTTACCATACACGGAAGAGCCACAACTAATTGGAAAGTAATTTCTCCCCATTTTAAGTGTTTTAATTTTTATAAGTAAATTAATTTATTTGATTTAATTTCTAATTGGCTTGGCACAAGAAGTTGTTGAAGAGCATGAAGTTGAAGCATTTTTGGAGCATTATTATGGGGATAGCAAAGAAGAAAATGGAGGATTTCAAGTTTTGGTTATTAAAACAACTGCAAGAATTTTTCATTTCTTTTCTTTTTTTAAATAAATATCTATTTTGAGAAAAAAAATAGAGGATTTCACGTTCTGGATCCTAAAACAACTACGAAAATTTATCATTTCTTTTTTTATTGTTGTAAATAAATACTTATTTTGAGAAGGAGAAATAGATCTCTATAGACCTCTGGGAGTTTCTTCTTCTGTGCAACTATGGATTCTGAAACACTTTTGCTAGAGATTGTTAGTGGTAGTGTAACGGAAATAACTCATATTTGAGAAATTGGGAGAATCTTTGTGATTTTTCTTGTTGGGCATTTGCACTTTTGTAATGTACTACAAGTTAAATTGTAGAGAGATAAGACATTTTTGGCTATGAAAGAGAAAACCGTTTTGCACTTTTGTAAACTTCTTCAATGAATCAAGATTGCCCAAGGACTCCAAATTTTGTAATGAGATTTTTGTATGGTTTTCAATAAATTTTTATTTCCATGCACTTTTGTCTTGAATGTAGGTTAATTTCTTTTGCGAGATTTTATTATTATTATTGATTTTAATTTATGTTCTAAATTATGTATTATCTTCTAATATTTAGGGCTTTTGTCATATCAAATGTTTATGTTATTGAAGTTCTATAAGACCTATCTCTGAGGAGCATAACATAATTAGAATTAATATGAATTCATTGAAATAGAAATGTGTTGAGCATTAATTTTTTATTGTTCAATTACAAATTTGTTTTATTTTCATTTACATTGGTTTAAACGAACTTTTTATTTTAACTAATGCAAATTAGTTGATGAATTTTGCTTAAATGAATACAAGCATGTAAGTGAGCTTGCTTTAATAACTTTTTATTAAAGCAAATTCACCTGCATAGATGCATTCATCTCTTGTAGATTTCAAACTATTTTGAAATGTACACTAGAATATTTATTTTGGGTTTAATCATATAAACAATTATTCTTCCCCCTTGTTTTAATTTATTTTCTCTCGATCAAGTGTAAGTCTATCCTTCTCTTAATCAGAATAGGATAGACTTAGGATTTCTTTCTGTCACTTGCATTTCAGAATAGTTTGCATATGGATTAAATTTAACATTTCAGAAGTCCTCTTACATAGGGGCAAAATTTTGTGTGGCTTGGTTGAACTCTCAAGTCAACTTAAGGATTGCTTTCTTGCAAGCTAGCAGCAAGAGGGTAATTTCGATATCTTTCTCCTTGTTTGGTGAGTATTAGATATATCATAAACCAACGAGGAGATAGAGTGGGTAATTGGGCCCAATTAAACTAGTCATAACCACCAAATCAAACGGATAAGAGCTTAATTGTGGCTCTGACCAGGTGGTCTCCCTTACATGTTGATGAGGTCATTTTTGGTGCTAGAAGAAGGGCCAATCATTTATTATTCTTGTAAGATTTCCATTATAAAATTTCATTTTAAGCTTTGATATCTTTACAATGGCTCCTTTAAAATGACCTCTTTGGAATTGCTTTACTCGACTTCCACCTGCCTCCACTCCAATAAAGGTGGTTCAACTCTTGTCAAAGGTAAGATTTAACAATAAGAAATTTTTTTCTACTTATGATCATGTTTTTCAATTTGTTCTTAATTTTAATAATTTTGATATTGATGAAGGTGTTATGTGTAGGATGTTTACTCTTACTTTGACAGGAAAGGCTAAATATTGGTGTAAGTCATTACCATTTGCCTCCATTCGTAATTGAGACGAGTTCGTAAAAAATTTCCTACATGCTTTTCAGGATTACGACTGTTAGGATATTCCGCACATAGGAAATAGTTAAGTATAACTTGGTCTAGTGTAGAGTTAGGTAAAGCGTGTTTCTTTACTATGTACTTTTGTAACTTACAATCCGACGGTCATGATATGTAGTGATCTGACGGTTCATTCTCTCCTCGGTATTACCGACACTTGATTCGTGGCTTAACACCTGATTGGTCCATTATCTCTATTTAAAGAGCATGGAGGGTCATTTGTAGGGTAACCATTCATGAGAGAAGCTTATGTAAATTTTCATTCTTTTATTAATAAATTGCATGAAGTGGCCGCATTGGCTCAAGCTGTGGATTGTTTCCCTCGTTGAGGGTTTTAACCACGTCAACAATATTGGTGTATTGATCTGTGATCTGTTTGTGAGTGGTGTCCTTTGGTGTTTTGTCTGAGGAACTTAACTTGTAAATTATTACATGGTATCGGAGCTATTTGAGGGACGCATCCGTTGGTGATCCAAATCTGAACCCAGTAGAACTGCATCCGACTGTCGTTTCCTGGATCTACAGTTATTAGCTGCTTTCAGGCCGAGAAGACTACTCTATTGTGTCAAAAGCATCTGTTCCAGTGAGGAACCCATTTCGTTTGATGCGAAAATGATCCAGGTGGATATTGGTGGCCACCTGCCAAGTCCACCTGGACCCCCACCATTGTCTTTCTCAGCATTTTCAGTTTCCTTAATTGTAGCACAACTTACTATTTTTAGCAGTTTTTCGGGTCCTGAACTTCCGAAGCCGTTTTGAGGCCCTAAACGACGTTTTTTGGGGAATCCGGAGGCAACACAAGTCCAGTCCATGGAATGGACTGGTGTTGCTCGTTCCAACAATGATAGTGCTCGGATAGATCTTTCTAATGAGCTATTGTACGCGTCAAACGGAGATCATATGCCAAAGTTACGACCCCGGGAAGTTGATGTACCAACTTACCCCCAAATGGGGCCCACAGTTTGGCGTTTCATCTCCTAGGGTTAGGTTTTGGAATGTTAAGGGTTTTTCCATTGTTTCTCAACAATAAATAGGCCTTCGAGCCTCATTGTAACACAGTTCAGAGGCATGTAGCCATCACATCTCTTCTCAGAGATAAGCTACCATCGCCCTAGCTAGTTTATTGCCATTTCTGTTTGTAAGCATATTTCAGTATTTTCCATTAATGAAATGAAGTATTATTTCCGTTGCATCTTTGTGTATATGGTTATCTCTGTAATTTGTTGCGTTCCTGTTTAAATCCGGATCAGTGGTATCAGAGCGGTCTGCTTTTTCTCTGTTTTTCTTTGCATGTCCCCAACAAGGTCGGGATATAAGGAGTTAGGGCTTGAACTGGTTGAACCTTTGCAAGACCAGCCTCGCAAATCCCGACGGCCTCCCATGGCGGACGAGAAGAAAGACGAGGGGGCAGGAGATCCCATCAAAATCTTGCTCGAAGAAGCGCTCGAGCGACAACGGAACGCGATGATGGACAGCTTTGCGCAGATCCTTCAGCGGCTACCCAGAAGCGGCGCATCGGCTTCCAGCAGCTCCTCTGGAAACGCCACACCCTTTAAGGTACAAGTTAATTTTGAAATCCCCATATTCGAGGGTCAGATAGACGCCGATGCCGTAGATAAATGGTTAAATCTGCTAGAGGGTTATTTTTCTGTTCATGAATTTTCGAGTCGGGAAAAGATTGTTTTTGCTCTTCTCAAAGCAGCCCCCCACGTCAAGGACTGGTGGGAAACCTACTGCGAGCAGAAGGATGAAAGTACTGGCTCACTATTTTCAGCCGCACCCACCTGGGATTCGTTCCGGGATGCCATCAAGGAGCAGTACTACCCTGTCGGAAGCTATGAGGATGAATACATAAAGTGGACCACGCTGCGGCAGGGAAGGGACCAAGACGTGCCGGAGTTCACCAATCTTTTCCATACCCTTCGCACAAAGTTGGGTATCAAGGATTCGGAGCAACATTTGATACTCAAATACCGTGGCTGCCTGCACAAGTACATCCAGGAAGAAATACAGTTCCTAAACATCCCCTCGCTCGGCGCAGCATACCGGTATGCCGTCAAGGTCGAGCAGAAGTTTAAACAAAAGAAGCGAGACTTTGGATCTGCGAATCCAAAGCAGGGGAAAGGTGCCCCTAAACCACAGAACAAAGGACAAAGCCAAGGCGGGACAGCCCAAGACAACCAGCCGAAGCTGCAAGCAAAGAGCAACGCCGCGAAGCCGAGAAAGGACACTGGAAAATGGTGCGAGTTCCATAAGAGCTCCACTCACAACACAAGTGAGTGTCGGGCCAAGCAGTCACTGGTGGCTGAGCTAAAGGTTTCAGAATCAGATGCATGTTCCGACTCTGAGTCAGAACCCGATAAGGGGTATGAAAAAGGGAAGCAGATCATTGATGCGGATCCCAGCGCCACTGTTGCTACCGCAAAGATCCAGAAAAATGAACCCGAAGATCCAGAGGAGGAGGAGCGTCTCTTCCACTCCCAGATGTGGGTAAAGGGCTCCCCGATACAGTTCATTGTTGATAGCGGGAGTCAAAAGAACCTCATTTCGGCAGAGGTCGTGAAGCGGTTGGGCTTACCGACCACAGCACATCCACAACCATACACCATTGGGTGGCTTCACCAAGGGCGAGATCTTCGCGTGAGCCAGCAGTGTCGCCTTCCATACAACATCAAGCCCTTCACGGATGAGGTATTGTGTGACATTGCTCCCCTTGAAGTTTGTGATGTATTACTAGGACAACCATACTTGTGGAAGCGACATGCTGTGTATGAATCAAGGCCCCGTGCTGTTATTATTACATTGGGAAATAAGTTGTTCAGGATACCAGAGGTAGCACCACCTGCCGCCATCTCTTTGATTACTGCAAAACAATGCAGTAAGATCATTTCCAAAACCAGGAAATTTGTTTTCCTGATGATACGCCCTCAAGGGAAGAAGAAGACAGTGGCCGCGGCCTCCAAACGGGGTCCCTCTGCACGGCAGCTACAGATGGAAAAGATTGTGGAGGAGTACGAAGACATCTTCACCTCCCCGGCAGGGGTTCCTCTGCACTGTCAAGTCAAGCACTCCATCGATCTGACCCCAGGTGCGCCGCTACCCAATGGACCAATTTATCGGCGCTCCGTTCTGGAGAACAATGAAATCAAGAGGCAGATTCAGGAGCTCCTGCAGAAAGGTCACATCCGTCCGAGTTCTTCGCCCTGTGGGAGCCCGATAGTGTTGGTACAGAAGAAGGATGGGACGTGGAGACTCTGTATTGACTATCGGGCGCTGAACAAGATCACTGTCCGTAATAGGTACCCGATCCCGCGGATTGATGACCTCCTAGACCAACTAAAGGGGGCGAAATATTTCAGCAAGATCGATCTGAAGTCAGGATATCACCAGGTACCAATTGAACCCTCAGATGTGTGGAAGACTGCCTTCAAATCCAAGGAGGGCCTCTTCGAATGGTTGGTCATGCCTTTCGGATTGACGAATGCTCCTGCAACCTTTATGAGGCTAATGGATGACATCTTGCGGCCATTCACCAACTCCTTTGTAGTAGTATACTTGGATGACATTCTGATCTTCAGCCAGAGTTGGGAAGAGCACCTCCACCACATCCGACAGGTTCTCCAAACACTGCGGCAACACAAGCTATGTGCCAATTTGGAGAAATGCACTTTTGGCATGACCGAGGTTCAGTATCTGGGATACATCATTGATGAACAGGGGGTGCATGTCGATCCAGCCAAGGTCCAAGTCATTCGGGATTGGCCCTCTCCAACCACTCTAACAGAGCTCCGCAGCTTTCTAGGTCTTGCCAACTTCTACCGCAGGTTTGTGTTGGGATTTTCTCATATTTCTTGGCCCTTGAGTCAAGTCACCAAGGGCGGGGCGAAAGCAAAATTCTTTTGGTCTGAATCTCAACAGAAGGCATTCAGGGAGTTGAAGGATCGCCTCTGCACGGCACCAGTGCTCGCGTTACCAGATTTACAACAACCATTTGAGGTCGAGACAGATGCCTCTGACTATGCTATTGGGGCAGTCCTTACTCAACATGGACATCCAGTGGCATATCACAGTGAAACACTTTCAGACACAGTCCGGAAGTACCCCACTTATGATAAAGAGATGTATTCCATTGTACAGGCCTGCCGACAATGGAAGCATTACATTTTGGGGAAGGAAACGGTCATCCACACAGACCACCGACCTCTGCAGTTCATACAGACCCAAGGGAAATTGCAGAATGATCGCCATCAGAAGTGGTCTACATACCTGCAACAGTTTCACTTGAATATCAAGTATAAAAAGGGCAGCACCAATAATGTTGCAGATTGCCTCAGTCGACCACCGATCATGGCGCTAACCACCGTGCTCAACTCTTGCGGGCACGAGACTTCTGATTGGCCACTTCTCTACAAAAGCGACCCAGAATTCGGCCACACATACCAGACACTCTTGGAGGGTCGGCAGGTTGCAGATTTTCACCTCCAGGATGCCCTATTATGCCACCTCGGTCACCTCTGTGTTCCTTCAAGCGAGCGTGCCAAGATGATTTGGGAAGCACACTACAGTCGGGCTGCTGGGCATTTCGGGGTCGAGAAAACAGTGGCAGTACTGCAAAACTATTTCTATTGGCCGAATCTTCGACAGGATGTTGGGAAGTACATCCGATCATGTACTGCCTGTGCCATTGCCAAACCGACCATTAAGAAGCAAGGCCTCTATACCCCGTTGCCTACCCCTAGTCGACCTTGGGAATCCATCTCCATGGATTACATGTCAGGCCTTCCTTCCACTAAGCATGGAAATGACTGTGTTTTTGTGGTCGTCGACAGGTTCTCAAAGATGGCCATTATGATGGCCTGCAAGAAGAATATCACAGCAGAAGCCACTGCTAAACTCTTCTTTGAACGAGTGTGGGTGCACTTTGGGATCCCACAGTCTATCATCTCAGATCGGGACAGTCGGTTTCTCAGCACCTTTTGGTCCAGTCTCTGGTCAATGCTGGACACCAAACTCACGAAGTCCACAGCCTTCCATCCTCAAACTGATGGCCAGACAGAGGTTGTCAATAGGATGATTGTGCACATTCTGCGCATGTATAACTCAAAGCATCCACGCACATGGGACGAGAGCCTCCCCTACATTCAGCACAGCTACAACCGAGCTCTTCACAGCTCCACTGGCCATAGCCCTTTTCAGGTGGGTTTGGGATTCCAGCCACTATGCCCCATTGATGTGGCCATGCCACTTGCAGCTACTCACATGAATTCAGCTCATGTCCAGTCCGAAACAGATAAGGCCACCAGCTTCATTGAGCGCATCCAACATATTCGCCAGCAGGTCCATGACATTCTTGAGAAATCAAATGCCAAGTACAAGCAGCGACATGATCAACATCGGGTGCCACACAAGTTTCAGGTGGGCGACAAAGTCTGGTTGCATTTGCAAAAGGAACGCCTTACTGGAGCCTATCGGAAATTGAGACCACTCCGATATGGTCCTTACACCATTACTAAGGCTATGGGAGACAATGCATTTGAGCTCAGCATTCCCCCATTCCTTGGCCTGCACCCAGTATTTAATGTGGACCGCCTTCGGCCATACTTTCCACCATTGCTAGACACATCCGACATTGCAGAACAGCTCAAACCCACAGAATTAAATCCAGATTGCATGGAACAAGCTGCAACTGATCGGATCATGGACACACAGATCAAGAACACTCGCCAACAGAATATCCAACTGTATCGAGTTGTCAAAGCGAGCCAACTCCTTCAGCAGGGCAAGTGGCTCACCAGGGAACAAGTTCAGCAGAAGTTTCCTCATCTCATGGAGGAGCTCAACGCAATGGGGACCATTGCTTCCTAAGGGGGGAGGAATGATCCAGGTGGATATTGGTGGCCACCTGCCAAGTCCACCTGGACCCCCACCATTGTCTTTCTCAGCATTTTCAGTTTCCTTAATTGTAGCACAACTTACTATTTTTAGCAGTTTTTCGGGTCCTGAACTTCCGGAGCCGTTTTGAGGCCCTAAACGACGTTTTTTGGGGAATCCGAGAGCAACACCAGTGAATGGACTGGTGTTGCTTGTTCCAACAATGATAGTTCTCGGATAGATCTTTCTAATGAGCTATTATACGCGTCAAACGGAGATCATATGCCAAAGTTACGACCCCGGGAAGTTGATGTACCAACTTACCCCCAAACAGGGCCCACAGTTTGGCGTTTCATCTCCTAGGGTTAGGTTTTGGAATGTTAAGGGTTTTTCCATTGTTTCTCAACAATAAATAGGCCTTCGAGCCTCATTGTAACACAGTTCAGAGGCATGTAGCCATCACATCTCTTCTCAGAGATAAGCTACCATCGCCCTAGCTAGTTTATTGCCATTTTTGTTTGTAAGCATATTTCAGTATTTTCCATTAATGAAATGAAGTATTATTTCCGCTGCATCTTTGTGTATATGGTTATCTCTGTAATTTGTTGCGTTCCTGTTTAAATCCGGATCAGAAAAGGTTTATGGTAGCCCTAGCTACGTCATTTTTAAGATCTAGAGGTATAGAGTGTCTATTTACAGTTTTTAGTTATTTTCTCTTTGTTTATTTCGGTTTATTTAGCTCTTTGTCTTTTTTTATTACCGGATCTATACCTTTCATTTCTGTGTATGCTCTTTGCCCCGCGACTCTATGCAATCGAGGCAAATCAGAAACAGAAAGGAAGGATTTTTCTCATGCGTATGCTCTTTTCCGTCACACCTTAGTGTGATCTCGAAAAATCAGAAACATTGAGGAAAATATTTAGTTTATGGCTAAAGCTAACTTCAAACCGTAATGTTTGTTTTTTTTTGTATGTCTGTGTTGGGTTTTGTGTTTTTTGTTTTGTAGGAAAGAAAAATATTTCTCAAGTAAGCACGCACTCCAAAGCTTCAGTGACTAAAAAAAAACAAAAAACAAAAACCTCCTTCCTCTTTTCCAAAAATTACTAACCTTTTAATCTAGCTCACTTGGTCCAAAGCTACTTTATGAGAATAGAGGTATTGAGTTCAAGTCTTTCTTTTTGTTGAGCTAATTAGATTAAGTTTGGAAAAGGGGCATATTTTTTTTAAATATAACATTATCATTCATTTCCGCACATTCCCGCACTTTGTCGGCATCTTCAACAACTTTTCTTCAAAAAGTCATAACTTCTTCCTCCGAAAGCCGGTTTTTCTTAATCAACCTAATTTTTCAAGATCTTTCCATTGGAACACTTAGTTTCAGCATCTATAGCTTCATTTTCTGTTAAAATGGAAAGTCCATGCAAAGTTATTCTTGACAGCACCAACTACTTCCAATGGTGGTCCTACATTGTGGATTTACTTAGAAGTAAAGATCTTTACGGAATAGTCTCAGGCCAAGAAACAAAACTGAAAGATGAAGATAAGGCAGCCAAATGGGAAAATAGGCAAGATCAAGCATGTAGGTTGATAGGGATGTATATTTCTCTAGACCTTAGATTCCATATCGCAAAACTTGATACTCCTAATGAAGCAATGAAACAGATCACTAAAGTTTTTAGAATTAAAAATGAGCTTAGAGCCCATCAACTCGAAAATGAGTTGCTTACATTGGACCCAAATAATTTTTCTTCCATTGAAATTTTTTTGTCCAAGTTCAAGACCCTTGGACTTCTTTTGGAAGGTGTTAAGGTTAAGAAAGAAGATGGTAACCTTATCTATTTCATTCTTACTAAGTTGGGACCAACCTACTCTGTGTTTGTTTCCACCTTCCATTCTACAAGAGAAGCCTTCATTTTTCAAGGACAAGACTACAAGTCCCTTCCTTTGATGCCTTTTGTGATACTTTAATAAGAGAACAAGAAAAACTCTTACATCTTGGTCTTCTTAATCTTGGAAACTCTTCTAAGAAAGCCTTAGCCGCCAAGCAGCAACCAAATTCAAAGAATCCTAAGAAGTCATATACTAAAAAGAATGGTCCTAAACCAAACAAGGGTCCTAAGCCATTTCAGTCTCAAAATGAAAAATCATTTCAACAAAATGATAAAGGAAATAAAAACAAAGGGAAGAAGACTGATAGAAATTTCCACTTTTGTAATCGAGATGGCCACTTAGAATCCAAATGCGTTAAGAAGATGGAAGCCTTAGAAGCAGCAATGAAGAAGCATAACATCCATTTTGAGCACTCAACAACTTCAACTCCATCTTCAGGAATAGCACTTTCTGCATGTGGTTGTCAAGCATCTCGGTCTAGATATGCACTAAATGTATCTTCTTCTTCTCATTCTCATGAGTGGCTCATTGATTCTGGAGCCTCTTATCACATGGCCAAAAACAAAGCCATGTTTTCTTCTTTAAATGATTGTAACACCAAAAATATATATGTTGGTGATGATAGATCTCTTAGTGTTGTAGGGACCAGAACTGTTCATATAGACAATGGTCAATTCAATGATGTATTATGTGTTCCAACCTTATCCTGCAACCTTCTATCTGTATATTAGATAACTCATTCAGGTGAAGGTAAAATCGTTGAATTTTCACCTCACGATGTTGTAATTAAGGACCTAAGAGATCCTAGACAGATTTTAGCTACTAGCATTGCTAATGATTATACAAGGTTGTATAAGTTTAGCAACTTTGGGTCATTAAATCTTCCCTCAGTATTTGTTGCTCATAGTGATGAAGTGAGCAAACTTTGGCATGAATGATTTGGTCACTTAAACTATCGCTCCCTTCAGGATCTATGTAAAGAAAATATGGTGACAGGTCTTCCATTGGTATCTTGCAGAGATGGTGTTTGTTCCGGATGTGTACTCTGAAAACATCATCGAGATAGTTTTGAAAAACCAGCCTCTTGGCACGCCTCAACCCCTTTACAGCTTGTGCATAGTGATTTATGTGGTCCACTTGCAGTTGTTTCATTCTCTGACTACAAGTATGTATTAACTTTCATTGATGATTTCTCCAGACGCACTTGGGTATACTTCTTAAAACTCAAGAGTGAAGTATTTAACATATTCTTAGCCTTTAAGGCCTTTGTTGAAAAACAATCTGGACATCAAATTCTTAAGCTAAGATCTAATAATGGCGGAGAATATGTTAACAACAAATTCATCAACTTTTGCACTAAGAATGGAATTCAAATGCAACATACTATTCCATATACTCCACAACAAAATGGTGTAGTTGAAAGGAAGAATCTCACCTTAAAGGAAATGGCTAATTGTATGCTTCAATCTAAAGGACTTAGTCTTAAATTTTGGGCAGAGCAATTAATTGTGCAAATTGCATAATAAATCGCACCCCTACTAAGGTTTTAAATAACATCACTCAAGAAGAAGCATGGAGCTCAATTAAACCAGACGTAAGTCACTTTTGTGTTTTTGGAAGTGAAGCATGGGCCCATATTCCAGATGAGAAACATAAAGCTTTAGAACCTAAGAGTGAAAAATGTATTTTTGTTGGATATTCTGAAGATGTCAAAGGATACAGACTTATTCCACTTAAGTCCAAAAATGTTATCATTAGAAGAGATGTAAAGTTTGATGAAAATATATCGGTCTACGAGCCTAGTTCGGCGGATGTGCCACCTGTTGAAAAATGTGCAACAAGAAATGTTAAATTTAGAAGATGCTAAAAATAGGACTTCTAAAAATAGCATGTCTAAAAATAGTAGTTTGGCCAGTGAGGTCATTGGCCACATTGGGTGAGAGGTGAAACTGCTAAAAATAGAACAAGAATAGCATTTTTGGGTACCTTCCTATTTATAGCAGTCCCTAGTCTATCTATAGGAAGTAAAATTAATCTTGGTCTTAACAACAGCTGGAAATATTAATTAATTAATTCAGTTGAGTCAATTAGTTAAGGAAATTTGAATTTGAAGTCTTTGTGAGCATGCACATGAGTTGTCCCATTGATTGAGGAATTTATCCTTAATTTCCTCCACTGAATGAGGGAATAAGTATGAGTTCTATAATGAGAGAATAAGTTGACTTTGTTCTAACTAGTCAAGTCCAGTTAGATTATTTTAACAAGTTGTTAAAATAATAAAATATAGTTTGTTAATGCTTGCATGCATGTGACAACTATTATTTTAGATAACTGAGGATTCACTCATGGATAACTATTGCATGTCAGTTTTGTCAGAGACCCAGTTGGGATCAAATGAGGGATAGTGTACTATCAGTTGGATGAATATTTTTCCTATAAAGGAAGCTCATTCATGATGAGGATTTATCTCCTTCAGGTTTGTGCAGTTATTTCAGAGGTCAATGTTGTGTGTGAGGTGAGAATCACACAGGTTGCAGCTGGAGGACCCAGGAAAAACTGTGCATAGAAATAGGAGGCTTGGAGGGAAGAGGATAAGGTTTGTGAGAAGCCTTTGGCTATCTATGAGAAGCAGAGGGATTGTACTGAGAAGCTGGATAGCTTCCGAGCTAAGGCTTTGTGTAATCCGAACTATATTTCCACTTGTATGATAATAGAGAGATGGGGTTTTAGGCAGGTGCTTTCCCCGAGTAAATTATTCTGTGTTATGTGTGATTGATTCCTTCTTATCAGTTATATGTGTTCTTATTGATGATGCTCATGGTTGATTAAGCTTCCACTAAATTGTTTGTAGAAGTAGATCAAGTGTTTTGCTTTAGTACATTGCATTACCAGGTTGATCTACAGGTGGGAAAGTTCTACATGGTATCAGAGCTAGCTGATTTGTAGAAAAATTCTACAAAATTCTACATGGTATCGGACCACAGGTGATCAAGGAAGAACAATATACAAGAAGAGGAGATTTCGAAATTTTGAGTTTTGGGCCAAGAGTTTGCAAAGCAAATCTAAAAATTTCTGTATAAAATTTTCAGAAACAAATAGCAGATTTGGATTCCTTGCGGAAAAATAATCAAAATCAAAAAAACAAATCGGCTGAATCGGAGTTCGGATGAGGGAGATATCGTTGATTTAAAATCAGCCCTTTTCCTAGAAAATTTCGTGACAGCGGGAAAGTGGAAATAGATTGGTGTGCTAGCCAAGAACCTGTATGCACTTGAGGTACAAGATGCATGCAAAGCCTTGAGGAGCAAGGAAAATGTTAGAGACTTGGTGGTTGAGAGGGAGAGTATATTACCTCTCAACATGTAATGCCAGAAGGAGTCTCAAACAATTGTGGAGGAGCCACGATTGGTGCAGCAGCTTCAGGAGGTTGTGGAGCAGCCACAACAGGGGAAGTTGAGAGGAGATCAAGTAGAGACATCTACTCATGCAGAGACCTCCAGTAGGGGGAAACTTCGAGCCAGGTGGGCTGACGGATCACATGCAGCCATACCTCCAGGTAGGAGGTGGGGTGATATAGAGTGATCATCCCAAGGAGGAGGGGTAGGATCCTTCAAGTACCCAACCTCTTGGATGAGACCTTGCTACAGGAGCCCCGATGTGGAGTAGCAGGAACTAACTGACTGGGTAGAGACAGATGCGGATGGAGTGACAAAGAGAGCGACAGTGCAGGGAATCCTAGGACAGCGCATAGCTAGCGGGTTGCAGCAATGCGAGAGGCATAAGTGTTTTGCACAGTGCGAGGTGGCACAAAGAGGTGTGCAATGGTGCGAGATGCATGGAGATGTTGCAGTAGCGCAGATGTCAGAGAAGGAGCACTTGTCAGCAGCAAGTAGATCTTCAGCATCAGAGTGTGTTCCATGCCCAACAGAGTGGTCAGTTGGGAGTGTTTTTGTTCCAAGTGTTGTTGGAGCAAGTGGACCGGGTAGATGTGTTGCATGCAGAACATTCCAGAGTTACAGGATCGGGTTCGAGAGGAAGCCTTTCTTGTTGAGAGGGAGTGTTGAAAAATGTGCAACAAGAAATGTTAAATTTAGAATGTGATAAAAATAGGCCTTCTAAAAATAACATGTCTAAAAATAGTAGTTTGGCCAATGAGGCCATTGGCCACATTGGGTGAGAGGTGAAACTGCTAAAAATAGAATTTCTAGGTCCCTTCCTATTTATAGCAGTCCCTAGTCTATCTATAGGAAGTAAAATTAATCTTGGTCTTAACAGCAGCTGGAAATATTAATTAATTAATTCACTTGAGTTAATTAGTTAAGGAAATTCAAATTTGAAGTCTTTGTGAGCATGCACATGAGTTGTCCCACTGATTGAGGAATTTATCCTTAATTTTCTCCACTGAATGAGGGAATAAGTATGAGTTCTATAATGAGAGAATCAGTTGACTTAGTTCTAACTTGTCAAGTCCAGTTAGATTATTTTAACAAGTTGTTAAAATAATAAAATATAGTTTGTTAATGCTTGCATGCATGTGACAACTATTATTTTAGATAGCTGAGGATTCACTCATGGATAACTTTTACATGTTAGTTCTGTCAGAGACCCAGTTGAGATCAGATGAGGGATAGTGTATTATCAGTTGGATGAATATTTTTCCTATAAAGGAAGCTCATCCATGATGAAGATTTATCTCCTTCAGGTTTGTGCAATTATTTCAGAGGTCAGTGTTATGTGTGAGGTGAGAATCACACAGGTTGCAGTTGGAGGACCCGGGAAAAACTGTGCATAGAAATAGGAGGCTTGGAGGGCAGAGGAGAAGGTTTGTGAGAAGCCTTTGACTGTCTATGAGCAGCAGAGGATTGTACTGAGATTTGGATAGCTTCCGAGCTAAGGCTTTGTGTAATCCAGACTATATTTCCACTTGTATGATAATATAGAGATGGGGTTTTAGGCAGGTGCTTTCCCTGGGTAAATTTTTTTTTGTTACGTGTGATTGATTCCTTCTTATCAATTATATGTGTTCTTATTCATGATGTTCATGGTTGATTAAGATTCCGCTAAATTGTTTGTAGAAGTAAATCAAGTGTTTTGCTTTAGTACATTGCATTACTAGGTTGATCTACAGGTGGGAAATTTCTACATGGTATTAGAGCTAGCTGATTTGCAGATAAAGCTCTACATGGTATCAGAGCTAGCTGATTTGTAGAAAAATTCTACAAAATTCTACACCACCTCTCTCTATCCCTTCTACTTCTGAAAATATTTATTCTTCAGATAATGACAACAAGGATGACAATCCTCCCCCACCTTCTCAGGATCCTCCTTCAGCTCCTCAGCTTCCAAAATGGGTCTGTGCTACTCGGGATGTAGCAGGTTCTCATGCCGATGATCCTACAAATCAGTGACGTACACGTTCTCAATTCGATAGAGCCTCTTCTTTACTAGCTCAAGCTTCAGCTAATTATGATCTTGACTCCTTTGCAGAAGTTTTAGGCCATCCAGATTGGGACGCAGCTATGAATGAAGAATATCGTTCATTATTGGAAAATGATACATTGGATATTGTTCCCCTTCCAAAGGGATGAAAACTTGTTAGATGCAAATGGGTTTACAGAACCAAGTATGGACCAGATGGAAAAGTTGATAAACATAAAGCTCGTCTTGTTGCTAAGGGTTTTTCACAAGTTGAATGCATTGACTATATTGAAACATTCTCCCTTGTTGCCAAAATGAACTCTATCCGCCTTGTTCTTTCCCTTGCTGGCTCTTTCAAATGGGAAGTCCATCAGATGGATGTTAAATTTGCCTTCTTGCATGGGGACTTGCATGAAGAAATCTATATGGAACAACCTACTGGCTTTATTCAAATAGACTCCAGCCTTGTATGTCGGCTTAAGAAATCCCTTTATGGTCTCAAGCAAGCCCCTTGGACTTGGTATGCCAAAATGAATAGCTTTCTTTTAGAAACTAGATTTTCTAGCTGTCATTCTGACAATATCGTCTACACCAAGAAAGTGGGCAAGTCTCTTATCATTCTTGTTCTTTATGTTGATGATCTTATCCTTACTAGTAGTGATCCCAACCTTATAAACCATGTGAAGTCCAACCTTAAAAAGAAGTTTGAAATGACAAACTTAGGACACTTGCATTATTTTCTTGGTCTTCAAGTTTTGCAATCCAAGGAAGGTATTTCCCTTTCCCAGTCCAAGTATGTATGTGATCTTCTACGCCATTTTCACATGGAAGACTATAAGCCAGCCCCTTCTCCCTTTTAGTCTGGAGCCAAACTTTCAGTCATTTGTACTTCCCATGAAGTTGATGCTACTTATACCGTCAACTTGTAGGAAAACTTTTGTATCTGACCCATACTCGTCCTGACCTTTCCTTTGTTGTTGACCTTATTTCTCAGTTTATGCAAAACCCACATGAAAGTCATTGAAAAGCAGCTAAAAGAATACTTCGTTATGTTCAAGGTACAGTTCAGTTTGGGATTCATTACAGCGCATAAGCATCTCCTCTATGGGTTGGTTTCACTGATTCTAATTGGGCTGGTGACCCTGATGATCAGAAGTCTACTACAGGTTATGTGTTTACTCTTGGTTAAGGACCTATTACATGGGCTTGCAAGAAACAAAGTTCCATTTCTCTTTCTTCAGCAGAAGCAGAGTATCGTGGTGCCTTAGAAGCTAGTAAGGAAGCCTTATGGCTTCATCAGATCCTGTTAGAGTTTGGCTTTCAGCAGCAGCATCCAACTACACTTTGGTGTGATAATCAAAGTGCCATTCAACTATGCAAAGATCCAGTCCAACGTCAGCGCAACAAACACATTGAACTACACATGCACTTCATCAAAAATCTCATTCACGACCATGTTCTTGAAGTGCAATATTGTTCAACAGATGATCAAGTTGCAAACATCTATACAAAGGCTCTCACAGAGGCAAAGTTTACTAAACTTCGATTTATTGTTGGAGTTCAGGAAGTTGTCATATTTGTACATCCTACAATCCTATCCCAAGTTGTTCTTAAGGGGGGATGTTAGGATATTCTGACACATAGGAAATAGTTAAGTATAACTTGGTCTCTAAGTGTAGAGTTAGGTAAAGTGTGTTTCTTTACTATGTACTTTTGTAACTTACAATTCAATGGTCACGATATGTAGTGATCCAACGGTTCATTCTCTCCTCGGTATTACTGACACTTGATCCATGGCTTAACACCCGATTGGTCCATGATCTCTATTTAAAGAGCATGGAGGGTCATTTGTAGGGTAACTGTTCATGAGAGAAGCTTGTGTAAATTTTCATTCTTTTATTAATAAATTGCCTGAAGTGGCCGCGTTGCTCAGGCTGTGGACTGTTTCGCTCATTGACGGTTTTAACCACGTCAACAATATTGGTGTATTGATCTGTGATTTGTTTGTGAGCGGTGTCCTTTGGTGTTTTGTCTGAGGAACTTACCCTATAAATTCCTACAACGACTACAAAAAGGTATGCAATCAACTCGAAGCTCTTCATCGATTCAAAGGTGAGTCTTTAGATGATTTTCTGATTAGATTCAAATTAGTTTGTTTTCAATTTCAATTTGAAGATTTGCTTCCAAAGTTTCAGTTAATAGCATGGTTTAGAAATCTAGTTCTCTTCCTTGTATTCCAAATCCATATCAAACAATTTCAAGCTTTGATGAGTCTTCTTTGGCTTCTATTAACATGACTAAAAATTCACCTATTGAAGATGCACATATTGATCATGATAAAATCACATTAGCGATGTTTGATAAATTCCTTCAACTAGTGCACACTTCTTATAGTGTTAATGACGACCATGATTCTCTCTCACATATTAATGAATCACAATCACAAAGCTTGGAAGAATTCGACAATCAACTTCAAGAAGATATTGACACTAAACTTGAAGAATCAACTTCCATAAATATGAAAATCAGCATGTAATAAAATCATAAAATCAACGAGCTAATCTGCAAGCTCAAGTACAAGTTGTTAGAAAATTATATATTACGGAGCAATGGAACACATAAAATATTGCAGAAATATTAACACAGAAAACGCACAAAACAAGTGAGACACAGATATACGTGGTTCACCCAGTTTGGGCTACGTCCACCCCGAACAGCCAGTCCTTCCTTTCTATTATCCATCAAAATGAAGAGACACAACCTACAGCAAATCCGCTGTAATATCCTCTGTTTTCTCTCACAGTCTCACCTCTCTCTGTTTCTCACTCACATAATACAAATCTATTTCACAGCCTCAAATACAATACCCTCATACAAAGAGAGGGGTTGCCTTCTAGGGCAAAAAACCCTAAACTAAACATAAGTTCTACCGTCAGATCATCTGCCTAATGAACGGCCTAGATTGACTAGAAATTACTATACTTTTACAAGGCAGTTTTACATTTGTTTTTAGCTTCGGGGGCGCTGCCCCCGAGCTCCTGCTGGCCCCCAGACCCCCTAGCCAGGGGGCATCGGCCCCCCCGGACACCCACGGGAGGGACAAGTCCCCCCCGCACCCCCCGCGTGGAGGGGTGTACAAGACTTCCTGGGGTATACATCCGGCTGAAACAAAGACCTTTGAACAATCATGCTCCACACACAACAATCTCCCACTTGGAGAATGATTGTAGCAACTCCACTACTGCTTCATTTGCTCGACAATGACTCCTCTTTAGACCTGGCTATTTTTCATCTTCATCGTCATCCTTGAAGACCAATTGAAACTGAGCATGTTCTCAGTTTCTCCCTGGTTACAACTTTTGTTAGCATATCTGCAGGATTCTTGCTAGTGTGTATCTTTTCCAGCTTCAACTCTCCATCTTCCAACACTGATCGTATGAAATGGTACTTGAGATGTATGGGTTTAGTCCTGGAATGAAATGCTAAGTTCTTTGCAAGATGAATGGCACTTTAACTATCACTGTATAACGTGCCCATATCATGCTCCTTACCCAATTCACCCATAAACCTTTGCAACCAAATCATTTCTTTACTAGCCTCTGTAGCAGCAACATGCTCTGCTTCTGTTGTTGAAAGTGCAACAACACTTTGGATTTTTGAAACCCAACTGACAGCTGTTTCTCCAACACTAAATACATATCCTGTAGTGCTCCTCCTGTTATCTATGTCACCTGTAATATCTGCATCAACATATCCTTGTAGGGAGATGTTTGAACCACCAAAGCATAATGCTTTATTTGTGGTACCTTTCAAATATCTAAGAATCCATTTCACTGCCATCCAATGTTCCTTTCCTGGATTGTTCATGTACCTGCTTACAACTCCCACTGCATGTGCAATATCAGGCCTTGTGCAGACCATTGCATACATTAAGCTTCCAACTGCTGATGCATATGGAACTTTAGACATATAATCCATGTCTTCTTGGGTCTTTGGGCACATTTCCTTGCTAAGTTTGAAATGGCTAGCAAAAGGTGTACTAACTGGTTTTGCATTGTGCATGTTAAATCTTTTCAACACCTTTTGTATGTACTCATTCTGAGACAATGTTAATTTACGATTTTTCCTGTCTCTAGTTATTCTCATACCAAGGATTTGTTTTGCAGCTCCCAAATCCTTCATTGCAAATGAATTTGCCAATTTTCTTTTGAGCACATTTATTTCCTGCATGTTAGATCCTGCAACAAGCATGTCATCTACATACAATAACAATATAATATAGCTGCCATCATTTTGCTTTTTCAAATAAACACAATGATCAGAGTGACATCTAGTATAACCTTGTTCAGACATAAACTTGTCAAATTTTAGATACCACTGCCTTGGAGCCTGTTTTGAGCCATACAAGCTCTTCTTCAACCTGCACACTAGTTTCTCTTTCCCTTTCACCTCATATCCTTGTGGCTGCTGCATATATATCTCTTCCTCCAAATCCCCATGGAGAAAGGTTGTCTTTACATCTAACTACTCAAGATGCAAATCTTCAGCTGCTACAAGACTTAAAATGGTTCTGATTGAAGTCATTTTAACAACAGGAGAAAATATTTCATCAAAATCAATACCTTTCTTCTGTGAAAACCCCTTCACCACAAGTCTAGCTTTATACCTATGTTTTCCTCCATCTTCTTCCTTCAGCTTGTAAACCCATTTATTCTTCAATGTAGTTTTTCCTACAGGCAACCTGAATTAATCCCAAGTCTGGTTATTCATTAAGGAGTCAATCTCTTCTTCCATGGCTACCTCCCACTTCTTCCTGCTTTTAACCTGCATTGTTTCTTCATAACATTCGGGTTCACCGGAATCAGTCAACAATAAATAATATAATGAAGGAGAGTATCGTTCAGGGGGTCTACTTATCCTGGTAGATCTTCTAACACCACTTTCAGGTGTTTGGGGTGCCTGTTGTTGTTGTGGTGGTTGCTATTGTTGTGGTTGTTGATTATTATTATTTTCAGGCACCTTTCCTTTTCAGTGATTTCATCAAGAACTGCGTATTCCTTGTTTTCCTTTTCCTGTTTCTTTTCCTGCAACTGATTCTTATACAAGACCTTTTCATTGAATATTACATCTCTGCTCCTAATGATTTTGTGATTTTCATAATCATACAAGCGATAACCAAAATCATTAACACCATATCCAATAAAGGTACATTTCTTTGACTTTGCCTCAAGCTTTGTTATATTTTCTTTATCAATATGGACAAAGGCCTCTCAACCAAAAGGCTTTAAAAAAGAGTAGTTTACCTTTTTACCTGTCCATGCTTCCTCTGGAACACCACCATCCAAGGAACTTGAAGGCCCTTTGTTTATTAGATAAACAACAGTATCTACAGCATCTGCCCAAAACTATAAAGGCAATCCTGCATGCAATCTCATACACCTTGCACGCTCCATGATTGTTCTGTTCATCCTTTCTGACACACCATTTTCTTGTGGTGTTCTTGGAACTGTCTTCTCTCTACGAATTCCATGTTCTGAACAGTACCTATCAAACTCTTTGTTGTAATATTCACCTCCATTGTCTGATCTAAGACACTTCAATTTCTTTCCTATCTCAATCTCAACCAAATCTTTCCATTTCTTGAAAGTATCAAATACATCAGATTTATTCTTAATACAATAAATCCAAGTTTTTCTAGTTGCATCATCAATAAAAGTAACATAATAACGAGAGCCACCGAGAGATGATACCTAAGCAGGTCCCCATACATCTGTATGCACAAGCTCTAATTTTTCATTCTTCTTTTCTTTCCCAACTCTGAGAAATCTGACTCTCTTCTGTTTTCCATAAATGCAATTCTCACAGAAGTCCAAATCAACATTCTTCAAACCCAGCAACAAATTCCTTGAGTGAAGAATCTTCATCCCCTTTTCACTCATGTGTCTGAGCCTATGATGCCATAATGTTGCATCTGCTCCTTTGGAAGTTAAAGCATTAACAGAGTTAGAAATACCATTGCATAAATACATTGTACCAACCTTTTCGCCTTTTTCTATTACCAGGGCTCCTTTGGTGACCTTCCAAGCTTTATCTGTGAAAGTTGTCACACAACCTTCACCGCCTAACTGCCCTGTTGAAATCAGATTTTTCTTTAGATCTGGAACATGCCTTACCTCCTTTAATAGCCATTGGTTTCCATTCTGCTGTTTTACAAGAACCTTACCCATTCCAACGATTTTACAGGGTTTATCATCACTCAGACGAACTTGTCCAAAATCTCCTTGAACATAGTCATGAAAGTATTTCTTATCAAGTGTGGCATGGAATGAAGCCCCTGAATCTACCACCCAGGAATTAGTAATATTTTCGAAAGAAAGAATCAAAGCATCTTGTAACACCTCACCTGTCACATTTGCTTCATGATTGTTTTCTTGTTGTGCATCTCCTTCTTTTCCCTTCCGAGATCTACAGTCTTTCTTTAGGTGTCCTTTCTTTCCACATTTCCAGCACACTATCCCCGATCTGGACTTGGATCTACCTTTCCTTGATTTACTGCGATATCCTGAGCTCTTTCCTCTTTCCATTTTTCTTCCTCTAGACTCTGCACTCAAAGCATTTCTCGATGTCTCACCGGAGCTTTTCCATCGCATTTCCTCGCTAAGGATAGCACCGACAACATCATCAAACTTTAAAGTACTAGATCCAGAAACGGAGTTACTAATGGCCATTACCAAACCATTCCAACTTTCTGGTAATGAGCACAAGAATAACAGAGCTCTAACTTCATCATCAAAGTTTACCCCTACAGAACTCAACTGACTTGTAACTGTATTAAAATCACTTAAATGGTTTGCAACATATCCACCTTCCGACATATTCATATTAAATAACCGTTTCATAAGAAATACCTTGTTTGAGGCCGAGGGTTTTTCATATAGTTTCGACAACGTCTGCATCAAACCCTCTGTCGTGGTTTCCTTCGAAATGTTGAAGGCGACTGACGCAGCAAGGCACAACCGTATTGTTCCAAGTGCCTTTCTATTGAGAAGGTTCCATTCTTCGTCTTTCATACCCGTCGGCATCTTTGCTTTTTCGCCCAATGGTAGGTATAGATCTTTCTGATACAGATAATCTTCCATTTGCATCTTCCACAGCGAGAAGTTTTGGCCGTTAAATTTCTCGACCCTAAACTTACCATCTTCCGCCATTGCTCCCACTTCAACTAGGAACCCTTCTTTCCTGCGAGTTTATCAGCCAAATAGACCTTCGGCTCTGATACCAGTTGTTAGAAAATTATATATTACGGAGCAATGGAACACATAAAATATTGCAAAAATATTAACACATAAAACACACGAAACAAGAGAGACACAGATATACGTGGTTCACCCAGTTTGGGCTACGTCCACCCCGAACAGCCAGTCCTTCCTTTCTATTCTCCAGCAAAATGAAGAGACACAACCTACAGCAAATCCGCTGTAATATCCTCTGTTTTCTCTCACAGTCTCACCTCTCTCTGTTTCTCGCTCACAGAATACACATCTATTTCACAGCCTCAAATACAATACCCTCATACAAAAAGACGGGTTTCCTCTAGGGCAAAAAACCCTAAACTAAACATAAGTTCTATCGTCAGATCATTCGCCTAATGAACGGCCCAGATTGACTAGAAATTACTATACTTTTACAAGGCAATTTTACATTTCTTTTTAGCTTCGAGGGCGCTGCCCCCGAGCCCCCGGACCCCCCAGTCGGGGGCCATCGCCCCCCCTCCCCCCCCCCCCCCCCCCCCGGACCCCCGTGGGGGGGAAAGGTCCCCCCCGCATGGAGGGGTGTACAAGACTTCCTGGGGTATACATCCGGCTGAAACAAAGACCTTTGAACAATCATGCTCCACACACAACACAAGTTTTTGAGAATAGTTGATGCATCTGATAGGGTGAAGGATGAAACCCTTCTATTTGAGCTTTTGGATGACATTATTCAGGAAGTGGGTGGGCAGAATGTTGTTCCCGTCATCACCAATAATGCCTCAAACTATGTTCTTGTTGGAAAGATGCTTGAGTCCAAATATAGGACCATATTTTGGACTCCATGCATTGCACATTACATAGAGCTCATGCTTGAGGACATAGGCAAAGTGGTGTGGGTAAAAAAAATTGTAGAGCATTCCAACTACATTACAAAATACATTTACAACCACTCATGGGTATTGAGCCTAATGAGGAAAAACACTGGGGGCAAAGAACTTGTTAGGCTTGCCATTACGATATTTGAAACTCATTTCCTCAAGTTGCAATGTCTCAACGCTCAATAGAAAAACCTGCAGAAATTTTTTTCTTCTAATGATTGGACTGAATCTCGGTGGGCTCGTAGACAAGATGGAAAAGACACCAAAAAGAAAGTGTTTGACAATTACTTTTGGAAAAGGTCTGCACAGCTTGTGAAAATTACTGAGACCCTTGTTAAGGTGCTAAGGATGGTGGATGGGGGGAAATTGGCCATGGGCTACATTTATGAGGCTATGGATCAGGCAAAGGAGCAAATACCGGAAACTTACAAGGACATGTTAGCTAAATATGATCGTATATGGGAGATCATTAATAACATATGGAAAAATCAACTACATCATCCAATACATGCAGCTGGGTATTTTTTGAACCCAAAGTATCATTATAAAGCTCGACTAGGAGATCTGCAAGATGGGGAGGTCAAAGCTGGGTTGATTACTTGGAGTACATGGTCCATGCAGACCAGTTAGAAATACATAGATATTTGTAAAACCAATCTTGATATTTTTCAAGATATTTCAATTTAGAATTTGTATAAATATTTCTTCATTTGAAGTATTTGAGGGTGGATTCTTAGACATTTCTATAGACTTCTTGATCAAAAGACTGTAAAGCTATTGTATCACTTACTGGACCAGCAAGCTGAATTGATGAATAAAGACAAGATATTTCACAGGATTCATGTGTAAAGCAAAGTGCAGACAAGTATCTTCTCACGTTGTTGTTTTCTTTCTTAAAAGTCTCTCCACAATGTATATCTGAATCTGAATGCTATAACATGGAATGATATCTCAGAATTTGCTTAATTGCACTCTATTTTAACTGTTATGCATTTGAATGTTTTCTACTGATATCTAAGTTAAGGAATTCTTAATTGCTCCTTAGTTTAGGTTGTCTCTTTATAATCTATAGCAAAGGATTCTTAAGTGCCCTTTGTTTCTGACTACCCTCTGTTCCTCATTTAAGTCCTGGTCTGAGAATTCTTGATTTCTCTCTCACCCTGATTCAAACCATTTCATCCCTCTGTCCCAAAGACCTCTACTCTGTTGTCTTGCCCTTTGAACATTCCCTTTAGTGAGTTACTTATAGTTCTGCTGCCCTTCTATTGACTCCATAGCCCAATGGTCTAAAGACATCATTATATCCATCTATTTTAAGGATCCCACCATCCAATATTCAATACAAATAAAAAACCCCCTGAACATTCAGAACTAGCCTAAATTCCCAGCAAACAAAGCTAAATCATATAGAGAGAGCCTTCTCGGAGCCATAGGTTAGCTAGAGCCTATGCTTAAAAGTTGGTTTGTGGTTACCTCAGTGATTTCTTTCTTTAACCTTGAGAAAATACTGAGTGATAACATAGTGGCAACTCCACTGGGGAAGACTAACATTTTCTTCAGAAATATTTTACAGGTTCAGATCTGATCTATGATGGTGGACAATGATCAGACACACAAAGGTTAAAATCATCCACCTAGCGACTCCAAATCAATTTCACAATCAAGACTCCACTGGAGGAATGAACCTGAAAGAACAATATGAAAATATCAGGCTTTTAACTTGCATTCTTATCCAAGACATTATGTTCTTTCTCATCAAGAAAGTTTTTCAATGTATATTGTATTTTAGAAAAGATATTAGATTAATTTTTTATTATTTTGCTTTGAAAATTGTAAATAGATATCCTCCTCATCCATTTAAGCAGCTTTCTTCTAAATCTTATGATGATCATTTTCCGATTGAGGAGCATAAAACAATCAAGACTAATCATACAATCCTTGTACATATTCCTGTACCTTGTAAAGTTCCTCATAGATATAAGCCCCTCATGTTACCTCCTATACTCCATGATTTCTCTAATAATTATTACAAGTATCTCCCTAGGTCTGATGGAGAGAATGATATCACTGCCCAAAAACATATTCAAGGTTTTGAGAATTATCTAGACTTATTTGAGATTGATTAAGATGATGTTAGAATCATACTTTTTGCTTTCTCTTTGCAAAGTAGAGTAAAGAGTTGGTTCAAGGATCTACATATTGCAAGCATCTCAAATTTCCAACAGTTTGTCAAATTTTTCCTTGATAGATGGATAATCAAAGTCAATCTTTTTGTGATCATAGAAGAATATAATCAGTTAAAAAGATAGCCAAATGAAACAATACAACAATTTTCTAACAGATTTAATCAAATCTATTATTCAATGCCATCAAATATAAGACCTCCTCCTAATTCAGCTCTCTTGCATTATCCAAAAGAATTTGATCCAGAGATAGAATTTCAGTTAAGAGAAAGAAACCCCTCAACACTAGAACATATGCAGAACATTGCAGTAGATGTAGAAGTTAATTTGCAAATTAGAAGAGAAAAGTTGAAAGCAGAAGCAGAGGAAAACAACATTGCAGAAGTAAAACTCAACATTTTGATAAGAAAGATAGAGGAAAGGATATAAAAGATCAGCATGAAAGATAAATTTTTTGCTCAAAATCACCAGGACACATTTATTTCACAAAAAGAAGAGGTTGATATCCATGAACAAATTCTTGTTAATTCCAACTGCCATAGATCAGAAGATAGATTTATAGAGCAATATGTGGAGAAGCAATCTGTTGATCTAATGTGTATGTTTGATGACATTACTTCTTTTAATGATTTGCCTAAATATGATCAGTATGATGATAATTATGTTCTTCAAATCCAAACTAACTTTACAGAGTAATCAGAAACTAGTTTGGGAAATAATCAGTCTCAGCAGCTTGAAAACAATGATCATCTTTTCCATATCAGCTATGAAAATGACGAAGAAAGTGCAGAAAATTTGGAAATAAGTGAAGCTTCTTTACCACTATGTTTTGAATCATTTCAATTTTTAAAGGAACTGTGTTATGAAAACTCTAAAGTAAAGGATGAGCAGCTTGTAGAAATTTATGAAGTCCCATTCGAACCTATGAGTAATAAGTTGCAGCAATCCTTCCAAGTTTTTCATGATCCCATAACTGATAGGTTGGATGATGAATGCAATCATATTTTTTCTTCATTAACTAACAATTAGATTCAGGATCAAGATGATAAAGGTTTCATCAGTCAAACATTTCAAACAGAAGAAATATCATCACAAAGCTTATCTGAAAATCTGCATGGTGATAAAGATGAAAATGACATTTCACTTTCATGGCATGGAGGCCATCTAGAACAATTGTACAGTTGCCTAGATCAGTTAAA
The DNA here is from genome assembly GCA_031772625.1 of Pinus tabuliformis. Lineage (NCBI taxonomy): Eukaryota > Viridiplantae > Streptophyta > Pinopsida > Pinales > Pinaceae > Pinus > Pinus tabuliformis. Next base: position 1,268,984,216 of record CM062807.1, on the reverse strand, counting down.
CATTAGTGTATATATTTTGAAAGATCCTTTTGTACAGTTTCTAGAGTCAACAAAGGAAATTTAATATTTCCTTATCTTCTCATTTGTTGACAAGGTTATATTGGGCTGTAGAACTTCAGTTTCAATCGCAAACAAGCACAAGCAACAAAATCCACCAATGCATATAATGCTTGAATGGTTGCATTGGCTATTTCATTTTACCTCACCAGCAGTTGGACAGCTGATTAGAGCATAAAATTTTTCAACAGCAAGTTTATTTCAGATCATATTTCAGTACAACATGTGTTAGATTTTAGTTTTGTTGAGATTGCAACAAGATGATGGAGCTTAGTGAAAAGAGTTGCCTTCACTAAGTGGGCCCGCAGGAAAATTATGGCGCAAGTTCTATTTTTGATCACAGTGTGGGTGACCACAGTGTGAGTGATCACAGTGTGAGTGATCACAATGTGGGTGACCAAAATGTGGGTGACCAAAGTGTGGGTGACCACAGTGTGGGTGATCAAAGTCTATTTTTAGACTGTCTGTCAAAAATAGAAAAGTCAAATATTATTGTCTCATAATAATATTTGGACTATAAACTTGATCTTATTATCTTGGAACACTTCAATTTGAGCTACAGATGTGGCCCATGCAGCTGTCAGAAGGAAGTACGCTTTTCTTATGAGTCAGTTGAGTTGTTGCATGCATGACTTCAGTTAGAACTCAATCAGTTGAGTTTGGTGGAGTTGATTGTGGAGTTGATGGAGTTGTGTTCAGTTTGACTTGGTTAAACTAGTTGTAGTTAGTCTAACTGCAAATAGACACTGATGAGTTGTTAAAATAATTATTAACTCATAATACAACTATAGAATACATCAGTTAACTCAGTTGCATGTCAGTGCATGTTCAGTTCAGCAGGGACAGGTGTTAGAGAATCAGATTGCTATCAGTTGTGACTATAGTTGTGCATCAGATCTTGCACAATCAAGGGATTGAGTATGCCAATGAGTTTGCTCATGCATTTGCCCAGTTTGTAGCTTCTGCTCACGTCTTACACATTGTGAGTGATTATTTGGAGGTGAAATACGAGTTTGGTAGACCATTCTCATTCATTCTTGAATAGGTATTGAGCAGTGGAGGCAAGCAAGAAGTGGAATAGATTTGGAGATCAGATCTTAGTTGTATTATGTGTAACAGGTGGAGCTAGCACTGGATTGCTTGTGATAAGCATTGTACTTTGTATTGTTACATGGTCTCAATCATTAATATATAGATAGTGTGGGGTTTTTAGCGAGATGCTTTCCCCGGGTTACATATTGTGTTAATGTGTGAATGCTCTTGATGTTTTATTGTTATTGATGCTGCTATATTGATGATCAACGTAGAGGAGCTTATGTATTGTGTATGTATTCCGCAATAGTACATGATCAGGATAATATCTGTTGAATATGTGTTAAATTATTCAAAATTTCTACATGGTATCAGAGCAGCTTGATTTGTAGAAGAGATTTTTATAGGATATCAAGCGAGGATTGATCATCAAATCTACTATTCAGGAAGTGTTTACATTCTATTTCTTCAGGCAGAGTCTGTAATCGGGCCAGGTAGCCTCTGGATTCATCCTCCCTTTGGAAGGTGAGATATCCGGTGAATGCCCATACAATCAATCTTTGTACGAGAAATATTGTGTTCTCACGAATTTTAGATCGGAGGCGGTTGAGTTTGGAGCTGGTGGAAAATCGAATTTGCAGCAGTGTTGTTGAAATGTCTTTCAACGGATTGCAAACATTATTCCAAAGCAAGAGCGACCTGGTGCTCAAGGATAAACTCAGTAACAATAAGATGAGAATGGATCTTCATCAAAGGTATCTGATGAAGAGAATTGCGCTTTGACTGCCAAAGCAAAGAAGGGGAAGAGCAAGAAAGCTTCTCAGTCTGGTGCGAAAGGCAAGAAGCAGGATATGTCCAAGGTGAAGTGTTTTCACTGTCACCAGCACGGACACTATGCCACTAATTGTCCGCAGAAGAAGAAGAACAACCAGGCTGCTGGATCTTCAGCAGGAGAGGCTCTAGCCTCACAGTTTGAGCTTGATTTTTCATTGATCGCATGCTTGGTTTCAAGTGTGATGGGATCAGTGTGGTTCTTGGACAGTGGTGCGTCTTTTCACAAGACGGGAGATAGAGATTTGTTCTCTGATCTGGGGGACAAAGATCTTGGAGTGCACATCGAGATGGGCGATGATGGTAGATACAGTGCGACTGGTATCGGTACCATTTCCTTTGAGAGAGAGTCTGGTAAACCCTTCATATTGAAGGAAGTCATGCATGTTCCAGGATTGACGAAGAATCTCATCTCAGTGGCGATGTTAGAAGACAAGGGGTATGACGTTGTTTTCAGCGAGGGAAAGGCTTTCCTACACAGCAAGACAACTAGTGAGACCCGGAAGATAGGGGTTTGAGTGAGGAACCTTTATCAGTTGCATGTAGATGGATGCGCAGCAATCGCGGGCAAGGCAGAAGGATTGGTGAGCCGGGATGATGGCGAGTTGTGGCACAGGAGATTGGGTCACCTTCACCATAGAGCCTTGAAGATACTGGAGCAGATCACTACAGGGCTTCCTAAAGGCACACTTGCACAGTCAGATCAGTGCAAGGGGTGTACTTTGGGTAAGTTTGTGAAAGTCACCTTTCACGAGAAGGATAGTCGCGCCACGACGATCCTTGAGAGAATTCTCACAGACGTGTGTGGACCTTTCTCAGTTGCTTCGACAGCAAAACACAGGTATTATGTGATTTTTGTTGATGATTTCTCTCGTAAGTGCTGGATCTTCTTCATGCAAAAGAAGAGCAAGACATATTCAAAGTTCTGTGAATTCAAAGCACTGGTTGAGAAGGATTCGGGGAAGAAGGTGAAGGCTCTTAGGAGCGATAATGGTGGTGAATACATCTCGGACGAGTTCAAGGATTTCTGCAAGGTAGAAGGGATTCGTAGAGAGCTCATAGCTCCCCATAACCCACAGCAGAACGGGGTAGCTGAGCGGAAGAACAGAACGATTGTGGGTGCTGCACGGGCAATGTTGCATGATCAAGGCCTACACCTTCACTTGTGGGCAGAAGCATGCAATACAGCAGTTTATGTGCAGAACCGTTGTCCTCATAGGATACTTTGTATGAGTACACCTGAGGAGACTTATTCTGGTAAGAAGCCTGATCTTTCTCATTTGAGGATTTTTGGTGCTAACATTTACATGCATGTGACGAAGGATGCCAGGAAGAAGTTAGAGCCGACCGCAGAGGTTGGGATATTTGTGGGGTACACTGATACGCCCCACAACTATCGTGTGTATTTTCCAGACAGTGGTAAAACTGTTGTGCGACAGGATATAAAATTTCAGGAGGAGAAAGCCATGAAGTGTTCGCTTGAGAGGGAGCTACACTTGCATGCAGATGAGGAGCTATTAGTTCCTAAGGATGAGCTTCAGGACGTGGATCAGCCACAGGACGAGGTTCATGGAGTGGAAGAGACCACTCATGCAGCGCCAACCATCAGAGGGCGAAAGCGCTTGACAAAAGCTGAGCGACTGGCTCAAGATGCAGAGAAAGTTGTAGGACCACCTACAACCCAAGGCAGGCAGAGACAATCACCTGATCGATACACTGGATACATGGCTCTAATGAGCAAGTGTGTTGTGACTGAGCCATCCTCTTTCGAGGAAGCTGTGGAGGATCCCGCATGGGTAGACGCCATGGTGGAAGAGTATGATTCTATTGTCAGAAACAGTGCATGGGAGATTGTTCCTAGACCATAAGGGAAATCAGTGGTGGGTTCGAGATGGATCTACAAGGTCAAGCAGGCAGCTGATGGGAGTGTGGAGAAGTACAAGGCAAGATTTGTTGCCCGAGGCTTTTCATAGATAGAGGGGATCTATTATGAGGAGACCTTTGCACCTGTCGCAAGGTATTCTTCCATACGGACGATTCTTACTCTCTCAGCACAGATGGGATGGAACATTCATCAGATGGATGTGAAGACTGCATTCCTCAATGGAGTTATTGAGGAGGAGGTGTACATTGAGCAACCCGAAGGCTTTGAGGTCTTCAGCAGCGAGTCGCATGTGTGCAAGCTCAAGAGAGCGTTGTATGGGTTGAAGCAAGCACCACGTGCTTGGTACACATGGATAGACAGCTATTTCATAGGACTTGGATTCTCCAAGAGCGAGGCGGATCCTAACCTATACCAGATTGTGGTGGAGGGTAAGTTGCTTATCATTTTATTGTATGTTGATGATTTGATTCTAACGGGTGATGAGCTGTTGATACTGTCATGCAAGAAGTATCTTGCTACAGAGTTTGAGATGAAGGACTTGGGCCTCCTTCACTATTTCCTAGGATTGGAAATATGGCAGCGCAGTGGTGGACTGTTTGTTTCTTAGGGCAAGTATGCTTGGGAGATACTGGAGAAGTTCAACATGCATGGCTGCAAGCCTGTTGATACTCCTCTTCCTGGAGGTTGGAGGAAGGAGGATGCCACTTCGGGAGAAGAAGTGGATGCCACTGTTTATCGACAGTTGGTGGGGTCGCTGATGTATTTGGCCAATATACGACTTGATATATGCTATGCAGTTAACCAGCTTTCACAAGCTATGGTTAAGCCTACCAAGCTCTTCTGGAAGGCGGGCAAGCATGTATTGCGCTACTTGAGATGCACATTGGGATATGGATCTTGGTACAGATAGTAGGATGCAGATTGGGCAGGGAGCTCAAGAGGCCGAGTATATGGCAGCAAGGTCATCAGGTACCATCATATCAGAGATTGTGTGCAGCGGAGGATCATGTTGCTTTCATACATTCCAACGGAGGATCAGGATGCTAATATTCTGACGAAGGCTCTCACGAAGGGGCAAATTCGAGTACCATCGAGGCAGGATAGGGGTTGCTGATAATCCATATCTTGTCAAGAGGGAGTGTTGAGATTGCAACAAGATGATGGAGCTTAGTGAAAAGAGTCGCCTTCACTAAGTGGGCCCGCAGGCAAATTATGGCGCAAGTTCTATTTTTGATCACGGTGTGGGTGACCACAGTGTGAGTGATCACAGTGTGAGTGATCACAATGTGGGTGACCAAAATGTGGGTGACCAAAGTGTGGGTGACCACAGTGTGGGTGATCAAAGTCGATTTTTAGACTGGCTGTCAAAAATAGAAAAGTCAAATATTATTGTCTCATAATAATATTTGGACTATAAACTTGATCTTATTCTCTTGGAGAACTTCAGTTTGAGCTACAGATGTGGCCCATGCAGCTGTCAGAAGGAAGTACTCTTTTCTTATGATTCAGTTGAGTTGTTGCATGCATGACTTCAGTTAGAACTCAATCAGTTGAGTTTGGTGGAGTTGATTGTGGAGTTGATGGAGTTGTGTTCAGTTTGACTTGGTTAAACTAGTTGTAGTTAGTCTAACTACAAATAGACTAATGATGAGTTGTTAAACTAATTATTAACTCATAATACAACTATATAATACATCAGTTAACTCAGTTGCATGTCAGTGCATGTTCAGTTCAGCAAGGACAGGTGTTAGAGAATCATATTGCTATCAGTTGTGACTATAGTTGTGCATCAGATCTTGCACAATCAAGGGATTGAGTATGCCAATGAGTTTGCTCATGTATTTGCCCAGTTTGTAGCTTCTTCTCATGTCTTACACATTGTGAGTGATTCTTTGGAGGTGAAATACGAGTTTGGTAGACCATTCTCATTCATTCTTGAGCAGGTATTGAGCAATGGAGGCAGGCAAGCAGTGGAATAGATTTGGAGATCAGATCTTAGCTGTATTGTGTGTAACAAGTGGAGCTGGTACTGGATTGCTTGTGATAAGCATTGTACTTTGTAATGTTACATGGTCTCAATCATTAATATACAGATAGTGTGGGGTTTTTAGCGAGATACTTTCCTCGGGTTACATACTGTGTCAATGTGTGAATGCTCTTGATGTTTTATTGTTATTGATGCTGCTATATTGACGATCAACGTAGAGGAGCTTATGTATTGTGTATGTATTCCGCAATAGTACATGATCAAGATAATCTCTGTTGAATATGTGTTAAATTATTCAAAATTTCTACAAGTTTGCAGAAAAGGGAGTACTTTCAGTTCAAAAGTTTCAGTCACAAAGATTATGTAACAAAACGTATACATGTTCAGGATTGGCCTAATGGATCAGGCTACTAGTCGACGGTGTTCTTGACATTTCACAAGGAGATGCCATCCCCATGTGAAGCCACTGTTAGGGTCCTATAATAATAGGATTCATAATTTTGAATTGACTATGGTTAGTATTGTAAGCTTTCTACAAATGTTTTCTATATTAGAATTAAAAAATGTAAAGAGGGTATGTCCTAAAAGAAATATCAAAAGACAAAAAGAATAAGAGAAGGTCAAAAAATGAAAATATATGAACCCCAAAAACAAAAAGAGACCATGAAAGTGTGCAAGTCTAAACGCCACTCCTATTTACTTTTATGCATAATAATGATTGTGTGCAACTTGTTATTCATGCCACAATCCATGGTAATCAAACTGTTTAATCTTGGTTATTTTATGATTTGAATTTTATGTTTATAGTTAGAGAATAAAATATGACCAAATAGATTAATCTTGGCATATCATTAGATAGGTAGAGAAAATAAAAGGAGCTCATCAGTTTAATTTGAGCCCTTGGAAGATATAAGGTTAGAATTAGATAGTTTAATTTTCAAAAGAAAAAAGAATGATAAGGGTCTGCTATCTTAAATGCACCCAAATAAAATGAAGAAAAAATGTTAGGGTAAGTAGAAGAAAGGTTACTGAATTATAAATTTGATTGGATCAAAACACATGCATCATGCTTGGGCACATATTTCAATATGTATGATCAATTATGGAAGCAAAAACAAAGGTTTGCAAGTTAATGTGATTAACTCCCCCTCATTCATTTTTCCCTTTACTTACTAATTTCTTGTCCACAAGTATGTTCTAAGTACTTTAAATCCTTCAAGTCAAAGAGGCTCAGAGTATTTCTCTAACTTTTGGTGGGACTGAACCCTTGGCTTAATGACTTATGGACATCAAGTGTTAGGATCCCCTTCATAAAAGTCATCCCCCTTCACTACCCTAATAAAACCCCTTTTCTTAAGGTTAGACTCCATTTGCCTATGAAAAGTAAACAACTCCATGTTAAATTCCATTTCATTCAAAATACGCACAAAAAGGCTTTATCATATGTAGAAGTGTTAAATGATTATGTGGGGCATCACAATGAACAAATTGCACCTAAAAATATTATTTTACACTATGCCTAGTGTATTTTACATTCCCGCACATTCATTTCATATTAACATGTTAACCTAGTGTATTACTTCCCCAATATACTTTTTTCACGTATTAAATAAATCCTCCATATATAATATCCCAACCCATAGTTTAATTATAAACTATAGTTTTACCCTCTATTTCATACCTCCTCGACGAACCCCTCTTAACTCACCAACCCTTGGTAAAGTTAATAAAATCCCTTCATTAAAACCTGTATGATCCCATAACCCCATGATTAACCTCGCAATAATCACAATCCGCCGTAATTAAAGCCCCTGGGTCCCCCCCCCAAAACCTCCGTCCATTTCCTCCACGCTAGTCTACCACCCAACTATCGTTCGATCATATGCACCCAAATCAAATGGCGCACATCCATATCGGTCACACCCGATGGCCGAACGTTACCCGCCCAAGAAAAGCAATTTTTCCCCGAACCCTAAATGCTACGTGTCAGGCGTGGAGGTAGATCGGGTGACCCCTCCTCAATACCACCTTCGCCACAAAAGCAATGCGATGGCTTGGAAAACCGCCTCCCCGCATAAGACAAGACCATCACTGTTCACTTAACTAATCCTGTGCCAAATTTAAAAAGTTGTCGTTAAAACCCTGAAAAGCCTCGTTTTCATTCCTTTTGCCCCGTTTTACAGTAAAACCTATCAAACCCTTCCAGTGCCACCTTGAACCTCTGCAACAATATTTGACCTCCAATTACTTTCAAAACATTGCCATGAATCCTTCCCCAAACATCCTAGTGCAATAAAGCCATCAATTGCATTTCCTGCCAACCTATGTTTTCTTAATTATTGTTGTATGTTGCAGGTAATTAGCAGAAGACCAGAGCTTGGATAAACACTTTTGATACTAGTCACAAAACTTGTTTACTCCGAGACTTGAAAGGAAATCTATTTAAAAACCTTCAATCAGAAGAAGAAAACAGTTATACATAGAATAGAGAAAGAAATCGTTCACACAGAGACATTGACTATTAAAATAGAGAATACAGTCAAAATACAAACAAATCAAACATACAGAAAGTTGATCAATATCCATTACCATATGTTGATACATATAAAAGACTAAATGATTTACTGTTGAAATACGCAGTAAAAAGTTAAAATGTACAGTAAAAGTCAAAACACAGTAAAGGATATTGACAGGTCATCAAAGTAAAAGTGTATCAGATGAAAGAGTATCATTAAAAGTGTATGAGATTGAAAAATCAAAGTGAAGATGGATGAAAAAACAGAGCAGAAATGGTACATTTTCCAGAAATTTCCTGTTTAAGTCATAATTTTGCATAAACTATTATGGCCAATCCAAGATGCAGTTTGAGAAACTGGAAGAGGTTTGTGTTTATAAAAGGAAAATATACAAAAACCTATCTCATTTCTTACACATGTATTACAGAAAGGGAGATAAATGCATATCTTCAAAGCCTATTTTTCGGACTGTGCAAAGTCCTGTTTTTGACATCTTTTTGCAGAGAATATTGTGAACATATGGAGCTGAATTTTGGGAAATTGAAAGATTTTTATCTCAATAACATATATATCTACAATAACCTCTTTCACATTTTACATGTCTATCTCGAATTGAGATATAAAAAGGTGTCACTGGACCCTAATTTTGCAGAATTCCTGGGGTAGAATGCACAAAGGAAGGAGGTAGTTAGTGACTTGGAAGCTTCAACATCAATTAAGAGTTGTCATCAAATTCGAATTTCTCTTCTTTGCCACCATCAATCCATAAATATAGTGACAAATAGATTCATTAGTTTTGAGTGTCCTTTGTTTAAGTTCTATTAATGTAAAACATTTTGAGATATTTGTAAAACCAATCTTGATATTTTTTTCAAGATATTTCAGTTTAGAATTTGTATAAATACTTATTCATTTGAAGTATTTGAGGGTGAATTCTTAGACATTTCTATAGACTTCTTGATCAAAATACTGTAAAGCTATTGTATCACTGACTGGGCCAACAAGCTGGATTGATGAATAAAGACAAGATATTTCACAAGATTCATGTGTAAAGCGAAGTGCAGACAAGTATTTTCTCATGTTGTTTTCTTTCTTAAAAGTTTTTCCACAATGTATATCTTAATCTGAATGCTATAACATGGAATGATATCTCATAATTTGCTTAATTGCACTCTGTTTTATCTATTATGCATTTGAATGCTTTCTATTGATATTTAAGTTAAGGAATTCTTAATTGCTCCTTAGTTTAGGTTGTCTCTTTATAATCTATAGAAAATGATTCTTAAGTGCCCTTTGTTTCTGATTACCCTCTGTTCCTCATTTAAGTCCCAGTTTGAGAATTCTTGATTGCTCTCTCACCTTGATTCAAACCATTTCACCCCTCTGGCCCAAAGACCTGCACTCTACTATGTTATCTTGCCCTTTAAACATTCCCTTTAGTGAGTTAATTCCAATTCTGCCGCCCTTCTATTGACTCCATAGCCCAATGGTCTAAAGACATCATTCTGTCCATCTGTTTTAAGGATCCCACCATCCAATCTTCAATACAAATCAAAAACCCCTTGAACATTCAGAACTAAACTAAAATCCTAGCAAACAAAGCTAAATATAGAGAGAGCCCTCTCTAAGCCATAGGTTGGCTAGAGCCTATGCTTAAAAGTTGGTTTGTGGTTACCTCGGTGATTTATTTCTTTAACCTTAAGAAAATACTGAGTGATAACAGTGTGAAGAAGTGTGATTAGAAATACCGCCACACTATGCATTGCATAAACAAAATGCCTTACCTCTCCACTCTGCGTTGCGTAAATAAAACGTGTGACCATTAATAAGTATAATATGAACTCCCATATGAATCCAACAACCATTACCTTCATCAACCATTACCTTAACATTAATATTAGGTAACAAATCAATATTTGGCTTCATGGGACAAAAGGGTGCATAGAGTCTAGATAGAATATTTTCATTTTTTATTGGGTCGAACGTCACATTCCACTTTTGTTAGGGTCCAACCCTAACCCCTTTTATTTATGTAATAATCCCAATGGGACAAGTCATAGTCATAGTTAGTTAGAGAGTAAATAAAGCCCGTATTAATAATTGTAAGTGGTTGGCTCGCATTAGAGAAAAGGGACCACAATTAGTTGTAAATGGGCCATAGTTAATAAATAAAGTGGTTAACCTGTGTTATGCAAGCAACCACTAGTAGTTATGGTTTTGGATGTAATTTAGCTATAAAAGTCTTAGTTAGCAAAGTAAAGATCATTGATTCTTGTTGTAATCAACCTCTGTTATGTAAGAGGTTTCCCCCTCGAAGAGGCAAGTGAACATTGACTCTATTTCTGAATAATAAAATACTTGTTGTTTTTCTCATTTTATTTTGTGTTCTAGCCTATATTTCTTCGCATTTCTGGTATTCTAGAATTTATCATAGGTCAAGTGCATAACAAGTGGTATCAGAGCACTTTACAGGCCTGGTTGTACCTCCAATTTTCACAACAACAAAAATTTAGGCTAGAGACGTGTTCCAACATCTTTAAACCACAGGATTTGTCGTTGAGCACATAAACCTGCGGATTTGGGGAGTCATGCACGCAGGAACTACAAGAGGTGGTCATTCTTGTTGGACTCCCTTGTAACCCCTATGGGTACCCCTTTGAGTATTAAATCATTAGATAGAACTGTGCACGAACTGCACTTCCACGTACCCTTGGGTATATCGGAAGCCCCCTAGGCTCACATGAAACGTAGCCTTAGATAAGTTGTCGACAGTCTTGCTACTATAGTACACTGTGAACAACACTCAGGGAGATTACTTACTTGTATGTTAGGGTAGTCAGGTAGTACAGCTAAGGGTACGGTCGATCCTCCTTAGTTAGCGCCCTGAAAGATTGGGCTGAGTACTATTGTTGGACCCCTATGTATATTACGATCTATAGCACCTGATACTCCCTTGTGACCATAGTTTCCTCTTCTATCTGAAGATCACCCACTCTTCCAGATCAGATCCAACAGTTGGGGTTCTGTCGCGCAGTGCAAATCGGATCCAACAGTTGGGGTTTTGTCATCGTTGTACAAATAAGTTCCAACAGTTGGGGTTATCTCGCCACCATGAAACTCACATTCAGTAGTTGGGGTTTCACAGTGCCGATTAGACTCTTTGTGCAGTGAGGCTTGCTGCTACTACAGTCCAGGCCGTATTTTCGCAGGACATTAGGCAAGATCAAATTTTCTGGAATTTTTCCACTGCAGTATTGATCAACGGGGATGCTTGCAAGGCACTTAACCCATAAGCTTCAGGATGACGAGTTGATCATAGTGGTACCATTCACTTGTCAACTTCAATTTTCCAGTCATCCCAAATTTTTCCGAAGTGACTTCAAGTGACCCCCTCCAATAGATTCTTGAGCTCGCCCTCTTTCCAAGAAGAATACTCTTAAGTAATTGACCAAGGTTTGTGTATGGTAGGTACCAGATTTCAAGTCATAGCCTATGAGAAGATCGAGAGCCTTGAAAAAAGGCCTGATGAGTTCCAGGGCAATATGAACCAAATTACCTTATAGCTTTCACAGCTCACCAATATGATGCAAAGGTCTCATCGAGAGGAGCATAGTGTTGATGAACACCTCGAAGGAGAATCTATCCATCATATTCACTTCCATGGAAACCACCAACATTCCCACCCTCGGCCACCCAAGCTAGACATGTACAAATTTGATGGCTCTAATCCTGTAATATGGGTAGCACAAATGGAACAATATTTCTTCCTTAATGATATCTGCGAAGATCAAACTAAACTATGTGTGGGAGCCCTTTACTTCGACCAAGAGAGATGGCAATGGTGGAAGTGGCATCAGAAATATTATCCCGGGAACATAACTTGCCACATGTTCTCAAAAGCCCTATGTGACCGCTTTGACATGGAATCTAATTTTTTGGGTAGTCTTATTAAGCTATGATAGATAAGCACAACAAAAGACTGCATTGTAGCCTTTGATACATTGGCCATCAGAACTGATGGTCTAGGGAATGACTTCTACTTGGAGTGTTTCATTAGTAGTCTCAAAGAAGCCATCCCAGCCCATGTCCGGATGCACCACCCAGCTACGTGGATGTACGCCTGCAAAAAGTTCGTCGAGGTGGAACTCGCCTTAGCTGCCCAGTCCAATCATCCAAATTTCTTAGCAAAAGGGCGTCCCACCCAAGCTCAAGGCCCTACCCAACAATTAAGGTTCAAAAGGTGTCTCCAGCAGAAATGGTTGAAAGAAGAAAATAACAATTGTTCTACTACTGTGATGAAACATACTCCTCGAGGCATAAATGCAAGGAACCAAAATTATTTCAAATTGATGTTACTGATAACAGGTCATCTGAGGAAGCCCCACCCCTTGTGGGGGTCGAGGATGAAGTTGAGGAAACCCAGCCTGACAATGATCTCATAGCTATGCCAGATGAATGATTTATCTCACTACATGCCAACAACTATGTGGAAAACAATTGGGTCAATCTACCTATGAGAAATATATGATGGCCATCTGATATGCAGTGGATACACCTAGAGACCATACTTGTTGGGGTGATGTTTTCAAATCCACACGAACCATCAAAGCCTAAAATATTTTTTGGGGCAATGTCTATCCTTGCCACAACAAAGTAAATGGCTGGCCAAAACGTTGGGATATGATAAGAGATAATTTACAAGAAAGGGCGTGACAATGTAGTAGTTTATGCTTTATCGTGCTAATTTGAGGATGAAAGCACCCTACTATAAATCTCTCTTCCCATACCAGATTAGATTGAAGAGACCCACAAGGAATGGTTCTCACACCCCTCTCTCCCCCAACTTATTAATAACTTGAGAGAAGATCCTAATTCCTCATCCGACTACTCTTGGAAGGATTATATTCTTTGCTACAAGGATCGAGCAGTTATATCGCCGGAATCCACCCTCAAAACACGCTTTTTGGAAGAGCTGCACTCATCTCCAACTACAGGGCATTCAAGCTTTCAAAAGACTTATGCTCATGCTCGTTGTTCTTTCTTTTAGATTGGTATGAAAAATGGCATTCTTACTTTTGTAGCTAAATGCGATGTGTGTCAATGTAACAAAGGAAAAACATTCAATTTATCGAGAACCTTACAGCCATTTACACTCCTTGTCTCTGTCTATACAGATGTTTCCATGGATTTCATCACTAGTCTCCCAAAGTCAGGTAATAAATCCATCATCATGGTGGTTGTGGACAAACTTTCTAAATATGTTCATTTTTTGCACTATACCCCACCCATTTACCCCCACTTTGGTGGCTCAAGATTCTATGGACCAGATCTTCAAACTGCGTGGCATGCCGACTTCCATTGTATTTTATCGCAACCCCACTTTCACTAGAAAATTTTGGCTAGAAATTTTCAAGCTATAAGGCAAGCAACTCCAACTAAGTACCACCTATCATCCCCAAATTAATAGTCAAACAGAAGAAGTCAACAAATGTTTGGAGACATATCTAAGGTGGCTCACTTTAGAAAAGCAACATCAGTGGATGAAATGGCTACCTTTATTTGAATGGTGGTATAATACTAACAATCATGAAGCCACCAAGATGACTCCATGTGAGGCAGTGTATGGCCAACTCCCACCTTCACCTATTTCTTATATCCTTGGATGTTCTAAGGTGCAGGCAGTTGATCGACTCCTACAGAACCGTGCCACCATGAAAGCTCATCTCAAAAATAATCTACATCAAGCTCAGAATTGAATGAAACAATAGGAAAACCAACATAGTTCCGATCACACATTTCAAGAAGGGGATCAGGTATTCCTATGACTGCAACCATATAAGCAAACATCTCCCGAACAAAAGGGCTACCAAAAACTAGCACCAAAATTCTATGGGCCTTATCAAATACTTCAACGCATTGGAGCAGTCACCTACAAACTAGCCTTGCCACCAACTTCAAATATCCATCTGCTCTTCCATGTATCATGCCTCAAGAAAGTGGTGGGGAACAATTGCAGAATTCAAACCAGTCTACCTGAATTGGATGATGAAAGCTCACTCTGGCTCCAACTATAACATGCCCTCGATACCTATGAAAAAAAAAATTGCAACCACATGATTAAGGAAGTCCTCGTCAAGTGGAAATACACCTCTCAAGAAGATGCGACCTAGGAACAAACTATTATTCTTCAGCAACTTTCACAGCTTCAGCCTTGAGGACAAGGCTGCTTTTGATGGGGGAGGGCATGTTAGGGTTCAACCCTAACCCCTTCATTTATGTAATAAGCCCAATGGGCTGAGTCATAGTCATAGTTAGTTAGTGAGCAAATAAAGCCTGCATTAATAATTGTAAGTGGTTGGCCCGCATTAGAGAAAAGAGACCACAGTTAGTTGTAAACAGATCATAGTCAATAAATAAAGTGGTTAACCTTTGTTATGCAAGGGACCACTAGTAGTTAGGGTTTTGGATGTCATTTATCTATAAATATTATTAGTTAGAAAAGGAAAGGTCATTGAGTCTTATTGTCATCGAGCTCTGCTCTGCTGGAGGTTTTCCCCTCAAAGAGGCAAGTGAACATTGACTCTATTTCTGAATAATAAAATACTTGTTTTTCTCATTTTATTCCGTGTTCTGGGCTATATTTCTTCACATTTCTGTCATTCTGAAATTTCTCACAGATCAAGAACATAACAACTTTGTAGTAAAACAAGCATAGAACGAGGATTAATGTAAATTTTAAAGCAAATTGCATTCATTTTCATGAGCCAAATATTTTGTAAATAAAACAAGTTGCTTTGGATTTCCTCTGTGGAAATGCTAATGTCGTTGCTATGGATTTCCTCGTACATTTAGCAGTGACTTTGACATACACAGCACGAACAAAGAGGGAAAAAAATTCTTATTCGAGCGGAGAACAACGTCATAGGGCATTTTAGGGGTCGAATCTATTGTAACCTTTCTACATTCCCATAAAATTTGGGTCAATGATTTTATGATTTCATCATATTGCAGTTGTTTGATGGTCATGGAACTATTTCAGAGCCTTTTTTGGGAGTTATTTTGGCTCAATTATTGTTGCATGACATTCCTTGAGCTCTTCCACCACCATAGCTCCCATTAATGGGCAAAGAAAAATATTAACCAAAAAATATATCTAATTTAAATAATTAATATAACTATAACCCAAATAAAAATTATAAAGATTAATTTAGCATTGAATATTACAAAATGAAATATGAAGTTTTTCACAATGCTTTGAAAAATTAAACCCATGGGTAGGATTAGAGACCAGAAAGGTAGACATATAGATCTTAGTATTTTTACCCTTATGAACAATTTTGTAATGTTGTGTAAAGTGCGGAAGAAGCACAATGAAAGCTTCATCTGCACTTTGCACAATGACATATCGTAATGACAATCATTTTTTATTCATATTTTTCATATAAATTAATAAAAATTATTAATAAATAAATTTGATATGGTCACAAAGTTAAAGTTAAATTTGATTTGGTCATGGGGCAATGTTTTATTGTGCGAAGCTTTCACTATGTGGCGGAAGCTCCCTCCGCACAATGAAAGCTTTGCCCAAGAAAGCTATGCACAATGAAATATTGAACCCTACAACTCTCGCTTCCCTCCATGCACTCATTAAATGATTATGATAAAAAAAACAATGTTTATTATCCATGTGCACTTTGACAGGGTAAATATTTAATTATTAAATAAATATTTAAAACTTTCATATCATTTTATGTGTGTAGAGGAGATATGTATATACAAACTCTAGCACAAGTTCTTTAAATTCTTATTTGCTTTAAGAAAAGAAAATATACACATGTATAACTAAATTAATTAAAAAGACTAATTTAGCAATGATTATTGCAAAATGAAATATTAATTTTTTCACAACGCTTGAAAAATAAAACCCATAGTTTAATGTATTATAAGATCTTTCTTTCAATTTCAACAAAATAATTTATTGTATCATAAGTCCCTATTGTTTTTAGAAATTAATAAATATATTCTACTTATTCATAGTCAATGTTTCATTGTACGAAAGCTTTCATGGTACGAAGGAAGCATCCTTTTCAGAATAAAAGTTTTCATTGTAAGCTCCGCACAATGAAACATTGATCCCTATGACTCTAGCTTCCTTGCATGCATTCATAAACAACATTGAATTTCCTTTTATCACAATAATAATTGTTTTGGCACTTGATAAAAAAATATTATTAAATAAATTTGATTTGGTCATAAAATTAAATTAATTTAATTTATATTCATAATTTTTAGTTTTATGGTTTTTGAATAAGAACTTTCATTGTGTGGAGGATAATTTTTATTATTAAATAAATTTGATTTGGTCATAAAGTTGAATTATTTTAATTTATATTTATGATTTTTATGTTTATAGTTTTTTAGGTAGAGCATTCCTTGTGTGGAGCTTACACTGGGTGGAGGAAGCTTCCTTTATATAATGAAAGCTTTCATTATAAGCTATACACAATGAAAGCTCTGCAAAATGAAACATTGATACCTGCAACTTTGGTTTTCCTGCATGCATTGATAAATGACATTGAATTTGCTTTCATAATAATATTAATTGATTTTATCGATTGATAAAATTTATTATCAAATAAATTTGATTTGATCATCAAGTTAAATTAATTTAATTTATATTATGATTTTTAGGTTTATAGTATTTTAATGAAAGCTTTCATTGTGCGTAGGAATCTCATGCAAATGAAGCTTCCTCTGCACAATGATACATTGATCCCTACAACTCTGGTTTCCATGAATGCATTCATTAAATGATTATGAGCACAAAAACAATGTGTATTCTTTTTACACAGTGGGAAAACCCATCATAACTCAGTTTTCAAACAAGTAATGAGGACATCCATCTCTGGTTGTTATTAATGAATGCAGACTGGCTCATCACTATTATTTAAGGAAAACCACGTCACCTGGGATAACTCGGTGGTCCATAAGGGGGATAGCTTTCACTCCTGCTAGATGCCTCTCTGTCTTGGGTCGTTAACTAGTTTCCTTACATCCAAAGAAAATGAGCTCTTACCTAGGCAGATGTAGTTTTAAAGCATACTCTAGGCCCAAAAACAATGTGTATCTTGCACATGCACTTTGACAAGTTAAATATTTGATTACTAAATAAATAATTAAAATTTTGATAGCATTTTATATATGTGCAGAAGGAATATGTGTTATTTAAATTCAATGTAAATGTGTATAACTAAATTTAATTACAAATATTAATTCAATATTGATTATTGCAAAATAAAATATGGAATTTTTCACAACGTTTTGAAAAATAAAACTCATAATTTAATGTATTGTTTTCAACTTTAGAAAAATAATTTACTATATCATAATTCCCCACATAATTCCCCACTGTTGATAAAAAATGTTTTTAAATAAATTCGATTGGCACATAGTCTATATTTCATTGTATGGAACTTTTCTTACGCAGAGTTTGGGAATAATCCTTCATATAAATTTAATACGGGAAGGAAAACAAATTAAAATGTGAACATTGTCTATAAAAGAATTCATGTTTTTCTAAATCTACCAATAGCTCCAACTAATGTTTGGCATGTGATGCACATAACTATGTCTATGGTGTTAATGGCAGATTTGAAATCACTATGTCGCGTGCTAGTTAGTGTAGGTGGAAGACTCGTGGAATGGGAAGCAGATAAGATTCCATAGGTAGTAGGAGTTTTAGTCAACTTTAACTTATCGAGAGCCACCAGCGTAAGTGGAGGAAAGCTTTTATTGCATGTTCTGCACAATGAAACATTAATCTTTGCAACTCTGGCTTCTCTCAATGAAATGACATTGAATTTACTTTCATAATAATATTAATTATTTTTAATGAAATTTTTTAATGAAATTTTTCCTTCATTTTATAAAGGATAAAATTTATTAGTAAATAAATTTTATTGAGAGAATTTTTTGGTGAAAATCACATTAGGATTCTTTTGTCGACGCGTTTCGAACCAACTAGTGTGGTTCATCGTCAGGACAAGTTGAATGAACAGATCTCGCTTTGCATATTAGATAGGTGAAGCAGAACATCCAACGGCTATATCTCTTGATCAGGTAACGGTTAAATTGACAACGGCTAAATTTGACCTGGAAATTTAGCCGTTGTCAATTTAACCGTTACCTGATCAAGAGATATAGTCGTTGGATGTTCTGCGTCACCTATTTAATATGCAAAGCGAGATCTGTTCATTCAACTTGTCCTGACGATGAACCACACTAGTTAGTTCGAAACACGTCGACAAAAGAATCCTAATGTGATTTTTTCCAAAAAATTCACTCAAAATAAATTTTATTTTGTCACAAAGTTAAATTAATTTAATTTATATTTATGATTTTTAGGTGTATAGTTTTTTAAGTGGGTCTTTCATTGTGCAAAGGATGTTTCCTCTGCACAATGAGAGTTGCATAATGAAACATTAATCCCTACAACTTGACCTCTCTGCATGCATTCATAAATGACACTAAGTTACTTTCATAATAATATTAATTGTTTTTAGCAATTGATAAAGTTTATTATTAAATAAATTTGATTTGGTCATAAATTTAAATTAATTTAATTTATGTTTATGATTTTTTAGGTTTATAGTTTTTTTAATGAAAGTTTTGTTGTACAAAAGACGCTTCATTTGCCCAATGAAAGCTTTCATTGAAAACTCTACACAAGGAAAACTTCACACAATAAAACATTGGTCCCTGCAACTTTGGCTTCCCTGCATGCATTCATAAATGACACTAAATTTGTTTTCATAATAATATTAATCGTTTTTAATCATTGATAAAATTTATTATTAAATAAATTTTATTTGGTCATAAAGCTAATTAATTTAATTTAAATTTATGATTTTTAGTTTTATGGTTTTTTAGTGAAAGATTTTATTATGCAGAGGATAAAATTTATTATCAAATAAATTTGATTTGGTCATATAGTTAAATTAATTTAATTTATATTTAAATATTTAGGTTTATAGTTTTTTAAGCGGAGCTTTGACTGAGTGAAGGAAGCTTCCTCTGCACAGTGAAAACTTTCATTGTAAGCTCCGCACAAGGAAGTGCCACATGATGAAACATTGATCCATGCAATTGTAGCTTCCCTGCAAGCATTCATAAATGACACTAGATTTTCTTTCATAATAATATTAATTGTTTTTAACAATTGATAATAAAAAAATTGTTACACTACATTAAAGTAATTTAATTTATATTTATGATGTTTAGGTTTATAGTTTTTTAAATGAGCTTTTATTTATGTGGAGCATTCATTGTGCAAAGGAGCTCCTCCACAAAATGAAAGCTTCGTTGTTAGCTCGGCACAATGAAACATTGATCTTTGCAACTTTTACTTCCCTACAAGCATTCATAAATGACATTGAATTTGTTTTCATAATAATATTAATTGCTTTTAACAATTGATAAAATCTATTATTAAATAAATTTGAATGGGTCATCAAGTTAAATTAATTTATATTTATATTTATGATTTTGAGGTTTATAATTTTTTAATGAAAGTTTTCATTGCGCATAGGAAGCTTTTTGCTTCCTCTACACAATGAAAGCTTTCATTGAAAGTTCCAGAGAAGGAAGGCTTCGCACAATGAACTTGTTCGAATTAAAATAGAGATAAGCTTCCTTCGAACAATAAAATAAGATGCTACAATTATGGTTCTCAGCTTGCTAGGTGAAAGTATCTTCTTCCTTTGCACTCTGCACAATGTATTAACTTTATGGACATTCGTTCAACCCCCTGCCTATGTAAAGGAAGTGCAACAGCGTCAGTTCTTGCATCATTGGGTAGAACAATAACATAGCAGTGCCAATGTCAATGTGAGAGCACGCACCGACGAAATGACCACCCACAAAACTAGAGTTTTTTATTTTAAAATGAATTTCCAATCACTAACAAATACCGAAAATAAAATACCCTCAACCAAGAGAATTATCCACATCAAAACTCACTCAACGAATTGAAAATTAGAAATAAGTTTTCCATATATATATATAAACTTACAAAAAAAATAAAAATATTCAACATTTCTTCGAAACTTTAGTTGAAATTACAAAATTAAACAAAATAATGTGAAGTCAATACATTTTAATCGCAATGCCAATGGTATACTCACTCGCAACGCAGAGAGAAATAAGGGGTATGTTCCCAAATTTAATTTGTATGTGTTACACACCTAAATAAAACTAGCAAATAATGATTTTGTGAAAGCTCCGAAGAGGTGAAGCAAAATAAAGAGACGTGAACCTGAGTAATTCTTACTCCTAATTAATCTTTAAATTAATTAGTGAATTTTGCCAGGGAGGTGAATTAATCTTGAAGTTGTTATTAATTCGCCAAGATCTCGGCCTGGAGTATGCCGTAAAACTGCTTCTGCTTGGCTAAGAGCTCGTCTTCCTCGGACGTAAGGAAACAGGTTAACGGCCCAAGACCCAGAGGCATCTGGCAGGAGTGAGAGCCTGCTCCCGATTACGGACCACCAGCAGGGTTATGCCAGGTGGCGTGGTTTTCCTATTTAACAGTGATGAGTCAAACCCAGCATTCGCGGATAGCAGCCAGAGATGGCTGTCCTCACTGTTGGTTTGACACCTGAGTTGATAGGTTTTACCACCTTCGGAAAAAAAAAAAATTCGCCAAGATCATTCATGAGCACAAGTTCGAGCATATTGGGGCCAAAAATATCTTCCGGTCACACTAAAACATACCGAGGTGTCAATGTAAATGATTACAATTTTTGACAAATTAAAGCGAATACCTGGTTTTAAATGTTGAATTGAAATCACTAACCAAAAACAAATTAGCATATTTGTGTAGATCTATGTGCATACAGTAGCGTATTTTATGTAGCCATTAATTTGTCTTTTATTGGATTTTTTTCTTTTTTAACCAATATTAAATCTTTTATATTCCTTTTCATTCCTTCGTTTCGTGTAGTTTATTTTGTAAATTGATATCTTTCTAATACGTAAATGGTTATATTTTATTTTTATTTGTTGTTTTATTTTTTTTATAAAATATTTATTTTATTTATTTTTTCTTAATTAAATAATTTATAACTATTATTATCAATTTATCTATTGGTATTTTTCACCATGGTTTTTATTTTTATTTTTATTTTTAGAATTCTTTTTATTGTTATTTTGGTTTCTAGTTTATTTACTTTATAAATTTATATTTTATTTATTTGTAATTTATTCTATTATTTTTGTGTCGTAAAGTGTTTTTTTTTTTAAATAAGTCTTTTAGCTGCCACTGTGTCTCGTCGTGCTTCTTCCAATCAAATGTTAGACAATCAAGTAATGTTCAATTGTTGGATCATCGGTTTTAGGCAGTTTGCTTTCTCTACTTTCACTTTTTTATGCACTCTTAATTTTCTTCTTAGAATAGAAGGGAAGTTTCCAAGATCCCGCCAAACAATGGATGCATACAAACTTACCCTTCGACTTTGCTTTGGAACTTAGGTTCTAACAGAATGGTCTCTGGATATATACATGAGGGAGAAGGGTAGTAGAGTTTTCCGACCTTGAGATGGTTGTGCCTCCATTCGAACTCTCGCTTGCCGAAGAAATGCTCTACAAATTTCATCCTTGGGGTTCGAGCACTGTGTGGAATGTTATTTGTTTTAGACACAATCTCTAGCGAGTCATGATAAGGAGGATAAGCGAATTTCAACATTTCAATGCTAGGTCTGCTTGTTGACAACTCAACCTCGTTTACTCTTTAATTTGGTAATTCCGCTCTAGGGTTTTCAATTCCAAAGTTCACAGTGGTTCCCCTTAATTATCCCGCGGGGTATACGAAGGATCATGGTCACCTTCCCACTCATACACAGGTAATCTTCTTGCAACCCTAACCCTTTCAATTACTTATTATTATTATTATTATTTGTTTCTTCTTAAGATTTTACCCATCGACCGACACCCCTACTAACTTAGCTTCCTTTTTTTAATCATTTGCAGGTTCGTTGTTCAATAGGGATTGTTTTCCAATGCATGTGATTTCTCTCATTTTGTTGGGTACCAGGATATTTTCTCATTCCTTCTTTGTCGTATGCCACAGGTCGACATGTTGGCAGCCAGACCTTACTTCAGGTTCTGATAGAATGGCCCCTTGTTGCATGGGACACTAGATATATGCATGAGGGAGAAGGGTAGCAGAGTTTTCCGGCCTTGTGACAGTTGTGCTCCATTCGAACTCTCGCTTTCCGAAGAAACGCTCTGCAACAAAGTTGTTGATTTCATCTTTGGGGTTCGAGCAAAACAATTGCAATCAAAACAATGTACTCAAAAAGATAAACTATAAAGCATGGAGCAGGGGCAATGCAGACTATAAATTTCAAGAAAATTATATGTAAGTCAGGAAACCATTACATGTAAATGAATTTCATTTTAACCAGTCAGCTTGAGGGTAGTTCTAGAATATGGTTTCTTTACATGTATAGATTTGAAGTGAATGCAGAGAAGGGAAACCATTCACTTATTTTCCAATAGGGATTATTCATTGTCGATGTGCCCACCATGATTGGGAATGGCAATCCAATTCCTTGAAGAAGGCTTATTGTTTATTGGCAATAAAATCCAATGGAAGAAATACAATCATCTGCAGACACATACAGATCTTCATCATCATCCAATAGTCTTGCAAACCCATTTCCATCTACTTTATATTTCTTCCTGAGAAAACCAGGTTCAGGTCCACAGTTGAGGCTGATTTCATTTGAGGATTCCCCTAAGTGGGATGATGACATGGAGGCTGAGGTTGGGGTTGACATCTGGACTGAAGGGGAGGACACTACAGGGCCTTCCCCAAAACTAAATAGCGGAGTAGGAGTTTCTCCAACTCCACTGTTGGTTGATTCATTCCATCCCGAAAGAACAAGAGGAGAAACTCTTCTATAGAGGGACTTAACAATTACTATGAGAGGAAAAAGGAAATACTCAGGTAAGGTCATCAAGAGCTCTATTGGGTATGCATTTCCTAGAACACTCATAATCATCATGGGTCCTACCAAATCTGGGAAGTCAACACTAAGAATGCTTTCAGGTTTTGCTCATCTAAAATTCCTACTCCTGCTCTTGCTTGCATCTATCAATGGAGATCCATAATTGAGTGATGAATTTAGAGTTGGAGAGCATTGTTGAAGTAGTTTATATTGTGTTATTCTCCTATAGGATTATTTCCCAAGTCTACAAATTTTTATGGAGAGGTGCTTGTGAATGGGAAGATGTCTAAGTTGGAGTACGGAACTTATGTAAGTGTAGTCCAACCATCTAGGATACCCAATTCCCTATGTGACACATTATTACTCTTTGTTATGCTTGGTCTATCTAGGAAGCACACATATGACATGTTGTTACTTTGTATTCTATTAGGGCTATTTAGGAATCACATATAGGACATGGTGTTACAGTGTATGTTATATTAAGGCCTATTTAGGAAGCACTATTTGCAATGTCTTTCTTCATAGCCTGATAAAGCCCATGTGGTATTCTTTGTAGGAGCATCTATAGTTTCGATAGGTCTTGTTTAGTGCATGTTGCATAATCCCAATTTATGATAGTGTCATTTTCAGCTAGTAGGTTTTCTCTTAAATTAAATCTTGTTTCAAGATAGCTTCATGGGTTTTCATTTGTGGAAATAATATAATTTCTTCATATATTTTTTAGGGTTATTGTTATGTTAAGTTTTTTTAGGATTTAACATGTTTCATCAAGCGCTGAAGGTCTCAATCAAGTAATCATATTTCCTTTATGTTTCAAACTTTCAATAACATCCTGAAGCATATATACTAAACTAAACTTTAGCCTCCTCACTTAACATCCCATTCTCACAACACTTTGATATGCATTTATCTAACCTAAATATATAAACATATCTACAAGCTATCTGAAATTACCCACTCTCACAGTTTGACACAGTTTATTTTAGGGAGTGATTTGAGTGTTTAGGAGGTTAATCCAACCCAATAAGCTTAATAATGTAGGGTTAACAAAGTGGCAGCAGTCACCATGACATCCTACTCTACAAGTTGGTGCATTCATGATGCTTTTATTTCTGTACGTGTGCAATCTTCTAATATTTCAGGGTCCACCTGGCATCCAACACATACAATGATGGATATTTTGCATGAAGCTTCTTAAACTTATGCAAATATGAACTTGTGATATTTTCTGCATTGATTTCCAGATGCACTTGGGTGAGGGAAATGGCTTATATTGATTGCTTACATAGTAAGTCTAAAAAAAAGCTTTCAAAGAAATCCTATTGCATGGGGAAATTCATGGCTCTTATGAAGTAAGAATAGAAATGACACAAAAAATTCATAGCTCTTATGAATCAATATTAGAATTGGCACAACTTTTCCTACTCTAACATTAATTTAATTGATTTCTTATGTCTCTTAAGTCTAAAAATATGCATTTATAGAATCTTATTGTATGGAATATTTGTGGCTCCTATGAAAGTAAGAATAAAAGCAACACAATATCTTCTGATCTAACATGAATTTGATATTTTATTTATATAAATAGGTTTTTCTATCAAAAACTTTTACACAACATGCTCTGTAGTAAAACATATCTTAATTTATGAACTCATATTCAAACAAGTAATAATCAACACACCTGTAATCTTTTCGTGTTCCATGATGATTATTATGATATGTGTTCACATGGTTTATGAATGTTTCTTTGCACGAGTGAGATAAATTTCTAATTTTCATTTTTTATGTTCATGAAAGTGGAAGTCTGTTATGAAACCAGCTCACAAAAAGATAGAAAAGAGAGATTCACGCCTTAGAATTCAGCCTCTTCGAGGGGGCAACCTCCTTTACATTACATAAATGAAAAATTCTTGGATGATACAAATGAAAATACCTCCTTTCTATATATAGGAGTCTAAGTGGTCCCAATACAATCAAAGCCTACATAACAATAATATTGTAGGGCACAACAATAACAATAGTGGGCTTCTATGTGGCACAATAGTAACAATATGGGCACTACATGGGTACATCAATATAAATAAGGGGTATAACTACAATAGTAATGGGGTAATCACTAGTATTATAGGGACCCAACATGCCCCTCTCCTTCAAAAAAGTGTTGTCCTCAACGCTTGAGTAGTTCAGGATACTTCTGCATAAAATTCTCATCCTCCCATGTGGAATCTTCAGCGGATAAGTTCTTCCACTTGATAAGGTACTCTGAAATTGATCGATTTCGTAGCTGTCGAGTTCTTGTTTCTATGACTGCTTCCGGTTCCAATATAATTTTTCCTTCTTCGTCAAGTTCTGGCAATATTGTTTGAACTGGGAGCTTGTCGCCTATAACCTTCTTTAAGCATGAAACATGGAAAACTGGGTGCAATCGAGAAGCTGCAGGAAGCTCCAATTTGTATGCCATAGTACCAATCTTTTGCAACACCTTGTACGGACCATAATACTTTGGTGATAATTTATTATCCTTCTTAGCTTGCTTGAGGGACATTTGCTTATATGGTTGTAGCCGTAGGAATACCCAATCACCTACATCAAAACTTCTTTCACTGCGATGTTGATCTGCCTGTTGTTTCATTCTATTCTGTGCCAACACAAGGTTATCCTTTAAGAGTTGGAGGACTTGTTGTTGATGTTCGATGTGATGTTCCACTGCCTGAACCTTAGAATTTTCTCTTAAATATGATGTGATGGATGGTGGTTGATACCCATAAAGTGCCATAAATGGGGTCATTTTTGTTGCTGTATGAAAGGAAGTGTTATACCACCATTCAGCCAGAGGCAACCATTTGACCCATTGTGTCTGTTTATCAGATACAAAGCAACGAAGATATCCTTCCAAACATTTGTTTACTATCTCAGTTTGCCCATCAGATTGAGGATGATAAGATGAGCTATGAGCTAACTGAGTACCAAGACAAGAAAATAATTATGTCCAAAAATTTCCAGTGAAAATGGGATCTCTGTCACTTACAATAATCTTTGGGTTTCCATGTAGCTTTTGAATTGTTTCCATAAATGCAGTAGAAACTGTACTGGCTTTAAATGGATGTGATAATGCACAAAAGTGTGCATACTTGGTAAGTCTGTCAACTACCACCATGATGACACTCTTTCCCTCAGACTTGGGTAAACCTGTGATAAAATCCATTGAAACCTCCTCCCAACGTTGGCTTGGAATGGATAAAGGTTGTAATAGACCCGGTGTCTTAATTGTTTCAACTTTATTTTGCTGGCAAACCAAACATTCTGCCACAAACTTTTGAATATCTGATTTAAGGCCATCCCAAAAAAATTCCTTCTTAACCCTGTGGTAAGTTTTTAAAAATCCTGAGTGCCCTCCTAAGGGAGAAGTGTGCAATTCCATAAGAATCTTTTGTTTTAGCTGGGAATTCTTACAGAGGTATAAGCGATCTTTGTACCATAACGAATCATTTTTCCAGCTAAATGTATCAGACGTACTGGAATCTTGTTGTAGCTTTCGAATAAGTGCCCACACTTCTTCGTCATTCTTCCATTCCTCCCTTGCTTCATTTATCCAATCTGGTTGGATAATAGAAATAGCGCACAACAATGCTTCCACATCCTCATCCTTTCTTGAGAGTGCATCTGCCACCACATTTTGCTTCCCTTTTTGTAGATGATTTCAAAGTCATAACCCAACATCTTTGTGACCCACTTTTGTTGCTCTTCAGAGGATAATCTTTGTTCTAAAAAGTATTTAAGGCTATCATGATCCGTTTTTACCTTGAAGTGTCTTCCCATTAGGTAGGGTCGCCATTTCTTAAGTGCATGGAGTATTGCCAACATTTCCTTCTCATAAATAGCTTTTCTTAAAAACTTTCCCTTGATTGGACGACTTTCAAAAGCAATGGGTCTTTCATCTTGCATTAGAACAGCACCAATTCCATTTCCTGAAGCATCACATTCCACAATAAAGGTTTTTGTGAAGTCCGGTGTAGCTAAGACCGGTGCTTGGCACATTGCCTCTTTAAGATGTTCAAAGGCCTTTGTTGCTTCCGGAGTCCATGAAAATGCATCTTTCTTCAATAATGTTGTTAGAGGTGCTGCTATTCTCCCATAATTCTTAACAAACTTGCGATAATACCCTGTCAACCCAAGAAATCCTCGCAGATGCTTTATGGATGTGGGGATTTTCCATTCCTTAATGGCTTTAATTTTGCTAGGGTCTACCTTAACTCCTTCATGAGATACAATATGACCCAAATATTCCACCTCCTGGACTCCAAAGAAACATTTGGATCTTTTGGCATATAATTGTTTCTCCTCCAATAGTTGTAGCACCCTGTCAACATGTTCAACATGATCCTTCCAAGACTTGTTGTAGATTAGTATATCATCAAAAAATACTAACACAAATTTTCTAAGGAATGGTTTGAAAATTGAATTCATCAAACCTTGAAATGTTGAAGGTGCATTGGTAAGGCCAAAAGGCATGACCAAAAATTCATAATGACCCTCATGAGTTCTAAATGCTGTTTTCGGAATGTCTTCAATCTTCATTCTGATTTGATGATATCCCGAACGAAGATCCAACTTGGTGAAGTAAATTGATCCATGCAATTCATCCAGTAATTCATCAATAACAGGAATGGGGAACTTATCTTTAATAGTGAGCTTGTTGAGCTCCCTATAATCTGGACACATGCGCCATGATCCATCCTTCTTGTGCACCAATACTACTGGAGCTGAGAAAGAACTTTGACTCGGTTGAATTATACCAGCCTCTAGCATTTCTGCAACCATACGTTCAATTTCACTTTTTTGGACATATGGATATCTGTACGGCCTGATGTTTGGAGGAACACTTCCTGGAATCAGATGAATAGCATGATCATGATCACGCATAGGTGGGAGACCTTTGGGAGTCTCAAATACCTTGGAATGATTGTCCAGGACTTTTTGGAGATCTGGAGAAATAGATGATTCCAATGTGGAAACATCTAGCGAACATAATTGTGCAATTACACCTCTTTGCTCCTTTTTTAGAAGCTTTGTCATACCATTAGAGCTGATTATCTTTCCTGGTTTCCCTGCAATACCCCTTAATTCAACTTCCTTTCCTTCCACAGAAAATTTCATGAAAAGTTCTTGAAAATTAAAAGCTATTGTACCCAAGGATTGTAGCCATTGGACTCCTAGTACAACATCAGCACCTCCCATTGGAATGGAAAGCATTGGGCTAGTCAATACATATTCTCCCATGGATAGCTTGATATTATGGCACTTTCCAGAACAATTTATTGTTCCTCCATTTGCAATCATCACTTGACACTCTGGTGCTGGATATAGGAAGCAATTCAATTCTTTTGCTACCCTACAATGAATAAAATTGTGGGTGCTTCCTGAATCAATCAACACTATTACCTTTTTCTTCTTGATTTGTCCTTCTATCTTGATGGTTTGAGGAGTGGTAATTCCTGCCAATGCATTACAAGATATGGTCGGATTTATTTGTTCTTCATCTAGGCTTTGTTCCTGGAATATATCCTCTTCTTTTGACCTTTCTTGCTCCTTTTCTTCTTCCTCTTCACAATCTATGTAGAATAATTTCTTCTCAGCACACTTATGACCTTTTGTGTATTTGCTATCACAATTGTAACAAAGCCCTTTTGCTCTTTTTTCTTCCAATTGTTGTGGTGTCAACCTTGTAGGTTGTGGAAGACTATGGGCAACAACACTTCCGTCTTTATAGTTGTGAATGGTATGCTTCCTAGTTGCCATAATTTTGCTTTCCATTTTTCTTGCTAACCTGAATGCCTTCTCTAATGAATCAGGTTCCCAAAGGCGCACATCATGTTGGATATTATCCTTTAAAGACCCTATGAACACATCAATCCTATGCTCCTCTGGAATATCTTTTACCCTTATGTTCAATTTTTGGAACTCCTCAATGTGCTCCATTATTGAACCCTTTTGTTTGAGACTTATCAATTGGCTAAAAAAAGTGTTGCTTTTTGTATCCTCATAATGTGCTATCAATTCTTCCGTAAAAATTGCCCAAGTGATAAATTGTTTACGAGAACAAAGCCATTGATACCATACAAACTGATTTGGTTCCAAATATAAAGTTGCCATACGTACCTTTTGTGTGTTTTGCACATTATTGAGATCGAAGAATTGCTCCATCTGTAATATCCATGTGGCGGGATCCTTGCCATCAAACTTCCTCATATCGATTTTTGGAACATGGTGAGTCTTTGATCCAACATTAGAGTCTATGGAATCATGATTAACATTTCTTTTGTTCTCATCATGAGTTTCCTTTACTACCTTTTCACCATTAGTGACCCTTTCTTGTAGCAACTTCTTCAATTCTTCCATGTTTGTATTCAAATCTATCTTCAAATTTGCCATCGAATCCTCCATCTTAGCTTCCATTCCCTTTATCTTAGATTCCACGCCATTTACCTTAGATTCCACACCACTTATCTTAGCTTCTGTTAGCTTTTGTGAGCGTGACATTTGTTGCACTTGTTCTTGTAATTTTGATATATCATGTAGCATTTCTTCCTCTTCTTCATGAGTCATGCTAGAGCTTTCAGGTTCCTTACTAGGTGTTTGCATTTTCTTTCCTCGGGGCATCAGTTACTGATAATAATGCTTTACTATGCCCTTTGAATTCCGTTAAACCAAGCTTACACAAAAATTAAAAAAAAACTACACACCTTTTTTTTTACTTTATAGAAGCCTGATATTGAATCTGATGTATCTCTGTAATTTCGGATCATCCAATTCTGAAATTGCTACCTGTAGTAGCCTTCTGTGTCCTCTTTCCAATGCCACAAGTCTGAGCCAAATTGGATTCTCCAAGAGAGAGTTATGTGAAATCTCCCACAGTGACTTGCTTTTAGACTGGTTCAGTAGAGCGAAGTTGTACGACGTGCCACGAGTCCCTGTTTCAACCTTTGAATCTAAAACACACATACACGAAACTACAATCCGTCCTCTTTCTGTACCTTCTTACGAAATTTCAATCCGATCCTCAGAGAGAAAGTTATGACGATTTTCCTCAGGTCACCTGTTTTGAATGTAATTCAGGAGTCTGCAAAAAGACCAACTTCCTCAGATCATATCTCCGCCAATATCGCGCGACAAGCTCTGAAATTTGGACCCAAGGTTCAGTGCAATTTCTTCTCAAATGGGTTTTTTTTGCGACTTCTGAAACATCACAGAAAAAAAGTTATAGCGAAAATTCCACGATGACCTGTTTGGAGTAGCGAAACCCTAGAATCCAAAGCTCTGATACCAAATGTTATGAAACCAGCTCACAAAAAGATAGAAAAGAGAGATTCACGCCTTAGAATTCAGCCTCTTCGAGGGGGCAACCTCCTTTACATTACATAAATGAACAATTCTTGGATGATACAAATGAAAATACCTCCTTTCTATATATAGGAGTCTAAGTGGTCCCAATACAATCAAAGCCTACATAACAATAATATTGTAGGGCACAACAATAACAATAGTGGGCTTCTATGTGGCACAATAGTAACAATATGGGCACTACATGGGTACATCAATATAAATAAGGGGTATAACTACAATAGTAATGGGGTAATCACTAGTATTATAGGGACCCAACAAAGTCTTGGTGAGGGAAGGGCATGCCCTAAATATTATTGTGTTTTGTGGTAGAAAACCTAGATTGATACTCTCCATAATGAGGGCACTGGATGGGCTTGGGCTTGATGTTCAGCAAGCAATAATCAACTGCTTCAATGGATTTGCACTAGACGTATTTCGAGAAGAGGTAAGCAAATGGTTGAATCGAATATAGTGAAGGTCAAAATTAATATTTGTGATGCTTATGTGGATTGGGGCTAAATTTCCATTTTATTTGGTCCTACAACAAGCCAAAGAAGGAGAAATTGCACCTGAGGAGATCAAAATTGTGTTGCTACACACTGCAAGTTGTCATACTACAATATAGCCTAAATAATTTTCATGGCTAAAAAATATGTATATTATGACATGACTTCTCACATTTCTCTGACTTAGCTAATGTGCTTGGAAAATATCAAATTAAGCTACTTATGGTGAGGGTAATTGTTCACATTCATGCAACATCAACAGAGATCATTAGTGATTGTTCCAAGCCTTGGGTTGAGCATTGCTTCTAAGTTCTAATATGTTCTAATTCCCTCGTGAACCTGCCAAACTTTAACCCATGTGTTTTAGTAGATCAAAATTATATATATCTATCCATAACCTATATTTTGTCATGTGCAATAGAACACTATATGGTTATTATTTTGTTTGAATTTTTTTATGTTATTGTATGGGACATCTTGTGCAGCTCTTAAGCGATAGAATTTAAAGAAAAAATGGGACTCTGATTATGGTGTTGGTTAGATAACAAGAAACTCTATGTGTTGCATCCTTGTGGAAGGGAGTAAGTCAATTGAACGAATATCATGATAATGTTTATTTAGGTTGGTAAGATCTTCACAAGATTTGAACTTTTGTTTACTTGTAGTAAATGCCTTATGGAATATGGCATCACAATTCAAACTTGGGAATTTATATACTTCAAAACCCAAGCTCTAGATTTACTTCCTCAAAAGAAAATCAAGAATATGCCTCAAAAAATACTAAAGGATTGTGCAAGTTGAGGGGAAGAATTATGTCTTACTAAGTGAAATATTAGACATTGGAAGCTTGTGATAGCAAACATTGGGAATGAAACATCTAAACAAGGCTTCATGGAGAGAGAAACAAGTGCAAAGGGTAAGGAAACAACATAAGATCCTACTCCACGGGATCATAGAAGCCTAAATTCTGCAAGTGAAGTGCCACTATGGACTTGGAAACAGTGATTCCAACTTATTGTTGTTTCATAGGATTCTCTTGCAGTAGGGTACCTACTATGGGCTACTCAATCCTATTGTGATTATAGCTACTAATGTCCCTAGGTATTATTAAATATGCATCTACCAGTGCCTCGTAGATACTATTGTAATTGTCCTTACTGGTGCCTAGTAATAGTTAAAATGTTAGCTTCGCAACAACTATTACTTAGATCAAGTTGTGTGCCAGAGAATGGATGTTAACTGCCCGCCAGAATATAAACTAAATATGTTGAAACAGTGAAAGGACAATATGTGTTCTTCTTCGATCCAACAAATTCCCTTGCATCACTCCTGGTCTATCTTAGAGCCACCCTTTCCTGTTCGATTCACATAGTTGTTAGCACTTTTTAATTCCTCCAGGCTGAGGAGAGGAACCCAAAAGTAACCATAGACCACTTTAAAATTGGAATCTATCCCTTCCAGTTTTAGAGAGGGCTCTCTCTATATTATTCTTCAATCGCTTAGGTCTTAGGCTAGGTATTAAGATCAGAGAGGAATAGATTTAATAGTTTGATGGCAGGGAAAATGGAAAATCCATTAGGCATGGAGTCATATGAAGTTAATAATTTTCAGTGATATGATGGGGAAGATGAGGAAAGCTTAGACATGGGCAAGGTAGGCAATCCTTATGGTGTTTTTTTTTCAAATTTCGTTGTAGATATGGTGAGCAGAAGAGTAGTAGACTGATAATATCTTAAGCATCTAACGAAGGATGAATTCTAGATGTCACAATGGAAGAAAAAATTAAATGTTCAGTAAGTATAACATAGCACTTAACATTGAATTCTGAAATAAATCTTGACTTAACTAAACATGAAGAAATAAAAAATCAAGCATGATTATAACAAGAGAGAAAATTAACATACACAGGAGAAAACATCACCATAAGAAATTGACAAATGAATCCCTATAAAATTCGACTTAAGCCTTCATCATTTGAAACTGTTGGAAAACATGCTCAGAGTGTTAAGCTTGAAGAACTAATGAAATCAAGTGATACAAAAATTCCAGTGAAGCCAATCAAGTAGGTGTTGAAATAAGTTGATTATTTGATTGTGCTTGCACCATATGGAAATTAGACAGTGTAATGGTGATGGAAACTCATGATGCATCCAGTCTCCATATTGAAAACATGATTGAAAACACAAGCTGAAGAAACCTTCCATATAATTAACTATAGGATCATAAAAGACATGATTTGTTTGTTGATCCTTAAGGCATTATTTAATTTGATTATCATGGTTGGATAGTTCATATGTGCTCTCTTTGCTAACATATGGTTTTAGTTGTGAGTCATCAAACCCATTCCCAAAAACAAAACATTCTTCAATCTCGATATCAAAGGGTAGTACCACCTCCTTTCATTTTGGACGAAAAAGGTTTTCAAAGGACTAACTTTGATCTTGGAAATTATGGGACTGTATTTGGGCCTCTAAAACCTTAATAAAATTCACAATATTTTCAACAAATGATTTTAAAAAATTGATCTTAGCTTCTGAGCTGTATTTGCATGACTTTAACTAAATAGACAAAAATCTTGAAAAAGCTTCATCAATTTTATCATCATAAAAATTGTCCCAATATTCATTAAAACCTTCAATAGAAGAAAGAATTTTAACATGCCATATCATCTCAATTGACTAGGCAACTGGATCTAAAATTATGCCTTGAATTCCTTTGCTAGTGGAGTCGCCATAGATGTTTTGAACCCTGGATTGTTTGGCAATGGAGTTTCTTGGTGAATAATGCACAACCTTCTTGTGTCTGATCATTTTTCACCATCAATAATCAGATCTGAAACTTGATGGTTCTTTCCTAGGGAATATGGAACCTTTCTCTCCTCAGCAATGATGCCACTACGTTTACACTTCGTAATTCCTCCAAGTTGAGGAGAGTAATCCAAAGATAACCAAAAACCACTTTAAAACTAGAATCTAGCCCTTTCCAGCTTCAGAGAGGGCTCTCTCTATATTAATTTTCAATCTCAGGTCTTAGGCTACGTATTTAGATCAGATGGAAAATAAGATTTAACAATTTGATGGTAGGGAAGAGGAAAAATCCATTGGGCATGAAGTCATGCTAAGCTGATTGATTTTCTAGTAAGAGGATGAAGAGATGACGAATCTTTTGACAGGGGAAAGGTAGGAACCCTTCTGGTGTTTTTAATCAAATTCGTTGTAGACGGGTGAGCAGAGGAATGGTGGGATAATGATATCTAAATCATCTGACTAAGGATGAATTTTAAATGTTATTATGGAAGGAAAACATTAAACATCCATTAACTTATGACAGAGCACTTTAACAGTGAATTCTGAATCAATTCCCTGCTTAGCTAAACATGAAGATTTAACATTCAAGCATGATGATAACAAGAGATAAAACTTACAACACAAGAGAGCGCATCATCATAGGAAACTGACACATCAATCCCTGTAAAAGCATACCTCAGCCTTTCTTCATTCACTGGTTCTTTTTTTAATGAAAGAGTACAATGCACAATGATTTTCTCTCAAAACCATGACCAA
This sequence comes from Pinus tabuliformis, assembly GCA_031772625.1. Lineage (NCBI taxonomy): Eukaryota > Viridiplantae > Streptophyta > Pinopsida > Pinales > Pinaceae > Pinus > Pinus tabuliformis. The sequence goes on along the minus strand of CM062807.1, from coordinate 1,268,949,448 downwards.
CCATTTCTTAATAAAAAATACATAATATATACATCAAAAACAATTCGTTCCTTCCTTTAGGAGTTGAATTCTCCAGAAATATTTATGTTTCTCCCTACAGCAGTGAATATAGAACTACTCTCTAAAAACTAGGAAATTGTTTTGACCAATGATTTCTTAAACAAATTACATTGAATGCAATTCCTAAAACGAGTTCCGAAGCTCATAAACCCCTCATAACATTAACCATGACCATAAAAATAAATTACATGAAATTTAGACACAAATTTTACAGTCAAAGGGTTGACGATGTGGAAGTGCAGCGCAAGAGCTACGCTACTTCCTTCTTCAGCAGAAATGCAACAACAAAAGCGTAGCGAGTTGATGGCTTGACTACTAATCATCTTTTGAGCCTCTGAATGAGTCATTCATTTGAAAATAACTTGGGCATCATCAACTTCCCCTTGAAAAAAACGTTTCCATACTGCAGGGCTTCCATCCTTCAAAAACACAAACTTCAGTAAAAGCGCAGCGCCTATGTGAAAGCGCAACGAAATTTTACCTTCACAATTTTTACTAGTGCTAAGGTATCTGAGCATGGAAAACAACTAGTTGATAGCATGAAAGTCTTGTAAATCTTATTTGAGTTCTCATCCTGGCACAAAAAAGATGCCAAAACCTCACCTTTCTATCAAACCCTAATGCTTTGTCAATAGTGCAGCATTACTATGTGAACTTCTCCCTTTGCCAAAGTTTCATATGCTTCAAGAATCTAACTGATTGTGCTCCCAAAATGACTTCATGCAAAATATAAATCTCTCAACCTCCTTATACAACTCCATTCAACTAGTATACTCCGGAAAAAAAAGAGACAAAAAAACAAAATTGTTTTGATTACCTTTTCAAGACTTAGGTTTTGGCTAACTTAGCCAACAAATCAAGCTTTCCTCTATCCTTCTCTTATTTCCTACAATTTTTTTTTAGCAGCACTTAGTTCCTTCCTCAAGGTGATGTTTTGTCTACATATGTTCTTGGGTTTCCTATGCAAAGGCAGAGTTCTCTTCAGCATATACTTAGCATTTGACAATGTTGGCTCACACATGTTCAAATGATCATGTATCTTTTTCCTGGCCCTTTCATCTTGTTTCTTAAGCCTAGTGATCTCATTTTTAGCTTTCTTCAACTGCTTCCTCAACCTATGGAAATTATGTTTCCCTTCATCCACCTTAGCCTTCTTCTTTTCTTGCACTAACTTTTCCTTCTATAGTTGCAACTTTCTTGTTGAAGAACTGGTCACATAAATTCTTGTTGATGAAGCCTCTAACTCTTGAATGTTATCTGTTACTACCATCTCTTTACCTTTAGATTTGGTGATAGATGGAGTTGTATTCATCATTGTTTCTATTTCACCAATCTTAGGTATCTTTTCGAAAGAAGTTTTCTTCAATTCCCTATTGTCATGTTGTAGCTGGGCAATAACCAAGTGAGCCTTTTTCAACTGTTCTTGTAGTTCTAAAATCTCCTTATCTTTATCATCTGAAACAATATCCTCTGGTATGGTATCTATAACTTCAGTTGGATGCTCAGATGTTTGTTCCATAGGAAACTTATTTGCAACAACTCTTATGAGTGGCTTCTTAGGAACTTCCACTACCTCAGGAGAGAAATGAAGCTTCTTACCCTTTTTCTTGTCTGATGGGTCAACTGAAATTGATGGCCTTTTCACTAAGCTCTCAACTAGTGATTATACATCCCTTGCCACAGATGAAGGTGTATCCTTTTTACTCCAGGGGCTATTTGGAAACTCATTTGCCAACTTGGATGAATCTATGAATGCTTGCCATGATTGATCCCTCTTCCTCGGTTCTTCCACCACTAACAATTTAGTCAAAGAGAAATGAAAGAGAATGGGATCTACTTGACTTTTCTTACCTTGAAACTTATTTTCCATCTTTGCAAGGCGAATATAAACAAATACAAAGGCATATTCAAAGAGATTTTTCCTATGAAATACATCAATAGCCTAAAATGATGCTGATAGACTCTCCCAAATATGCCTTCACAAGTGAAATATCTATGGATTACCTTAAAAATTTTGTTGTAGGGTTCTAGCAAATATTGTCTTGACACAATAGCTCCACATTCCTTGCTTCTATACTTTGGCTTTAAGAAATATTTGTAGTTGACTATGTCTAGAGGCATGCCCTTGAACCATTTTTCTCCTTGTAGAGGGATCTCTGTAGTGGCTGAAATAGTGACATCTGACACTTGAAACCTCAACTCTCCAATATTCACATTTACCCCAATGAAAAGAGAACTCTTTGGTTAGCTGAGCACTATAATCCTGGATCTTCTCACAAACTCTGATGCAATCAACATGTTCAAATGAAACCCTAATTTTTGGATCTAAGTTTATCAAGGCAAGGCCTTGAGGCTCAAATCTAACTATGTCTCCTCCTTTGTGTTTCTTTTTGTCTGGAGTTGTCATGACTCAAAACAAAAAATAAATTCTAGGGTTTTTCAATGCAATTTGAGTGCTTGACAATTGAGCACAACAATAGTGTAGCAGCTATGAATTAGGGCTTTAGATGAGGGCTTTATGGCAAACATTAAATGAAAATCCCCGTATTGACCAATTCAAATAGAAACACTCATTTCTCATACCCAAAGTAGTAGCCTATTTTTTTGCTTACAGTGGAAATTTAAAAACACAAGTGCAACGAGAAAGCGAATCGCATGGGGGAAAGAGTTTTCTTGATCCTTGAGGGCAGCAACAACAAGATGTGAGGCTCCAAACCACTTAAATGGAATTGTCAGGCTTCAAAATAGGGGTGGCGAGAAAAATTTAGAATGTTTGATGCAGGTAAAAACATAAAATGCAGCAAGTGAATGAAAGTGCAACATATTATCCAGGAAAAGTAAGGAAAACACAGTGAGCTATGAATTTTGAAGGTTGTGAGGTTATGTGAGCATTTTCCTTGACAGGCAAGGGTAAATTGGACAACATGCAAGAAAAATCATTCAAGAAAATGAATAATTGAAACCTGGAAGTGGCAATAACTGCTTGGCTTGAAGAAGCGTCACGACTGTGTGAAAGCTCAACACCTTCCCTACAGCCTTAGCACAGTGAACTCCAAGCGATGTCCATAATGCTTTCGATGGAATGAGAAATGGATCTCTTGTTTCTTGGATGATAGAATAAATTTTTGAAATTTCAAGATGAACCAAACCCGCTTTTAAGAGTAATGATTGTAATTTGAAACTCCAATCATGAAAACACAACAAAGGAAAAATTGCAGCATATTTTCATAACTATTGTACTAGAGGTGGTATCATAGCACAAACTGATTTGACCACATAACTTACTGAACTGACCCCACTAGTTTGTCCCAATGATGAGAAGAAAGAACTTTCTATGACCTCACTCATGATTTTGTATGAGACATTGACCCTAGACTCACTTAACTCAATATTTAGGGAATCAATGACTACCTTGGTATTATCACTCACATACTCTAACATAATTGCATCAATAATTAATCTTACATTCATTACAAAGCCAAATAGCTTGATCTCTAAGAGATCATAGCAAAACCTTCACACATTTACCAAAATTTATTTAAAAGACTAAACTTGTTTTTGACTACTATAATATAGGACATTAACAATCGCCACCATGAAAGTTTGCAAAATGTGATATGTTCTTAGTACCTTGAATTTCAACAGTTTTATCAACACTCCCTTCTCTAGAAGAAACATAAGGAAGAGGAATAAGCCCTGCTTCAATATAATTGATATCTTCAACTAGGATCTCATAATGAAGTTTAATCTCTGCAACGTCCTTCCTAGGGACAAGTGCAACAATCTTTTCCCATTGATCTTTAAATTGCTCTTCGTGCACCACAAGAGCATCCTCAAATTCCATGTCCTGCTCTCTACTCCATATGGAGATTGCAAGTGTTGAATATGTGAGAGGATTTGGGGAACTTCTTGTCATTGCATAATGCACAGTTTTAGGGAACATACAAAGTTTTAAAGTCAATGACGCAGGAGCACAAATACAAGGAAAGAATCAAAATTCCTACTTGAAATCATCCAATTGTAAGAATGAAACCCACACAAATCAAAGAATCAACGTGACATAACAATTTCTTATTATAGAAGATTGCAGATGCCACATTCAAGTTAAAACATGTGTAATGATAAAAGTACTAAATGCAGACATTACTACACACTACTAAAAAGCAAACAAGCAAGCATAGAAGTTAAATTAATGTACAATGAATTATACCACAACCTGTTTAAGCATTTAGAAAGAAATGAGAACAAAGTTGATAAAAAAATAATCAAATTTTCCTTCATTGCTACATATATGTAATATGAAAGAATCCAGATTCTCTACGCAATATCAGATTTAATGAATAAAGGTGTTTAAATTACATACATCTTTCATGAGCCTCTGTATAAATTTATATTAACTTATATACATTCCAAATGTGATTGCCATAAATGTAAGAAAAAATAACGATGATGGCAGCACCTTTTGATGCAATGTTTGATTTTTTTCATTGAACTTTGATGCACTTCTGATGTTATTCTTTGTTATACTGCAGGTGAATCCAATTGAATATGGGCATGTGCTTCTTGTGCTTATAGTATTGGACTGCTTGCCCCAATGCATTGACCATGATAACTTGTTGTTAGTGTTGCATTTGGTTATCGAGGCTCGCAACCTATTTTTCCATCTTGGGTACAATAGCCTCGGATCTTTTGCAACTATAAACCATCTACACTTCCACTTAAGTACACTATTTTAGTTGCAACATGTGACTCTTTACTCATTGAAACTGTTTCGGTGCAACTTTTGAACATAAATAAAAGGTTAAATAATTCATCGTTTTTATTTTTTTTATTCAATAACTTATTTTGAACTGTAGAGATATGATTACAACTATGATATCTACAATTGTGCAAATTGGCATGGTGAATCAATGTGGCAGGATTATTACCTTAACATTCATTTCCCCATGGAAATAACACCCACAAAAGAGCCTCTCGTATGTTAGTTGAATCATTCAAAACAAGGATTCATTGTTGCCTTTAAAATGTCATATTTTTAAGATAAATGCATATGAAACAAGTGAAGCATCTTGATATCATCTACCCCTTCACATTGTGAAACTAAAAAGAGATGAAAAATACTCATTTGTACTACAACTACAAAATTGATCTTTCCAATATAGACCGTTGCTTAATCAAATAAGTTGAATCCCATGTCATCATCACTCTCCTCTTTGGTTTCCTCCTATTGAACAAACAAATGGTATCAAAAACACATTAACCTGATCAACTACCAGCAACACTGCCCAAATTTTGTAAGCAAGAGTAAATGGAAAGTTCAAAGTAGTCAAAGCAGTGCCAAGGCCAAGTCTCAAGGAAAATTATAATTATATATTTTATAACAAAAGACTGACCTCTTTCTCTTCAGTTGTAGGTGTAGCAGTGGCAACAACAGGAGCACCACCACCTCCTGCATCACAACCATCAAAATTGATGTTTACTAAAATAAACTACCAACTTAATGTACATCCATACATGCATCAAACTGTGCATTCAATTATAGCGGGAATTGATGTAGAGATAGGCATACCAGAGCCCACACTCATAAGGACATCTTCAATGTTTCTCTTTTCTAAAAGCTTGGCAAAAAGACCAGGCCAGTAGGATTCTATTTGCTCCCCCACATCCTCCCGCATAATGACTAGGTCCAATTGGATACTGAGGAGGTGGATTTACACCTAGCCTTAGTGGAAGATGGCCTTGTCTACCAGTTTATATAGGAGGTAGTCTAACATCTTATTGTGGAGGATGTTGTGAATTTTTTGTCTCTTGGTCATTTCATCATGTTGCCTCAGTTGTTGTCGTTTCCTCTTTGTTTGAAAATCATGTGATGGTTCATACCTTGGCAAGATGCAACATTAGAAAGAAGCCATTATTGGCTTGTTGGGGCCTGACCTAGGTTCAGAAGTGATTTAGTCAAACAAATGTCGAAACTACCGGCCCTTTCGGAAATATTCCGTTGTGCGCGGACTGAGGTCTCACGTGAGGTTGTATGGGAGGGTGCTGGAACTAGGTTTCCACACCCTAGGGATGTCTTGATGAAGTCTGGGAAGCTCGCGAACCGATCCTGCGCGCTCGCATTGCTCCGCACAGCTATCTGACCTTCACGTAGTTCTATAAAGTGCATGAAGAGGCATGGTCTAGACCCTTTATCCTTACTACATTATAATTATAGATCTTAAATTAATCTTGTGGGCCCAATATTCTTATCAATCATTCAACATTCATAACAAGTTCACGCAATCATAAACTGTAAGGAGATGCATAAACATATAATAGAAGAATAAACATACAGATCTAGGAACAGATGCACAATATTTCATAATCAACTTATCTTTTATTAAACTTATGTTTCGTTACAATCCCAACTCCACCCTGCGCACTCAACTGCAGGGGTCTGCGCACACAGCTAAGGACTCTACCAGGCCTCTGCTCACACAGCTGCAGAGCCTCTTCCTATTCCTACAACCCAAGACTCAGACTTGCAAACTCAGAGCAAATGTTGCTTTCAAAAACCCATAACACTTAAGATCAACTCACCAAAAACTGACTTCTACACTTAGAGCCTCACTCGATTTATACATTCCCATGGTCCACAAACCATGGTTAGGCCGACACATTCTATATTACATTACAATATTTTAGGGCAGACAACCCTAGACTCACGCACTCCGCGCCCGCATTTCATGGGGTCTTACATTAATTTTGACCAAAATTTAGGCGACAAGCCCCAAAAATTCGCTATGGGGGGATTTGTTGCCCAACAGGCCCCCAACACAATCATCGTAACTCGTCCCAAGTCACTCGGCTGGTGCGGTGATCTTTGCTCGGAGTCGATCTAGCAATTTCTGCACTTCGCAAACATCTGCCACACATTCCTCCGATGTCCATTGTATCAATTGTGCACAACCCTCTGATGCATTGTTGTTAGAGGCACCCTCTTTCCTTTGTGCATATGTATCTTGCATTTGGGCGAGCTTCCCCTCGATTGTGGCGGTGACCGTGAACGCTTCCTCGAGCCAAGGTTGGATGCGTGCTTTAAGCCTTGCTTCTGTCTAGCATGCGACGTCCACCTGTTCTTTCAAAGCTTGGGCCTCCCTCATCTTGGCCAATCACTGAGTAAGGGCGACCGTCTGCGCAATCCCCCCGGCATTGTTATAGGCTTGCTGCAACTCCTACGCTTCTGTCTCTAACCGCTGTAGTGTTGGATCCTCTTGCAGTGAAGTGACCGTGAGGAGGGACTGGTCCAACAATGCCATGCATTCTTGTACAGTGTGTTATATCACTTCCAATTCTGATTGAATGGAGCGGTGGCGCTGCTCTCTGACTTCAGGGGGTGTAGAGGGTTGCGCCTTCAGTCGCAGCTCCGTGATCCGCAAGTTCGGCTCCAACTGAACCTTTATGGCCTCCTCCTGGGTCTTGCAGACTCAAGCTGCCAATTGGTGAATCTTTTCCATGGTGGGGAGTGCCTACGGCATGGCCAACTCTGATATGCTGCTACAAGCCTCCTCCACAACCTATTCTAATCCCTGGTTTTGTGCGACTAGCTTTTCGTGTTGTAGGCTGAGCTATTCTAAATTTAACTTCTGCTCACTCAAGACTTGGAGGTGGTGACCCTCCCTAGCGCAAAGCTCACAAGTTGCCCCATCCTCCAGGGTGACCAAATTCAACCCCCAGCCCCTCATGTCACCTTCGGCTTCTGCTAAGATGGCACCTTCTGGTAACACCAAAGTGTTCGTTGTGCGGGCGCGCAACATTTGCTCAGCTTCGGATGCACCTTCCGCAAGGTGCGGTGTCACCACTCCTGGGGGTCACACCTGTAATGCCTGTAATTATGCTTTGAGTTCCCCCCAACATAGTTGTCTGCTCTGTCATTAATTCTTCAAGAGCATCCTTAGTTACATCGTGAACTGGTTCACCACTATCAAGAAGGGCTCCCTGAGAGGTCTTTGTTGTCTTTGTCTTCTTCCGTGCGGTTAGCTTCTCCTGGACGCGGCATCTTGAGTTGGATCGATTTTTTTGTGTGTTCCTCTGCCTCAACCTCCCCCTATATGTCCTACTCCGTGGACATTTCCTGACCTTCCTCGGTCTCTTCGGTGGACGCGGTTATGGTTTCTACCATCTGTGTTGTCCTTGCTACCTCAGTCGCCTTCCTCTGTGTGGTCGCTTCCTGTTCCTGGCGCTTTCTCTCTGCCAACTTCGCGATGCACAGCTTGATCTCCCTCTTCCACTGCTGTGTTGCGATCTTTTCCAGTTTTTCCAAGTCCGGGGCGCACCACTCCGAAGACCATGATGCCATCATGTCGAAGATTGCATCATCTGTCGCAATGAATGGTAGCTTTACCATGCTCGAGCTGGATCCTTGCGCGCCCGGATATACAGGTTATGCATATCTGCCTTGAATTCTGTCGCGCTTTGCAACTATTATGTATTTTTGGGGACAAGCACGGCTTGCGGTTGATGCAATATCGGATGCTCGCCTCCATGGACACCAAAAACACCTTGATCTCGCGAACCCTCATCGCGTCTTTCACTGCCCAGAGTGAGGTGTACCTCATGGCTTCGGGTAGGTTCCTCTCAATGGTGGGAAATTTGCTGTCCTCTGGTAGCTCCCTTGCAACCAACAAGATGGATAAGCACACATAGTGGAAGGTCTTACCCTACTCCTGGGCCTCCCGACAATTCGTCAAAAGCTCATCGCAGAGAAACTGTGCCCAATTGAATTGGATCCCCGCTACACACTGCTCTGCCAATGCAACTACAGATGTTGGCACCTCGTCTACGCAGCATTTCCTCATGAGCTTGTCAGCCAGTAGCTGGGTGGCTACACACACCCCTTTGTCCTTGATGCTTGCTATTGCATACCCTCGCTTCCTCTTCTCCAACTTATATTTGGCCTTCATAGCTTCTGTGAGGGGCAAGTCGTTTCTCTTTTCTGTTATGGCTGCGGGATTGTTTCCTTTGATGGGAAGCCAAGAAATCCAGTGAATTAAATCGGCCATGATGGGAATCAACTCCTCCAGCCAGAGATATCGATCATGTACTAGACACAAGAGCTATCGGTTGACAAAAATTTTGATGGGTGCGCGGCGGTAGTGGGGTATCCACCGCAGATGTAGTAACCCAGCCTTCTCCACACCACGTAACCATTTCTACTGCAACAATTGCTCCCAGCCAGCTGTGGGAACTTCTCGCTATCCACGAGGTCCCAGTCTTAGAACTTTATATTAGGTACCCATCCTAGCGGTGGACCTTCAAACCTTATTTCATCTGGGAGAAGCGGGGTCTGGAGCGCGCTCTTCATGGCCTCCAGGTCCTTTAGTATCTTGGTTGTCCCTTATCATGGGGGGATGTAGGGGGGTAACTTTATCGCCGAAAGTACTTGGGAAACATTCTCCGCCTCATCATCCTGTGCTTCAATTTGGGCGATCAGGGCTTGCAAATATTCCTCCTCCTCCTCTGTTTCAACAATGATAGCTTTACCCTTCTCTACCATTGATAATTTACTAAATCATGGGTTCCGTGGTGATACCCGTTGTCTGCTTGAATTTCCGTAGTTGCGGCGTTCGTGGGGAATTTGGAACCTCTGGTAGTTGTTTCCTCTCCAGGTTCCTCCTAGGTCACACGGGGCTCTGGGGTAACTTCCACGAATCACATTTTGGTTCTTGCAACCGTCATTGTTTCTACACTAGATTCGTTTGGTCGCGTACTCACGGGTGGCAAGGTAGCTTGGTGCTTAATGCTTTGTACTGGCCCAAATCTCAAACAACCAAGTGTTGCATCAAGGCTACCCCAAGGGATTTTATAGTAACGTTTGAATTTGAATTCAACCATTCCCTCCACTTCTACGTCATTAATACCTTCTTGGCGGCAGATCATCTTGAATCTAGCTCTTAATTCCTATCTTAATGGCTCGCCACCCACTCCTTTCTACCTTAATTTGGACCTCTTATCATGAACAATGACCTCAATGGTCACCTCCCAGCCTACCCGCACAGCAGTGCAGCCCCTTGCACGTGACCATGACCCCTATGACCTATTGGCCCTGCGCAGAATCTCCTTCCCGCGCAGCTCTCCTACAGACTCGTTTATAGTCCTGCACCTTCTTTTAACTGCATGGAGCGCTGAGACTACTTCCTATAGATAGTCAAGTGGTCGCACCCCAAGTGCAAGGCTTCACTTTTCCTGCTAGCCCGAGCCGCAGGCACCCTTCAAATACCCTTATGTCCGATAGTTCGTCGTGTTCTTCTTTGTATGGTACGCTCCCCTGTTTAGTAAGGTGCACTCGTAGCCATGGTAGCAAGGTCGAAACTTCTTCTAATGCAGTAGTAGGGTTGGCTATACTTGGTCCCATCATGCTTAGTTTCTCACGGCCTGCTTGTGCGACTTCGGTTTCCAGTTCATTGATTTATTCATCCAATGTCACGCTTTTCTTCCTCAGTCGTGCCCAATCTTCAACAAGTTCGTGAAGTTTCAAGCTCCCTCACCGAATGGCTTCCCTTAACTGCCTAATTCCTTTACCCAGGTCCTTGCATCCTGTCCCAACTACGAGAGCTGTGGTCTGGGGATTCTTCTCTATTCTCCTGGTTTCATCTCTTCTTGTTAGTGTTGGGGTCAATTTTGCGCTCTAGTTTTTGCTTATGGTCCTATAGGCCCATTGAACCGCTAGTACGCATAGGTCCCAATCAGTTCATCTCACCTGGTGAACTCCGTTCATGATTCCACATAGTTTTCTGAAGGCTCTACATGGAATTTGTGTCACTTTTCCTACTGCTGAGTTGGGTTCTGATTTCTGATTCTTAGTTTGGGACGTGCTTGCACAACACACGTCTGCACCCATCGACACAGGTGGGCGCGAAAACTGCTTCGTTTTTGTTGCCCGGCTTGCGTTCATCGCTAGGGACTTCCAAATCGTAAGTGCATCCATCTTCTACATTCACGCTAGTTTCCAATATTCTTCTGGTGTGTATTCCACCATCGTGTGGGTGTCGTGCGCAACGCCCATTCTAGCGCATTGTACCGTTGTTGTTCCAATACTGTACTTTCAAATTTTTCCAAGAATTCAGCCACTCCTGTTACCCCATCATATGTTGGCAGTTCCCTTGCTTCGGACGTCACACACTGCAGTGATCTAATGTTAAATTGGAAACTAGGGCAAAACTCCATGTGGGTCAGCTTATTTATGGCAGCTGATATTTTTATTGGATCCCTCTCATCGAGAGGTGTAGGATTGATCCAAAGATCATCCGATTCCGATAAGTATTTATGGAGATATGAATTTATTTTGATTATGGATTTATTATCTAGCCGACCAACATCTAATGTAGGCTCAAGAAGCCCAAACATCATGTCTATTCAACCTCTACGATTTAGTATAAATTCAAATGACTTGAAGTCATTTTGCAATACACATATGCTCTTAAGGTGATCTCCTCCTCTCCACGTTTTTGGGTTTTGGTGAAGGAGAGACACCAAAAGTGTACGTTGGTCTTGTATGGTGCCCTAGCTGCAGAGCCGCAGAAGAAGCCCTAGCTACAGTATGATGATCCTAGCAGCAAATATGGAGACCCTGATACGTTGTGCAAGAAGCCCTTATATAGTTAACTAATGCGCTGTCCAAAAGGCCCTTGTACGTTGTCACACGCTGCCTGTAGAAGCCTAAACACAGATCAATAGAGACTTGTTCACACAGCAGGAAGAAGACTTGTTCACGCAGCAAAGGAGACATGTTCACGCAGCAAAGGGAAGACATCATACGCTGTAATAAAGACCTTCTAAATGCAGTCTATACGCACAGCATGGAGCACTTATATGTTGTCCAACATAAAGCGTAGCCGCAGTAAAATAAAGGAAGCCGCAGTCATAAGGGTAGCCGCAGTGATATAAAGGAAGGTGCAGTCAAGACCTGGCATGTATGGGAGCAGATCCGCACTGCAAAAAGAATGACGCTGATCTCAGGTGAGTACAGGTTCTTGATGTCAAGGTGCAGGTTCAGTATGTCTCGGTTAAACATCACTTCGGACCTACCTTCTAAACAGCCTAAGCACATGGATATAAATGTATATGGGTAAGCATGCTCTAACATTGTCTCAGCTAAATGGAGATCACGTTAAGTGATTATCTCAGTGTTGCATATATATATATATATATGATTGTCTTGGCATAATAGTCATAATGATGAACAGCAACAATGATAGAACTATGATGGTCAAGAGATCCTTGGTATGCTTATAAAAGGACTCAACATAATGGAAATAATAAGGATGAATAGTCTCAGATCATAATGATAGAAGCAACATCATGGGCATGTCAGTAAAGGGTAGCACAATGATGAATGAGACAGCATGATGTATGGGTAGGATAGTGATCATGAGTAGCATAGTGATCATGAGTAGCATGATGATGATGATTCATATTAGCATGGGCAGCATGGGCAGCATGAAGCATGATGATGCATGAGCAGCATGAAGTATGAAGTCATGGACATCTTGATGTATGGGCAGCACAGTGATCATGAGCAGCATGATGGTGCTACACGGTAAGGTGCAGCAAATGAATGAAATGGATAGGTGAAGTTGTCACCTTGGAGATTTAGTTGAAGCAGAATGTCTTCAACTGATCTTATCATTATAAGAAATGATCTATGCTCATATCAAGATAGTTCAAAGTGTTGACTTCTGTTGTAAATGTATTATCTCTCTCTCTCTCTTTCTCTGATGAACTTTGAAGATAAAAGAAGATTTGATCAAAGGGTTTCCCCACACATTGTGGGGTTTGTCCCTGGCGAACACCACATTTTGTGTCCTCTTGTCTTGGCTTGTCTTCTGCGATTTATATTTGTGTTCTATCTGCAGTTTATCTTAATACTGATGTGATTGCTAACTGTGAAAATTTAAATAAATTGCTCTAGCATAGAACATACTAAAAATCATCATGTTGTAATTCAGCGTTGTCACTTCGTGCAACCGATTCCGCCAGCGTTCTATCTCTTCATATGAATCCAAAGTACAGGAACTATCGCGCTCCCATGAGATTCTCCCATCTGCAGTCGGGTTCACCCAATCCTGGTCTTGCACCGTTATCTAGTAAATGCAATCCAGTTCATCGTCACGCACAGGTTCTGTGTAGCGCGCACCTTCGGTTGGATCTAGTGGAACTACTATGCGAAGGGACTTTTTCTCGACTATCATCTTCCACTTCTTCAAGTTGATGACTCCATTCATATCAGTGGACCAGTCTATTCCTAGCAATGCGAGATAAGGATTGTTGTCATCAACAATCTCTATCACCTCAATGTATGTCTGCGTGCTCGCGTCTTCGATATCCACCGTTATCCCTTGCAACCTCCCATGGCCAAAAGCTTATGTTGGTTCACCATTCGCAATTGAATAGGGGACCACTGCAATGTGGGCCTGCCCATGTGTTCCCATTCCTACTTTGGTAACACATTCGCGTCTAAACTCAGGTCTAGGATTACCAAATCCATTTCATATTTTCCAATCTGTGTCGTTAATCTCATCTCCCTCCCGGTGCGCAATGTATGCTTTCCTAGTTTCCAGACTACACGTGGTTCCCCTGACCCTGTGCACCTTCTTATCAGCTCCTGTAGTCCTTTAACTGCCTTATTATCGCATAGCAATTTCTGGCATGTCTCTAAAAAGGTAGTAAGCATAGAAGGATCCATCCCTGGCTCTGGTTGATCCTTACTACCTGAAGTAGAGGCCCCCGCGAAGCTCTTCTTAGCTTCCATAAACGTCTCCTTTTCGCTTTCCAATTCAAACTCAGGTTCCTTTGTAGGAGCCTTCCAAACCCATGTATCTTCATCGAGCTGCTTCCCCTTATCTTCCCCTATGTTCGTGCCACTTCTGAGCACCATATTCACATTTTGGTCTTCTTCGTGTGGTTCAGACCTCATCATTTGAATATTCTATGTTGGAGTAGGCTGAAGTACCCCTTTCTCATGCCTCTGTGCGATCAACGTAGGACAATCTACTACTTCATGATCGAATTGAGCACAGTATGAACAAGATAGTCTCATTGGGTTGGTACAACTGCAGGTGTAGTGCCCTGGTCCTCCACAATTGCAACAGATTTATTGTCTGTGGCCCCTTCCGGGCCCCATTCCTCCTTGTCCTCGACCTCGTCCTTGAAATCCAACGTGTGCCATCCCTGCGGCTGGGTCAAGGCCTCGCGTTTCAATCTACATTCTATATGTTGGGGTCCACTCCATCATTAACTTGTAGCTGTGACAAGTACACTCATTGTGGCCCACCAATCTACAAAAATTGCAAAACAGCTGTTGGGGAGTCTATGTATACTTCTGCAACAAATGACAATTTTTCATTGTGTGCTTTCCTCCCACCTGACAGATCGCACACCAGAGCACAGGTGCCACACTTGGCCCTGCCTATGCCTCTGGTCTCAACGGCATTGGTCCCCCTCCTACCAAGTAGTTCTCGAATATTGGACAGTGATCCTTGTCGTGGCCCTAGCCTTTACATTTTATGCACCACACTTCTTCGCATGCCTCTAGCCATGGCGCCCTATCCTGCTTCAAACTATGCATCTCCAAGCATAGGTTCTGCAGTTGCTCGTGGATCTGTTGGACACCCAATCTCGGATCCTGTATCGATTGTGGAGTACTGAAGAAGGTATATTTTTATCGATCATTTTGTCTTCTTTTCTTTAAAACTCATAACCTCTTTACATCATGAACTAGGTAGATAATAAGAAATCATGACAAAATCTATGGGATTTATATGCAACACAAAACTACTAATAATTGCTATTTTCTTATGCAGGAAAAGAAAAAAATGAAATATTGCCATCCCAAGGAAAAGACAGGGCAAAGTTAACTGTTGTCCCTTTGGCAGGGAACAACATGTAAACAAGGCGATCCAAATTGAAGCGTATCAGCTATGGAAGGGAAAAGGAGATATCGAATCGGCGCACGAGAACAAATGGATAACTGGGAATTAATAGTTTGGCGAATCCCTCAGGATCCTTTGATCCTAACGGATCGCTATATTAACTATTTTTTCATCATCGATATATCCGCTCGGGTGTTATAAGAAGGGGCAGCACTGCTAGCCCGGGGGACGACCTGTTGTTATTTTTATGTAATTTCCCTTTGTATTCGAAACTTTGATCATCGACTCTCGTTGAGAAGTGATCCACTGTAACTTTGCTTTGATGTTTTAATATAAATCTGGTTGTCGTTCCATCTTTGATCCTAGAGTAATCTCAAGCGGTGTGTCCCTGGAGGCTAAGGGCCCGGCCCTGGTGGAACACTTGCTCCTGTACCATTATCTCTAATTCATGTGTGGTTTCCATTATCAACTTTGTTCAGTAATCGGATGTGTTTTGTTATTTTACATCACAGTCCTATTATATTTGATTTATGTTCAACTGAGTAATATTTTTCTCTGAGACAGGAATGTTGTATTGTTCATTCTAACTTTGTAACGCATTGTTGTTCCTTTAATCATTGATATAACATTGTTGTTCCTTACAGAATGCTATTGTTGTTCAATTACAGAGTAACCGTGTTGTAACATTCATAAGTTGGTATTACTGTATTCATCTATGGTTTACACTTAACCATGATTTTTGTTCAACTGGCATTGTTGTTCCATTACGAATTACAATCGTTATTATTTACAACTGAGATTGATACTTGTTGTATCGAAGTCAGATTACTGTTTCTTTTAATATTAGGCGTGCCGTGTGTGTTATTTATCTTGGTTCATTGTACATTTATATTTGACTCTAAGTGTTGTTCTATATTTCATTGCTAATTAGTTGTCGTTCTATTTCCATTTGTTGTCTGATTTATCTTTAGAGTAAAGGTTGTTATCTGATTCCTGTAGGATACAATTGCTACATCTATTTCCTTAGACTAAGGTTTGTTGTTCAATCTTATTTGTAAGAACTAGTTGTTGTTCCAATTTCTAGTTGTTGTTCCATTTCCTGTTATCGTTGCTCTAGTGTGCAGAACGATCTGAGACTGTAGTGAACGTTGATATTTGTTGTCTAGCACCCAGGTTGATGATCTTTTCCTTGATTATCTTTAGTTACATCAGTTTACAAAGGGATGAGTTTTCGTCATTGTACCCTTGACTGATAAATTGCTATAGTTTTCTGAATGCATGATTTAAGTCTTAAAGTGCTTTGTTGTAAGTAGGTTTTGTTTTAAGCATCATTTACTCTTGTATTTTGAACACTATACTACTAGCATTACTCTAACAAATTACCACCTCAAACTAAGTACACTCTTTGAGATAACAAATCGTTTCCAGATTGATAAGTTAATGTGGGGTAAATAGAGGTGAAAAAGACCCTTTTTATGGCTCGACATTTTGGCATCGTTGTCGGGGAAGAGTGTAGACATTTGTTTCTTTTCCAGAGTAGTGTAAGAACCTGTTAGGAAAGAATTGGGGTTTTAAAAGACAGAAGGTAAGAACCTGCGTGCGGAGTATGTAATAGCCCTGCTCCCCTGACCGCTTTCATGCAGATTGGTTGTTGTTTTGTTTGGGTAGAACTTAGCAGCTGATTTGTGTGCATGACTAAACAGAAAAAGCCAGAAAAGAATCCCAAACCTCTACCCAAGGCTGATAAAGCTAAGGGGCCAGTGACCCTTGGCCGATCAACCTTTATAGACAATCCTTAAGAAAGCAGAATCTTAGCCTTCAGTAGGACCTAGAAAAGTTACTTCTAGACAGCCTACTAGTTCCCTTCATGCCACAGGATCACCATCTATAGCCTTTACTGAGGTGCATAGTCAAACCAAGAAATTGAAAATTCTAGCCCAAAATCATTGCAAGAAGGGAACCTTAACAACCTTTTTGAAAGAAGGGGAAAAATAAGAGAAACTGAAGAACCAAGATCTCCTCGTGGGGTAATTCAACCATTAAGTAGCCCAGATAAGGGAAGTGCTACAAAAATCATTTATAACGAAGTTGAAGAAACTCAAGAACCTGAATTCCCCCAAACATTAGGCACTCTCATCATCCTAGATAAAGGAAGTGTTGTTAAGGCCAATCCTGTTAGAGACATCCCCCCTCGACAACCTAGGAACACCCTCCTAGATATCCCAAAAGGCTAAGCATATATTTGACCAAATGGCCTAGAATCAGCTAAACACCCAAACCTCTACACTGCAATACTCCATTGTGGATACTGCAGCCAATGCACCTATGAAAATAATTCCTCTCCAGCATATCCCTACATTCCATGGCCTTACATCAGAAGATCCGAATGCATTCTTATTTGAATTTGATGTGTTGTGTAGAGGATATGACTATACCACCGATCCCCAGAAACTGAACTTATTTCCCTCTACATTAAAAGGGGCTGCTTTAAGATGGTTTATGGGATTGGGTAGTGGTGTTATAAATAACTGGGACCAAATGAAAGAGTCTTTTCTAAAAAAATATTAGGACTATTGCAGGTCTAGAGAGTTAAAAGATGAAATATTTCAGATGATAGCTAGACTGAATCAACATCAAAAGAGTATGTTTAACATTTCCAGTATAATCTTCAAAGATCTCCTTATGCATCATTACCCTTACCTGATAATGTATTAAAAACAGCATTAATTAGGGGAATGAAGGAACAATGGATTGAAACACTAAACATTATGGGAAAAGGAGATGTTTATCAGGAAAATTTTGCTAACATTATTAATCTGTGTATCAAGAGTTTGAGAGGCAGCACAAGACTAAAACCAGCAGAACATGATCGGTTTACAAGAGATAACAGAATTTCTGCAGAAGGGAGTAACTCGTGTAGAAATTGGAAATTTATTAGAAAATTTTAAAACTGACATATTGGGGACACTGACAACACAACTTGATATTATGCAGGCCAAACAAAAGCAAGTAGAGGCATAACAGACTTTGGCAATCTTCTGTCCCAGATGCAGAAAGAAACATAGCCATAAGGAGTGTCCATTAGATACAGTCCAAGTTTGCGCCATTTGTACAAAAGACCACTCTACAGAGAGTTGTCCCTCACTTCCTGGATTGAAAGCAGTATAAAAGGAAGCAGAAGAAGAGCTAGAACTAGTGTATCTACTCAATCAGTGTCGTCAATGGCAGCCATGACAATCAGGTATGTTCTTAGACCCAGCTTCTTCTTTTCAGCCTCTACAATATCATGCTCAACAATATGATACAATGTGGCAAAATCAACCTCCCTTCCCGAATTGGTCACAGCAACCATTTCCTTCATCATCTTCATGGCCGAATCAAGCAATCCAACCCAATTGGCCAAATTTTCCCTATACCCCACCATATTGGCAAAACAATGTATATCCAGCACAATGGTCCCCTCCTACTTCACAAAGTCAAGCCTGGCAGACAAACTAGAAAAGACCGATGAATCAGCCAGTAGGAACTATTCCACTCCCTCAACCTACACTACTAGCATTACAAAAAAACCCCCAGTCTAACTTAAGACCACAACTCCCAGCCCAACCCAACCCTAATCTGAATAATAGATCAATCCAATCTATTCAAATAATTGAAACACCAAAGATAGGAACTGATCTAAGGGAGTGTAATGACCTTCAATTAAGATCTGGGCACATCATTGAAATAGAGGGAGATAAAACTGCTCAAGTTGAAAATCAGTTACCTATATAACAACCGTCACAAGAAGAGAATGTGACCAGACAACAAATTCATGATCAAGCAACCACATCCTCTCCCCCATTCCTAGAAAAATTAACTATACCTCGACCTATACAACATCCTGATTTTGACATTCTGGGAGAACTAAAAAATCTGTACATAAAAATCCCACTCCTCCAAGCCATTCAATACATCCCAATATATGCAAAGACTATTAAAGAGCTATGTATAAAGAAACCAGGGAGGAAAATAACAAATAACCCAACAGTCCAAGTAGTTGGTACTTTATCCGACCTATTATCAGGAAAAGAAACACCCGTTAAATATGAAGACCCAGGAAATCCAATAGTAACCATACAAATCAATGGAAAAACCTTCTCAAATGCCCTAGTTGATCTAGGAGCTACAATCAATATCTTAACAACCACCACTTGCCGAAAACTGGGCATTACATCAGTAGAACCGACCTCCACTTTATTAAAATTGGCTGACCGATCTGTGGTTAGGCCAAAAGGCACACTACATGATGTCATGGTATCCGTTGACTCCTGGAGTATCTTGCCGATTTTCTAATAATAAACCCAAAAAACTGACTTGATGGACATCCATTGATTTTAGGCAAACCTTGGCTTGCAACTACCAATTCTTATACCGGTTGCCGACAAGGCAGTATGACCATAACTATGGGGGAAAATCTCAAGAATCTAGCTTTATATCCTCCAGCGCAACCAAGTGTCACAATAATAAAAACTAACAAGCATCTTGTTTCATACCTCACCGAAAATATTAGATCTCCATTAACCATAGAAGAGGCCCTCAATTTCAAAGACCAAACAGATGATGATGCCATTAACAATTTTATTAGCCAAGTTGAATCCAGATCCCACATACAATGTCACATGATAGAAGCAGCATTTGATAATGAATTAGAAGAATATCCTCTTAAAGATCCACATGATCAAACAATACCTACTACCTCTGTCTCAAATAGCAAAATCGTAGAAATTGAGCCAGGAAAGACTTTAAACATTAATGCCAACCTAACTTCCGAACAAGAAGAGAAGCTCATCCAAATATTGAGGAAATACAAAGAAGAATTTGCATGGGACTATCCTGATATGAAAGGAAACGATCCCCAGTTATGTAACACCACATTTACATAGAAAAAGATGCAAGACTTCTTCGCCAAAAAGGAGACTTAACCCTCATCTAAAAGACATTGTAAAAGCTAAACTTCAAAAACTTTTAGATGTGAACTTCATTTACCCTATCTCCGATAGTAAATGGGTCTCTCCACTTGTTGTGGTACCAAAGAAGAATGGAAAGTGGAGGATTTGTGTAGATTATAGAGAACTAAATAAAGCAACACAAAAAGACCACTTTCCCCTTCCATTCATTGACCAAGTATTAGACACTTTGGCAGGAAAGAAATTCTTTTATTTCTTAGATGGCTTCAGTGGATACAACCACATCCAAATTGCCCCTAAAGACCAAGACAAAACCACTTTTACTTGTCCTTGGGGAATGTTTGCCTACAGAGTCCTACCTTTTGGCTTATGCAATGCCCCTGCCACATTTCAAAGGGCTATCCTCAGCATCTTTTCAGATTTAATAAATGAAGGGCTCGAAGCATACATGGATGATTTTACACCATACGGAGATGATTTTGACCCAGCATTGGACACACTGGAAAAAGTCCTGCAACACTGCATTGCCACCAGGCTTTATTTGAGCCATGAAAAATGCTATATGATGATGACTGAAGGACTTATTCTAGGCCATTATATCTCGGCAGCTGGCATACAAGTAGACCCAGCCAAAATTCAAATAATTTTGCTAATTCCTACTCCTACCACTCAAATAGAGGTACACAGTTTTCTTGGATTTTCTAGTTATTATAGAAGATTTAGAGAACATTTTTCACATATTGTTGCACCTCTATATGCATTGACAGGTAATGTTGACTTTCTTTGGATAGAAAAATTCGACCGTGCTTTCCAGGATCTGCAAAAGCTTGTCTCAACAACCCCAGTCCTTAGAGGTCCAAATTGGGACCTGCCATTTCAAATTTCATCAGATGCTTCAGATACAGCTATTGGAGCAGTCCTTGGGCAGGAAGAAGATAAAAAACCATATGCAATTTATTATATTAGCAAGAATTTATCTCCTGTTGAATTGAATTATACTGTTACTGAAAAGGAATTCTTAGCTGTAATACATGTTGTCAATAAGTTCAGGCATTACATTACTGGATATCATGTTATCTTGTATACAGATCACTCTGCCATAAAATACTTAGCAAATAAACCATTCACAAATGGTAGAATAACTAGATGGTTGATTTTATTGTAGGAATTCAATATCACAATCAAGGACCGACTTGGAAAAGAAAAACTTGTAGATGAATTTCTCTCACGAATGCCAAAACCAGTGGACGCAGCAGTAGTTGAAGATCAATTTCCAGATGAACATTTGTTGTCACTGTTAAAACACCCTGGTATGCTAATGTTGCGAATTACTTAGCAGTAGGAAAATTACCAAAACATCTAACCCCCAATGAACAGAAACAGATTGTCTAGCGAAGTGCTCGATTTTCTTGGATTGGGGGCTACCTGTTCCATACAGGGACAGATATGCACATCAGGAGATGCATCCGCGAAGGTGAAATTTTTGACATTTTGAAAGCTTGTCATGACGGACAATGTGGCCGACATTTCAGTGATAGAAGAACTGGACATAAGCTGTTGCAAATAGGGTATTATTGGCCCACGATCTTCAAAGATGCAAAGAAGTTCATTCAAGCTTGTGACAGCTGCCAAAGAGAAGGACGCCCTGGACAGTTCGATGAAATTCCCCTGAATCCACAGCTAGTTATTGAACCATTCGAGCAATGGGCCCTCGATTTTGTTGGTCCAATTAACCCATCCTCGAACTTGAAAACATATATTTTGGTAGCAACAAAATATGTCACCAAATGGGTTGAAGCAGAGGCATTGCCGAGAGCTACAGAGGATTCTGTCATACAGTTCATGTTCCATATATTTGTGCGATATGGGCTTCCAAGAGATATAATTACAGATGGTGGACCATAATTTGTTGATAACAAGATTGCTGCAACACTAAAAAACTATCATATCCAACATAAAATTACTACTCCATACCACCCACAGGAAAATGGTCAAGTAGAAAGCAGCAATAAAATAATAGAAGCAATCCTAGACACGATTGGGCTGCAAGATTACCGGAAGCCTTGTGGGCTTACAAAACAACATGGACAATCACTACTGGCTATTCACCATACCAACTGGTGTTTGGAAAGGAGCCCATCTTCCCGATAGAATTCGAGATACAAACAACACAATAAGTCGGTCTAGATCTAAATGAGGGACAGATTAATAGATTACAGCAGCTCAATGAGTTAGATGAAATCAGGCTCTCTTCCCTTCAACACACTGCATTAATCCAACAGCGGAGAGCTAAATGGCATGACGCTCTCATTAAAAATAAAGTCTTTTGCGAAGGATATTGGGTGCTCCTATACGATTCCAAGTTTCAGGATTTTCCCGAGAAGCTTCAGACTCGTTGGCTAGAGCCATATGAAATCCAGAAGGTACATGGTAATGGCACCCTTACTCTAATTACCATAGATGGATCTAGACATACCTTCAAGGCAAATGGCCACCGAGTTCGACTATACCGCAAACCACTTACTCAGGAATCCTTCTACCAGCAACTCCGCGAAGACTCTGACATGCAAATTTTGGAGGAGGAAGAGAAATCTTCCTCACCTCTGGTTCATTAAGTGATTCACTTGCGCTTACATTCTGTACATAATTCCTTTGTTAGCATAAATTATTCTCTGTACATATTTTTTTTTTGCATTTGCACTTTCTTGTTCTTTTAGGAAGAAACAACATTCTCACTGCCTTGATGTTCCTTTTTCAAGGAACAGCACCTTTGCAGTTTGTTGTTCCTTTTCAAAGAATCAACAATTCTATCGGTTTTGTTGTTCCTTTTAGAAGGAACAACACCTTCACCATTTTGCTGTTCCTTTTTCCAAAAGAACAGCACTTGCATTTTTATGTTTTTCCTTTTTCTGAAGAAACAACACTGTCGTTTTTGCTATTCCTTTTCTGAAGGAGCAGCACTTGTGTGCACTTTTGTTTTTCTGTTGTTCCCTTTCCAAAGGAATGGCACTTTCGTTTTTCTATTCCTTTTTCGAAGGAACAACACTTTTTGTTTTAGCTGTTCCTTTTTCATTTTCATTTTGTTGTTCCTTTTCCGAAGGAACAGCACTTGCGTTTTCTGTTCTTCCTTTTCCGAAAGAACAGCACTTGCCTTTTCTACTGTTCCTTTTCCAAATGAACGGCACTTGTGTTTTTTGTTGTTCCTTTTTCAAAGGAACAACACTTTTGGTTTATGTTGTTCCTTTTCCAAAGGAACAACACTTTTGGTTTTTGTTGTTCCTTTTCCAAAGGAACAACACTTTTGGTTTTTGCTGTTCTTTTTCCGAAGGAACAACAGTTGTATTTTCTGTTGTTCCTTTTCCAAAGGAACAACACTTGTATTTTCTATTGTTCCTTTCCAAAGGAACGGCACTTGCATTTTCTGTTGTTCCTTTTCCAAAGGAACAACACTTGTATTTTTTTGCTCTTCCTTTTTGAAATGACAACATTCTCGTATTCCTTTTACTTATGTTTGTTCTCCTTGCTATTCCAATTAAAGGACAGTTGTTGTTCCTCTCAATATATAATAGTTTCGAGTCTTTTTGAGCACATCTATACACTTATGCAATGCATACAAAACTAGAGCATACCGAAATCAGCAAATTACATAAAATCGCTATTTTTACAAGAAATTGCTTTGAATTGATAGGAGGAAAGAGGAAAGGACACAATTATTCATCACTTTGCTATCATTATTCTACTAATACTGATATGATTGGTTATCTTTATCGTGGTGGTTTTTTTTAAAATTCCCATAATCTTCATTGATCATTATTAAGGAATAAGAACAAAGGGTATATTTTTCTATTGAGATGTTAAGATTTCTTCCACCATTCCTACTCTTAAGGAGTGTTGAACCACCCTTTGTGTATAAATAGGAAAGTATTTTATAAAAGAGAAAAAAGAAAAAATGTTTATATGATTTGTTTATATGGGTTGTCAAATGAAGGACAGGGGGTTTCATCAAGAGCTAGCCTACCATGATCATAAGGAAAAAAGTGAAGTGGCATTCCCACTATGGCCACCACACCAGGGATATGATCCAAGAGGCACATCAGAAAAAAATAAAGAGTCCTTGGAACAGGAGGTCTCATCACGAGCCGACCTGCCCACACTAGTTACCAAGCCAACATAACGACCTCCATTTTGACATTGCACAACACTTCCTAAGCATAAACAAAGGATCATGGTTCCATGGGTAAAATAAACAACTCTGTCAAGGTTATGGACCCCTGTGGGAAACAGAGCTCTATTAATGGTATTGAAGTCACATTCCTTATACACCAATAGAAATCATCAACACCCTTCTTTGTCTTATACCTTTGTAATAGGTCAAATGAGATTACGTATGTCACTTCCCTGAACCATTAAACACATGAAAATCTATTATAACCAATCATGATGGAAAAGTTGATAATGACCGCATCAAACTTTTTGTGCATGTTAGCGGTCCTATCCTCCCAGCCTCGCATCATATCACCACATTCTCTTATTTGTTAAGCGATCCTATTATACACCTCGATTTTGGTAACCTACTCCTTTTGTAAACATTGCATTTCGGTATACGTTGTTCCTTTATGACTCTGTACCATGGTAGTTCGGCATGCTGCTCCCTCATTTGATGGCCGAGGACAGCCTATCACATTGTAGGGGGGAAGCAGGTGACCTCATAATTTGCTGGTATACGTGTCAGACTATTATTCGGAAAATTTTCACTTGGGAATAGCAAGGCTTAACAGTATATCATTTTTCAATTTGCATGGCTTGTTGTTCCTAAGCTATTTCCATATTATGCTCTGCAGCAATTAATAAGTGACTCAGGATTTGAACGAGCCTTGCTATTTCGTTATTTTCTCTGTATTTCTAACAGTTTGAACAGCCTGTTGTTCCATTTTCGTCTTTGCATTTTTATTGTGTGCTAAAACATGGGAGGAAGATCAATTCGAAGAGAACAACAAGTATTGACAGTTTCTGATGCTACACGGGAAATCCTGACAAGGACAGGATGGCTAGTTTATCTCAATTGTTTACAGGAATCCAACAAGACAGTAGCAATAGAATTCTTAGAGAACTTGCAAGAATATCACTCCACGGTAAGAGGGAAACATATAGCAGTCACCGATGACATAATTGCAGAGGTCTCGGGACTACCAGCCACTAGATCTGTGTGGACTCTAAAGAAGGAGAGACTGCGAAAAATCATAAAAATCTTCCAAGATGAAGGCCAGAACCTGACAGTAAGAGGAAAGGGAGTTCTACCAGCAGAATTAGGAGATCCGAGGGCAAAATTGGCAAAGATCATCCAGAGCTACATCACTTGTGAAGGCAGGAAAGACGTGGTAAGACCACGACACCTTAAACTTGTAGTCGTATTAAAACAAAAATGCTCTGTGAATTTACCTGCATTTTTATATTCCTTACTACATGATGTTGCCCGAAGCATGAAAAAATCACAACACGTAGAATCGGTAGTAAGTCACCATGGGCTGATACGACTGATAGTTAGCTATAGTCTTGCTCAGCAACAGAGTAGTAGGGAAGAACTAATTTCCACGATAGACGGGGGACTGACTCTGCCAGCCCCAAAACGAAAACATGCTACCAGTACATCGAATAGACCATTGAAACAGAGGAAATCAGTTAGATTGGCATGGATCAGAGGGAGGTTGGAAAATTCCCAAGGGAATACCAGCCAACTAGTGGAGATAGATGATTCAGGGGACGAGCAACCCCCGCAATTGGATGGAGAAGAGAATGAGAAAGAAATGGAAGAAAAGGAGGAAGGGGAAACAGAGGAAGAGACCAAGCAGCCTGGGTAGGCGGAGGAAGAGACAGAGCAACGCGAAGAAATCCCGTTGAAAAATCCATTGCAAGAGGATGAATTAGCCTAGATTTTGGCCAATATGGGCGAATATGCCCAACCTCTAAGCCCACTAGGCCTCCACATTGAAGAAGAACCAAAGGAGCATTCTGCTCAAGACAAAAAAGCATATGAAGAATTGTGTGATGAGGAAGAAGAAGAAGAGAATAATTCCGTTCATGATGAAAGTATAACTAGAGAGAAAAGTGATGAAGATACAGAAGAGGAACAATTTGTTCCCAGCCAGACTACACCAGAAGAATTTCATGGAGAAGAAGGGGCAGAAAAAGAAGCCACCTAGGAAATAACAAAACCATCTAGGGTTTTTACTCCTGACCGACCCGAATAGAACAACGAAGGAGTACCCCAAGAAGAAAATCAGGGAATTGGCCAAGATAACAGTCCAGGCCCGAGTATGCAGACAATTGTTCCTTCTAGGAAAACAGAAGAAATTAAAATATTACGAAAATAACAGCAAATACTGTTGAATGTGATAGCACGACTTCAACAACAAATCAGGGTTCTGAAAATGAGAAAGAGAGCAAAAAGGACTTTGGGGGTAAGACATGCAACCACTCTGGCGAGACCCCTCAAGAAAAAGGTTAGGAGGACTCAAGTCCAGCCTGTCGTTCAAAACCAAAAGGAACAACATTCAGCAGTTACCCATGTTGAAGTGCAAATAGATGATATATCAGCTTGTGACAAAGAAGTTCAGACAGAGGCATAGCCCTCTGAAGAAATGCAAACCATAAACCCGAGATGATGCAATAAGAAGATTCAAGTGAACCTTCCGCCTACAACTACCATGTGGGACAATGATCCGAGGACAGTAGCCCTACAAGAGGGTTTGATGCAAGCTCAACAAGCAGTAGAAAAACTCACAGAACAAACGGTTTCTTGAGAAAAGTATGAAGAATTACAACAACAGCTAAGGAATGTCAATTTATCCGAAAGCCAGGATTTTGAAGGATGGCGAAAGGAAGAAGAAAAAGTCGCAAAGATAACTCATAGGTTAGATGTAGTTATCAAGCAGATGGATACCTTATGCTCTTTGTACACTGACGTCCTAGCATGTAGAGCCCCTGCTAAGAATTATGCCTTGTTTTTAATGTAACAATATTTGCAATTGAAAATTAAGGCTGTCAAAGCTGGAACACCTATACAAATTAATACTATTAATGATTGTATAAATTGTTGTAAGCATTGTGGAGTAAAGGTTCAAAGATTATTGTGTGAATTCTATCTGCATAACCTTGTTTTAGATCAAGAGACAGAGCAGAACCCCGGCCCTTTCGTTGGGGATATCCAACTGCAGACATTTATTTATTTTGGAGTTAATCAAATCAAATGGCTTAAAGCCTATAATGCCTTCCAAAGACAAGAAAATGGAATAGATTTATGGGTAAGAGCTGAGCCTAGAAATCCAGTGCAGTTATGGAGGGAACATAGGAACTTCATGAGGACTCCAGACATGATTGAAGCACTAGGACCCATTCATACAGCAATCAATCAGCAAGGGATAGAATACTTCTTTACCATCAAATACCTTGCCATTGATGCTGCTAAATTTCGATATAAGATTTCTAATCCGAATATCCAACTCAGGGAACCATTTAATTATGAGAACTTTAAGTTAGTCGTTGATCGCTTGAGCCTCTATGGTGATCTTATCTTGAGGGCAGGGAAATCTTGGTTAGGATATAGGTTCCGGAGTCCAATTATTTGGCACCCTGCACCTAGATACCAAGCCTTGTACGAGATGCTTGAGGGTCAGACAGGCCATCTTTTTGAACACCTAATTAGGCATCATGGTTATAGACCACCACATGAGATTCCATCTCTGGCCTACTCTCTCACCGCCTTACATGTCAACTACAATGTTTTCATGAGGGCATTAAAAAGGGTAAGCAGGGGGGTGTGTGGAGTACTGAAGAAGGTATGTTTTTATCGATCATTTTGTCATCTTTTCTTTGAAACTCATAACCTCTTTGCATCATGAAATAGGTAGATAATAAGAAATCATGACAAAATATATGGGATTTATATGCAACACAAAACTACTAATAATTTCCATTTTCTTATGCAGGAAAAGAAAAAAACGAAAGATTGCCATCCCAAAGGAAAAGACAGGGCAAAGTTAACTGTTGTCCCTTTGGCAGGGAACCACATGCAAACAAGGCGATCCAAATTGAAGCATATCAACCAAGGAAGGGAAAAGGAGATATCAAATCAGCGCAAGAGAACAAATGGATAACTGGGAATTAACAGTTTGGCGAATCCCTCAGGATCCTTTGATCCTGAGGGATCACTATCTTAACTATTTTTGCATCATCGATATCTCCACTCGGCTATTATAAGAAGGGGTAGCACTGCTAGCCCGGGGGATGACCAATTGTTATTTTTATATAATTTCCCTT
Organism: Pinus tabuliformis; assembly: GCA_031772625.1. NCBI lineage: Eukaryota > Viridiplantae > Streptophyta > Pinopsida > Pinales > Pinaceae > Pinus > Pinus tabuliformis. The sequence continues at coordinate 1,268,921,214 of CM062807.1, read as the reverse complement.
TGTATTCGAAACTTTGATCATCGACTCTCGTTGATAAGTGATCCACTGTAACTTTGCTTTGATGTTTTAATATAAATCTGGTTGTCGTTCCATCTTTGATCCTGGAGTAATCTCAAGCAGTGTGTCCCTGGAGGCTAAGGGGCCCGGCCCTGCTGGAACACTTGCTCCTGTACCATTATCTCTAATTTGTGTGTGGTTTCCATTATCAGCTTTGTTTTGTAATCTGATGTGTTTTGTTATTTTACATCGCGGTCCTGTTATATTTGATTTATGTTCAACTGAGTAATATTGTTCTCTGAGACAGTCCTAATGTTGTATTGTTCATTCTGACTTTGTAACGCATTTTTGTTCCTTTAGTCATTGATATAACATCGTTGTTCCTTACATAATTCTATTTTTGTTCAATTACAGAGTAACCATGTTGTAACATTCATAAGTTGGTATTATTGTATTCATCTATGGTTTACACTTAACTGCGATTGTTGTTCAACTGGCGTTGTTGTTCCATTACGAATTACAATCGTTATTCTTTACAACTGAGATTGATACTTGTTGTATCGAAGTCAGATTACTGTTTCTTTTAGTATTAGGCATGTTGTGTGTGTTATTTATCTTGGTTCACTATACATTTATATTTGACTCTAAGTGTTGTTCTATATTTCATTGCTAATTAGTTGTCGTTCTATTTCTGTTTGTTGTCTGATTTATCTTTAGAGTAAAGGTTGTTATCTGATTCCTGTAGGATACAATTGCTACATCTATTTCCTTAGACTAAGGTTCGTTGTTCAATCTTATTTGTAAGAACTAGTTGTTGTTCCATTTCCTGTTATCGTTGCTCTGGTGTGCAGAATGATCTGAGATTGTAGTGAGCGTTGACATTTGTTGTCTAACTCCCAAGTTGAGGATCTTTTCCTTGATTATCTTTAGTTACATCAGTTTACAGAGGGATGAGTTACTGTCATTGTACCCTTGACTAATAAATTTCTATAATTTTCTGAATGCATGATTTAAGTCTTAAGGTGCTTTGCTGTAAGTAGGTTTTGTTTTAAGCATCTTTTTACTCTTGTATTTTGAGCACTATTCTACTAGCATTACTCTGACAAATGACCGCCTCAAACTGAGTACTCCCTTTGAGATAACAAATCATTCCTGGATTGATAAGTCAATGTGGGGTAAATAGAGGTGAAAAAGACCCTTTTTACGGCTCGACATCGGTGTTTCATGCAACCTCATCGCCATTTCCAGTGCTTCGGCCTGGGTTGAAAGCTTCTGTTGTGACAGCGTCACCCTCACGTATGGTGTCGAAGATGCCACAAACCATGCGTGGTGTTTTGCATCCGTTAGCGTCATATTAGCCTTGTAGATCGTACTCTTCAGCCTCTGATCAATATCCTAGGGGGTCTTGCCTGGAAGCATTGCGATCTCTATAAACCCGATGATTAGATGTGTCTCTAATTTCGGCTGGCTAAATTCTCTATTCAACGCATTCTGAATCTTCGTTATTCCTGCATTTGGGTGATCATTTGAGTGCTTGATATACCATGTCATTGCGCGATCCTGTAGCACACTTACCAATGTGGCCCTCTTAATGTTTTCATTCGTGACCCCTTGTGCTTCTCACACTGCTCTTACCATGAACCAGAACTAGTTCGGATCCTCATTCCCTACTCCTGTAAATACGAGTAGCTTGATTGCGCTCATCATGTTGAACTGTGGGGGTGGTGGAGGTGGGGTGGGTGAAGATGGAGGTGAAGTAGATGAAGTGGGTGAAGGCATAAGTGGGGGTGATAACTGCAGAATGCGCTGCCTTATCAAACTGACCGCACTTCTCAGGGAAACCCGAGCACTCTCTTCCTCGCTTTCTCGTGAAGGTGAAATTAAAGGACTATTCCCTAATCCTTCGATCTCTTTGTAGATATTTCCACTCCGTGTCATTCCAATCATTAATGTATTCGCATAACCCGCTTTTCACATAACAGCATCTTAATCCAGGTATTCAAGGATTTGATGTACCTACCTCGTGGTCCCTTGAGAAAACGTCGTTCTACTTCGCTATAGCTCACAGTCGTGTCTACCGCGAACTCAGTGATAAACCCCCCTATTATTTGGTCGCGCGATCTTATATTCTGATACCTCTAGTCTGCGCACTAACTCGGGAGTCCACACTATCGGTTAATCAAGCTTATACCTTCCCTAGCTATCGGCTAACCTTGTGATCCAATCATACAGCTCTGAAGAGAAGGACGCGAAGAAGATCTCGTGGATTTCTGTATATACATAGCAATCCAGCCACCTCTTCTCAGATATCTGCGGAGTTTTGTTTTCCTGTGTCACGAATTCATGAAGCTTCTAATCCAACCAATCTTCAATTTCCTTCTTCGTAGGGTTCCAGTGTTCCGACCTCAGACATCCCTTAGGCAAATCCCAATCCCGGAAATGGAACCATTTTTTGCCTTGTTGGGGCCTGACCCAGCTTCAAAAGTGATTTAGCCAAACAAATCCTCAAAATACCAGCCCTTTCAGCAACAGTCCGCAGTGCGCGGACTGAGGTCTAACCCGAGGTAGTATGAGAGGGTGCTAGAACCAGGTTTCTGCACCCTCGGGATGTCTTGATGAAGTCTGGGAAGTTCGTGAACTGATCCTGCGTGCTCGCACTGCTCCGTGCAGCAGTCTGACCTTCACGTAGTTCTGTAAAGAGTGCGAAGAGGTGCGGTGTTGGGCAATGGATTCCCCCCATAGCGGATTTATGGGGATTGTAGCACGAATTTTGGTCAAAAGTAAGGTAAGACCCCACAAAATGCAGGTGCAGAGTGTGAGAGTCTAGGGTTGTCCACCCTAAGATATTGTATTTTAATATAGAATGTGTTGGCATACCCATGGTCCGCAAACCATGGGAATGTATAAATAGAGCGAGGCTCTAAGTGTAGAAGCAAGTTTTAGAGAGTTGATCTTAAGTGATATGGGTGTTTGACTGCAATATTTGCTCTGAGTCTGTAAACCCGAGTCTTGGGTTGTAGGAGTAGGAAGAGGCTCTACAGTTGTGTGTGCAGAGGCCTGGTAGAGTCCGCAGCTGTGTGCGCAGAGCCCTGTAGCTGAGTGCATAGGGCGGAGTTGAGATTGTAACAGAGAAGATGTTAATAAAAGATAAGTTGATTCTGGAATATTGTGTATCTGTGTGTTTATGTTTCTGTTATATTCTTATGCATCTCTTTAATGTTTATGATTGCGCACACTTGTTATGAATGTTGAATGATTAATAAGAATAATGAGCCCACAAAATTAAGTCAGATCTATAATAATAACACAGTAAGGATAAAGGATCTAGACAAAGCCTCTTCGCACTCTTTACAGAGCTACGAAAAGGTCAGACAGCTGTGCAGAGCAGCGCAAGTGTGCAGGATCGGTTCGCGAACTTCCTAGACTTCATCAAGACATCCCTAGGGTGCGAAAACCTGGTTCCAGCACCCTCCCATACTACCTCAGGTGAGACCTCAATCCGCACTCCACGGACTATTGTCAAAAGGGCTGGTAGATTCGAGATTTATTTGGCTAAAACACTTCTGAACCTGGATCAGGCCCCAACAAGCCAACAAATGGTTTTATTGCTGGGACTAGGATTTGCCTAAGAGATGTCTGATGTCGGAACACTGGAACCCTACGAAGAAGGAAATTGAAGGGTGGTTGGATCAGAAACTTCACGAGTTCATGGCACAGGAAAATAGAACTCCGCAGATATCCGAGAAGAGGTGGTTGGATCGCTACGTATATACGGAAATCCACGAGATCTTCTTCGCATCCTTCTCTTCAGAACTATATGATTGGATCACGAGGTTAGCCGACAGCCAGGGAAGGTATAAGCTCGATCAACTGATAGTGTGGACTCCGGAGTTAGTACGCAGACTAGAGGCATCAGAAGATAAGATTGTGCAGGCCGTGGACCATTGGCTCGACCAGATAATAGGAGGGTTTATCACTGAATTTGCGATAGACACGGTTGTAAGCTACAAAGAAGCAAAAAGACGTTTTCTCAAGGGACCGCGAGGTAAGTACATCAACTATTTGAATACCTGGATTAAGATGTTGTTATGTGAAAAATGGGTGATGTGAATACATTAATGATTAGAACAACGTGGAGCGGAAAGGTCGACAAAGGTATTGAAGGGTTAGGAAATAGTCCCTTAATTTCACCTCCACGAGCGAGCAAGGAAGAGCGCACTCGGATTTCTCCGAGGAGTGCGGTCAGTTTGACAAGGCAGCGCATTCCAAAATTACCATCTCCACTTATGACACCACTCACATCACCCCCTTCACCTCTATCTTCGCCCACACCACCTCCACCAAACCAGCAGTTCAGCATGGCGAGCACGATTAAGCTACCCATATTCGGAGGAGTAGGAAATGAGGACCCAGATCAGTTCTAGTTCATGGTAAGAGTAGTGTGGGAAACACAAGGAGTTATGGATGATAACATTAAGAAGGCTACATTGGTGAGCGCATTGCAGGATCGTGCATTGACGTGGTATATCAAGCATTCCAATGATCACCCAAATGCAGGGATAGCGGAGATCCAAAATGCACTAAACAAATAATTCAGTCAGTCGAAATCACAAACGTAGTCAATCATCGAATTTAAAGAGATCACAATGCTACCAGGTGAGACCCCATGGGATCTGGATCAGCGACTGAAGAGTACGATCCGCGAGGCTAATATGACACTGATGAATGTGTTGCATCGCACGTGGTTTTTCACATCTTTGACACCTCATCTGAGGACGACACTATCATAGCAGAAGCTTTCAACCCAGGCCGAAGCATTGGAAATGGTGATGATGTTACATGAAACATCAATGCAGGATCTAAGGCTAGCAGTTCAACAGATTCACGCGCAGCTACAGAATCTCTGCCTAGAAATGCAGAGCTTGAAGCAACATAGGGCAGCGTGGCCGCAGGCACGCGAGGAAGTGTGGTGTATAAAATGCAAGGGTTAGGGCCATGATAAGGATCATTTTCTAGTATTCACAAACTACTTGGAAGGAGGGGGGGCAATGCCATAAAGACCTGAAGCACAATCAGGGCCAAGTGCGACACCCCCACCATGGTGCACAATCTGTCAGATAGGAGGAAAACACACAATGAACAATTGTCATCTGTTGCAAAAGTATAAATAGACTCCGCAGTAGCTGTTTTGTAATTTCTGTAGGTCGGTGGGTCACGACGAGCATACATGTTGCAGCTACGAGTTGATGATGGAGTGGACCCCAACCTATAGAATGCAAACAGAAACGCGAGGCCTCGGCCTAGCTGCGGGAATGGTGCACGCCGGATTTCAGGGGTGAGGTTGAGGACGAGGAGGAATGGGGCCAGGAAGGGACCGAGGACAGTTAATCTGTTACAATTGCGGAGGACCGGGGCACTATGCTCGTGATTTTACCAACCCAATGAGAATGTTTTGTTCGTACTGTTCTCAGTTTGATCACAAAATGGTAGATTGTCCTACGTTGATCGCTTAGATGCATGAGAAAGGGGTACTACAACCTACTTCGACTCATAATATCCAAATGATGAGGTCTGAACCACGTGAAGAAGACCCCAACGTGAACATGATGCTCATAAGTGGCATGACCATAGGGGAAGACAAGGGGAAGCAGCCCAAGGAAGATACATGGGTTCGCAAGGATCTTACAAAGGAACCTGAGTTTGACTTGGAAAGCGCAAAGGATACATTTATGGAAGCTAAGAAGAGCTTCGCGGAGGCCTCTACTTCAGGTAGTAAGGATCAACCAGAAACAACGATGGATCCTTCTATGCAAACTACCTTTTTAGAGACATTCATGAAATTGGTACACGATAATAAGGTGGTTAAAGGACTACAGGAGTTGATAACTAGGTGCGCAGGATCAGGGGAACCGCGTGTAGTCTGAAAACTGGGAAAGCATGCATTGCACACCGGGAGGGAAATGAGATTGATGACGCATATTCGCGAATATGAAATGGACCAGGTGTTGAGGGATAAATTCCCCTAGGGTCTTGGGTCAATACCCTAGTAGAGCGGGGGTTATCTACAAAGAAAAACAAGCATTCCATACAACCATGATACAAATATAAACAAACTACGCGAAGAGAAGTGCACCGGGGGGTCCTTCGTTTGGGTAGATCTGGCCAGGGTCCAAACCCTCTCGAAGTTCCTTTCGATCCTTCAACCTACAAGGAAATCAATTCAAGGAATCATAGCAGTATATGGACCAAGCATCATAAGGAAATCAACTTCATAGCATATTGAAAGGTAGTTAGTTATACAATTTAAACAACCATTCATATGTAAATCATAACATTGATATCATAAGCATGAAGAAGATTACTATCAGGAATAAAACAAGTGTTTCTTTTATTATAGATAACTAAAATACAGTAAGGAATGATTTCACCTTAGTCTTCCTTTCATAGGCTCCAAGTGGAACTGTCCTTCGGATTCGTCCAATCTCAAGCCTTCAACAAACTTTCATGACTCACTCAAGGATATCTCCACTAATGGAAAGACATCATAACTCAAGGAAACAAGGGTTTCCTGTAATGGGGGAAGTGCTTGAAGCACAAGGATATTCAGACCTAATCAGGGATAATCTCAGCAGAGTGATTTTTCTCTCTCTTCTCTCCTCCCTTAGGCCTTCCCATTGAAGCCTTTTTATACTTATCCCAAAGTAGTTTATTAGTTGGGAATTCGTTGGGAACAGTTGGGCCATGGGCACTAATAGGTAATCAACAGGTAAAACTCGTGATCTTCGCTCGAAATTAAGGAGATTTAATATTTTTAAGTGTTTTAAGATATATACGCAGGTTGGGTATACACAGACCCGCGTACACACGCGTTTAGCTCAGGGCAATGTCACGTATAGGGAGTAAAACACTGGTTTTTAAGTATTTGGACCAGGTCTGGAAGGAGGGGTTGCCCTAGGCCATGTGTGCAGCATCACAAACATCAAGAGTGAGATTTGGAGATATAACAGATGCCCCCTAATATATGAGGTCAGAAGGGGTACATGATGGTTGAAATGTATTAAGTACATGGAAAGGAAACCTGTCAAAAACTGAGAAGGACTTCACCTGAGTTCAGCCTGCCAAGCCACAAAAGGAGATCAGAAAGAAACATTATCTGGTGCGGGCATACCCATGCTCAGAGAAAGTAAAGCATGTCCGCATATCAAGTATAAGAAGATCCACTAAGTATACAAGTATAAAAGACTAGAAAATACATAATGGATCATCTGATCATGATCGAACAAGTACATGTCTGAATATCACATATAAGAATGTCAATGATGCTGAAGGATGAAGTGGATCACTGATATCAAAGACTGATCCTAAAAGTACCAAATGAACATGATGGAGTAAGATGGTACTACACTGCAAACTCAGGTGCCAGCATATAGAATGTCGCCATGAATTACTGCAACATATAAGTTGGAGTGGTATCAACTAGCAGCAACAGGAGAAATTGTCAAGTGAACCAATGAATGCTGATGCAACCTGAGGTCTTCAACGACCACCCTGGTACATTTCTACACCATGGGAATAAATGATCTAAAGTTTACCATGTGAGAAATCGTTTGATTACCGTTCATTGATGTATACCGTTAACAAACGTGAGACCACTCACCGATAATGATAATGAGCATCAAGGTACCCAGTACAATATAACAAGTGTAAATAGATGAGCTGGAGTCGAACACCTGTAAGAATCTATCAATCAGGAGACAATGATGGTTTCCCATTATCAATAGTGAAGGATCTGCCACTAATGATTGCAAACCCCAAGGTACTGCCAAATGGAATCTAAATCTTTGCCCTAGAGAAATGAGTCGTATTCAATGGGGAACGATCTGCTAGAAGGAAGGCATTAAGGCATCATTCATCAATCTAGCGTGAGTGTAACCCGTAGGCCAATAATGTGGAAGGAATCGGATGAAAAAGATGTAGTAACTCGACCGAAGCATGTTTCTAGCGTACACAAGATGTGGCTAGCGCACGACAGAAACCCTCTGAACCAACCAATAATGAAAGCTGACACAGAGGCGAGGTATCCACCAATAGGGTCAAATGGAAACCAAGGTACTACACGAATCCCAATGTGTGATAGTGTAAGATGATGTCGAACACAAGGGAAACCACTCAGTCAAAGACCCATGATACTAATCGATGATGAGCACAAGGTGACCTATCAATAATGAAAATAGGGCTAGGGTGTGGCTCTAGGCTTGTCCTCAGAGCAAGATGTCGTCGTCGATAAGGACAAGACCAGCCAGCAAGAAGTCAATGGAGACCTTCTCAAACTGGCATGAGTAAAGGACCAATATAACTAATCTGATGATAGACAAGACACTGACAACCAAGGATGGCCAACGAAAAAATGAGTCAAGAGACACCGCAAAGAGGCTGACTTAGGCTAACTTCCCTTGAACAAAAGCACGACTCAATGTGACTATGTGGTAGCATATGATGACTCTGTATAAGTTCATCATGCAGGAGGCACGAATGAACCCTCCATATGATTGGAAGAGATAACCAATCGGGGGAGAATTGACTCAATAACAAGGTTAAGGCATACCTAATTCAAACTAAATCCCACCCAAATGGAGGAGACTTTGTTTTGAATGCTTTGTTCAAGGGCAACACAACTGACTCTACCTGCCAACAATAAGTGGAAATATTGTCCCGTTCCCACTCTTTTTGGAATATATAATTTTTTTTGTCTTTTTCTTTAAGCTAGAAAAAGAATAAAAGAATGCTATAGTACAGTGGAAAGAACGAGTGTCAGTGAAACAGATGATCTAGTTCCTGGGATTGGAACAATCCTATGCTCAATGCAGGGAGGTGAAAACTAGTCAAAGGTACTCAAAAGTGTGTGTTACACAGTAATTTATCACCGCCTTCACTCCCAGTCTTTTCACTGTGTCATGTGTCCAAATCAAACATGCTCATAATAGACAAATGCTCTCCTAAGCTGCCAATTGACCCACTTTTCCTAATTTATCTGCCTCATTGCAGTTATGGGCTTAATAAATGCGTTGAAAGGTGCTCATGAACAGTCCGTCTCGCTGCCAGTGTGGAAGTACATCTGATTCCCGCGATGGCCTGATTTTATGCACCAGCGCGGGGGCTATGTGTTAGCTTCAGCGATGATCTGACTGGCTACACTGATCACTAGCGATGTCAGCATTGAATCTCAGTTTTGTGCCCGCGATGATCCAGATTGGGCGAATTTGTTCCAACAGTCAGCCTTCTAGATGACTCCAGACCTGGTTGTTGGCCTAGTTTATGTCACCCTTCCTTCCCTGGTGTGGCAGTTCCGTCAATTGTGCTACCTTCCTTGATGATAAGCTCTCCCTTCCCCCTTTCATGGAGGCTCCTTCCCCTATTTAAACACTCACCTTTGATATGATCAGCTAGTTGGTAGTTGGTAAATTCTTGATTGAAACAGTGTTGTGAGTGCTTTGATAGATAGCTGGTGTGAGTGTGATAAGTGTGAGAGTGTTTCTAGTTTGGGGAAGGTTGTGAAGTGCCCTTGATTTCATGTCAAACTTGTGAGTGAGAGAGAGACTTGTATGTTGGGAAATCCATCATCATAGAGTGAATGCTTGAAGAACATGCTGGCTGGATCCCTCTAAGAAGGCTTGTGACGTCAAGACTTTGGTTGTAAGCTGACTCTTATTTCATTATTAATGCAATAAATGATGTTTTCCTCTGTCTTGTATGTAATGTACTTGGTAGCTCATGACTTCTTGACTTTGTGAGTAAATAGTTCATTGTTGTTTCCAGTTACGTGCTTTGTTGTATTTCCTTTGCTTTGTTTCAGGTTAATTACTCATTAAGGAGAAGGGAGCGGAAGCTGGAGCATCACAACAGAACTCCATCGACCACCGGTTGAGGTAGGCCTCCAAATTTAATTGTTTAAGGAAAGCTATTGTTGATCTGTCCTTATTTGTGACTAGACCCACTCTAGGGCTAGAGGGGTTGCCTCTGTCCGCAGAGGGAACACTTTCCTGCATCACAAATTGGCGACTCCACTGGGGAGTCTATCCTATGTTTTTCTCTTTGCTCTTGTTTTGATTTTGAATTTGGTCTCTCTTTGCTTTTGGGGATTGATTATCAGTTTTTTAGATCACCTGGATTGATCTGGGAGGTCTCTTTATTGCCTAGTTTCTTGGCTGGTTTTTGTTTGGGAGTCTTTGGCTCGATTGCCTTTGTTTTTTCATCATCGCGGATATTAGTCTAACAGTCGCGCTGACATCGCGATCACCCTTTTGTAAAATCCTGTGCATCGCGGATTAACGCCACACAGTCGCGACGATCCTGGAAATCAGATCATCGCGGGAAAGACGTGTACTCCCACGCTGACAGTGCTCTGTTGCTACAACTAGCTCTTTATCAGTGCTAGTTGCTAATGTTTTACTCGCAATGACACCTGTAGAATTGATTTTTTCAGTTCTGTCTCCTGAATTTTCCAGTCATCTTTATCCCTCTGCCTTTTTGCTTGCTCAGTCACTTGTTTTTCATTGATTATGGTCGAGGCACTCTTTCATTGGCCTTGATTAGATGAATCTTGCTTTTTGTCCATGTGACCTTGTTCATTGTTTCAAGCTCCTTGAATCGATTGTCATTGGTTGCTAGTTTGTCTGAGATTCGTTTGCAGCTCTCTTATTTGTTTGATTGAGCCTTCCTCGTCTTTGTTTCTGGTTGATTTTTGGTGATAGTTATTGAACCAGTCTTTGATTGATTCGATCTCTTTTCGCTACCGAGCATAGATCACAATTGTTTGGGTCAACCGGTCCTTTCACACTTGCTTGTTTGCTTCTTTGAATTTAAAGCATAAAAAAAATCAAAAGATTGCATTTGTTTTTGTGTGCGAAAGTGAAAGAGAATTTGCATTTCAAAGTTGCATTTTGGAAAGTGAACGATTAGATCTTTCATTAGTAGTTCTCATGCACTGTAGGAATTGATGTTTGTATGCATTGAGTGATTACATTCGGCTTGGTCTTCTTGGCTTGGAAATGATCTCTCTACCCTCTCGTAGGTAGGTGTTCATTGAAGAAAAGGATATTTTATTCATTTTAGCTGCATCCTAGGATTTGTTGAATACATATGGTAGGGCCTGAAACCGAAACTTAATTCAAGATCAACTTTAAAATGAACTGAATAAATCTAACGACGCATTGGAACATAACGCTCATTATTTAGAGGTCTAGGCTAGAGACGTGCTCCAGCGTCGTTAAACCTAGTCACTATTATTTTCGCTCAAGGTTGGGTGATTCCTCCTTCTATGACTCAATAGCGGTCTAGTACGGAATTGTGCTCCCACATACCGTCGAGTATATATGGGGAGACCCCACTAGGTTATGATCCTTTATCCTTAGGAAGCCATGTCTGCCACCTTACAAACCGTAACGCACTGAACACAGCGTTCGAGAAGATTGACTGCCATACGGAAAGTCCTTGGTTTTCATATGACTGCCAAGGTGTATATGCAGTTTTATGGATTGTCTGGTAAACCTTTTGCCTAGTTATCCAGAGTAGTCACTTTCACTCCTTTTCGGACTCCTTAAAAGAACAGGTTCATCTGATCACTTGTCACTTCAGGCTCATTAAACATTCGAAGGCGACTAGAATCATCTTTGGTCCTTTTCTCGACTCTTTAAAGATGAAAAGGTCAAATTGTGTTCTTGTGTCTTAAAATTTATTCGACCACGATTACATTTACCCGGTTAGATCTTGTTTGCATTTAGTTTGAGTAGGGTCCTATTTTCTGTTAGTTTTCCTAGGATCTTTGAATTGAATCATCCTGGTGGAATCACCGATCCCGTCTCCTATCCCAAGTGACCAAGGGTCTCCATCCTCTGTCGCTCCTGAGGTACCGGTTGTCAGTGACACTCTCCCTGTTATTCCGAGTGTCCAACTGCTTAACTCTCACGCCCTAGAGGACGAGTCTTACGATATTCAGTGGAACCCTGTCTGGGAGCCTTCTGAGGAAGACTTTCCTGCTACTCCTCCTAGTGCTACGATCCTGATGTCTTCCTCCGATATGGATGAGACAGCTCCCGTCTCTGGTGAAGAATCCTTTGTATCAGAAAGTGAAGTACCTATTCCAGAAGTGGGAACTTCACCTTTCCGTGAAACGGGAACTTTACCCTTCCATATTACTTCCCTTGGTGTTACATTTCCGTTAAGGTATAATGCTTTGGCAGACATCATTGGATCCAGGGCTCCCCTTTCGAGTTCCATATGGTCTCGTACCGTCCCTCCGACTTCGGAGTCATTTACTCCTCAAATTCACAATGTCACATCTGTTCCGACCATGCCAACTGTATGTGTGGCTTCTTCAATCCCTGTTGTCAGTGCCGCCACTGCTTCTTCAGTGGTTACTACTGTTGTTGGACCTTCTGCTGGTCCTACTCATCATAGTGGCCCAACGGCAGGAGTTGTTAATCCCACACTAAGTGCCCCACCTTCTTCTGGTTCCATTCCAGCAGGGGAGGCATATGATCAGTATCTGCAAGCTCTTCAGAATCCAGATCCTCAAAATCTGTTTAGTTATTATGATTCTCATGGAGCTCACATCTATTATCCCGGACCGATAGCAACTCAACCCGCGGTTGAGGTCACGGTTCCGTTGTCAGTTGCTTGGGGCACCACTAGTTATCATGGTGGCCAAGCATCGCCCGCAAATCTTCAAGGGCCACCATATCAAGGTCAACCGTCTCATGGACAACCTTATCTAGGGCAACCTGGGGGCCCACAAGGACAACCCTTACAGGGACAACCTTCGGCCTTTAGTGGTCCTTCTTTTACCTATATCAGGCAACCTTCTGGTAACCCGGGACAACCTTATATGCAACAAGGTCAGCCCGGCATCCAGCAAGGCTACCCTTCTGGGCAGGGTGGTCAAACTTACGCTCAGCAAGGCCAACCCACTATCCAGCCAAATCAACCATCTGGACAAGGTGGTCCGCCTCCAAATCAACCAGGCCAACCAACTGTCCAGTCTGCTCAGCCATCTGGCCCGTCAGGACAACCCTCAGTTGTACAAGGACAACCTGCTACCCAGCAAGCTCAACCTTCTGGGCAAGTGGGACAACCTCCATCTCAGCTGGGTCAACCTTCTAGCCAGATGGCTCAGCCTCAATTTACTCAAGGACATCCGTCTGGGCCTGCTCAACCGGGCACTCAAATGATGGTTTCTTCTCAAGCGCCACCTAGTTTTCAGCCCCAGTCTGGGCTCCAGACCCAATTCGGTCCTCAAATGCAAGTTGGATCCCAATCCCAATCTGCTTATCAAACCCAGCCTAGCTACCAGGCCCAGTTTGGAGCCCAGCCGCCTTATGGTACCCAGCAATCCCAAGGGCAAACCCAATTTTCCCCGTATCAAAATTATCAACAACCGCAGGTGAATCCTTATCAGAATTTCCAGCAACCTTATGTTGCTCCTGCTGGCCAAGTTGGTAATCAATGGAATGCTGGGGGGCAAGTCCAAGGTCAACCATCTAGTTATAGCTATAACCCCTATGGGAAAAATTCCTACAGACAAAACCCTTATGGGCCTAATCCGTCTAGACAAAACCAAATGGGGGCCACAGACAGCTGGATGGAACTTTGGTACTACCTCTTACCGGCAGTCGCAAATGTCCTTTAATCCTTTGTTACCCTTTTTAGCAACGTTGAATTGTCGGATGTGTTCAAACTGACCAATGATCCTATTCTTCACAATCCGTATTGGCCACTGGTTCCAACTAAAATTCCAGGTGATTGTCCCAAGTTTGATGGCAAAGCTGGAGAAGATCCTCAGGCTCATGTTATGACGTATCATCTATGGTGCTCGTCAAATTCATGGCTTGATGATTCAATCCGCCTTCGCCTTTTTCAACGGACTCTCACTGGTTCTGCTGCTAAGTGGTATATCGAATTAGCTCGCGGATCTTTTCAGGACTTTAACTCGTTAGCTATGGCGTTCTTAACTCATTTTCAGTTACCGATTCATTATGAAATGGGCACACATCTCCTTACATCCTTAAAGCAGACTACGGCCACGCATATCTCTGATCATATTCATGAATGGAGACGACGTCGCCGTTTGATTAAGTTTTGGATTCCTGATCAGCTGTTGACCGACTGGTTTACGACTTCATTCGTCAGTCCAATAGCCCGGGACATTGCTATGGGGGCATGTGTAACTGAAGAGCAAGCTATCATGCGTGCTCAGTACCTTGACTTGGTTTACTCCCAGTCCGGTATGTTATATGATTATTTGCCTGATGCTCCGAGACCCGGAACTTCCAAAGCTCCGCCAACACCCTCCATTGATGGTGTCATCGGTTCTGTTAATCCACCTTCTAAGAAATCTTTTGCGAACCCTGGGAAGCAAAAGCAGAATGCTTCCAATGAAAATACTTCCCAGGCTGCATCCAATGCTGGTAATACTTCCGAGGTGAATGTCGTCCAGTCCACCATGGCAGACAAAGCCTCGAAAGGGAAGAAGAAGGGAAAAGGAAAAAATAAAGTTGAACATCCAAAGCAGGATTCCTCTAAACCTCCATCCGAGGAAGGTACCAAACGCAAGCCTAAGTATCCTTGCCTTATCTGTGACAAGGATCACTATACCAAAGACTGCCCGAAGTGGTCTAAAGTTAGTCATTTGCTGAAAGGTACCCCTAGAACCCCTGTCGTGCTTAAAGAACCCTTTCCCTCGCAACAAACTCAAATGGTGGCTGACTCGTCTCAATCCTCTTCTCCCTTTGGCTCTCAGGTGTTTATGGCTCAGACGATTCCCATCCACATTAGTACTCGGGCAAAAGAGTATATGTCGCCTGCCGGGAAGGAGCCTGAGGTCCCCCTATTGCTCCTCTGTCTAGTTCTGGTACCCTTGTTATAGCTCCAAATCTCACTCTTATGGTTTGTGATGTTGTACTCATGGCCTAGGGCAACCCCTCCTTCCAGACCTGGTCCTAAAATTTAAAAATCAGTGTTTTATCCCTTATACGCGACATTCCCCTGAGTTAAACGCGTGTATACGCGGGTATGTGTATAGCCAACCCGCGTGTATGTATTAAAACACTTAAAAAAATATAAAACTCCTTATTTTTGGGCGGAGATCGCGGGTTTTACCTGCTGATCACCTGTTAGTGCCCATGGCCCAACTGTTCTGATCCGGATTTAAACAGGAATGCAACAAATTACAGAGATAACCATATACACAAAGATGCAGCGGAAATAATACTTCATTTCATTAATGGAAAATACTGAAATATGCTTACAAACAGAAAATGGCAATAAACTAGCTAGGGCGATGGTAGCTTATCTCTGAGAAGAGATATGATGGCTACATGCCTCTGAACTGTGTTACAATGAGGCTCGAAGGCCTATTTATTGTTGAGAAACAATGGAAAAACCCTTAACATTCCAAAACCTAACCCTAGGAGATGAAACGCCAAACTGTGGGCCCCGTTTGGGGGTAAGTTGGTACATCAACTTCCCGGGGTCGTAACTTTGGCATATGATCTCCGTTTGACACGTACAATAGCTCATTAAAAAGATCTATCCGAGCACTATCATTGTTGGAACGGGCAACACCAGTCCATTCCATGGACTCGTGTTGCCCACGGATTCCCCAAAAACGTCGTTTAGGGCCTCAAAACGGCTCCGGAAGTTCAGGTCCCGAAAAACTGCTAAAAATAGTAAGTTGTGCTACAATTAAGGAAACTGAAAATGCTGAGAAAGACAATGGTGGGGGTCCAGGTGGACTTGGAAGGTGGCCACCAATATCCACCTGGATCATTCCTCCACCCTTAGGAAGCAATGGTCCCCATTGCGTTGAGCTCCTCCATGAGATGAGGAAACTTCTGCTGAACTTGTTCCCTGGTGAGCCACTTGCCCTGCTGAAGGAGTTGGCCCGCTTTGACAACTCGATACAGTTGGATATTCTGTTGGCGAGTGTTCTTGATCTGTGTGTCCATGATCCGATCAGTTGCAGCTTGTTCCATGCAATCTGGATTTAATTCTGTGGGTTTGAGCTGTTCTGCAATGTCGGATGTGTCTAGCAATGGTGGAAAGTATGGCCGAAGGCGGTCCACATTAAATACTGGGTGCAGGCCAAGGAATGGGGGAATGCTGAGCTCAAATGCATTGTCTCCCATAGCCTTAGTAATGGTGTAAGGACCATATCGGAGTGGTCTCAATTTCCGATAGGCTCCAGTAAGCCGTTCCTTTTGCAAATGCAACCAGACTTTGTCGCCCACCTGAAACTTGTGTGGCACCCAATGTTGATCATGTCGCTGCTTGTACTTGGCATTTGATTTCTCAAGAATGTCATGGACCTGCTGGCGAATATGTTGGATGCGCTCAATGAAGCTGGTGGCCTTATCTGTTTCGGACTGGACATGAGCTGAATTCATGTGAGTAGCTGCAAGTGGCATGGCCACATCAATGGGGCATAGTGGCTGGAATCCCAAACCCACCTGAAAAGGGCTATGACCAGTGGAGCTGTGAAGAGCTCGGTTGTAGCTGTGCTGAACGTAGGGGAGGCTCTCGTCCCATGTGCATGGATGCTTTGAGTTATACATGCGCAGAATGTGCACAATCATCCTATTGACAACCTCTGTCTGGCCATCAGTTTGAGGATGGAAGGCTGTGGACTTCGTGAGTTTGGTGTCCAGCATTGACCAGAGACTGGACCAAAAGGTGCTGAGAAACCGAATGTCCCGATCTGAGATGATAGACTGTGGGATCCCAAAGTGCACCCACACTCGTTCAAAGAAGAGTTTAGTAGTGGCTTCTGCTGTGATATTCTTCTTGCAGGCCATCATAATGGCCATCTTTGAGAACCTGTCGACGACCACAAAAACACAGTCATTTCCATGCTTAGTGGAAGGAAGGCCTGACATGTAATCCATGGAGATGGATTCCCAAGGTCGACTAGGGGTAGGCAACGGGGTATAGAGGCCTTGCTTCTTAATGGTCGGTTTGGCAATGGCACAGGCAGTACATGATCGGATGTACTTCCCAACATCCTGTCGAAGATTCGGCCAATAGAAATAGTTTTGCAGTACTGCCACTGTTTTCTCGACCCCGAAATGCCCAGCAGCCCGACTGTAGTGTGCTTCCCAAATCATCTTGGCACGCTCGCTTGAGGGAACACAAAGGTGACCGAGGTGGCATAATAGGGCATCCTGGAGGTGAAAATCTGCAACCTGCCGACCCTCCAAGAGTGTCTGGTATGTGTGGCCGAATTCTGGGTCGCTTTTGTAGAGAAGTGGCCAATCAGAAGTCTCGTGCCCGCAAGAGTTGAGCACGGTGGTTAGCGCCATGATCGGTGGTCGACTGAGGCAATCTGCAACATTATTGGTGCTGCCCTTTTTATACTTGATATTCAAGTGAAAATGTTGCAGGTATGTAGACCACTTCTGATGGCGATCATTCTGCAATTTCCCTTGGGTCTGTATGAACTGCAGAGGTCGGTGGTCTGTGTGGATGACCGTTTCCTTCCCCAAAATGTAATGCTTCCATTTCCGGCAGGCCTGTACAATGGAATACATCTCTTTATCATAAGTGGGGTACTTCCGGACTGTGTCTGAAAGTGTTTCACTGTGATATGCCACTGGATGTCCATGTTGAGTAAGGACTGCCCCAATAGCATAGTCAGAGGCATCTGTCTCGACCTCAAATGGTTGTTGTAAATCTGGTAACGCGAGCACTGGTGTCGTGCAGAGGCGATCCTTCAACTCCCTGAATGCCTTTTGTTGAGATTCAGACCAAAAGAATTTTGCTTTCGCCCCGCCCTTGGTGACTTGACTCAAGGGCCAAGAAATATGAGAAAATCCCAACACAAACCTGCGGTAGAAGTTGGCAAGACCTAGAAAGTTGCGGAGCTCTGTTAGAGTGGTTGGAGAGGGCCAATCCCGAATGACTTGGACCTTGGCTGGATCGACATGCACCCCCTGTTCATCAATGATGTATCCCAGATACTGAACCTCGGTCATGCCAAAAGTGCATTTCTCCAAATTGGCACATAGCTTGTGTTGCCGCAGTGTTTGGAGAACCTGTCGGATGTGGTAGAGGTGCTCTTCCCAACTCTGGCTGAAGATCAGAATGTCATCCAAGTATACTACTACAAAGGAGTTGGTGAATGGCCGCAAGATGTCATCCATTAGCCTCATAAAGGTTGCAGGAGCATTCGTCAATCCGAAAGGCATGACCAACCATTCGAAGAGGCCCTCCTTGGATTTGAAGGCAGTCTTCCACACATCTGAGGGTTCAATTGGTACCTGGTGATATCCTGACTTCAGATCGATCTTGCTGAAATATTTCGCCCCCTTTAGTTGGTCTAGGAGGTCATCAATCCGCAGGATCGGGTACCTATTACGGACAGTGATCTTGTTCAACGCCCGATAGTCAATACAGAGTCTCCACGTCCCATCCTTCTTCTGTACCAACACTATCGGGCTCCCACAGGGCGAAGAACTCGGACGGATGTGACCTTTCTGCAAGAGCTCCTGAATCTACCTCTTGATTTCATTGTTCTCCAGAACGGAGCGCCGATAAATTGGTCCATTGGGTAGTGGTGCACCTGGGGTCAGATCGATGGAGTGCTTGACTTGACAGTGCAGAGGAACCCCTGCCGGGGAGGTGAAGATGTCTTCGTACTCCTCCACAATCTTGTCCATCTGTAGCTGCCGTGCAGAGGGACCCCGTTTGGAGGCCGCGGCCACTGTCTTCTTCTTCCCTTGAGGGCGTATCATCAGGAAAACAAATTTCCTGGTTTTGGAAATGATCTTACTGCATTGTTTTGCAGTAATCAAAGAGATGGCAGCAGGTGGTGCTACCTCTGGTATCCTGAACAACTTATTTCCCAATGTAATAATAACAGCACGGGGCCTTGATTCATACACAGCATGTCGCTTCCACAAGTATGGTTGTCCTAGTAATACATCACAAACTTCAAGGGGAGCAATGTCACACAATACCTCATCCGTGAAGGGCTTGATGTTGTATGGAAGGCGACACTGTTGGCTCACGCGAAGATCTCGCCCTTGGTGAGGCCACCCAATGGTGTATGGTTGTGGATGTGCTGTGGTCGGTAAGCCCAACCTCTTCACGACCTCTGCCGAAATGAGGTTCTTTTGACTCCCGCTATCAACGATGAACTGTATCGGGGAGCCCTTTACCCACATCTGGGAGTGGAAGAGACGCTCCTCCTCCTCTGGATCTTCGGGTTCATTTTTCTGGATCTTTGCGGTAGCAACAGTGGCACTGGGGTCCGCATCAATGATCTGCTTCCCTTTTTCATACCCCTTATCGGGTTCTGACTCAGAGTCGGAACATGCATCTGATTCTGAAACCTTTAGCTCAGCCACCAGTGACTGCTTGGCCCGACACTCACTTGTGTTGTGAGTGGAGCTCTTATGGAACTCGCACCATTTTCCAGTGTCCTTTCTCGGCTTCGCGGCATTGCTCTTTGCTTGCAGCTTCGGCTGGTTGTCTTGGGATGTCCCGCCTTGGCTTTGTCCTTTGTTCTGCGGTTTAGGGGCACCTTTCCCCTGCTTTGGATTCGCAGATCCAAAGTCTCGCTTCTTTTGTTTAAACTTTTGCTCGACCTTGACGGCATACCGGTATGCTGCGCCGAGCGAGGGGATGTTTAGGAACTGTATTTCTTCCTGGATGTACTTGTGCAGGAAGCCACGGTATTTGAGTATCAAATGTTGCTCTGAATCCTTGATACCCAACTTTGTGCGAAGGGTATGGAAAAGATTGGTGAACTCCGGCACGTCTTGGTCCCTTCCCTGCCGCAGCGTGGTCCACTTTATGTATTCATCCTCATAGCTTCCGACAGGGTAGTACTGCTCCTTGATGGCATCCCGAAACGAATCCCAGGTGGGTGCGGCTGAAAATAGTGAGCCAGTACTTTCATCCTTTTGCTCGCAGTAGGTTTCCCACCAGTCCTTGACGTGGGGGGCTGCTTTGAGAAGAGCAAAAACAATCTTTTCCCGACTCGAAAATTCATGAACAGAAAAAATAACCCTCTAGCAGATTTAACCATTTATCTACGGCATCGGCGTCTATCTGACCCTCGAATATGGGGATTTCAAAATTAACTTGTACCTTAAAGGGTGTGGCGTTTCCAGAGGAGCTGCTGGAAGCCGATGCGCCGCTTCTGGGTAGCCGCTGAAGGATCTGCGCAAAGCTGTCCATCATCGCGTTCCGTTGTCGCTCGAGCGCTTCTTCGAGCAAGATTTTGATGGGATCTCCTGCCCCCTCGTATTTCTTCTCGTCCGCCATGGGAGGCCGTCGGGATTTGCGAGGCTGGTCTTGCAAAGGTTCAACCAGTTCAAGCCCTAACTCCTTATATCCCGACCTTGTTGGGGACATGCAAAGAAAAACAGAGAAAAAGCAGACCGCTCTGATACCACTGACCCGGATTTAAATAGGAACGCAACAAATTACAGAGATAACCATATACACAAAGATGCAGTGGAAATAATACTTCATTTCATTAATGGAAAATACTGAAATATGCTTACAAACAGAAATGGCAATAAACTAGCTAGGGCGATGGTAGCTTATCTCTGAGAAGAGATGTGATGGCTACATGCCTCTGAACTGTGTTACAATGAGGCTCGAAGGCCTATTTATTGTTGAGAAACAATGGAAAAACCCTTAACATTCCAAAACCTAACCCTAGGAGATGAAACGCCAAACTGTGGGCCCCGTTTGGGGGTAAGTTGGTACATCAACTTCCCGGGGTCGTAACTTTGGCATATGATCTCCGTTTGACGCGTACAATAGCTCATTAGAAATATCTATCCGAGCACTATCATTGTTGGAATGGGCAACACCAGTCCATTTCATGGACTCGTGTTGCCCCCGGATTCCCCAAAAAACGTCGTTTAGGGCCTCAAAACGGCTCCGGAAGTTCAGGTCCCGAAAAACTGCTAAAAATAGTAAGTTGTGCTACAATTAAGGAAACTGAAAATGCTGAGAAAGACAATGGTGGGGGTCTAGGTGGACTTGGACGGTGGCCACCAATATCCACCTGGATCATGTTCCCAACCAACTCCTAACTAAAAAACTACTTTGGGAGTGGTATAAAAAGACCTCAAAGGGAAGGCCTAAAGGAGGAGAGAAGAGAGAGAAAGGTTATTATGCTGAGATTTTTCCCTTGACCAAGTCTGAAGTCCCTTGTGCCTTCTTCACTTCCCCCATTTTGTACAGGAAACCTTTGTTTCCTTGTGTGTTGATGTTCATCCACCATTTATGACATCATGGAGAGAGTCATGGAAGGAGTTTGTTAAAGGCTTGAGGCTCGAACGGATCCGGAAGGAAGCTTTGCTTGGAGCTTGCTGAAGGTGACTCAGGTGAAAATATTCCTTTTTATGTACTTTATTTGTCTATAATAAAAGAAACACATGTCTTGGTTCCCAAAATGAATCTTCTTTATGTTAATGATATTCATGTTTAGAATTCATATGTAAATGGTTGTTTGGATTTCATAACTAACTACCTTTCTTTATAACATGAAGATGGTTTATTTATAAGTTCTTGTCCATGTACTGCTGTGTTCTTTGAATTGGTTGTTTTGTAGGACAAAAGAGAAGAAGGGAACTCCAAGAAGGGTTTGGACCCTAAGGGCCTTCTCAAACGTAGGACCGAAGGTACGTACCCCTATCATAGAATTTGCTTATAATAGCATAATGGTTGTATGAATGCATGTTTCTTTGAATAGATAACTTTCAGTCTGCTAGGGTTTCAACCCAAAAAGCCCTAGGGGAACTTTTCCCTCTACCACCCCTTCATATTGAGTGACCTAACACTGAAATGGTCATTTGACCTCCTCCTAAGGGCGTACTCTGGAAATCTTCATACAACCCCAACGCTCGTGTTGCTCAGCACTATAGCATTTTGGAAGACCTAGCTCAGGCTCCGTCAGTTATGTCCGCATTAGAAGTTCTCCAGAGCTGCCCCTCTCAGAGGAGGTCTTTGTTATCAGCCATCGGTGGCATTGACCCAGCCGACTCAGATTTGATTACTTTTGACCTCGAAATCCATATACCAAGACTGCCTCACCAAATTGACTTTCTTATTCAAGTCATCATCAATTCTAAAACGATTCATCGCACCGTCATTGATGAAGGCCTCTACTTGCATAATGTTTGTTGCTTGTTGGAAGGCTATTGGTTCTCCGACTCTAAGCCAGTCTCCTACGAACTTGGAGGCCTTTGATGGGAGAGAGTCTCGTCCTTATGGTATACTCCAACGCTTTCCCATTACATTGGAAGGGAAGACAGTCGAAGTAGAGGTTGAAGTTGTTGATGCAAATTTAACCTACAACCTCCTTTTAGGACGAAGCTAGACATACGCCATGCGAGCCGTGGCTTCATCTCTATTTCATGTCATTCGTTTCCCTCATCAAGGGAAGATTGTCACTGTGGACTAGCTATCTTTCTTTGCCTCTTCCTCCGATGGCAACGTGCCTTTCGTGGAGCATACCTCTATTCCTTTTGAGAGTGTGGGTATTGGACTCTTTAAAGATCCTGCCCTTATGGGTGTTTATTCACTCCCACCTCCCAACGTCACCCCTATTAATATGATTTATGTTCATTCTAATCCATGGGTTCTTCCTCCTCCTGACCAGGTAGAATCCTGGGGTGATAAGATGCTGTTGAGTCCTACCAAGCTCAACTATGTCGAGATTGTTTCTGCATCGACTCCATCCTCTGAATCTGCTCCTTCGAGCAAAGCTCTCGACTCGTATGCTCACTCCCTTTGGCTTGGAGATAGCACTTCTTCGAATCCATTACAGGAAATTTTTCCTACTGATGAAGCGATTATTGAGACTATGTCTTTCGAGGAACCCCCTTGGTCTGATCATCACCATCGTTCCTCATTTCTCCCTACCCATCAGGAAATGCTTACTTGTCTTGAGCGGTTTGCTTCTTGTTTTCCCTTTCAACCTCTTCAGACACCCATTTAAATCTATCAAGTGTCCTCTGAGGGGAATATGGGAAACTTTACGCAAACCTAGCCGATCGACATCTCCATTAAACCAGGGATTGTTGAGAATATCCATGTTGGGGTAACTTGTACTCCAGAGGAGATTCGACTCTATACAGGTCTTTTTCGTGAATTTCATGATGTGTTTGCATGGTCTTACGAAGAGATGCCCAGCATCGATCCTAGCATCGTGGTGCATGAGATACCCACCTATCCGGGGGCTAAACCTGTTCGACAGCGTCTACGCCCCGTGCACCCCCGAAAGGCTGCAGCTATTAAAGTGGAAGTTGAAAAGCTTCTCAAGGCTAGTTTTATTTACCCCATCCCACTCACAGATTGGGTCTCCAATATTGTCCCTGTCACTAAAAAACAGGGCACTATCAGGGTCTATGTTGATTACCATGATATTAATCGAGCCTATCCCAAAGACAACTTCCCCACACCCTTCATTGACCAGCTCATTGATGAG
Source organism: Pinus tabuliformis (assembly GCA_031772625.1). Taxonomy (NCBI): domain Eukaryota; kingdom Viridiplantae; phylum Streptophyta; class Pinopsida; order Pinales; family Pinaceae; genus Pinus; species Pinus tabuliformis. The sequence continues at coordinate 1,268,897,717 of CM062807.1, read as the reverse complement.
TGTGCTGGAAGCGAGATATATTCGTTCATGGATGGCTTTTCTGGTTATAACCATATTAATATCACCCCTGCTGATCAACACAAGACCGCCTTTATCTGTCCGTGGGGCACTTTCGCTTATAAGAAACTCCCTTTTGGCTTAAAAAATGTCGGTGCCACCTTCCAACGCGCAATGTCGTACACATTTCATGATATTCGACACATTGTGCAGCCTTACCTAGATGACCTTCCGGCTCATTCAGCGAAACACCAAGACCATCCGACCCACCTTCGCGAAATTTTTCTCTGTTGTAGACACTACCATATCCGACTCAATCCACATAAGTGTGTCTTTTGTGTCAAGTTAGGCAGACTTCTCGGGTTCATCGTCTCCCGAGAGGGTCCGTTTGGATCCTCTTAAAGTTGAAGCCATTTTGAATCTTCCTCCCCTTGCTTCTTTACAGCAATTTCAGAGTCTGCGAGGAAAAGCAAATTTTCTACGACGATTCATTCTGAATTATGCCGAAGTGGCTAAAGGTTATACGCGGTTACTAAAACGTGACACCCCTTTTCATTGGGACGCCACTGCGCTAGAGTCGTTCGAGCACCTCAAGGCTCTCCTTGTGTATGCTCCCTTGTTTCATCCCCCTGACTATCATCGAGACTACACTCTTTACTTAGCCACCGCTGACACCACTATCGGCATGGTTCTAGTTCAAGACGATGACGATGGCACCGAGCATGTTGTTTATTATCTCAGCCGCAATTTACTAGATACAGAAACTCGTTATGCTCATGTTGAGAAGTTGGAGTTGGCCATTGTTTGTGGCATCCAACGGTTCCATCATTATATTCTATTGCATACCATGATGGTGATTTCTGATTGCAACCCGATGAAGTACATTTTGTCACGTCAGTTACTAGGGGGCAAGTACTCAAAGTGGATTGCCATCCTCCAAGAGTTCGACTTGGATTTCACTACTGCCAAGTCTAAGAAGTCCCTCGTCTTCGCTAAGTTACTTTGCTCTCTGCCATCTCTTACCGCACCCTCTCGGTTAGAGGATCATATCCCGGATGAAACTCTGTTCTTGATCAGCACCCTCGACCCTTGGTATAGGGACATTATTGTCTATCTTCAGACATCCTCTTTTCGCACCGATTTGTCAAAATACGCTTGGCGATGGATTCGCCATCAGTCTCAACCTTATCGCATCATTGGGGATACCCTGTACCGACTTGGCGCCGACTCTGTCCTCCGCCGATGTTTAACACTCGAGGAAGCCGAACGAGTTCTAAATGACTGCCATTCTGGCGCCTGTGGTGGTCACATGTCCGTATATGCCACTGCTCAAAAGATTCTCCGTGCTGGATATTTTTGGCCCTCCATCTTTAAGGATTGCATTCTTGTCGTCTGCTCTTGTCGTGAGTGCCAGATCTACCAACAGAAAATGCATGCGCATTCTACTCCATTGCACCTTATTGTTACCGTCGGCCTTTTTTCCAAATGGGGCATTGATTATACAACCTGTAATCCTCGCTCGGCCGGGGGGCATGGGTACATCATCGTTGCCATTGATTACTTCACAAAATGGGCCGAGGCGATGCCTACACTATCTGAAGACGGTCACACAGTGGCACAATTTTTGTTTAATCATGTTATTTCACGATTCGAAGTCCCTCAGGCTATCGTCATTGATCACGGTAAGCATTTCCGTAATCACATGATGACCGAGTTAACAACACAGTTGGGCCTACGACATGATAGCTTGACACCATACTATCCTCAGGCTAATGGTCAAGTGGAAGTTGTCAACAAGGTTCTAGTTACAATGCTTCAACGCACCGTTGGCATGCATAAGTCCAACTGGCATTTGATGTTGTTCTCCGCCTTATGGACCTACCGAACATCAGTGAAGGATGCCACCGGGTTCACCCTGTTCTAATTGGTTTACGGGCTAGAGGCTACCCTTCCGATTGAGTGCGAGATCCCTTCTTTGAAATCAGCTGTCGAATTACTCCCCAACACTACTCCGGTAGAAGAACGCCTTCTCTACCTAGAGCGACTAGAAAAGACTCGTCGACTAGCCTATCTAACTATTGAAGCACAGAAAAAGAGAGTGAAAACTCACTTCGATCATACTGTCCATCCTTGTTCTTTTTTTGAAGGAGATTTAGTCCTGCTTTATGATCAAGCGAATGACAAGCTGGGGGCAGGCAAATTCGAGCCTATGTGGCACGAGCCTTATATTGTAAAGCGAGTTTTGCAAAAAGGGGCCTATGAGCTGATTGATTATGAGGGGAATCCTCTAGATAAGCCCTGGAATGGGCTTTATCTGAAAAAATATTATGCATGAACCCCATGCACTCTGATTTGTACATACGTGTGTTCTCAGCAGGTGTGTTGTGTGTGTGTTTTCATGTTTTGGCTTGGTGTGTAGGCGTAATTGTTGCTTATTGTGTCTTCTTTCTTCGTGTGCAGATGTCTGGTGCACCTTACGTTGGTTTCGCTGATGGTGCCTGCCGTAGTACACGCAACTTGTCTTCTGCGGCATGGGTGATCTACGATCCTCACGGTGAGTTAGTAGACCTTCAAGGTGTTTGTCTAGGTTGTACCACAAACAATGTCGCTAAATATAGTGTTGTTATTGAATTATTGACTGAGGCCATCAACCTCGGCATTCATGCATTGGTTGTGAATCTGGACTCCCAGCTTGTTGTCCACCAGCTTAATGGGCATTATTCCGTCAGAGATCATCGGATTTTAAGGTTGTATTTACATGTTAAATTGTTAGAGAGGAATTTTGATTTCATCACATATCAACACATTCCAAGACAATTAAACACATTAACTGATGCATTGGCCAATTATTTATTATATAGACATTTGCATAACATGTAATCAAAACAACATACAGAAGCATTTCAAAACACAATAATAAACCATAGGAATATGCATATATATATATATATATATATATACATACATATCTCGTGTGGTGCACCGAGGCGCTCAAAAAATAAATGTATATGTCCAAACAGAGTATGTGCTATCCATACATCCGAGACACGTCTCTTAAAAACTTAGCAGGATAAAACCTAGGTGTCTACTGTGGTGGGTTATGCTCCCTATAGCATACCACCGCCCGTGCAACCCATCTCAAAAGTCAGTGCAACCTAGGAATCACTCCTACTGTGTGAATCTGAAACTCTATGGGGACCTCCTCGATCCCCATATAATCCAGGATCCCCACTGTCAGACCCTCAAGGTTCTGGGCCACTGTCTCTATCGAATCACCGGTCGGAGGAGCCAAGGCTAGCTCCCTGATACCCTCTGGATCTCTCCGCGCCTCTGGAGCCAGTCCTACGGGTCTCACTGGTCCTACATCTGCGAATACCATGGAGTACGTCAGCAGGACGTGTACATGAAAAATCCAAAAACATCATAAAAAATAAAAATCCAAAAAATAGCGTGATCAAATGTCTTACCGCCATCATCCCACTACTCGCCGGGGGGCAGCTGCATATTGGGATCACCACAAAAATCCATCCCAGCATATGGCCAGTCCTCGATAAAGATAGTCTAGTGCTCCAACCACTCACGGAAAAATATCCCCCATGCCACTGGGTGTCCGCCACCTCCTCGTGGCATCACATGAGCCCATCGGGTGATCCTAGTCTCCCGTGGTCTAGGTGCATCCAAGGCCATATCCTGCAATTGTAGTGCCAGTACCCGCTCCAGCATGAGCGGGATCAAGATGGATCCATAGCTGAACTGCTTTGTCTCTCCTCGACGGCAGTTGGTGAGTTGCCTCTTTATGTTAGCCGTCACTGTCTCTGCCCAGTTAAACATGGTGGGATTAAGGCATTCGAGAGCCAACCGTAGTTGAGTCTTCGATGCCTCGTGTTGGGCTTGGGAGCCCGCTACCCTGGTCACCATAAACAGCACTGCATGGAGGACCACGTCATCCACTGTTGGGATTTCCACCTTCCCACTCTTTGTTTTTCCCGGGGGCACACTCGTGCCATAATCATCTCTAGTGATTCGCCCCCGAGACGTTGGCCCTCCAAGATCGGCCTCTCACCCCGTCGAGACAATCCGGTCAAAAAGTATATGTCTGTGGAATCAAACTCGATATCTTGGCCTCGGATTATGAATTTCCCATCCGTCGGGTTCCATGCACGGATTATCAGCTCTAGTAAATCCGGTTGAGACCGGAGGTGAGGAGTGAGAAAGAACTTGAGCAATCCGCATGCACGTAAGGCATTTCGACATCCGACATCAGCAAAAGCCTCTTCGTCGTTAACATCATGGGTTCTCTCCTGCCAAACGAAGGACATGGTGCCCTGCATAACAAGAAAAAATGAATTAGAACCTCGGTTATCAAATTCAATCCTTAATTTGCATAAAAAACTTGTTTTGCATCGCCATCGCGGCTGTTTTTAAAACAGCCACGATGATGCGAGGTTGATAGTTCAAATTTTTCGCGGTCAGCGCGGAAGTACATCACTTTCCCGTGATGACCTCGTAGCATTACGTGTAAGTCGGACTCGGTCATCGCGAACCCGAGCGGTAAACCCGCGATGACTGAGCGGCGAACCCACATTCAAAAATCCGCTCAAACTCCCATGTCCAACGACCAAATTCAACAAAAACCACTCAAATGAAGCGCAGGAGAAATTCCACTTACGTGGTAAAAGTTTCGCAGCAAACGGTCCACGAACAAGGCCGAAAACAACTCAGGAAGTTAGCTCTGGTTGGTGCTCCAAAATTCTCCAATGGTAAATGAACAGTACAATGGTAAAAATGAAATGAATTACCCCTTTTATAGTAATTTTTGAAAATATTAAAAAATTGCACTTTAATACATGGGTTTTTTACCATTTCTGCATGATTAATTGGAGTCCTTCGGTTTCTAGTTATCTATTTATCATTGATGTCGAATGGCTCTTATGTTTTGACATGCCTTGTGCAGAACTACAGGTCGTGAAGCTACACGTACTTCATGAGCACCTGGTCCGAGAGTCATCTTTAATGCTCTTTTTGACTCGCTAAACACAATGAAAGGCGGTCTACTTTAAGCTCTTTTTTCGACCGTGTAAATGGGAAAAGATTGTCGGGCTTTTGTCGTTTCAGGCACGTTATTGGTAATGAAACGACGTGGTCTCGATCGCTTTTTTACTTTTTTGGGTCGATGCCACTAACCACGAAAATTACTCCTTGGTCGTAATGGCCAAGTGGTTCTTCCGAGTATCGTTTATACTTTTTCGGGCTCGAGAGACACAAATTTACGAAAAAGGACTCCCTCTGGAGTTTTCTTTTCCGTTTCTTTTTCAAACTCCCTAAACAAGAAAAAGACTCCAAGTTTTACCTAAGTCAGACTCGTTAAACCCTGACGACATTGGACTCGTCACCATGACGAGACTCGAGCTTCTCCTCCCTAGGGCTTGTTAAACTATTACTAGGTTGGATTCAACGACAGGTTTATCATTGATTGTCTATGGCAGCTAGTCACTCTTGAACATCGACACTTTTGTTTCTTGTCGGGTTGGGATATCCATACATCATCATTTGGCCTTCCGTGGGTTTGGGTTGTCATTTAGCCTTATTCCATCTGATCCATGTCGTCTTCATCAAGCCTCAAATCTCTTGGTACCTAAATGCTGCCACCCTCCGGAGTCATGTCGCTGACATGTTCAAGAGTATAATCCTTCTACATTTTACACCTCTAACTTCTTCTCTGATATCTATTTCACCATCTACCTCTTGTTCCTCGTCTCGTGTCGTTGATGGGGGAGACATTATGGCCCTCCTGTGACAGATCGTCTCCTATCGACATCAGCTCATTATCCGGGAGATTGATCTAGAGACTCCCTTTTGGTACCTTGGAACTTGCATGCCTCAATGGCAAGTTCTTCGCGCCTGACGGTCGACTTGCATCATTGGTCATCGATTGGGTGATTCCGTGAGTGTTCGACTTCAGCTCACTTTTCACACTTCATGGATTGTACTGGACAGTACCTTGAGAACCATTGGCATTATTGATGGTTTCTCTCGCGCTTGTTAATGGTTTACATCATTGACCGGTAATCAAGCAATTTTCTCTCATGCTCGACTCTAGCACCTTTATTCGCATGTTAGAATTTGTACTATGGTCGTTTGGGTTCAAGACCCCAAACTCGGATTACATATGTTCGGGCTGCGTGGATCAGTTTGTGATTACATGACTCATTGATGGATGGCTGCGACCATACCTTTGTCATTTTCATGGTCTTATTAGTTGGATGGCTGCGTCCATACCACAGACCTAGTTCATACGTCTTTTGGATGGCTGCGTCCATGCCTAGACTACATGTACTTCACTATCAGAGATATTGTACTTGCACCTACAGGTTCTTCCAGATGGTGTTCCAGCTCAGTCGTTTTGTAAAGCATTTCACCCCTCCCACTCTCTCGGGCTTCATACTTTAGGGGGCATCTGTTACACAGTAATTTATCACCACCTTCACTCCCAGTCTTTTCATTGTGTCATGTGTCCAAATCAAACATGCTCATAATAGACAAATGCTCTCCTAAGCTGCCAATTGACCCACTTTTCCTAAGTTATCTACCTCATCGCGATTATGGGCTTAATAAACGTGCTGAAAGGTGCTCGTGAACAGTCCGTCCGCGCTATCTGCACGGAAGTATATCTCATTCCCGCGATGGCCCGATTTTATGCACCAACACGGGGGCTATGTGTTAGCTTCAGCGATGATCTGACTGGCTATACTGATCACTAGCGATGTCAGCGTTGAATCTCAGTTTTGTGCCCGCGATGATCTAGATTGGGCGAATTTGTTCCAACAGTCGGCCTTCCAGATGACTCCAGACCTGGTTGTTGGCCTAGTTTATGTCTCCCTTCCTTCCCTGGTGTGGTAGTTCCATCAATTGTGCTACCTTCCTTGATGATAAGCTCTCCCTTCCCCCTTTCATGGAGGCTCCTTCTCCTATTTAAACACTCACCTTTGATATGATCAGCTTGTTGGTAGTTGGTAAATTCTTGATTGAAACAGTGATGTGAGTGCTTTGATAGATAGCTGGTGTGAGTGTGATAAGTGTGAGAGTGTTGCTAGTTTGGGGAAGGTTGTGAAGTGCCCTTGGTTTCATGTCAAACTTGTGAGTGAGAGAGAGACTTGTATGTTGGGAAATCCATCATCATAGAGTGAATGCTTGAAGAACATGCTGGCTGGATCCCTCTGAGAAGGCTTGTGACGTCAAGACTTTGGTTGTAATCTGACTCTTATTTCATTATTAATGCAATCAATGATGTTTTCCTATGTCTTGTACGTAATTTACTTGATAGCTCATGACTTCTTGACTTTGTGAGTAAATAGTTCATTGTTGTTTCCTGTTACGTGCTTTGTTGTATTTCCTTTGCTTTGTTTCAGGTTGATCACTCATTAAGGAGAAGGGAGCGGAAGCTGGAGCAGCATAACGGAACTCCATCAACCACTGGTTGAGGTAGGCCTCCAACTTTAACTGTTTAAGGAAAGCTATTGTTGATATGTCCTTGTTTGTGACTAGACCCACTCTAGGGCTAGAGGGGTTGCCTCTGTCCACAGAGGGAACACTTTCCTGCATCACAGTGTGTTCCTTCCATGGGTCAAGGTGTGTTAAGTTGCAAAAGTCAAGCGAATGCAAGTTTGATTTTGCAGTCGTCATGGTCAAAAGTTGGCTTAAACACGAGTCCAAGTGAAGTCGGCTCAAGGCAAAAAGGTGCAAATGGTCAAAATGAAATGCAGTAGTACAACTCAACACAAAGGAGCCTCTAGGGTATAAGGCTGGAACGAAGCGAAGAAGAAAAGAGGAATGAGTCTTCATCGCATAAGTCATGGTGGGACTATAGAGGACTCCCGAGCCTACTCAGATCAAAGCAGCATGGGCAACAAATGTCAGTGAGGTGCTAACTATGATGCCCATGAAAAGGATGGCTCTACCATCGTGTCATGATTTAAAAATCGGCGAGTGAAGATGGTTTACAAACCATAACATGATGGGATCGACCCTATGGCAAGTGTATTGACAAATGGAGGCTAGTATGCATAATGCAATGGAAAAAATTTCTTCCCTAACCTATGTGCCAGTGAGAAAATGATACCTACCATGACGGGTTAGCAGTCATGGAACCGTCTCGAAATTGTCGAAAAAGCGTCCAAAATGTCCTAAAAATCAAACCATTCTTGACATTCCAAGCTCCCAAGTTAAAATTTACATGAGAAAAAACAAAATCAAGTTTTGAAAAAAAAAATACATTTTCAAAGCTTATAAAATAGTTTTTCGACTCACCATTATCACCGTTTGATTTGAGAGCAAAGGAGTGAAGAAAAAGGAGCAAGCATTGCCATTTTCCAAATTCTATTGTTCAAATCTTCCCAAATTAGTGGATGATTAGGTTATGAATGATCCTAATGCCTTCAGAGGATGTGTTTTGCTAAAGTTCTTTAAAATGCCAAACATGAAAGCAAACACTCGCCTGCTCGAAATGCTCATTCACTACTAGAGCATCGAGGATGACTCATTTATGATTGATCAAATGCCACTCAAGATAGAGGTTGAGGATATTTATTTCATCACAGGCCTTTCCCAGAGGGGAGAGGTAGTACATTCCACGGGCAGATCACGAGGCAGTCTCTCTATCGAGGACTACGTGCATATATATTGCCCGGGTCATCCAGAAAAGATTGGAAGTCAAATTCCAATCAAGAATGTGGAGAGTTTATCATTGAGAATCATCCTATTCACTATAGCCAGAGTGAACGGATCAGCTTTCTTACACCATGCTTCACGGCTAGCCATGAGCTTGGCAGTAGACTGTCTCACCACAGTATTTGATTGGTGTACTCCTCTTCTCACCAACCTGAAGAGCCAACTAACTTCTATCAAGAAGAAATAAGCCAAAAAATTTGGGTATGGGGCTATTTTGTGCTTTTTCTTCTTTGAGAGGGTCCCAGCACTCCGTCCTAGAGTATCAGCTTCAATCAGCAATCCACGAGATCCACGAATGGGCAAGTGGGCTAACTTGATGAAACGACTAGGAGGTGGGGACGTTCCATGGATTGCTTTTGCCGATGACTTCTTCTCCTAGTGGGAGCAGCATATCATCACCGTAGACGAATACCCCTATGCTGCGATGGACTTCCAAGGAGATCCTGATCTAGATTTTCCACCAACCGTAGCATGGGGCAATATAGGTAACAAATGTTTTTAATTTTATGATTTTTATGATTTTTTTATATGATTTTTCAAATATAATAATGAATTTTGAAAAATATTTTTGATAGGATGCAAATGACTAATATGATGATCATGTTCCAGATATTGGGCCTATACGACCAGATGGGTTCCCACAGCATGGACGTCACGGCCGATGTGTCGAAGAGGCAGTTGTGGACACAGAGTGACTTCTAAACACAGTTCAGCGACACTTGGTGAGACTAACTCACCAAGTGCCGATGGAGGCTGTAGAGGATCTCCCTATAGACATGCAGCGTCATGTGGTTGGCATGCCACGAGACTAGGTTCACACTCTTAGACGTGTGGCCAAAGCAGTAGTTGCATACTTAGCCGCTCATCATGAGTCGGGGCATTAGATGTACTGGACATGATTGTGGGCATTTAAGTCCCAATTTTTGTATATTATTTTGGACACACTTATGTACACTCGAGATATTTATGATATATATATACAGTTTCGACTTTTTAACGCTCAATTTTATTGTGATGAATGAATTATGTGCCAGTCTAATGCTTGATTAGCGATAGAATCAGCTAACCAATTATGAGATCTTGGAATGTGAAACTAATTAATGTAAGTAAATGGTCTTTGCAACAACCTCACCCTTAAATATTGGCGATATAAACATGGATCTCTTACCCGATAAATGTTATTCAATTGTGACACTATCAATTTTGAATCAAGATAGACTACCAACGAATCGATTTCATAAGAAATTACTTCGGATAGTAAATTAATGATGGCAGTATACTCAGCCATATTATTTGAAGCGGGACCAATGCATACTCCCCTTGACACCATCAATTGACCAGTTGGATAGTAGAGTACCAAAGTTGCGGAAGCGAGGTTCTGAGTGTGCTAACTAGCACCATCAGCAAATCCAAAATAGACCGAGTCATCCATCAACACTTGCTACAGCAAACCAAAAAGTGTCAATATCAAAAATTCCCGATGAGATATGTACAAACATATAAAATGTACAAAGAAGCCATTACCTAGTTGCTACTTAAGCAAAGTACTTCTTGAGGTCGAGCTCGTTTCGGGGCTCTGCCAGCTTGTTTCCTTCAAAATCAATTAACTCATATGCCCCCTTTTCTAAAACTCATTTAATTATAAAGGGATCGTACCACATAGGCTTGAACTTGCCTGCCCCCAAGGAGTCCTTATCTTGGTCATAAACCAAGACAAGGTCACCTTCAGAAAACACTCGAGGACAGACAGCTTTATCGTACTGAGTTTTAGCCCTTTTCTTATGAGCCTCATTGATTGTGGCAGCATCTCGACGCTGCTCATCGAGATGTTCCAAATGAAGGAGGCGCTCTTCGAGACTAGAGGTCTCTGGAAGGAGCTCAATAGCTAACTTAAGAGATGGAATTTCACATTCAACAAGAAAGATAGATTCTGTTATCACTTAGAACCATAGTTCATGTATGTAATGTTGTCCACAAGTTTCATATAAAGGTTTTCAGTTTTGTGAATAGGTTTATATGTGTGTGTCACTTTGAAATTTGAATTTCAAAAGGTATTGATGTAAGTTCGTGTAAGAAAAAAATCGTTAGATACCCTCCATCATTGTCAGTTAAGGCATGTCATGTCATTAGTACTTTGCGCAGTTTCGCAGCGCATGTTTGTTTGGTCAATTTAGCTGCGCAATGATGTTTCCGTCTTTTCGCAGCGTACTGTTTATCAGCCATTTCGTAGCGCGTCTTGTTAAATTTGAACTGTCCGCGCTACGAAATCGGGGTTTCAGGGTTTTTGTAGCGCTTGTTCTTGGAATGTCAAATCCGGGAGGGGTGAGTCATAGGTCCGTTCATGTTTGTCAGTTGATGTCCTCTCCAGGTCATGATAAATCATCTTTCCGCCATAAGGTCCAGAGTCATGCATATGAATGTCAGCTTAAGGGATTTTACGAGGTATGGTTATGTCATAATGTGTTTTCATAATGTGTAAACATGTTTGCTGTATGAGAAGCCCAAGTTCTTATTTAAAGGGATCATTGCAAGCGAGCCTGCACTCCAAAGTCGAGATTGTTTTCGCGCTATAGCTGCCATTAATTCCCTGTGTGAAAATATTCGAAGCAAGATGGAAAAGAGGGAACATCGATCCGGTAAGTGCTTGAGGACAGAGCCAGAGGGGCTTGATGTTACACTCAGGGATGAAGGTGTAGCAAGAGCTTTTCGAAATGCTGGTTGCTGGAGGTTCTACGAGAAGTTGAAGGGAGGACATGCAGAGGTAACGAAGGCTTTCGCATTGAATTTTACTGGACTGAATTCAAAGGTGTCAATGTTAGAATTTCCTGTGTCTCCTGAAGCTATTTCCACTGTCACTGAAATTCTGAGGGGAGGTCAAGAATGGTTCAAAAACTTTAAATTCGACATGAGTCCCTGTAAAGAATTTTTGAAGGAACCTTATGTAAATGAGGACCTCACCAAAGCGGTGCCAAGGAGTTACATAAAAGAACATTATGCTATGCTCCTCACATGCATCCAGAAATACCTAACATGCGAGGGAAGGTACAATAAAGTTTACTCCTACCACTTCAAACTTTTGTTGCATTTCACAGGTAAGGCTTCAATAGATATACCTTTCTATTTGTTCAGAAGCATTAGTAAAATGTGTGATAAAATCCAGTTAAAGAAAGATGGTTGTGAAACATCCTTGTTTCATCATGGTTTAGTAAAGTTGCTGGTGTTGGATGGTTTACAAAAGATTGGTAGAGATTGGGATTCATTTGTGTTTATGGCCGGCTTTCCAAGCAAAACAGGCCTCACTCCATTGCCTGTGAGGGAAAGGGAAGAAAGGAGTGAAGAACCCACTCTGGCTGAGCTCAGAAAAGAGGTGACAGACCAAAAGAAGCCTAAAACCAAATTAAGGAAATCAGAGAAGTCTGTGGCAGCAAAAGAGACACCTAAATCATCAGCAAAGGAAACTCCTAAGCCATCATCTAAGGAGACATCTAAATCATCAGTAAAGGAAACTCCTAAGTCATCATCTAAGGAGACACCTCAGTCATCAAAGCAGAAGATCCAGAAAAAGAAGGATGAAGCTAAACCAAGTGAAGTTGAAAAGATTTCAAGGGTGAAAACCAGAGGTCAACTAAACAAGGAGAAGGGTAAGTCAATTACTGTGGAAGAAAGCCCTATTTCAAAAGGCAGTTTAAATGACTTACTTGAAGCCATTGAACTTGAGCAAGATCAGCCAATACAGATTGAACCAATAGAGTTTGAGCAAGATCACCCAGTGCAGCCAATGCATATTGACCTCACTCAATCTTCACCCGAAAGTACTAAAAAACCAAGAGCTTCAAAAAGATTGAAATTTGAAGAGCCTAGTAAAGAATATGCTTTCAAGCCACGTAGACCAGTCACAAGAAGACAAATGAAAGAAGTGGAGAAAGCGCAGAAAGAGAAGGCACCTTTAGAAGTGCCTAGTACAGATGTACTTGAGGTTTTGACCAGAACAGTTCAAGCAGCCAAAAGTAAAAACAAGGGTAATAGGGTTATCATCAGTCAAGGTGGAAATGTCATTGCTATCAAGCAACAAGCAGGAACAACACAAGAAGAAATACCTCAGATTAAAAATGTTTCTAAGGAAAGGGCAGTGAGATATGCAAATTATAAAAAGGCTGTAATAAAGGGCAGAACAAGTCTAATGAGCCAAACTGACTCAGTGTCTGATGCATATTTGTGGACGGTGCCAGCTCTGAAGCAGGCAAAAATCATGAAACAAATGAACACAAGCTTAAGAGCAGAAAACAAGGCTTTAAAGGAAGAAGTTAGCAGTTTAAAGAGGAAGCTAGGCAAACTAGCTGATTAATCCAAGGGGAAATTTGCTTTTCAAGTTTTGATAAATTTTGGCTGTCATCATTTTGAAACTTTTTGGAGCCCTTACACCTGTACAAAATAGCTGAAGAAATCACGGAGTTAAGTCATCAGTGCTTTAAGATTCATATGCTTTGTTTTGATTACCTACAGCAGTTTCGTAGCGCGCTACGAAACTGCTGTAGATGACTGTTTATGTGAAAAAATGAAATTGATGCTGAGGTCAGCAAATCTTAAAAGGGATGACTCGAGGCCAGCATGGAGATTATACAAAGCTATTCAGATATTCAAAAGGTGACAGGTGTGAATATTTAAGGAAAAAGTGAAATTTTTGTCTTTTGTTAAAGTCTTCCTAAAGTTACTTTATAGCCGAATTATTAGGGTTCTGGTAGGGTTACCGAAATTTTGAGTGGTACACCTGTTCAGTTCACAAAGTGTCCAGATCATAAGGCATATTGAATTATGCGTGGTTATTAGAAGAATTAAATGGCTTGGAGCATAGTCTTTTAATGCATGAAGACTAATGGGAGGCAGAGACCGTGAAAATAGGGCACAGATCCTTATCAGTTGATGAGTCATCCACATATCAAGTATCCGAAGCTGCTCATTCAGTGAATGTTCCTCCAGCATGTCTTGGCTATTACTGAAGTGATACAGGTGTCAAATTTCAAGAAAGCATCAATGCACACGAGGAGATAGACTTAGAGTTTCAATGGGAATGGGACTCTATGTTTTCACAGCGCAATACCTTTGTAATTAATTAGTTTGTTTAGATATGGATAAGGCAATTAATGATAGGATTTCGAGCTCCCTTCATGCTTGTTGAGGAGTCTCAAGTAGTTGTATTTTTGGTTTTCCTATATATAGAAATGACTCTGATGTAAAAAAGGTTGGACATTTTATACAAAAAACAGAGTTTATTTGGGCCAATGTAAAGACTTATTACAGTAATAGTAAAACAGTGGTTGTTTCTTCTCAAGATTCTCAATGGATTATATTGTTCAAACATGATGGTGGTGTATTCTCTTAATGTTCTTTTACAGCCTTGTTATAACATAATCACTCAGAATTCATTTTTAATGCTCTGACTTCCTGTATGTTTGGCAAGCTGTGGTTTGTGTGAAATATGTTTGAACATCTGATGCAAAGAGCCTTGACTTCCATGAAATGACTGTGCTTTTGTTTATTAAATGTGTGAGACTCCATAGCCCAATGAAGACCAAATTTGATGTCTTTCCAATCAGCTTTATTTTCATAAGTGTGTGAAGAGTTAGCCATCTGTTGTTGTGATTGATTTCTATCAAAAGTCTGTGAGAGAGCCCTCTCTGACTAGGAAGGCTAATTCCTAGTCTAAAGTCTGGTTGAAAGAGTTACATAAGATCTTACTTGGTTGCAGCCCTTAGTACTGATTTTGTGATAACAGATTCCATCCCATAAACTACCTGAAAAGGTGTAAAACCTTTAGCAGTTTTTACGGAGGTTCAGTATGCCCAAAGAGCCAAATAAAACATAAGATGCCAATTGGACCAATTTTTGTCTATCATCCTTTGCAGGATCATCTTAAGGGTTTTGTTCACTACCTCGACCTGTCCAATGGCCTGAGGATAATATGGAGACGAGTGCTCCTACCGGAAACCCAATTTAAGAGCCAATTCAAACATTAATTGGTTCTGGAAATGACTGCCATGGTCAATGACAATCTCTCTCGGGATACCGAACCTTGAGATAATCTGGTTAAAAAGGAACAATTCCGCTGTTTCACTATCATTTTTATAAGTGGGCATGGCCTCAGCCCACTTCATGAAGTAGTCTACGGCCACATTAATGTACTTGTGATTCGCTGCTGAAGGAAGATTACAAGTTGTAAAATCAATACCCCACTTAGTAAAAGAACCGACAGTGACAACGGGAAAAAGAGGAGGTGGATGTGTGCGCACCTTCCAAGTATAAACTTGACACGGGTGACAGCATTTGACCGCTTCAACACAATCTTTGAAGAGTGAAGGTGAAAAATAGCTGGCACGCAAGATAGGTTGGGTTGTAGCAAGCCCTGAAAGATGACCAACACAAGATCCATTGTGGCAATCATTGAGCACTTACTCTGCTTCCTCTAGGGTTAAACAATGCCGAAGGATTGAATCAACCCCTCGATGGTATAATGTATCACCAATGAAGACATAGTTCTTAACCAGGTGAAGTAAGTTTCTGCGTTCATCCTTAGAGAAAGTAGAGGGAAACTTCGAAGTCTGGAGATAGACAATGATATCTCTGTACCAAGGGTCAAATGAAGAGATGAGGAATAAATGTTCCTCGGGAAAACTTTCCTCGCAAACAGTATCCTCTCCACAAGGTAGCTCGGAAATTAACTCCGCAAAAACCATAGATTTCTTAGACTTGGCAAACAAGAACTAGAGATCGAATTCTTGTAAAATGACTCTTCATCGATTATATTTGCCCCCAATCACTCGCTTACTGAGGAAAAATTGAAATGGATTGACCACCGCTAAGACAAAAATTTTGCATAGGAAGATAGAATGGCGGAACCTCTGGATAGCATGGACAGCTGCCAAAGCCAACTTCTCAACAGGAGAATAGTGAAGTTCAGGACCTATCAAGCCTCATCTCAAATAATAAATCACATGCTCCATGAGCGCATCGTCTTCCTGAACGAGAACCATACCTATGGTTGATTCTACAGTAGCGAGATATAAAAGGAAATCTCTACCATAATCTGGTGGACTCAAAAGGAGGGCAGAGACTAATGCCTTTCTCAAGGCATCGAACGACCGTTGCACAAAGTCATCCCATACATATGGAACTCCTTTCCATAGCAAATGCATAAACCCTTAGTGATCTCGGCATAATTCGCTATAAACCTTCTTAAGAAATTGGCCTTCCCTTGAAGACTTTGAAGTTGCCGAATTGATGACGGAGGAGGCAACTGAATTATTGCCTCTACCTTGAAGGGATCAACTCGAATCCCTTCATTTGACACAATGAACCCAAATAACCGACCAGATGTAACCGTGAAAATGCACTTATTGGGATTCAACCGGATCTTGTAAAATTGACATCGCTCAAAAACCAATTGAAGGTGACTAGGATGATCAGTTCTCCTTCGAGAACGAGTAGCTAGATCGTCCAAGTATGCTTCGATGATATGTTTAATGTCGTGGAAAGCATATGACATGGCCCGCTGGAAGGTAGCTCTAGCATTTCTGAGACCAAAAGGCATATTTTTATATGCAAAGGTACCCCAGGGACATATAAAAGTTGCCTTATGCTAATCTTCAAGACGGATAAAGATATAATTATAACTAGAAAAATTGTCCATGAAGGAGAAAATCTCATTACCCGCACACTCATCAATAATCTGATCAATAAATGGCGTGGGGTAATTATCTTTGGGACAAGATTTTTATAGGTACCTAAAGTCAATGCATACTCAGCTTGTTCCTTGCTTTTTATCCATAGGGACTGAATTAGAAACCCAGTCCGTAAGAGGAACGGGATATATAAAACCTACCTTAAGCAGCTTCTCTACTTCAGCTTTAATGGTTGTTGCTTTCCTAGGATTAACAGGTTGAAGCTTCTAACAAATCGGCTTGGCGTTTTCATACGTCTTGATCTCATGTTGAACTATGGATGGATCAATGCGAAGCATTTGTTCATAAGACCAAGTGAATACATCTTGAAACTCCTTAAAAAGGTCAGTGTAAATTTTAATTTCTTCAAGGGAACATTCGACTCCGATGAAGAGATTCTCGATCATGTTAGGGTTCCTAGAGATGTTTATAGATATCGTTTTTGAAATCACCAACATATTACCTTCGGCACGAAAGTGTGTTGGAGCCAAAGGATTTGATACTATACAAACATCACTAGTAAAGAGCTCAGAGAACCTAGATTCTACTTCCTGCAACAGAGGAAGAAAATATGAACAATGGTGTAAGTCTTCCCAAGGTCGATCTACACCCATCATTACTTCTAGGATTTCTTTCTCGGATGGTAAAACCATGTCTAAGCAGTCCATAGTGGAGGTAGAATCAAGGGTCCAAGCCAGGGCCACAACACCCTCTAGCTCCTCCTCAAAGAAAGAAGTAGAATGGTTGTCTACAGAGTTGACGATAGACTAATATCTAAGCTCTGTTGCAGACATACGAAATGTCATTCCACCAACTTGTCCTTCAGCTAATGTGGTCGTAGGTGAAGGCAAGGTCCAAGGTTCTGAAAAATAATGAGTTCGGAAGAACTCTTCCCGTGAAGACTCCTTGGATGATGAAACGACATTGATTCTAGCGATAGGAGAAGGAAAATCAAATGTACCCATCAATTAAGAATACATCCCAACTCCTAGATTCTCAGTAGGCGGATGAGGGTTATCCACTAAAGAAACAGTAGAATTCGAATTTTCTCGAGGATCAACTGGAGAAAAATCCAATTGATCAACCTTGACGATTTTCCCCTCATGAGGAAAGCAAATGACATGAAACAGAGTCGAAACAACAACATCCATTTTGTATACCCAGTTCCTTCCTAAGAGGAGATTGTAATCTAGGTTAGCATCAATGACTTCTACTTTGATATTGACAACCTTCCCCCAACACATATGGGAAAGGCCGGGATAATCCCATGCGGCTTATGAGAATGCCCATCAAATGCAATCAGGAGGGTAGGTGAAGGAACAGCCGAAGGCGATCCAATGGCCTTCCAACATGAGATCGACATGACACATGGAAGCTCCTTCATCAATAATGGTACAAAAAATGTTAATTTTTTGGTATGTAGACTTTATTTGAAAATCCATGTGATGAGGGAGTCGCTTTTTTACATTAAGTATGTCGAAAGCGAGCACTAAAGAGTTATTTGGATGAACTGACCCTATCTCTGAAATCAAAGCACTTCGTTGAGCTAGACACGACCGGAGAACCTCTAAAGCGGACATAGCGCATGGACTCTACGCCAGATCCTCAACAATGGAGTAATTCTGGGTGGTCCTAGCATTAGGATTGATAGTCACGCATTTAGCGGAACCTTTCGGTATCCGTGGTATAGTCTCGACAAGGGGTCACTCAATGTGATGGTCGGTATTTTCGGGAGTAGTTTTATCCTTGGATGTTTCAGTTTCACCGTAATCACGTGACCGAGTGGCCACATGGACGTTATAACCCATCATGAAAACATTTGATGACTTCTCCCCTTCCTGGTTACCCCCTGCAGAGGTACCAAGATTTGAACTCGCGCCAACAAGCATTTGTTGCCCTTGGGGAAAAGGGTTGGTTAACACAGCTTGAGAGCTAGAAGTCCCTTGCTGCCCTAACAAGCACTGAGTGTCTTGAATCTTTGGACAGAGATGAGTTAAATGGTCTCCACTACATAGTTTGCATGGAAACTTGAATTTATTTCTAGACTCATTTCCACCACCACCAGCATTATTTCCAGGTTTATTTGCATAAGTCTTCCCATCTTGACTCTTTTTTTTACCTCGTCCTTTTTTTATCCCATTGGAATTTTGATTTCCTTTGGGGTTTGAAGATTAGATGGCATTAACAGAAGAGGGTTGAGAAGACGGAGGGTTAGACGATGTGACTTGATTTTTAGGAGCAGTTTGTAAAGACAATTGCTGCAATTGACTCAACAGGTTCACCGCATTTCTATCTATGGATCCAACGATACCATCTGCATGGGGACCTGGCTTCGACTTGGCTATACCAACCTTAGTCCCAGGAGCACCAGGAAAATTTTTTTGTAGAATCCCAGACTAAGAGTAAATCAATTCTAACTGCTGGGCTCTAAAAATAGCTTGCTCCTCATAATAAAATCCAAACAGAGAGACATCCTTAGAGATTTCAGGTTGTAAGGATTTCAAAAACCATTCGAGACGGTATTCCGAAGGAATTTTGGCTTTAATGAGCCTCTTTCTTCGCCTCCATTCCTGAATATGATCATAAATGTGATTTGTCGTATCCTGACGAAAATTGGCCAGAAGTTCAGTTCCAGCATCATAACAAATGGGCAACTGGAAATGATTTAGGAAAATATTAGCCAAGTCAGTGAAAGATGTAAAGTTGCCCCCTGACAACTCTATATACAACTTGGCCACATTACCAGTTAAGGTGCGTTAAAAAAGTCTCAACCTAACCGAGTCATCGATAAGGGAGTTTGATGAGCACCACAAATGGAATGTGGTTACATGGTCGCCCGGGTCTTCACCGCCCTTCCCCTCAAACTTTGGAATGTCCGAAGGGAGTTTGGTTGCGACTGAAGGCGAGGCCAGATTGTATTTTATTAGATCGTTCGTTAATTTCATGAGATCTAGAAAATTCAAAGTTGCCAGAAAAGGAAGCCTAGGAGGACCCTGGGGATTCCACCCAGAATGGGCGGGGTTCCCAAAGCTTTGAAAAGATTGGCCTAGATTTTTAAAAGCACCAGGCTACCCGAAGTAACCAGCAGAACTAGCTGAACCAAAAGGCGAACCTTGTGATCCAGCAAAACTCATAGTTTAACCAACTTCGGCCGAAAAACCTCCATACCCAGCAAAGATCCCTCCTAAATGATTATAAGGAGTCGATAACCCCTGATAAGGATTCCAAGCAGAAGCTAAGGGAGGAATACTTTGAAATGAACTAACTATGGAGTACGGCCTATTCCCTTGTTGGCCGAAAAATGGATTCCCAGTTCCTATGCCACTAACCGCAGGGTTAGTCCAACCTTGAAAGGGATTACTGCCTTGTTCTATAGAAGAAAAAGGCATAGATCCTATCATTGGGTTGTAATGTGGTATATAACCACTTCCAAAATGAAAACCCTGAAATGAAGCCAACCCACCCATCATGGATGTGGATGCACTAAATGGAACTAACGGAATACCCTGTGAATGGGTGCAAAACGGGAAGAATCCAGAACTAGTTGCATTGGCTTGGGAATTTCCACTCGTAGAAAGAATAGAGGTAGACCCAACTAAGGATCTACCAGGGAAAATTTTAAGAACCCCCCTAAATTTATAAATATAATAAATGGGCGAATCTCCATGGTATATAGGAAAAATGGAAGGCGATTTTATCAATAATATAATATGTATATATATTTTTTTGGCGAATCTCTCACCAGGCATGGCGAATATTTTACTCAATTATAAAATCTTGTAAGATCTTGGCGAGTCTTTCACTAAATAATAAAACTTTGTAAAGTCCTAGTGAATCTTAGCATAGGCTACATGCTGGTTTAATTCCCCCATTTAAATAGGCTACATTCCAGGTGAATACCATGGGTCAATACCATGTGCCATTTTGGTGAATACCATGGGTCAATACCATGTGCCATTTTTATTTTTATTAATTCTAATATTAGGGTTAACAATGGTTTTTTGCATGGTATTAATAACAATCTAGTCCATGGTATTTGTCCCATACTATTTTGGCCATAGGTTTCACCTAAATATAACCCATTTTTTGAGTGTTCGTAAATATAAGGTGACTTATGGAGTAAATATAAAAAAATGTTTTATTTGTTTACCATACCTCTCGTTTATTTATATTTTTATTAATTTACCATACCTCTTTTACAAATATGGTATTTGGCCCATAGGATTCACTTAAATAAAACCTCTTTCTTGAGCCTTCATAAATAGAACGAGGGTTATGGATTAAATATAAAAAGAGGTTTTATTTATTTACGATACGTCTAGTTTATTTATATTTTTATTTATTTACCATACCTTTTGAGTAAGTATAAAAAGACGTTTTATTTATTTACCATACCTCCACTTTACTTATATTTTTATTTGTTTACACCCTTAAATGTATATAAGGTGACTTATGGAGTAAATATAAAAAATGTTTTATTTATTTACCATACATCTCATTTATTTATATTTTTATTAATTTAACATACCTCTTTTATAAATATGGTATTTGGCCCATAGGATTCACTTAAATAAAACCTATTCTTGAAAATGGGCGAATGGATTCACTTAAATAAAACCTATTCTTGAAAATGGGCGAATGGAAGGTTGTAAGTCCTAACTTCAAGGGCTAAATTTACCTTTTTACCCTCTCCCTTAAAATAAGGTGGGCTATTTGAGGTGATTTGTAAAAATGTACTATGATACAAAATATTCTCCCACTAAAAATTTAAAACCCCTTAATTTCGCCAAAGGGCGAACATTCGCCCCTAAAATTATCCTTGGGATCTACTAGCAAAAGACCCAAATAAAGATGCAGAGGGGATGGAAGTAGTTCCTCCCCCTTGTACTGATGTTGGAGTCTGCATGGTTGTAGCACTTGTGGTAAAAGCCATGCTTCCAGTGGTGCTCATCGATGGTAAGTGCGTAATATGAACTGGACTTGATAATCTATGCGTCGGAGTCCCAACGTATTGTAATACATCTGGATGGTTAGAAGGTAGATGAGAATTCGGAGCCGCTAACGACTCTGGGAGTTATTCTAAGTCTATGTTATCTTCCAATTGAAAGAGAACTCGAGAAAGAACTGGAGTGTTCCTCTCTAGTTCTGCGGAAGTACCAGGCCTATCCTGAACACTAATGCCCTCGAGGGGAGGATCAACCCCCGATGCATCAACTGCCATGGGATGAAAGCTACCAGCAGTAATACCTCTGCGCCTTCTAGGAGAAGGCTCTAAACTTGGTGGTGAAAGACCACGAAGTCTTCGAGACCTTCTAGGCAATCAGGCAGCCAATTTGAATTTTTTTATTAAGATCTAATTAAAGACTCAAGAAAAAATGAAAGCTAGGCCAACTAAGAGCACAGAGCACACACTAAAAATGATCCGGATTTAAACAGGAACGCAACAAATTACAGAGATAACCATATACACAAAGATGCAGCGGAAATAATACTTCATTTCATTAATGGAAAATACTGAAATATGCTTACAAACAGAAATGGCAATAAACTAGCTAGGGCGATGGTAGCTTATCTCTGAGAAGAGATGTGATGGCTACATGCCTCTGAACTGTGTTACAATGAGGCTCGAAGGCCTATTTATTGTTGAGAAACAATGGACAACCCTTAACATTCCAAAACCTAACCCTAGGAGATGAAACGCCAAACTGTGGGCCCCGTTTGGGTAAATTGGTACATCAACTTCCCGGGGTCGTAACTTTGGCATACGATCTCTGTTTGACGCGTACAATAGCTCGTTAGAAAGATCTATCCGAGCACTACCACTTTGGGACTGGCAACATCGGTCCATGGACCCATGTTGCCCCCAGATTTCCCAAAAAACGTCGTTTAGGGCCTCAAAACGGCTCCGGAAGTTCAGGACCCGAAAAACTGCTAAAAATAGTAAGTTGTGCTACAATTAAGGAAACTGAAAATGCTGAGAAAGACAATGGTGGGGGTCCAGGTGGACTTGGCAGGTGGCCACCAATATCCACCTGGATCATTCCTCCCCCCTTAGGAAGCAATGGTCCCCATTGCGTTGAGCTCCTCCATGAGATGAGGAAACTTCTGCTGAACTTGTTCCCTGGTGAGCCACTTGCCCTGCTGAAGGAGTTGGCCCGCTTTGACAACTCGATACAGTTGGATATTCTGTTGGCGAGTGTTCTTGATCTGTGTGTCCATGATCCGATCAGTTGCAGCTTGTTCCATGCAATCTGGATTTAATTCTGTGGGTTTGAGCTGTTCTGCAATGTCGGATGTGTCTAGCAATGGTGGAAAGTATGGCCGAAGGCGGTCCACATTAAATACTGGGTGCAGGCCAAGGAATGGGGGAATGCTGAGCTCAAATGCATTGTCTCCCATAGCCTTAGTAATGGTGTAAGGACCATATCGGAGTGGTCTCAATTTCCGATAGGCTCCAGTAAGGCGTTCCTTTTGCAAATGCAACCAGACTTTGTCGCCCACCTGAAACTTGTGTGGCACCCGATGTTGATCATGTCGCTGCTTGTACTTGGCATTTGATTTCTCAAGAATGTCATGGACCTGCTGGCGAATATGTTGGATGCGCTCAATGAAGCTGGTGGCCTTATCTGTTTCGGACTGGACATGAGCTGAATTCATGTGAGTAGCTGCAAGTGGCATGGCCACATCAATGGGGCATAGTGGCTGGAATCCCAAACCCACCTGAAAAGGGCTATGGCCAGTGGAGCTGTGAAGAGCTCGGTTGTAGCTGTGCTGAACGTAGGGGAGGCTCTCGTCCCATGTGCGTGGATGCTTTGAGTTATACATGCGCAGAATGTGCACAATCATCCTATTGACAACCTCTGTCTGGCCATCAGTTTGAGGATGGAAGGCTGTGGACTTCGTGAGTTTGGTGTCCAGCATTGACCAGAGACTGGACCAAAAGGTGCTGAGAAACCGACTGTCCCGATCTGAGATGATAGACTGTGGGATCCCAAAGTGCACCCACACTCGTTCAAAGAAGAGTTTAGCAGTGGCTTCTGCTGTGATATTCTTCTTGCAGGCCATCATAATGGCCATCTTTGAGAACCTGTCGACGACCACAAAAACACAGTCATTTCCATGCTTAGTGGAAGGAAGGCCTGACATGTAATCCATGGAGATGGATTCCCAAGGTCGACTAGGGGTAGGCAACGGGGTATAGAGGCCTTGCTTCTTAATGGTCGGTTTGGCAATGGCACAGGCAGTACATGATCGGATGTACTTCCCAACATCCTGTCGAAGATTCGGCCAATAGAAATAGTTTTGCAGTACTGCCACTGTTTTCTCGACCCCGAAATGCCCAGCAGCCCGACTGTAGTGTGCTTCCCAAATCATCTTGGCACGCTCGCTTGAAGGAACACAAAGGTGACCGAGGTGGCATAATAGGGCATCCTGGAGGTGAAAATCTGCAACCTGCCGACCCTCCAAGAGTGTCTGGTATGTGTGGCCGAATTCTGGGTCGCTTTTGTAGAGAAGTGGCCAATCAGAAGTCTCGTGCCCGCAAGAGTTGAGCACGGTGGTTAGCGCCATGATCGGTGGTCGACTGAGGCAATCTGCAACATTATTGGTGCTGCCCTTTTTATACTTGATATTCAAGTGAAACTGTTGCAGGTATGTAGACCACTTCTGATGGCGATCATTCTGCAATTTCCCTTGGGTCTGTATGAACTGCAGAGGTCGGTGGTCTGTGTGGATGACCGTTTCCTTCCCCAAAATGTAATGCTTCCATTGTCGGCAGGCCTGTACAATGGAATACATCTCTTTATCATAAGTGGGGTACTTCCGGACTGTGTCTGAAAGTGTTTCACTGTGATATGCCACTGGATGTCCATGTTGAGTAAGGACTGCCCCAATAGCATAGTCAGAGGCATCTGTCTCGACCTCAAATGGTTGTTGTAAATCTGGTAACGCGAGCACTGGTGCCGTGCAGAGGCGATCCTTCAACTCCCTGAATGCCTTCTGTTGAGATTCAGACCAAAAGAATTTTGCTTTCGCCCCGCCCTTGGTGACTTGACTCAAGGGCCAAGAAATATGAGAAAATCCCAACACAAACCTGCGGTAGAAGTTGGCAAGACCTAGAAAGCTGCGGAGCTCTGTTAGAGTGGTTGGAGAGGGCCAATCCCGAATGACTTGGACCTTGGCTGGATCGACATGCACCCCCTGTTCATCAATGATGTATCCCAGATACTGAACCTCGGTCATGCCAAAAGTGCATTTCTCCAAATTGGCACATAGCTTGTGTTGCCGCAGTGTTTGGAGAACCTGTCGGATGTGGTGGAGGTGCTCTTCCCAACTCTGGCTGAAGATCAGAATGTCATCCAAGTATACTACTACAAAGGAGTTGGTGAATGGCCGCAAGATGTCATCCATTAGCCTCATAAAGGTTGCAGGAGCATTCGTCAATCCGAAAGGCATGACCAACCATTCGAAGAGGCCCTCCTTGGATTTGAAGGCAGTCTTCCACACATCTGAGGGTTCAATTGGTACCTGGTGATATCCTGACTTCAGATCGATCTTGCTGAAATATTTCGCCCCCTTTAGTTGGTCTAGGAGGTCATCAATCCGCGGGATCGGGTACCTATTACGGACAGTGATCTTGTTCAGCGCCCGATAGTCAATACAGAGTCTCCACGTCCCATCCTTCTTCTGTACCAACACTATCGGGCTCCCACAGGGCGAAGAACTCGGACGGATGTGACCTTTCTGCAGGAGCTCCTGAATCTGTCTCTTGATTTCATTGTTCTCCAGAACGGAGCGCCGATAAATTGGTCCATTGGGTAGCGGCGCACCTGGGGTCAGATCGATGGAGTGCTTGACTTGACAGTGCAGAGGAACCCCTGCCGGGGAGGTGAAGATGTCTTCGTACTCCTCCACAATCTTGTCCATCTGTAGCTGCCGTGCAGAGGAACCCCGTTTGGAGGCCGCGGCCACTGTCTTCTTCTTCCCTTGAGGGCGTATCATCAGGAAAACAAATTTCCTGGTTTTGGAAATGATCTTACTGCATTGTTTTGCAGTAATCAAAGAGATGGCGGCAGGTGGTGCTACCTCTGGTATCCTGAACAACTTATTTCCCAATGTAATAATAACAGCACGGGGCCTTGATTCATACACAGCATGTCGCTTCCACAAGTATGGTTGTCCTAGTAATACATCACAAACTTCAAGGGGAGCAATGTCACACAATACCTCATCCGTGAAGGGCTTGATGTTGTATGGAAGGCGACACTGCTGGCTCACGCGAAGATCTCGCCCTTGGTGAAGCCACCCAATGGTGTATGGTTGTGGATGTGCTGTGGTCGGTAAGCCCAACCGCTTCACGACCTCTGCCAAAATGAGGTTCTTTTGACTCCCGCTATCAACAATGAACTGTATCGGGGAGCCCTTTACCCACATCTGGGAGTGGAAGAGACGCTCCTCCTCCTCTGGATCTTCGGGTTCATTTTTCTGGATCTTTGCGGTAGCAACAGTGGCGCTGGGATCCGCATCAATGATCTGCTTCCCTTTTTCATACCCCTTATCGGGTTCTGACTCAGAGTCGGAACATGCATCTGATTCTGAAACCTTTAGCTCAGCCACCAGTGACTGCTTGGCCCGACACTCACTTGTGTTGTGAGTGGAGCTCTTATGGAACTCACACCATTTTCCAGTGTCCTTTCTCGGCTTCGCGGCGTTGCTCTTTGCTTGCAGCTTCGGCTGGTTGTCTTGGGTTGTCCCGCCTTGGCTTTGTCCTTTGTTCTGTGGTTTAGGGGCACCTTTCCCCTGCTTTGGATTCGCAGATCCAAAGTCTCGCTTCTTTTGTTTAAACTTCTGCTCGACCTTGACGGCATACCGGTATGCTGCGCCGAGCGAGGGGATGTTTAAGAACTGTATTTCTTCCTGGATGTACTTGTGCAGGCAGCCACGGTATTTGAGTATCAAATGTTGCTCTGAATCCTTGATACCCAACTTTGTGCGAAGGGTATGGAAAAGATTGGTGAACTCCGGCACGTCTTGGTCCCTTCCCTGCCGCAGCGTGGTCCACTTTATGTATTCATCCTCATAGCTTCCGACAGGGTAGTACTGCTCCTTGATGGCATCCCGGAACGAATCCCAGGTGGGTGCGGCTGAAAATAGTGAGCCAGTACTTTCATCCTTCTGCTCGCAGTAGGTTTCCCACCAGTCCTTGACGTGGGGGGCTGCTTTGAGAAGAGCAAAAACAATCTTTTCCCGACTCGAAAATTCATGAACAGAAAAATAACCCTCTAGCAGATTTAACCATTTATCTACGGCATCGGCGTCTATCTGACCCTCGAATATGGGGATTTCAAAATTAACTTGTACCTTAAAGGGTGTGGCGTTTCCAGAGGAGCTACTGGAAGCCGATGCGCCGCTTTTGGGTAGCCGCTGAAGGATCTGCGCAAAGCTGTCCATCATCGCGTTCCGTTGTCGCTCAAGCGCTTCTTCGAGCAAGATTTTGATGAGATCTCCTGCCCCCTCATCTTTCTTCTCGTCCGCCATGGGAGGCCGTCGGGATTTGCGAGGCTGGTCTTGCAAAGGTTCAACCAGTTCAAGCCCTAACTCCTTATATCCCGACCTTGTTGGGGACATGCAAAGAAAAACAGAGAAAAAGCAGACCGCTCTGATACCACTGATCCGGATTTAAACAGGAACGCAACAAATTACAGAGATAACCATATACACAAAGATGCAGCGGAAATAATACTTCATTTCATTAATGGAAAATACTGAAATATGCTTACAAACAGAAATGGCAATAAACTAGCTAGGGCGATGGTAGCTTATCTCTGAGAAGAGATGTGATGGCTACATGCCTCTGAACTGTGTTACAATGAGGCTCGAAGGCCTATTTATTGTTGAGAAACAATGGACAACCCTTAACATTCCAAAACCTAACCCTAGGAGATGAAACGCCAAACTGTGGGCCCCGTTTGGGTAAATTGGTACATCAACTTCCCGGGGTCATAACTTTGGCATACGATCTCCGTTTGACGCGTACAATAGCTCGTTAGAAAGATCTATCCGAGCACTACCACTTTGGGAAGGGAAACATCGGTCCATGGACCCATGTTGCCCCCAGATTTCCCAAAAAACGTCGTTTAGGGCCTCAAAACGGCTCCGGAAGTTCAGGACCCGAAAGACTGCTAAAAATAGTAAGTTGTGCTACAATTAAGGAAACTGAAAATGCTGAGAAAGACAATGGTGGGGGTCCAGGTGGACTTGGCAGGTGGCCACCAATATCCACCTGGATCAAAAAAGTCCCTAAAAGATGTCAGCCAGTCAAACAACTTTTAAGTATTTCTGCTCTAGATGATGAGGATCGGACACCAAAATACAAGAATGTGAAGTAAGGGGCCTTCTGAATATAGTCTGGGATAATGACGGCCCAGTTCTACCAGCAAAGGTAAAAGTTACGCTGACCTCCTAACAACAGCCTGCGCCGATGCAAGCCCCCAAGCTTCGCAAGGGTCCCCTCCAGTAGTACCGTTGAGAGTGATACAACGTCGACCTCAGGTGCTACGTGATTCCCCTTTGCAACCACCTATGTAGATCCCTAGGAGAAGAAACTAAGGTTACCAACTTGTGTCAGAAGCTAGGCAGAATAGTCTTGAGGTAAGATCTGACAAGTAGGAGAGGGGGTATCTCTCTTCCTTATCTTCAAAAACCCTCATGCTTAACTCCCAGATCCGAAGCTTTCCTAGTCTTCCTAACGCTATTGTATTTGCACTCACTATTTAGACTCCTATGGTTGACAGTTTAAATGGCCTTGGAGAGTTTTCTCTCCACATGCCTAATCCAAGGCCCTAAAATATCCTAAAACTTGTTGGTGTGTCTAAATTGACAATTATAAAAAAGTTCTAGTGTATTTTAATTAGTGCTTGTTTTTAAATGGGTTGTTCTTAAGACAAGGGATAAGCGTAAATGAAACTTGTGGTGTTTTGACGTAAAATAAATTGATAAAAATGAAACTATATGCAAATGCACTTCTTTTGTTCTTCGATGAAAGGAATTTATACTAGGTTCTGAGGAACTTCTAAGAAAGCAATAAATTTTTCTTTTCTTTTCTTTTACCCAAGCTTCACACTCACAAAAATTAACAAAACTATTTATGTCCTAAAAGATGCACAAATTTATCCTAATGCAATGAGTACATGATGATGCAAAACTTAAGACTACTCTAAATCAAAGAAATGAAAGTAACTTGTTTATCAATTCTAATTTGCCACTTAAGGTGTTTAAATAGAATATAAGTTGTTAATGCTCATTTTTGTCCAAACACTAAAAGCAAATTTCAAGACAAACAAAAATGCACTTTCACTCGCAAAAAGGAAACTAAATCAAAACAAGGCCAAAGAAAGAAAAAACCAAGTTTTCAAGAAGTTTTATTCAAAAGAAAAAACAAAAATGACTTTTCAAAATTGCTCCAAATACCATTGAGAACTTTGAGACAGTAGAATAAGCAACCAAAACACATTGCAAGTTATCAACTCAAAATGGGCGAAAACTCAACAAAATAGGTGTTTCAAGATGCTCTCAACAATCAAAGAGCAGCAAAAGGAGCTTGATGACAACGATCAAGAGATCAAGAAAGACAACTCTCAAAATCGTCACACAACAACTTTCAAAAAGCAAGAAAAGTAAATGGCCACGAAGATGCAGTTTTGACACGCAAACAAAAATATCACCAAAACAAGCTTTGTCACAAAGATTGAGACCAATCTTTCTACCCTGGAAGACCAAAACAGCCAAGATTCCCAGAAAGAAATCTTGTGTGCTTAAACAAAAATGATGACGCTTGCAACAAAACAAAACAAGACCAACACTTTCCACAACCGGAGAGAGTTTGAAATCATGAACTTGCTGTAAAAATAAAGACAGACACGGAAAAGTAACTGTTCAAGAAAGACTCACACCAAAAACATTTGAAAAATCTTGAAAATTTTAGGGTATGCACGATTGTGTCAATACACAATTGCGTGTATACGTTATTCAGTCCACAGAAACCTGCGTATACTCGGGCTCATATGGTGAAAATTGTGTACATACGGGACTGTAACCTAACCAAGATGCGTATATAACAGATCACAAGAAAAAACAAAACAAAAAATTCTGAAGAAACTGATCAAACTTATAGTTCAAGTTCCTACAGGAACAGACTACTTAGTCACAGCAAGTAGATAAACAGCTGAGCCATGATTGGCTTGAATAAACCCAAACTAGGAACAACAATACTGTTGTCCCCAGTGGAGTTGTCAATTCTGTTGAGGGACAAAGTCCCCTAGGGTCTTGGGTCAATACCCTAGCAGAGCGGAGGTTATCTAAAAAGAAAAACAAGCATTCCATACATCCATGATATTAATATAAACAAACTATGCGAAAACAGGTGCATTGAGGGGTCCTTCATTTGGGTAGATCCAGCTAGGGTCCAAACCCTCTCAAAGTTCATTTCGATCCTTCAACCTGCAAGGCAATCAATTCAAGGAAGCATAGCAGTATATGGACCAAGCATCATAAGGAAATAAACTTCATAGCATATTGAAAGGTAGTTAGTTATACAATTGAAACAACCATTCATATGTAAATCATAAAATTGATATCATAAGCATGAAGAAGATTAATATCAGGAACAAGACAAGTGTTTCCTTTATTATAGTTAACTAAAATACAGTAAGGAATGATTTCACCTGAGTCTTCCTTTTGCAAGCTCCAAGAAAAACCATCCTCCGGATTCATCCAATCTCAAGCCTTCAACAAACTCCTTCCGTGACTCACTCAAGAATATCTCCACCAATGGAAAGACATCATAACTCAAGGAAACAAGGGTTTCCTATAATGGGGGAAGTGCTAGAAGCACAAGGATCTTCAGACCTGATCAGGGATAATTTCAGCAGAGTGATTTTTCTCTCTCTTCTCTCCTCCCTTAGGCCTTCCCATTGAAGCCTTTTTATACTTCTCCCAAAGTAGTTTGCTAGTTGGTGATTCGTTGGGAACAGTTGGGCCACAAGCACTAATAGGTAATCAATAGGTAAAACCCGTGATCTCCACCCAAAATTAAAGAGATTTAATTTTTTTAAGTGTCTTAATATATATACGCAGGTTGGGTATACACAGACCCACGTACAAACACGTTTAGCTTAGGGAAATGTCGCGTATAGGGAGTAAAACACTGTTTTTTACGTATTTGGACCAGGTCTGGAAGAAGGGGTTGCCCTAGGCCATGAGTGCAGCATCACAAACATCAAGAGTGATATTTGGAGCTATAACACCAGGTAATCCTAGACCTGCGGTCCGACACAAATGTGTTACCAAAACAGACATGGGAATGTATGGGCAAGCCCGCGTTATAATGGTCCCCTATTTAGTTATGGATGGCAAACCAACAAAAGATCTTGCCCATGGGGAGGTTGCAGGGGGTAACAGTCGATATCGAAGGCGCGATCACATAGACAGACTTTGAGGTAATAGAGATTGTTGATGACAGCAACCCTTACCCCACGTTGCTAGGAATATACTGGGCCACCGATATGAGTGGAGTCATCAACCTAAAGAAGTGAAAGATGATATTCAAGAAAAATTCCCTTCGCGTAGTAGTTCCGCTAGATCCAGCCGAAGGTGCACGCTACACCGAACCTATGTGCGATGATGACATAGATGATGAGCTAGATTGCATTTACCAAATAACGGTGCAAGACCAGGATCGAGTGAACCCGACAGTAGATGGGAGAATCTCATGGGAGCACAACAGTTCATGTACTTTAGACTCAGATGAAGAAATAGAACACTGGCAGAACCATTTGCACGAAGTAAAAATGTTAAATTGCAACATGATGATTAGATCACTGGTGCATAACGACTAAAGCAAGGGAACTGCCAACATATGAGGGGGTAACAGGAGTAGATGAATTCTTAGAGAGATTTGAAAGTACAGTACCGGAACAACAACAGTACGGTGTGCTGGAATGGGCATTGCACATGACACCCGCACGATGGTGGAATATGTTAGAGTTGGTCTTTTCATCCCTCCGTCAGCGATCAAAATCTCTTTTGTTGCATTTCATTTTTAGGTGTCTCATTCAGTCCAGTCATTTGCATTCCATTAGGAGCATCGATTTTCTGACAGAACGGTCTTGTCACTCATCTCCCTCATGTCATGTATCTGTTGGTCTGTGTCTATACATCAAAATCAATTTTAAAGTCATTCACAGTCCTATTTGGTCTCTTGGTCAGCAAAAGGGTCATTTTAGTCATTAGGTCTAGGGTTTCATCTTCAAAAAGTCTAATAATGTCCACAGGCACATGAGGGAGGTTCAAAATCAGTTTTCATTGCAAAATTTCATCGTCAATATGTTTGATCATGATTCTTCTTCAAAACTCTGTTTTGAAGAAGAAATCATCACATTTATGGTTTGTAATAAATATGTAACTTTTAAATTTTTTCAGTCATGAGGTACTTAAGGCACAGCCCTGGCCATCCTTTGCCAAAATCACATGCCAAACATCCCTGCAAAAATGGACAAAGATTCATCATTCAGCCAAAAATCAAAGTGGAAGCAAAAACAGAGTTATGTGAAAGTGCCAAAGTCTGCAACATTACAAAAGTGGGTTTGTCAAATGAAGAATCAAAGTCCATGCCATAGGAGATATTCTTGTGCTTCAATAGCTCATTTCCACTCCAAGAGCAAAGAGAAAACAAAGCAAAGGGTTGTGGGAGTTTTGGGTGAAAATTACTCCAAGTTTACCGGCGCGGAACATTGGGCTGGATGCGCGGCGCACACAGCTAGATAGCCCGAAAACTTCCAGAACTCCCTCCAATCGCCCAAAAATTCATGGATTCACACTATTCCAAGTAGTTTGACCCTTTGTCATTGCTCTTTGTCCAAGTTTGATGATTGTTTGATGGTGTGTGTTTCATGGTGAGTGTTTAAAGAGATCAAACCCTACCATTTGAAATTCCTCAAACAAAGTTGCTGCCTAGGGTTTTGATTCACTGTTTTGCCACCAAGTTTAATCCCTTACCCCATTTTTCCAATGATTTCCTTATTCCCTAAGTTCCCCTACCCCCTAAATCCACTAATCCCCTATCCCAAGTTCCCATTTTTCCCAAATCCTAACCATAAATACCCAAACCCTAATTGTTGTCCCAAGAGCTTTATATCACCATTCAGCTGAGTGTACCATCATTCAGAGGATTGGCATCATCATGTCAGGTTCCAATGGGTCATTTTACACCTTTTTCATGCTTCAGTTGCGCCTAGGCAAGGTTCATTTCCCTCTCCTAGGGTTTTGAAGCTAATTTCTCTTGGATGGTCAAATCATCAGCAAAACTTGTATCCTGATGTTCATACACCTTCCCCTGTCCTTAATGTACCTTATTAAACACTTCCTGTCATTGAGATCCCCCAAATTCCTCATTTTTGCACAAACCCTAGTTTCTTGCTACAACTGGACAATTTTCTAGGCTAGGCCTGTGTCTTGCCCTTTTGGACCCCTTCCCCTCACTCAATCTCTAAAATTCTACTTTCCCCTACTTCATAACATCCCTCTCTACTGCCAAAAATTTTCTCAAGAATTTAGAAGCACCTTATCCCCTTCATTTCACTTCATTTCGACAAATCCCCTGTTCCACACATTGGGATAGGTTTTATTCCAATGATGTTTCTGAGCAAGGAAAGACGAATTTGGGAAACTTGAGGGAGGTTTTTGTCCAAAATAGGCCAAGGAAGAAAAAACTCATTCACTCTTTACACAGGTGTCATGGTTTTAGAGAAATGTCAAAAATACAGTTGCCTCGGGACAATTGATGCACCTCTGAAGTGACCTTGGGAAAATCAAATTTTCTCCTAGTTTGGTTGGCCAAATTACTTTTTTGATGAGTCAAATGCTAACTAGACACAAATATATTTCCAATGAGCTATCATGAGCTCAATTTGGAGTTGAGGAACACCTTCCAAAGTTGACTGCAACAGCACTCTGCCTTGAGGCAGCCTCATTTAGCACATTTTGACCAGTCTTGGGAGATTTGTTTTTTGATAGCGAAAATGAACTCAAAATTGAAAAATTATAGCTGGGTTGGAAATTAGACTCAAATACCTTTCCAACAAGCTATCCCATGCCCAATTTGTACACCAGGAAGGCCCTCAAAACTGGTCTGCAAAAAGGTGCTACGCATAGAAATTTTTAACACATGGTTTTCTGCTCTGTGCGCCGCACCACATGGCGCTCGCTTTTGCTAGGAGCCTCCGAAGCACAAAAATTTTGCATTTCTAGATTTTTCATGAAAATTTATGCTTTCCTACTTATGGCCAAGAAATTTGGGCAGGTTTTGAGCCCTCAAAAGGTCAAAAAATACTCAAAAAATGACCTCACTGCCCCTATTTTGAAACACATGAAGCAATATTGGGAGATTGGATATTTGGATGGGAAAATGGACACCAAATCCAAAAATTTAACTTGGATTGGAAAGTAGACAGGCAGGGCTTTCCAACGAGCTATCATGAGTTCAATTTGGACTTCGGAAAAGGCCTCAAAATCAGCTCTAAAGTTGTGCTACGCATAGAGATTTTGGGCGCGGCACATAGAGAATTTTGGCCTATTTTTCACTCTTCAGCGCAGAATTTCGGCCAGTTTTGACTAGTTTCACTTTTTGATGTTACTCTTGATCTACCTTGATGTAATTTAATGAACATGATGTAATTTTGGCACATTCTTACTTGTTTTAGTAGATTTATTTACCAAAAGGTGAAAAGATAGTGAATGAATCAGTTTCCTTTCATATAGAGGCAAGTTGTTTCATTGCCTATTTTTCGGATCCTTGTTTAAATATGGTTGAAACAGCTCCTAGAATGATGAGCTCGACCCCTAGAGGCATGGGAAGGAGTTAGGCTTGTCTATATCATGTGATTTCTCAGTCATTTTTAGGGTTGGACACTTGGGATTGCTTGGCACTTCATTGTACATTTGATTTCTACATTTTTGGCAAAGGAAAGACCAGGGTTTTGCAGCACTTGTTGAGATCCTTGTGGCTCTGTGTTTTGATGGTGTTTTTCTTCATGTAATTGTAATTTCATTGATGTTTTATGTATGCCATTCCCCTTCTCTTTTCTTCTGAAACTAAACAAATTGAGTGACAAAGGTAGAATTCATTAGCTTATGGTGCTTTGCCTTAAACTTTGTTTAGTTTTACATATTTTCATCTTTTTGGAGAGGATTCTTGCAGCCTCTTGCCCTCTTCAGCTCCTCAGCAGTCTTTTCTATCCATTCATTTCATCTAAAGCATCAAAACTACTGCCTACCTTGCCCCAACTGGAACTCTGCAAAAATTTGGCCTCATCCACAGACCCAAATTTGCCTTTCCCTTTTTCCAACAAAACCCCGAAAAAAAATCAAGTCAAATCCTTGCACTTCATACCTAGCCTAAAATTAGTTGTTATTTCAGTCATCTCAAGCCCCATCGATTATCCTTTGCTGAGATTGACCCAGAGAGAGCCCTCTCCTATCCTCGTAGGGCTAGCTACGAGGCTGAGCGTGGTTTGATGTGGACCTAGAAGCTTACCTTTTCAACCTGAGGTAAATCTAGGCTCTAACATGTTGAGTTGCGCACCAGGGAGGGCCGCGCCCTCCAAGCCTTGAGCGAGCAGAAATTAAATTTAGAACAACTCAGCTTGCAGCGCGACAACCTGGTCACACAAAACCAGGGATTAGAACAGGCAATGGAGGAGGCTTGTAGCAGCATACCGGAGTTGACCATGCCAATGGCAATCCCCACTGTGGAAAAGATTCACCAACTGGCAGTTGGAGTCCACAAGACTCAGGAGGAGACCGTGAAGGTTCAGTTGGAGCTGAACTTGCACATCGCAGAACTGCAACTGAAGGCGCAACCCTCTAAACCCTCGGAAGTTAGAAAGCAGTGCCACCACGTCATTCAATCAGGGTTGGAAGTGATAGAGCACGATGTATGGGACTGCACAGGATTTTTGGACCAGTCCCTCTTCATGCTCACTTCACTGTATGAGGATCCAACGCTACAACAGTTAGAGAGAGAAGCGCGGGAGTTGTGGCAAGCTTAGGACAATGTCCGGGGGACCACGCAAACTGTCGCCATTACTCAGAGGTTGGCCAAGATGAGGGAGGCCCAGGCTCTAAAATAACAAGTGGGCACCGCACGCCAGAAAGAAGCAGGGCTTAAAGCACGCATCCAGCCTTAGTTCG
Organism: Pinus tabuliformis; assembly: GCA_031772625.1. Taxonomy (NCBI): domain Eukaryota; kingdom Viridiplantae; phylum Streptophyta; class Pinopsida; order Pinales; family Pinaceae; genus Pinus; species Pinus tabuliformis. Next base: position 1,268,862,033 of record CM062807.1, on the reverse strand, counting down.
AGGAAGTGTTTATGGTCATTACCATGATCGAGGGGAAGCTCGCCCAGATGCAGGATACATATGTGCAAAGCAAGAGGGTACCTCTGCCAATGATGCATCAGAGAGTTGCACACAATTGGTACAACGGACAGCGGAGGAATGTGTGGCAAACATCCGCGAAGCACAGAAGTTTCTAGATGGACTCCGAGCAAAGATCTATGCACTAGCCAAGTGACTCAGGACAAGTCACGATGATTATGTTGGGGGCATGTTGGGCAGTGGATCCCCCCATAGCGGATTTTTGGGGCTCGTAGCCCGAATTTTGGTCAAAAATAAGGTAAGACCCCACGAAATGCAGACGCAGAGTGTGAGAGTCTAGGGTTGTCCACCTTAAGATATTGTAATTTAATATAGAATGTGTCATCCTACCCATGGTTCGCGGACCGTGGGAATGTATAAATAGAGCGAGGCTCTAAGTGTAGAAGCAAGTTTTAGAGAGTTGATTTTAAGATATATGGGTTTTTGACTGCGATATTCGCTCTGGGTCTATAAGTCCGAGTCTTGGGTTGTAGGAGTAGGAAGAGGCTCTCCAGTTGTGTGGCGGAGACCTGGTAGAGTCTGCAGCTGTGTGCGTGGACCCCTGCAGTTGAGTGCACAGGGCAAAGTTGAGATTGTAATGGAACAGAAGTTAATAAAAGATAAGTTCATTCTGGAATATTGTGTATCTGTGTGTTTATGCTTCTGTTATATTCTTATGAATCTCTTTACCATTTATGATTACACGCACTTGTTATGAATGTTAAATGATTAATAAGAATACTGGGCCCACAAAATTAAGTCAGATCTGCAGTAAGGATAAAGGATCTAGACAGCGCCTCTTCACACTCTTTACAGAGCTACACGAAGGTCAGATAGTTGCGCGGAGTAGCGCAAGCGTGCAGGATCGGTTCGTGAACTTCTCAGACTTCATCAAGACATCCCTTGGGTGCAAAAACCTGGTTCCAGCACCTTCCCATAATACCTCTGGTGCGACCTCAGTCCGCGCTCTGCGGACTATTGCCAAAAGGACCAATAGTTTCAGGATTTTTTTGGCTAAAACACTTTTGAACCTAGGTCAGGCCCCAACAAGCCAACACGCGGTCTAGATCCTTTATCCTTACTAAGTTATTATTATAGATCTTAACGTAATTTTGTGGGCCCAATATTCTTATCAATCATTCAACATTCATAATAAGTGTTCACAATCATAAACTGTAAGGATATGCATAAACATATAACATAAGCATAACATACAAATCTACTAATATATGCACAATATTTCATAATCAACTTAGCTTTTATTAAACTTTTGTTCCGTTACAATCCCAACTCCACCCTGCGCACTCAGCTGCAGGGGTCCACGCACACAGCTGCGGACTCTACCAGGCCTCTGCGCACACAGCTGCAGAGCCTCTTCCTATTCCTACAACCCAAGACTTGGACTTGCAGACTCAGAGCGAATATCGCTTTCCAAAACCCATAACACTTAAGATCAACTATCCAAAAAGTGACTTCTACACTTAAAGCCTCGCTCTATTTATACATTCCCATGGTCCGCGAACCATGGTTAAGCCGACACATTCTATATTGCATTACAATATTTTAGGGCAAACAACCCTAGACTCTCGTGCTCCGCGCCCGCATTTCGCAGGGTCTTACATTACTTTTGACCAAAATTCGGGCTACAAGCCCCAAAATCCACTATGGGGGGATCCGCTTCCCAACAGCCATCAACGAATCAATATTTTCTTTCTATATTATGGGACGAAATATTTAGCCCTCCAAAACTAGAATTAAACTTGAATGGAAATTTAATTCTAACATAACAACAATTAATGCATATATACTTAAATAAAACCAACCTGCTAGGTGCACAAGGGACAAGATCTATCCAAAATTATTTAGCATCAAGTAGATCCTTTGCACTTATTCTCTATGAATTAAAAGACCAATCAGAACATTCCAGCACCAAACAATGATTTTTTAGGGGGGAAAACACAGAAAAAAAAAACATATGATCGAAAGTTCCATGGATGCATCTTTCATAAACCAGAATAAAGACAAAATAAAATAATCACACTCCACAAAGATTTCTTCATGCTTGAATTAAAACTTCTACATTGTGCAAAATGGAAAAGATACCATCAAATATGCAATGAAATTCAACAAAAGTAGTAATGATGTGTTTATTGATGATTTAGGAAAAGAATGAGTAGGTAAATGGAAGTGACAATATATTTGACTAGGATCCAAAGTGGGCATTTTTTCCACAATATCCATAGCATACCCTTGCAATAGAGCAATGTGTTCATTTTTTAAATGATTTCTCTTTATCTTCTAGCTTTGAAAGACACTTTGTTTACTATTTTTTATATTCAGTGATTTTCTATATGTCACGATTATTCTCAAATGTATGCCTTACGGTGTTTCCTTTGCAACATCTAGTGCAATTGCTAGTTCTAATTTCTATTTAGCCGTCAATTTTCTTTTGTATATAATAATATTTTTTTAAATAAGAATATTTGTAATATAATTTCTCATATATATATATGATTCTTTTATCATCTTCAATGTTACTTTTGTTCCTTTCTTCCTCTCTTTGTTGTTAGTTTAAAATGTTTCTAATTAATTAACTAATTTATTTATTTATTTTTCATATATATATATATATAACTTTTTTTCTAAGAATTCTTTAACATTTCTTTTTATTGATATTTATTTTCTTTCTATTTTTTCTTGTTTATTTTAATAATTTTTTAAGTTTGTTGGAACGTTCCTTTTGTTGGGTTGGACCCTATATTAGGTCGGTGGACCTACCTATGGTTTTGTGCATGGATTTCGCACATGGTTTTTGGCACGATGGTTTTCTTTCCATGGTATTTTGTAGATCTAGTAAGGGAACTACGGTTATGTTCTAATCCAAGGTTAATGGATTGGGGTTTATGGATGCTTCGGCATGTATATATATGTATTGTAACATTGAAAGGAACATAATGAAAAGTAAATCTAGCAGTCCCGATTTTGGAATCCAGGGGAAAATATCTGTGTATATTTGTTTTATGTGTTATGCTCTCGCTATTGTTTATTTTTTGCTTTTTAGAATTCGTATGCAGGTAATTTCTGTACGGGGTTAAAACCTACACCCTTTTATTATTATATTATTTATTTTCCTGACGGTTAGGAGTTTACCGTTGTATATCTACTATAATTATTCAGTCTATGGATCACATTACCCATCTTTTTCTTGATGATCAACCACAGTAAGTGGTTTGAAACACGTCGACCTTAAAACAACGATGTGATTTGTCTAGAAAAGACTTTGCTTAAATTGTTAAATAGTGAAACCAATCACATGAACATCATTGCAAATGAACATGAAATGAAAGAATATGCACGAGATACCAAGGAAAAACAAGAAGCTAAGATATAACCATGAAATTTGTGAAACGAAATTGGAAGGAAAAAATAACACTCATATCGCCAATGATTAAAAATCAAACTTACACCTATGGAGAATTGTTGAATGCAAACCTATGACACTTTGCTTGGGAGGGTCTTTTTGCTTCTATGATGGCCTCTCCTTATCAATGATGCGTATGAAAATAATTTCCATACACTTGCTATAGAAGAGCTTCAAAAATGTATAAGAGTTTTTGTTAAGATGAAAAACGAAGACAATGTTGTCTTAGATCACATTCCTATAGCACAGCTCTACACAAATTGTCCTCCTGTGAATGCTACTCCATGGATCCTATTTATAAGAAAACTTCGAGCTTCATTTAATCTAGATTCAAGCATGAATGTAGCTTGCTTCAACGTTGATCCATATGCATGGTAATGGGATGGAGATTGAAGCCAATCTATCCTTGACCTAGGATTCCTTGACTGCTAGATCTTCCTACCTTGAATGCAATCAAGAGGATGACCTTTTGCATATTATTATACTTGCATGGGTTTTATAGGAAACCCCACAAAAGTTACACATGTATATAAAAAAACAAATTTAACCAAGTTTTTACATTGTCATTTGAGGTGTTATTTAATTGTCATTGAGTAATCTTTGTTATGTTGTATTTGATGATATTTTGTGTTAACAATTTGGATAGAGAAGTTTAGGTGATAGAACCCCCCATGACATAAACCTCATTTCCTTTTGAGTGAAGCATGTGTTGAGTCATCTCCATAATAGCATTATTCTTTTGTTTAGTGATTCCACTCCTACAATGGAGTGCAAAGAAAACTATGTTACTAAGAAGTACCTTGAGAAGTGAGAAAAAAATGCAAATTTTACTAGTATACTTTCCTCCATGATCAATTCAAATACATTTAATTTATTTCTTACATTAATTTTCCACTAAACACAAATATTATTTGAATTTCACAAATGCTTAATCCTTGGATTTAATGGTATATCTTTGGAGGAAGGAGGAAAAACCATCAATAAAGATGAAGTGCTTAGTTTCCTCAACACGATGAGTGGTTAGAAGTCCATAGCTATTGCCATGAATTGACATAAGAATTTGTTGGGGCCTTCGTTTTGATTTTGAAAGATTTTGAATATACAAAGAGGGGAAACAAGTGGCAGCAACAATGGTCAGGTTGCGGAGAAGACAGTTGGGGAGGAAAACAGGAACAGGCAGTTGTGGGATGGTCATGGCAAGGTGTCAACAGAAATCAGGGGCAATCGAGTGGACAAGGTGGACGAGAAGCAACCAAGGAAAGAAACAGTCGAAAGAGAATTGGTAGTGTAAGTGGCAGAAGGAATACAAAAGGAGAAAGGGGTTGGTTGTGGTTTGATGGGCTGGTTGAAGAGTTCTAGTCACGGACAAGCAGCGAGGAGGATGCGAGCTCTCAAAGCATCCGACCTAAAGACTAGAGCAGTAGTTGAGAAGCAGGCTAAGTCTGTTGCAGTTAGTCGGGTCATGTAATCAGGTATTTCATATAGTTATTTGTGGTTGAGGCCAATGTATCATGTAATGCTATCCTGTTGAATTAAGATGAATGAAGAATTAGATTGGTTTCTTGGTATGATGTGTGTATTTGATTATGCTATATGGACCCACTAAAAATTTGAATGCGTTGCAATTCTATTCTCCTAGTAGATTGATCTTCATGATTGATATAATGTTAGTTTGAGTATATGTTAATATATCCCTAACCCTATACTGAACCCTTCTTACTTTTGGTCGCGGCATGCCTCGGGTGAGACTCCTTATCCCTTGGGATGAGATGAAAATGTCGACGTTGTCCTAGACTACAGCGAACCATTGTTGGCCCTCTATGCCTGAACCTAGGGTCTTTCCCTGATGTCACTTTTGTGCCAACAAATGGTTCCGTTGTTGGGACCTAAAGCTACAAGAACTGGTTTGGAATATGGTGTCGAGGATATTCAAGAAAGAGATTAGGGATTGGTGGAATAAAAGAGTAGATCAGTTTATAGCAGAACAAGCTATTCAAAGGGGTCAACCAATTTCCAAAGTGAGTAGAGAGACTTTGTATGCTAAGGTTGCAAGTGACCAATACAAGATCTTCTGGTGTAAGTTTCCAAAAGACTTGTATAATTGGTTAAGAAGGCTAAAAGTGTAGAATCAATCAGAAGGAACAACGTCAGCTCATCGCGACTGGGCTCCTTCAGACCTTGTATCACTCCGACAATTGGATAGCGACCTAACAAGGGTAGTTGAATTTTGGGTACAGACTATAGTGGAGGGGTACATAGTCAAGTTTTCCACAGAGAATTATCAATCCTTTTCAAGGGTGGAAGCGGTGTTCGAGTCAGGATTAAGAGGGAGGTTGGTGAGGGAAGTGTCATTGTGGATTAAGATGTTCATGGTAGAAGAAGGGTTGCTACCCTTATCTACAACAACGATGGTAGCGTAAAACCCCAGTACTAGGGGAAGGACCTAAGGGGAGGATGCTACTAGTTGGGGAATAGAGATGTTGTTGAAGGAATGGATGTAGAAGGATTACAGAAATCTAGAGATGTTAGGGCGCAGAGGAGAGCGTTGTTAGCTAACAAGTGGCAGGCAAGAGCAGTTCAGACTCTGAAGAAGAGAAGAATGGGACCCCACCAAGTAGGAGCGGTGTCGGGGAGCTCAGAAGAGGGAAAGAGAATAAAATAAGATATAGGACAAGATAAGAATGGTGATAGGAAAGACAGAAGCCAAGATAATAAAGGGAGCTCTTCCTTACAAGTTGCGGGAAAGATAGCAAAGGGACAAATGTTGAGCAGTCGCAAAGAGGAAATGGGTAATGTCATGAGAAGTTTATTTACCGAAGGTGAAACATCTGCAAGAGATCAACAACAACATCCCCGAAGTACAGGTAGTATCCCTCTCGACCTTCCCCTGGTGCCTTACAATAATCCTGAGAAACTTGTTGCTAAGTTAGCTAAAGCGATACGAGTACACAACGTACATGAGAAATATAAGGTCAGTTTCAATACAATAAATAACAGGGGAATTAGCAGTATTAGTAATCTAGGACTGCAAGGATCTCAGCAGCCCGGAACCAAAGGATTTGTGTTGTTGGCGCATACTCGAGTAAACATGGCGGGATCTTTCACTAGATACCCTGAATTTGCGGGTAGAGGAAATGAAGACGTAGAACAGCACTGGTATCTTTGTGAAGCTATATGGAGAGTGTGTCAGACACCAGACAATGCTAAATCAGTTGAATTCCAGACCACGTTGAGGGAGAGAGCTCTACATTGGTTTATAAAATGGGTAGAACATAACCAAAATCCCACAGTAGATGATATCAAGAGAGGATTCGTGCAAGAATTCAAAGTACCTCAGACTGACCATCAGGGTTATCAGAGCTATGGGAAATCAAGCAGAAGGAAGGTGAAACTTCTTGGGAACTAATGCAAATATTTAAGGATTCTATTGCTAAGTTGAGTTACACCCTAGATCCTAATCACCAGAGAGACTGGTTCATCAAGGTGCTCTTACCCCTTACAAGAACGTCATTGACGCAATAAAAGATTGGGACTCTAGGATGCTTTAGAACAAGCATCATGTATAGAGGCCATGGCTAGATACCCGCATGAATATCAGGGGAGGCGGGATTGCAGGATCCGTCAATTATGGGCCTCCAAATCATATTGCCAACTTAACGGAGAAACTGAAGGATCTACAACCAGTTCGGCCAGCTAGACCCAATGTATGGTGCACACACTGCATGGTGGAAGGACATGTTGCAACAGAATGTCCAAGGTTGTAGGGAATCAACCATTCAGAGGGGATTGCAAGACCATCAAGAACCCTGCCAACAGTAGAAGTTACAGAAGTAGGGGCACAAGGAGCTTTCCCAAGACGGAATAACCAAGAATACTATGAAATTTGTAGGATGTACAGACATCTACCGTGGATGTTCCCAATATTACAAAGTACTCCAATGTCCCAAATAACAGCTATTGTGAGTTTTGTGCATCTACAATGCATCACACTAACCAGTGCAGGGCATTGGATGCTTTAGCAAAACAACTAGACAGGTCGATGTTCAGAATCAATGAGTCCAATAGGGGAGGATGAGGAGGAAATATGAGAGGAGGAAGAGTGGGAGGAAGAGGTCCCGTAAGGTGTTATAACTGTGATCAAGAGGGGCATGTTTCCAGGGAATGTCCGCTCCCTAGGAGACCATGGTGTTCACAATGCAGAATCAATATGCATGCCACGGAGGATTGCCTTGAGCTCATCACAAAATGGGAGGAAAGGACTAGACAGAGAGGGGCTAACCTGATTAACGTTGAACCTCATACAGATGATGATCTTCCTGTAACTAATATAGATATAGTTATAAGACGAGGAAAGAATAAAGGGGAAGATCGAGGTATGGTGGACCAGCGTTCGATTGTTAAGGCAGCATCCCCTGAATAAATCATACAAGATCATGCAACAAAAACAGTATTATCAAGAGGTAGCTAAATTGTTTGAAGGAATGACCAAGAAAAAGAAACAGAACAAACGCATGCTCAACAATGCTCACCCAATAGAAGAATGGTTTAAGTTATTTCTACAGATCATTGATGATGAGTGGATGTTGAAAGAGTTGCGCAAAAGTTTAAAAGCAGCATTGCCAGAAGATGAAGAGGAAGGAGAACTACCATCTACCAACTTACCAGAAAGGCATACAAGAAGAGTGCGGTAAAATGAAAAGAGAAGCAGAAGGGAATTTCGAATCAATACTTAGGTTGTAGGATTCCATATCAAAGACATGATGCTAGACCCAAGGTAGGATGTAAAAATTATACCCAAGAAAACATGGGAGGCAATGGGGAAGCCACAACTTAAGTATTCACCGATACAATTGAGGATGGTGAATCAGTACTATATCTTACCTATTGGAAGGTTAGAAAATGTAGAGGTGGATGTGGCGGGAGTAAGGACATACACTGAATTTGAAGTAATTGATATAATGGGTGATAAGGACCCGTATCCAACACTCCTTAGGAAAGACTGGGCCGGTGAAAATTATGTTGTCATTGACCTGAAGAAAGAACTAATGATCTTTGAAGCAGAAGGGATGCAGGTGATACAACCCTTGGACCCATATCAAGGACCTAGGTTCACGGAACCTGTAGATGATAGGGACGAGCCGGGAATGCTAGACCAGCTATACACACTAACAACAGGTAAGAGAGAGGATTATATAAATCCTATAGTAGGAGGATCTGTCAGCTGGAGGAGTATTCAAAGCTCAGAAGCTGGTTCAGAAGCCGCGTGGGATGCATGGCAGCAAGGGGGATACAAACTTGATACCAGACGTTGCGCGAAGATAGGCAGGATAAACTGGATAGGGGTAGAGGTAAGCGACTATCCAAAATTCCATGGTATTGAACCAGTAGACATTTTCTTAAACAAAGTAGACAGAGAAATAAGAGAAGATCACAAGGTTCCATTGCTAGATATCGCATTACTTGCCACCCCAACAAGGTGGTGGAGGACACACTGCAACATGTTGCGTGAATGGGGAACTATAAAGCGAGCCATGAGAGAGAGGTTCAGTCAAGAAGAAGATCGGCCGCAAAATAGAGTGAAATATAGAGGCAATTCGGATCCTAAGAAGCATTTAGAAGACTGCATAGAAAATTGGGAAAAGGAAAGGATTCCGAAAGAACTTTGGGTGCATGTATTTATACATACCCTAGGTACCATCCCGCAAGCTTGGTATGTGCAAGAGGAGCTCTATAAACAAACGATGGATTGGAATGCCATGGCTACCCAGTTCATCAATGGCTTCTCATTCAAGGATTTTGATCAACGCATGACTGAGACATTATATGCTATTAAAAGAATCATGTTCACCCCAAGACAATTATGGGAAGGTTGCATTGATCAGAAATTCTTACAACATCTTTATGACACAGGTTATCCAGAATATATGGCCTGCGACAAGGTAGACACAGAACTAGATGAAGATGGTTTAGAAGGATTGAGACATCTGACCTTTGAGGAAACATAAGGGGAAAGGGATATACAAGAAAGTCCCGCAGGAGAAGCCACACACCTACTATCGATGAAATTGAGAAATCAAAATATTGGAATAGAGGATAAACCCAAAATGGCATATGTTGGGGATTATTGGGACAAACAAACAACAAAGGAGATCTTTGACCTGTTGCAAGAATATCAAGACTTGTTCCCAACGTCGGTAGCTGAGCTAAAAGGGATAAAAGGGGACATAGGGGAGATGAAGATTGTTTTGAAACTAGATGCCCGTCCAATAAAGCACAGGCCATATAGGTTAAACCCCAAAGTGAAAGAAAAGGTTAAGAGGGAGATCGACAAAATGCTAGAAGCTGGGATTATATTTCCAGTAGATGAAGTGGAATGGATCAGTCCAATAGTCATACAGAACAAGAAATATGCAACAGAGATTAAAACCTATGTTGATTATTGAAGTCTGAACAATGCATGTGTGCATGATCCCTTCCCAACACCCTTTAGCGATGAATTCCTAGACAATGTAGCGGGCAATGAGGCATATTCATTCGCTGATGGATTCTCGGGCTATCATCAGGTTGGAATAGAAGGAGAGGAAACAAGGAATACAACATTCACCACCGAATGAGAGATCCAAAATGGATCCAAAAAACCCTCTTAGTCTTCAAAATCCTCAAAAAAAATCAAAACAATCGCAAAAGAAGAAGTTTTAGAAATAGCGGATTACACTATTGGGAGGAAAAATATGAAGAAATAGTGAAAAAACAGGCTTATCGGTGGTCAAAGGAGCAATGCACAGAAGCCATTGAATCTAGTTGATCAACGGCCCAGATCCGATCGGCATATCGCAAATCGGCGGAGGCTATCGGAGGCGGTCACATAAATGTTGCGATAGCGATCAGCGGCGTCAATGAGGACCGTCGATCAAGTGCGCAGATCGACGGCCCACGTTGACCTGCCATATCGCATCGGCATATTTCAACAGAAGTGCTTACAACGGTCTAGGGCTCATGCGACATGCGATTGCGACGAGTCGCATCGCAAAATCACATCATAGCTAGGCTATATATATATATATATATATATATATATATATATATATATATATATATATATATATATATATATGCGCGACGCGATAGCCGGACCCGATAAGAACTATAAACGATATTCCATAAAATTTTAGATCTGTTAAACGGCAGTTTCTATGTGTTTTCTCGTATTTCATTTATTAAACGAAATACGAAGGGAAGTGCCGATGTGACGAAAATCGGACCCGAAAGGGTTTGCGAATGAAAATATATAATATTCCAAATCCGCATAAAGCCATTCTTGCGATATTTTAAGTATTTTAACATATTTTCCAAATACAAAGGGGAAACCATGAGACATGGGCAGTTGCGATATGCAATGGAGATTAAGGGCGGACCCGATAGGAATATAGTGCAGATTTACGAATATTTGAAGTCTGATGAATAGTGTTTTGGTGGGTTTTTTTCCGTGTTTGAATGTATTTCTCTGTGTAAACAGAGAATGGCTATTTCGAGGATTTCAAAGCCCAGATGGACTCTTTCATTATAGAACAGGTGGCCACCTCCCCTAAAGACATTATGCTATGATTGCTAGTGCTCAGAAGGGGGATTCGGCTGGGCAGAGTTCGGGAAGCCAGAGAGCCCGTGAAGAGGAAACGAACAGACAGTGCAGATTGGCTTTAAAGCCACAAACTACCAGAAACAGAGACAAGTAGTACTGTGACAGAGAGCAAGTAGAGACAGAAAATCAGTGAGGAGAGTCTGAGTACTCAGGGAGACTTGGTGGGATCCAAGTAAAGCCTTATTGTTTTGTATCTATTGTGTGAGGCTCAAATTGAGCTCATTGTTGTAAAACTCTGTTTTTGAAGACATACTAGAGAGGTCACCACTGAAGGCTAGACCAGGAGACGTAGCCCACGAGTGTTGAGTGAACTCCTTATTAAACTTGTTGTGTTAATGTGTGTTCTTTATTATGTTCTTTAACTGCTTCATTGTCTATGTATTTCACAATCTTATTGATCCATTTCACAAAGTAACATAGGCATATCCATGCACATGAGTATGTAATAACTTAATAATTGTCTAAGATCTCATTTTCAGATCAAGTGGTATCAAAGCTTTAGGTTTGCTAAGGTCAGACAAGCTTGTGTTAAAAGGATCTGCTCGAGAAAGGGTTCATAAGACCAAGCACATCACCATGCGGATCCCCAATCATGTTGGTGAGAAAGAAAGATGGTTCGTGGAGGATGTGCATTGATTACAGAGCACTTAATAAAATAACGATCAAGAATCATTATCCTCTTCCTCGCATTGATGATCTATTAGATCAGTTGAAAGAAGCTATTTACTTTTCCAAGTTGGACTTCCGTAGTGGCTACCATCAAGTCAGAGTAGCAGAATAAGATGCATGGAAGACTGCCTTAAAAACAAAGCAAGGGTTGTATGAATGGTTGGTTATGACTTTTGGCTTAACTAATGCTCCTGCCACTTTCATGAGAGTTATGAATGATGTGCTCAGGCCTTTTATTGATGATTTTGTAATTGTATATTTAGATGACATTCTTGTTTTCAGTAAAACATGGGAAGAACATTTGAAGTGTGTAAAGAAGACTCTAGATGTTTTGAAAAAATAAAATCTCTATGTGAAGTTATCAAAATGTGAATTTGGCAAAACATCTTTAAATTATTTTGGTCATATTGTAGGGGGTGGTGAATTGAAGATAGATCCCTCTAAGGTTGAAATTATTGTGAACTGGCCTAAACCCAAATCTACTACAGAAGTTAGAAGCTTCCTAGGAGCAACACAATATTGGAGAAAGTTTATTGCTAATTTTTCCTTGATTGCAGCTCCCTTACATGCTTTGACAGGATTGAACAAGGTGTTTCAGTGGGGAGGAAAACAACAGAAAGCCTTCGACACCTTGAAAGAAAAAATTAGTACAGCACCAATACTAGCATTGCCAGATCTTCAAAGACCATTTGAGATTGAAACAGATGCCAGTGACTATGCCATGGGAGCAGTGTTAATGCAACACGGTAAACCCATATGTTATCATTTTGAGACATTTAATTCTGCAGTAGTTAATTATCCCACATATGATAAAGAATTGTATGCATTAGTGCAAAGTGTGAAAAAGTGGAAACATTACCTAATAGGAAACGAAACAGTTATACATATTGAACATCAACCACTTTAATATTTACACTCACAAACTAAGTTGTAGCAATCAAGACACTATAGGTGGATGGGTTTTCTACAACAGTTTCATCTTGTCATCATACATAAGAAACGCATACACAATAAGGTTGCAGATATTTTATCCAGGCCAATCATAAATGCATCAACTATACTTAAGCATAATTCAGTATTGAATGAAAGCTACATTGAACAATATGCTCAAGATGTAGATTTTAAAGATGTATATGCAACTTTAATTCATGGAAAACAAGTAGAAGAATTGGATTATCATGTTACGGACCAATTCTTGTATCATTTGGGAAAGTTATGCATTCCTCAAACTGAAAGAGTTAACATATTCTGAGAAGTACCTACTTCTCTAATATCAGGTCATTTTGGTGTAAGTTAATGGCAGAAGTTTCCTCAGATACGTAATTTTATTAATAAAAAAAAAAAATTACATAATTGATTTCGCAAGAGTTTACACCTGAATAACCAAATACTCTTGCAATGAGCTATTTATAATCTCAATGTCCTAACTACCTCTAATTATGGATCACTTATTAAATAACAAGTGTCCATTTACAATAAATGCTATTCAAACCATCTAGCTAACAAATCTCCTAAAATAGAGCCTAAGATATGACACATTTGGAGAGTCATATATTGTTACAACAATATACTAATTCTAAATGTCTCCATAAAATAATTATTAATTTAATATCTTAAATTAATAATTATTTTATTCTAATTTTATAACCTATGATAAGATTGTATTTTTGGATCATCTAACATTCCCCCCTATGATCCAAAGATACATTACAACAGATACCAAGTTCATCCCTGAACTTAGTAAATTTTTTTCTCCCAAGTGGTTTCGTGAAAATGTTAGAGATCTGATCTTCGGAAGGACAATAAACTGGCTTGAGGACATCTTTGGCAATGAGAGATCTGATATGATGATACTTGGTGTCCACATGCTTTGTCTTTGAATGAAAAACTGGGTTCTTAGCAAGTTTGATGGTTGACTGGCTGTCAATGAATAACGATGTAGCTTTTGCCCGAGAAATGCCCAAGTCCTGCAAAATTATGCACAACCAAACAATTTCACATGTTTCTTCCCATGCTGAAATGTACTCTGCTTCTGCTGAAGAAGTAGCCATTGTAGCTTGTTTCTTACAACTCCAAGATACTGCTGCTAACCCCATGTTCATTAAATAACTTGATGTTGATGCTCGATCATCAATACTCCCAGCAAAGTCGGCATCGGAATATCCACCAAGTACAAAATTTTTAGTCTTTGTGTAAAGAAGACCAAAATCTTTTATTCCTTGGATATATCGAAGAACTCTTTTGGCTACATTCCAGTGGCTGTCTCATGGTTCCTGCATAAAACGTGAAAGAATATTGACTGCATAAGATAGATCAGGAAGAGTATTTGTCAAATAAATCAAGCTGCCAATCAACTGTCTGTAAGTGGTACTGTCCACCTTTCCCCCACTTCAAATTTTGAAAGTTTCAAGTTTTGCTCCATGGGGGTGAGAACGAGCTTGCAATCCTGCATGCCAAATCGCTGAAGAACCTCTGCTGCATACTTACTCTGAGAAATGAAAATATGATGTTGACGTTGGAAGACTTCAATTCCAAGATAGTAGTGAAGTAATCCCAAATCTGTCATCTTAAAACCTGCATGTAACTCCTTTTTCACCTATGCAATATGATCATCATGGTTTCCAGTAATGATCAAATCATTTACATACATAACAAGAATTACCAAATATTTTCCCTATTGTCGCACATACAAAGTATCATCAGATTCAGTTCGTTGAAAACCAACTTTCTTAAGGTATTCATCCATCTTTGCATACCAAGCTCGAGGAGCTTGTTTTAATCCATATAAAGCCTTGATCAATTTGCAAACTTTATGTTCTTGTCCTTCAATTTCAAAACCTGGCGGTTGGGTCATATACACTTCCTCCTGTAAATCCCCATTGCGAAAAGCACTTTTCACATCCATTTGATGAACTTTCCATCCTCTCTGAGCAACCAATGCAAGTGTTAATCGGATGGTGTTCCATTTAGTTGTAGGAGCAAAAGTTTCCTCATAATCAATGCCTTCTTGTTGTGCAAAACCTTTTGCAACAAGTCGTGCTTTATACTTTTCAAGTTCTCCCTTATGATTATACTTAATTCTGTAAACCCATTTGCATCCTGTGGGTTTAACATTCGATGGACAATCAACAAGTTTCCAAGTGTTGTTATCAATTACTGCTTGATATTCTTCAACCATAGTCTGTTGCCATTCTTTATGTTTTACTGCTTCTTTGTATGTGGAAGGTTCAGTAAAATCATGTGCTATCAAGGCAAACTTGCCTTCACTTCTATGTGTCCTTCTAGTGCCCGTTTTATTTTGCTCATCAGGCTTTACATCTTTCAAAAGTTGAACTGCCCATTTCGGTAGTTGGTGCTCACTTGTTTGCGCTTCTGAAAAGTCTCAATCATTGTAAAGAGGATTAATATAAACTGATGTTCTTCATTCAGGTCAAGAGTCTGGAGAATCACTGTCAGAAGAACTACTGCTGCTTGGAGATGCGGATGAACTGCTAGAAGACCTAGATAATGTTGTTGATGTAGATGGACTGGATGACTCATCTTGAGAGGAAGGAAAATCAAGTTCATACCAATTTGGTGAAGTTGGTTGAATTTTCATTTTTCCATTTCTTTTACTTCCCTTAGTTTCTAACTTTTGAAGAAGACTTTCGATTTCTTTAGCACTTTTACTCTCAGTTTCATCAAAAATGACATCCCTGCTCACAATGAATTTTCCATTGGTCAAAAGACGATACCCTTTCTTCTCATCAGAATAGCCAATCATTGTGCATTTTAAACTTCTTGAGTCAAGCTTAGTTTATTTTTCTTTCGGAACTAAGGCATAACATACTGATCCAAAAACTCGAAGATGTTTAACTCAAGGTTTGAAACCAAACCAAGCTTTATAAGGTGTGATTCCGTCTAAAGAAGCAGTTGGAGACCTGTTTCTTAAGTAGACAGCTATATGTATTGCTTCTACCCAATATTTTGGACATAACCTCTTGAAAGCTAACATGGATCTCACCATTCCTAACAAGCTGCGATTCATTCTTTCGACTACTCTATTTTTTTGTGGAGTGTAAACATTAGTAAGATGTCATCTTATGCCATTTTTATTGCAATAAGTTTTGAATTCATTTGAAGTGAATTCTCCCCCATTATCTGTCCGGAGAGTACCTATCTTTTCTTTGACTTCATTTTCAACAAGTTGGCGAAAAATTTTAAACTTCTCAAATGCTTATGACTTGTTCTTCAAGAAGTAAACCCAAGTCATTCTACTGAAATCATTAACAAATAGTAAGAAATATTTGCAACCACCAAATGAAGTTTGTAGTGGTCCACAAACATCACTGTCAACTAGTTGTAGCTGTTGTTGGAAATAATACTGAGAGGGGGGGGTGAATCAGTATTATCAAGTCAATTATTTCCTTTTTCAAATCTAGATCATATACGCTACTTCAGTTAGTGAAAACCGCGTATATACGCAACTACGTATAAGGAAACCCGCGTATACCATGCAAACTTATAATTTACTTTATCTTACAGATGTTGATCATTAATATGTGTATCAGAATCAAATAAATAGTAACCAGAAATAGTGAAACAGAGCAGAAGACAATCACACACAAGAACACAAGATATAAGGTGGAAACCCAATGTGGGTGAAAACCACCTGCTGCAATTCGTCTCTATCTTCTTTTTAATTAGAAACTTCCTTTTACAATGATTATGTACTGGTGCAGTCCTTTACCAGTACGCAGGCTGCAACCTGCAGAGAGCTACAACCCTCTCTCGTTCTCCAACTTCTCCTGGAAGGGAGCTACAACCCCCTTAGCTCTTGCACTAGTCAAGATACTAGTACGTAGGTGCTGGCCTACAGAAGGCTACAACCTTCTCTTTCTTCCAGGGACCACGTTTCATAAATTTTCAGACTGGATCCATGAACATCAATCAATCATCAAGAATTTCTGCATCAAACAATCTCCTTTTCACCAATTAGAACTGAATCAAGTAAACACTTCTCTGATAGTTGTACCCAAAACACAGTAACAGTAACCACACACCAAATTCTGAACCCAGAACACTGCAGCAATAAACAGAAGCAGCTAGAACACAACTCAAGAGATGTACGCTACTTCAATAATCAGGAACCTGCGTGCATACGCTTCTGTGTTTGAATCAACCTGCGTATACGTTGTTTTTACTCACATAACCTGCGTGTATACGCGCCTTCGCCTCACTGAACCTGCGTACAGATCTATAAAGGATAATTCACACTTTCAAATATTCAGACATTAATTAACCCAAATTACCAGATTTATAGATCAAGCATGCGCCACATATAACGGATCGAAATCATACAAAGATACTATTATTCAGGCTTTAATATTATGACCCATCAATAGAACTTATCCTTCTCTTTACGCTTAGGTTCCTCCTTCATTCAGATCCAGATCTGCACCATAACCCAATCACCAATATTTCAGATCTAGCACTTTATCAGATATTCAATAATTCAGATCATGCTTTTCCAAATGATCTCCTTCCTCTTTTATAGTCTTAGGCCTTTCACAATACCACGGTCCAAAACCATAACAAAACAATACCATGGACCCAATACTTGGGATCAACACTTCTGACGAAATACCATGGCCCAAAACCATAGGTTCAATTACCAAGGACTAAATACCACAGACCAAAGTAAGTTTTCCAACATGTACGTGCTTTTCCTTGCATGAAAGTGCGTGTATACGCATACGCGTCTTTGAAACGTCTAACCCACGTATATACGCGTCTTCATCTAGATGAACCTGCGTATATATCTTTTCCTTCATTCTGAGAGCCTGAACTGAGATCTATCACCAAAGTGAGTTGCCATCAAGGACAACACCTGTGCCATAGCTCTAAACCTGTGCCATAATGCCAACGATCTCCCCCTTTGGACTTGATGGCAACCCCAAGATCTCAAAGTCATTCTCCCCCTTTGGCATCAAGGGCAAAGGGTTGTGCTACCCCTGAGTACATGCTGAAATCTCTGCTCTGTTGTGTTGACCATGCGCCCCCTGACTGTAAGCAAGATCTGCAAAAAGATGTTCTTCAAGAAGAACCATGACTTATACATCATAAAATACCTTCCTATCACCAAAAGACTCTATACATACATCCATCACCCAATCAAGTGGGGATCATCAACCCAACCAAGTGGGGATACATCATAAATTTACATATGACAACCAAGTACATTACATCATTCATCCCAAGCATAGTGGGGAACCCAAAATAGGCCGTTACATGACCTTGACACCATAAAAGAGATACATGACATAGAGACGAAATATTTAGAGCAAGACTTATGAAAGTTACCAATAACTGATATCAGCAGCATCTGTCAATCACTATTCAGATTAGCAACCATGTTTTCCTTATGTTCTCCATATGCATTTGTTCCACCTGAGATCAACAGCTGTGTACTAGAACCAAAAGCTTCTAAGATAATGCCAACAATGCATTATTAGAAGATTATCTGCTCCCCCTAAACCTGTGCCAGATGGTCTCTGTCAGACCCATATCAGACTCTCTTCAATCAGAGTCTGTCCCTACTGATTTCTTTCAAACTACCATATACGCGACTGTCTCTGCATAAACCGGCGTATGTACGCATATCCTCCTCAGGCAACTCGCGTACACCCACTTTTCTCTGAAACAGACAAGTTTCAACAGAAAGATGATGCATCAACCACTCCCAGCTTCTGTCTGAGGTATTCAAAAGTTTCCCTTGGCAGTGGTTTGGTGAGAATATCAGCAACTTGTTCCTTAGAGGGAACATATTCCAATTTGACCTTTTGTTCCAACACTTGTTCCCAGAGAAAATGATACTTGATCGGTATGTGCTTAGTCTTTTAATGCATGACAGGATTCTTTGAGATACTGATAGCACTTGTATTATCACATAAGATGTAGATAGGTGGAGTACAAGTGATTTGAAAATCCTACAAAGTTTGCATCATCCAAAGGAGTTGTGTGCAACAAGATGTGGCAGCCACATATTCTGCTTCAGCTGTGGATAAAGCAATTGAACTCTGTCTCTTGCTGAACCAAGATACTAATCTGGAACCCATAAAGAATGCACCACCACTAGTGCTTTTCCTGTCATCCACACTTCCAGCCCAATCTGCATTTGTATAAGCATGAAGAGTGAGATTTGTATCTCTAGGATACCAAAGGCCATAGTTTTGAGTTCCTTGAAGATACTTGAAAATTCTCTTTACTGCCTGAAGATGAGTTTCCTTAGGATTTTCCTGAAATCTTCCAACCATTCCCACTGCATGCATGATGTCTGGTCGGGTACCTGTTAAATAGAGCAGACTTCCAATCATGGATCTATAAGTTGGTTGATGCACTGCTGCTGATTCATCATTTTCACTGAGGCTGCATCCTATAACCATAGGGGTACATACTGGTTTTGAATCTTCCATGCCATACTTCTTCAAAATCTGCTTGAGGTACTTGGTTTGAGATAGAAAGATACCACCTTCATTTTGTTGGATTTGTAATCCAAGAAAATATGTCAGTTCTCCAAGCAAGGACATTTCAAATTCTTTCTGCATCACCAAGGCAAAGTTTTGACTATTAGCTTCTTCATTGCTGCCAAATATGATATCATCAACATACACAACAAGTATTAGAAATTTGTTATTTTCAATTTTTATATAAAGATTGCTATCTGCTGATCCTTTTGAGAAACCTTGTTGATGAAGATATTTGTCCAGACGATAGTACCAAGCCCTTGGAGCTTGTTTAAGACCATAGAGAGCCTTCTTAAGTCTGCATACAAGTTTTGGATCATTTCCAAAGATGAATCCATCTGGTTGTTCAATATACACTTATTCTTCTAAGTCTCCATTCAGAAAAGTTGATTTCACGTCCATTTGAAATACTTTGAATTTCTGAAAGCTTGAGAGAGCAAGGAACATTCGGATGGCCTCAAGTCTAGCAACGGGAGCAAAAGTTTCTTCAAAGTCTATTCCTTCTTGTTGAGCATACCCTTTACAAACAAGTCTGGCCTTGTTTCTAATAACTTGCCCATTTTCATTCATCTTGTTTTTGAATATCCATTTTGTCCCTATGACATTCTTATCTTTTGGTCTAGGAACCAACTCCCAAGTGTTATTCTTTCCAATCTGCTCAAGTTCTTCATCCATTGCCTTGACCCAGCATTCATCTTTGCATGCCTATTTTACATTTTGTGGTTCAGTGGATGAGAGCAATGCCAAATAGCTTGAGGCTTCTGCAATTGTTCTTCTTGTTTGTATACCTGCCTCTTTCTGCCCCAAGATTTGAGATTCTGGATGATTCTTTTGAACGTACCTGGATGGAGTCTTTTCTTCTATCCTTATCTGTTCTTCTGGTGTCCCATGGGTTTCTTCTTCATCATGAATCTGATTTGATGTTGATGGATAGTCCTCATCATCTTCGAAATATTCAGATCTTACCTGCCTAGGAGTGTTTTCTTCTTCATCAACCACTACATCAATACTTTCAACAATTTTTCCAAGCCTTTTATTGTAACACTTGTAAGCTTTGTTGTGGGGAGAGTAACCAAGAAGAATGCCTTCATCTGCTCTAGGTTCAAACTTGCCAAGATTTTCATCAGTATTTTTGATATAGCATTTGCTTCCAAAAATTTTGAAATATTTTACCGAAGGAGTCTCACCATACCAGAGCTCATGAGGAGTTTGAGTGATGTTCACTCGGACATTTGTCTTGTTGAGAATAACAACTGCAGCAAATGAGGCTTCACCCCAGAAGGTTGCGGGAGTTCCAGACTCATCAAACATAGCACAAGCCATTTGTTGAACCGTTCTGTTCATCCTTTCCACTACTCCATTTTGCTTAGGAGTCATGGCTGTAGAGAATTCCCTTCTTATTCCATGTTCTTCACAAAAATCAAAAAATTCATTAGAGGTAAATTCTCCTCCTCGATCAGACCTAAGGCATTTGATTCTGTGATCTGATTCGTTCTCCACCAAGGCTTTGAATGATTTGAACTTTTCAAAGGCTTCGTCTTTGTGCTTCATAAGTCCTATCCAACACATCCTGGAATAGTCATCAATGAATAATATAAAGTATTCTTCTCCTCGAGGTGACCTTTTCCTAGATGGACCACATATATCAGTACGGACAAGTTCAAGCGGCCTGCTAGCTGATCCTTCCTTCTCAGGGAAGTTAGTTCTGGTTTGCTTACCAAACTGACATGATTTGCATATTGTATTGTCTGGAATTTTGATGTCTAGAAGACCACGAACTGCCTAGTATTTGCATGCTTTCCTTATCTGTGAGAAGCTAAGATTCCCCAATCTTCTGTGCCATAGCCAGTGTTCATCATTCTTGCTTAGATAGCATTGATGTTGTCCTTCTTTGAATATGTATAAATTATTTGGGTTTCTTATGCCTTTGATCACTGTTTTTCCTATATCAAGATCACGAACACTACATCCATTTGATCGAAATATTACCTCAGTTCCTTGATCGCACATTTGACTGACACTCAGAAGATTATGCTTTAAGCCATCAACATACATAACATTTCCAGCTTTGACCCTTTCTTTCAACTGAACAGAACCTTTACCTTTTATGAACGCAGGGGTGTCATTTCCAAATGATACCTTCTTCTCCTTCTCTAAGGCACAAGATGACTAAAATTTTTCTTTATCACCCGTCATATGTTTTGAACATCCATTGTCGATGTACCATTGATTTTCCTGCCCTTCCGCATATAAAGCTATACCACATCTCTCTAGTTGTGGTTCCTTCATTCTCCATGTTTTGGCACTTGAGGCTTGCTCCTTCTAAGTTGTCTGTCGAAACCTGCTCCTGCATTCAGAATCTTCATGACCAAAATTGTTACAAATAGAACATTCCATCTCATTTTCAAGAGCTGAAAAGTTATTATAGGTTCTTTTCATGATCCCAGTCATACTCCTCTGTTTTTGAGCTTCTCTAGTCATGATTGTCTTATAGGCAACACATTGAGCTGCTTTGTGACCAAAGTTATGACAAGAGAAACATTGGCCATTGAAGAAACTCCTGTGATTATCAAATCTACCAGCCAAACGATTGTAGTTTCTATTGACATCCATTCTTGAGGCAAATTTAGAAGGTTTTCCCTGTGGCTGGTTGTAGCTTCTGTTTGTCCTTAAATTAGATTGCCCCCGATTTACCTGGTAATATTTGTTCATTCTTGAGGTAAATTGTCCCTTATTTACCTGGTGATTTCCATTGGGTCTTTGTTCACTTCTCCTTGCTGCATCAAGATAACTTTTGGAGGTAGATGGTTTCTGCGCTTGACTTGTTTCTTCATTATATCCCAAACCTGTCTTGATTAGTGGAGAACGCTGCACTTTGATAATCTCATCTAAAGTGTCAGATCCTTTAACAAATCTAAGATTAAGAGCTTTTGTTTTCTCAATCTCTTTTCTAAGTCCCACAATTTCACATTCTAACTTTTCATGATGTTTTTCCTTTTCAGCAAGTTGGAATTGAAGAGTATCTATGATCACATTCTTTTCTTCTAAACAAATTTTGAGTCTAGAAATCTCTTCATAAAGACCTTCTTCATCTATAGCATCCACAAAATCATCATCTTCAAAAACCATTAAAAGTTTATAATTATAACCTTGTTCATCTTCATCACTATTTGAAAGTCCATCACTATCTTCATGAGTGTAATAACTTTTCTTATTTACATTCTGTTTCTTGTTCCATCTAACAGGTTCCTTACCTTTGTCAAGCTTATCTTTATGAGGACACTTGGCAGCATAGTGACCGACTCTTCCACAAGCAAAGCATTTGAAAGGTAACTTACCTCTGAATCTTCCAGCACCCCGTTGAAGATTCTTGACAAAATTTGATTCTTCCTCTTCTTCTGACATATGTCCTGACTCATAGTAGTCTCCTTTGCCTGAAGCCTTGAATGCAGCTTCTCTCCTGTCTGATGGTCCTCCTTTCCTCATTTCGTAAGCAGTTAGAATTCCATGCAGCTGTGACATGGTAAGGTTCCGTAGATTCTCCTTTTCTTCTATTGCAGAAACTTTTGATTCAAACTTAGGGGACAAAGATCTTAGAACTTTTTCAACCACAACAGCCTCTTTTATTTCTTCACCCAAGTTTTTCATACAATTAACAATCTCATCTATACGTAGGAAATAGTTAGCCACACTCTCATCATTGTGCATTCTGAGATTTTCATACTGAATTCTGAGGGTTTGAAGTTTTGCTCGTTTTACCTGTTCATCTCCTTCATAGCTCAGAACAATCTTGTCCCATATTTCTTTTGCAGATTTATACTACATAACCTTGACGAATTCGGATTGAGATAGACATCCCAATAGAGTATTGACAGCTTTTGCATTTGTTTCATATTGCTTCTTACCAGCCGAATATGTAGGAGTTGTGGATGGAAAAGTGTACCCTGTATCTATGATATCCCAAACTTCTGTACCAAGAGATTGAAGATAGGTTGTGACTCTTACCTTCCAATAAACGAAGTTGGTCCCATCAAAAATTGGTGGCTTGATCGATGCTTCTCTCTCGTAGTTGCTCATGATGATGGATCTTCCTTCAAGCGATCAAGCTTCTTCAGAAGGACCCTGCTCTGATACCAATTGTTGGAAATAATACTGGGGGGTGAATCAGTATTATCAAGTCAATTATTTCCTTTTTCAAATCCAGATCATATACACTACTTCAGTTAGTGAAAACCGCGTATATACGCAACTACGTATAAGGAAACCCACGTATACAATGCAAACTTATAATTTACTTTATCTTACAGATGTTGATCATTAATCTGTGTATCAGAATCAAATAAACAGTAACCAGAAATAGCGAAACAGAGCAGAAGACAATCACACACAAGAACACAAGATATAAGGTGGAAACCCAATGTGGGTGAAAACCACCTGCTGCAATTCGTCTTTATCTTCTTTTTAATTAGAAACTTCATTTTACAATGATTTTGTACTGGTGCAGTCCTTTACCAGTACGCAGGCTGCAACCTGCAAAGAGCTACAACCCTCTCTCGTTCTCCAGCTTCTCCTGGAAGGGAGCTACAACCCCCTTAGCTCTTGCACTAGTCAATATACTAGTACGTAGGTGCTGGCCTACAGAAGGCTACAACCTTCTCTTTCTTCCAGGGACCACGTTTCATAAATTTTCAGACTGGATCCATGAACATCAATCAATCATCAAGAATTTCTGCATCAAACAATCTCCTTTTCACCAATTAGAACTGAATCAAGTAAACACTTCTCTGATAGTTGTACCCAAAACACAGTAACAGTAACCACACACCAAATTCTGAACCCAGAACACTGCAGCAATAAACAGAAGCAGCTAGAACACAACTCAAGAGATGTACGCTACTTCAATAATCAAGAACCTACGTGCATACGCTTATGTGTTTGAATCAACCTACGTATACGTTGTTTTTATTCACACAACCTGCGTGTATACGCGCCTTCGCCTCACTTAACCTGCGTACAGATCTATAAAGGATAATTCACACTTTCAAATATTCAGACATTAATTAACCCATATTACCAAATATAGATCAAGCATGCGCCACATATAGCGGATCGAAATCATACAAACATACTATTATTCAGGCTTTAAGATTATGACCCATCAATAGAACTTATCCTTCTCTTTGCGCTTAGGTTCCTCCTTCATTCAGATCCAGATCTACACCATAACCCAATCACCAATATTTCAGATCTAGCATTTTATCAGATATTCAATAATTCAAATCATGCTTTGCCAAATGATCTCCTTCCTCTTTTATAGTCTTAGGCCTTTCACAATACCACGGTCCAAAACCATAACAAAACAATACCATGGACCCAATACTTGGGATCAACACTTCTGACGAGATACCATGGCCCAAAACCATAGGTTCAATTACCAAGGACTAAATACCACGGACCAAAAGTAAGTTTTCCAACATGTACGCGCTTTTCCTTGCATGAAAGTGCGTGTATACGCATACGCGTCTTTGAAACGTCTAACCCGCGTATATACGCGTCTTCATCTAGATGAACCTGCGTATATATCTTTTCCTTCATTCTGAGAGCCTGAACTGAGATCTGTCACCAAAGTGAGTTGCCATCAAGGACAACACCTGTGCCATAGCTCCAAACCTGTGCCATAATGCCAACAGCGACCTGTTTGCACGCCATGAACTTGTTGGAAAAATTTCTCGACTTTGTTTGCCATAAATGCAAGCTTCACATTTTGCATTTTCCCTTTTGAAAGTAGGAAGTCCTTTAACCATTCCTTGTTTCTGCAATTGAGAAAGACTCTCAAAATTTAAACGTCCATATACTACATGCCATAGTCTTACAGGTGAAATACATGTAGTCACTGCCCCTGCAAAATCAGAATGCCTTGGAATAATTGTCCCTTTCATCCGTAATAGTTTTCCATCTTCATAACCTGTCATAACAGTTTTCAAGTTCTGTTTGACTGAATTAATCTTGACTAAACCATCTTCCATAATCACCTGATGTCCTGCTTGTCGAATCGTGACTAAAGAGAGCAAATTTTTCTTAAAATTTGGTACATACCATACATTGGAAATCATTTTTTCTCCAATGAGTTAAGTTGGCAATCTTGAAAATTCCAAAAAAAATCATGTCGACAAGTCATGTGCTGAGTTTCCTCGGAATCCAAGATCCAGGCATCTTCATAATCACTTCTAAGATGGGATGAAAGTTGTGATGTTGGCGAGGAAGTAAAAACATATTCTGAGTTATCATCATCTTGATCATTTGCAAATTGTGCTGAGTGTTGCTGAAACTTGGGAATTTTATTAAGAGAAGTGTGATAATCTTCAGCATAATGTCCAACTTTATTACATCTTCGACACACAATTTGACTTAAGTCTCTTCCTCTTCCTGAAGATTGTCCTCTGCCTCTGCTTTGACTTGATTGTCCTCTACCTTGATTATTATTTCCTTGTCCCTGAAAATTGCCTCTTCCTTGGTTGTTTCCTCTACCTTGAAAATTTCTCCTTCCTGAACGGTTGCCTCTATTAAAGTTGTTTCCTTTGCTTTGGCTTCGACCTCGACTTTGTGCTGCTTGATTCTGATTGCCTCTGCCTCTGCCTCTGCCTCGAGAACTGTCTACTGATGATTTACTAGTGCTGGCCTCTGTGAGAAAAACATCTTCAGCAAATTTCTTCTTCTTCCCAAAGGTTTTATCATGTTGGGTCAACATTTCACAGAGCTCATCAAACTTTAATTTCTCTAATTTCCCAGTTAATTGTAAAGTCTCCAAAAAATGCATGTAGGAAAAAGGAAGTCTAGCAATTACAAATGTTACCATAAAACTATCATCTATTGCTGGAAAACCAGCATTAATGATTTCCTACCTAATATTCTTAAGTCTTGAGATATATTCAAGATCATCACCTCATGCAGTCAATTTTTGTTGTAACAATTTTAATTGTAGATCAAATTTCTTTGATTCAGGCTAAGTATCAAAGAGGTATTTAAAAGTTTTCAAAGCAAACCATGCATCTGTAGCATTTTCTATATGGACATACATTTCATCATTCACAGAATATTTAATAAGAGCTAAGGCTTTAGCATTCTTAACTTTCCATTTTGCTAGTGCAGCTGCATCTGTGGGTTTATTCAGATTAATATCTCCATCACATATTCCCTGCCATAATTCATTATAAATGAGAGTGCTTTCAATGAGATGGGCAACACAACACACCACACAAAAAAACACGATCTATCGGGGTTTGGCCTTGACCTTCGTATAGTCGTTGAAGCAGGAGAAAAATGACTGAGCTTTGCACTTGGCTCTAGCCAATTTCTCAAAAATTACAAGGTAACTTTCAAAATTTGATTTTTACAACCATGCTCTTGCAAGACTTTGGAAGAAAAAAGTTACCCCCCTCAAAGTAAAATTACTTTGAATTACAATGTCACACTTATCTCTCGAGAAACAAATTACAAATTACAAGCTATATATAAAAAAATCTTATCTCTCCAAATTACAAACTATAAAAAAACCTTATTTCTCCAAATTACAAACTATAAAAAAAAAAAACTTTATGATTCACCTTATCCCTCCATCTTTTCTTTAAAACTCCCATTAAAAAAACATAAATGAATTTTTACGTGAACTTCAAAGCATATATCATGCTTTTTCTTAAAAAACCACATCCTTTTTTTTTTAAACTACATCAACATCATTTTGCTGAAATGCTTTGCTTTGACACTTCTCTCTGGCCGACTGTCTTTTTGTTTATCCACGCAAGTAATCTTCACTAATTCAACTTTAAACTTCCAAATAAAAAAATTTAAGCCGCTGAATATTTTTAGGTTGTCCTCCATGCTGGTAATACAGAGTGTTGGATGGTTTCTCTGATCTCTTTGCTTGAGGCAGCGAATTTCAATTTCGAAAAATAATCCATCATATCATGAATCTGTGTACGATTGAGAGAACCGTGATAGATTGTTGACAAATATGTTGACAGATATGTAGTCGCGGGACTTTGACAGATAAATTCAAGCCTTCTACTCACGCGAAATCCTTCTAGAAATGAAGTCTGTAGAGTCGGGATTCTTGCCAGAAATGAATTATATTAGAGAAAATAACAATATACAATTGTTCCCAATTCCTTTTTGACAAATCGTAATATGGCTACCATTTCTTTGGATGTATTGACATTTGCTAAGGAAAGAATAGACAACTCAGAAAAAAAAAAAAAAAAAAGGCAGCAAAACAATAGTCAGTCATGCCAACATAAGGCGTGAATATGTTGAAGAATTGAAACCTATGCAACATACACAGCATACGCAGCTAATTTCTTGTCGGTCAACTAACTAAATGGCACAGGGAATGTTTCATGGAATTTGCCCTGCGAAATTTGCTTGTTTGGCAAGCCATCTGAACTCAAAACTCTTCCAATTATAAACCGAAATGATTAGAAAGACCTCAAATGCATTGGATCCTTGATTTGATAGGCTTGTTTTTGTTGGGTTCTCAAGATACTAAGCAAGCCCATAGCCACAAGGCTCAAAACACAAGCCGCTCACCATCCTCAGCTCCGGACTCTGATCATCAATATGGCTTAGACTAATCATAAATTCAGTACACATTTGCAAAGGCGTATATATGGACATGCCACTAATGTAGCGATCCTCCCGTTAGATGAGGAGAAAGTTGTTCAAGCTTTTACAGATCTTCTTGGAGAGGTTTTTATATTTTTTGTTCGGGGATGAATGTGGATAAAGGTTTGAGCTATATTATGGATTGTCAGTCATATGATGTTGGCTTTGGGTTGACCCTTGGTGTAGAAGCTCAATGCAAATGGGAGACGTTTTTAGATGAAATGGCGGTAATGATGAATGAGTATAGGATGGCAGGTGAGTAATACGATGGCTTTGTTGTCCAAAATAGCCAGGCACGGCCTCGTCCTCTCAAATATTACATATTTAGCTAGCTACACAATAATACAAATCCAGGACACAATAATTCAAAAAATTGATTTTCCGATTTAGAAAATCTAAAATCAATAAAATAATAAAATTTCTTGTCTTTTGAACAAAAACTTGAAAATTTTCATACCAATCATTCGCTGATCAATTCAATGGAGTTTTCCAAAAACTTGTAGAGTTGGAATCTCCTCCTCACATCCACTGCAATATTACTGGAGCTCTGATACCACAATAATGGCAGAAGTGTTCTCCGACACGTAATTTTATTAAAAATAAATAAATAAATTAAAATATATATATATATATATATATATATATAATTAGATAATTGATTTTGCAAGAGTTTACACCCGAACAACCAAATACTCTTGCAATGAGCTATTTATAAGCTCAATTTCCTAACTACCTCTAATTATGGATCACTTATTAAATAACAAGTGTCCATTTACAATAAATGCTATTCAAACCATCTAGCTAACAAATCTCCTAAAATAGAGCCTAAGATACGACACATTTGGAGAGTCATATTTTGTTACAACAATATACTAATTCTAAATGTCTCCATAAAATAATTAAACATTCTGGAATAATAATTATTAATTTAATATCTTAAATTAATAATTATTTTATTCTAATTTTAAAACCTATGATAAGATTGTATTTTTGGATCATCTAACATAAGTAAAACAGTTGCACAGCTGCAAAGGTTCTGTTATTGACCAAAAACGCATGAAACAGTTTCTAGATATATTAAAGGGTGTACCATGTGTGCTAAAAGCAAGCCAAGCAATAGAAAATTAGGCTTGTACACTCCACTTCCAGTTCCTTCTCATCCTTGGGAAAGTGTTTCCATGGACTTTGTTGGGGGATTGCCAAAATCTGGAAAAGGTCGTGACTATTTATATGTTGTTGTGGACAGGTTCAGCAAATTGTGTATTTTAATACCTTGTAACAAGAAGAGTATAGCTGAACAAATAGCGAAGTTGTTCTTTCAGCATGTCTGGGTGCATTTTGGGTTACCCACTTCCATTGTATCTTATCGAGATTCCCGATTTGTTGGGAAGTTTTGGTCAAGTATATGGGAGTTAATAGACACCAGACTAAAGAAGAGCACATCCTTTCATCCACACACAGATGGCCAAACAGAGGTGGTCAACAGGACAGTGATCCAGTTGCTTAGAGGCTATTGTAACAAACATCCCAAGCTTTGGGATGAACATTTGTATTATATGCAACATGCTTATAACCATGCTAAACATTCTTCTACACAAAGATCTCCTTTTGTGACTTGTTTTGGTTTTACACGAAAGTCTCCCTTGGATTTTGTCTTTAGTAAAGACATAGCAGTTGATGGACACAGTGATGTAGACAAAGCAACCAAGTTCATTGAACATATCCAAGAAATTCACCAGGCAGTGCAAGAACAGTTGGAACAGAGCCAAGCCAAGTACAAGGCAAGGCATGATAAGCATCAAATTGAACATAGCTTGCAAGTTGGTGATCAAGTCTTGTTGTACATCAGCAAAGACAAAATGCAAGGTGAGGGAAAGAAGCTGAAGTCAATAAGGTATGGGCCTTTCAGGATACTTGAGAAAATTGGTGAGAACGCTTTTCGCCTTGATTTGTCAGCTTACATGCACATCTATTCAGTGGTTAATGCAGAAAATTTGAGATTGTTTGAACTTTCATTAATTGAAGATCCCGAAGAGAAAAGTCAATTGCCTTCTATTGATGATCTGTTACCTAAATATCTCAATGAGTTGCAGGAAGATACAGTTCTGGACAGGAAGGTGAGAACTACGCGTAGAGGGGATATTGAGTACCTCAGAATTGGACTCAAAGGTTCAAAACCCAGCAGTGCACGATGGATGGAAATTCGATAAGTGAGGAAGTTGTATCCTCACTTTATCAATGCTTGAAAACCAACTTTTGGTGGTCCAAAAGCTTTTTCAGTGGGAAGGCGTGATCCAAAAAACCCTCTAAGTCTTCAAAATCCTCAAAAAAAATCAAAACAATCGCAAAAGAAGAAGTTTTAGAAATATCGGATTACACTATCTGAAGGTAAAAATATGAAGAAATAGTGAAAAAACAGGGTTATCGGCGGACAAAGGAGCAATGCACAGGAGCCATCAGATCTAGCCGATCAACGGCCCAGATTCAATCGGCATATCTCAAATCGGTGGAGACTATCGGAGGCGGTCACATAAATGTTGCGATAGCGATCAACGGGGTCAACGAGGACCGTCAATCAAGCACGCAGATCGATGGCCCACGTTAACCCGCCATATTGCGTCGGCAAATTTCAACAGAAGCACTTACAATGGTCCGGGGCTCATGCCACATGCGATTGCGACAAGTCGCATTGCAAAATCGCATCGGAGCTACACAGAGGAGCGGGGCTATATACATATATATATATATATATATATATATATATATATATATATGCGCGACGCGATAGCCAGACCTGATAAGAACTATAAACGATATTCCATAAAATTTCAGATCCGTCAAACGACAATTTCTATGTGTTTTCGCATATTTTGTTTATTAAACAAAATACGAAGGGAAGTGCCAATGCAATGAAAACCGGACCCGAAAGCGTTTGCGAATGAAAATATATAATATTCGAAATCCGCATAAAGCCATTCTTGCGATATTTTAAGTATTTTAACATATTTTCCAAATACAAAGGGGAAACCATGAGACATGGGCAGTTGCAATATGCGATAGCGATTAAGGGCAGACCCGATAGGAATATAGTGCGGATTTACAAATATTTGAAGTCCGATGAACAGTGTTTTGGTGGATTTTTTTCTGTGTTTGAATGTATTTCTCTGTGTAAACAGAGAATGGCTATGTCAAGGATTTCAAAGCCCAGATGGACTCTTTCGTTGCGGAACATGTGGCCACCTCCCCTAAAGACGTTATGTTATGATTACTAAAGCTCAAAAGGGGGATTTGAGCAAACAGAGGTCGGGAAGCCAAAGAGCCCGAGAAGAGGAAACGAACAGACAATGTAGATTGGCTTTAAAGCCACAGACTGCCAGAAACATAGACAAGTAGTACTGAGACAATGAGCAAGCAGAGACAGAGAATCAGTGAGGAGAGTCTGTGTACTCATGGAGACTTGGGGGATCCAAGTAAAGCCTTATTGTTTTGTATCTGTTATGTGAGGCTCAAATTGAGCTCACTGTTGTAAAACTCTGTTTTTGAAGACATAATAGAGAGGTCACCACCGAAGGCTGGACCAGGAGACGTAGCCCAGGGGTGTTGGGTGAACTCCTTATTAAACTTCTTGTGTTAATGTGTGTTGTTTATTATGATATTTAACTGCTTCATTGTCTATGTATTTCACAATCTTATCAATCCATTACACAAAGTAACATAGGCATATCCATGCACAAGTCTATAATACCTTAATAATTGTCTAAGATCTTATTCTCATATTAATGGGGGTCATATTCTTACCATGTAATGTCGTTCGGGTTGAAGAACGCACCTGTTGTCTTCTCAATGATTGTTATAGTTGCATTCTGAGACTATATTCATAGGCCCCTAAAAGTGTACATGGATGACTGGACAGTATACAGTCTGTTGAAGAAACACACAAGCTTACTAAGGGTCATGTTTGAAAGATGTCGACAGTTGCAAATTTCCTTGAATCTAAAGAAGTGAATTTTTGCGATTCCATTTGGAATGTTGTTGGGCCACATTGTTTGCAAAGACAGAGTGTGTGTAGACCCCGCAAAGGTTGCAGAAATCGTTAACATGGAACCACCACACAATGTAAAGCAACTGCAGTCCACTCTGGGCCACACAGGGTATTACCAGTGGTTCATCAGAAACTATGCATCAATTACAGCCCCGATGGAGAAGTTACTGAAAAGGACAGAAGCATTCACTTGGTCGGAGGACTGTCAAGCAGCATTGAATAAGTTGAAAGAGAAACTGGTAAGTGCTCCTATCCTTGTGTACCCATATTGGAACAAGACATTTCATGTACATATTGATGCATCAGGGATCACGCTAGGAGCAGTATTGGCGCAACTAGGCGAAAGAAATATGGATCACCCAGTGTACTATGCTAGCAGGAAACTATCAACTGCAGAAAGGAACTATACGACAATAGAGAGGGAGGCACTGGCCATGGTTTACTCTCTGCAAAAATTCAGGCATTACTTGTTGGGAGCGCCATTTAAATTTTTCACAGATCATTCAGCACTAAAGTATTTAGTGAACAAACTAGTGTTAGAAGGCAGAATATGTCGTTGGTTATTACTCTTCCAAGAATTCACTTTCGAGGTAGTCATCAAACCCAGAAGGCTGAATGTGGGGCCGGATCATCTATCACGACTAGAGACTGGAGAGAATGAAGGGTCATTAGATGATCAGCTACTTGATGCCGACTTATTTAGAATAGAGGAAGTTCCGGACTACTTAGAAGAAATTTTTGGTCTATTAACAACAGGGCACTGCTCAGAGGGGTGTACACCAACGCAGAAGCGGCATCTAATAGTGAGGGCAGTAGACTATCAATAATCATAGGACATCTCTATATGATGGGCCTATATCAAGTCTTGATACATTGCATACATCAACACGAAAGAGAATATTTTCTTTGGGAATGTCACACTAGGGTCACGGGAGGCCATGTAAGAGGAAAAGCCACCGCAAGGAAGATACTGTGTGCAGGATTATGGTGGCTAACCATTCACAAATATTCTAAGGAATATGATTTCTGTCAAAGGGTTGGAAAGCCTTCCATCAATATGAACTCCCTTTAAACCCAGTTCATACAGGGCAGATCTTTGAGAAATGGGCAATAGACTTCATCGGACCCATAACACCACTAGTGCGACATTCAACATAAGATACATAATAATGGCTACATAATATCTCACCCGATGGGCAGAAGCAACACTATTCAAGGACTGTACAGCTGACACTGCCACAAGATTCATTTTTTAAAATATAATTTCAAGATTTGGATGCCCAGAAAGCCTGACAAGTGATCAAGGAACACATTTCATTAATGAAATTGTTGAGTCTCTTCTCAATAACTTTATGATTCATCATCATAAAAGTATCCCATATCATCCACAGGCCAACAGGAATCACAAAAATTGTATCAGCTAACAGGGACGACTGGGACGAACGTGTACCAACAACTTTATGGGCATACAGAACAATAGTGAAAAGACTTCATAAACAAACACCATTTCAGCTGGTATATGGAAAAGAAGTAGTAGTCCCAGTGGAGTTCATAGTGCCCAACATGTTTATTTCTCAAGCAACAAAAATGACAGATGATGTAGCATTAAAAGAAAGATTGAATCAACTGATGGAACTTGATGAATCCAAATTCTTGGCCAAATTTCACCAGTCAGTAGAGAAAAGAAGGAAAAAATTTGACATGACAGGCATATCAAAAAGAAGACATTCCAAGTTGGAGATCATGCATTATTATACGACAACAAGTTCCAAAAGTTCCCGGGTAAGTTGCAGATGCACTAGCTGGGCCCGTTTATAGTTGCGGAAATCAAAGATTCTAGAGCGGTAAGGTTGGCGCAACTGGACGGAGAAATGCTACACGGATGGGTAAATGGCGCACACCTGAAACCCTTCCACATGCCAAAAGCCACACGATCAAGTTAAGGGGGTCTCGAAAACGAGCCCGCAAGTAGGTAGTAGTCAATAAAAGTTAGCCAAGTCATTCCAATGTTCATTTGAAGTTTATGTCTTTTGTAGTCTTTTAGCAATAATAAGCAAAAGTGTCAATAAGGTTGCGGCGAAAATGTCATGATACCGCAACCCATTTGTGGTCGGGGGGGAATAGGTAGACTTAATAGTCACACATAGGCAGACGTTTTTTCAGTCTTTAGTCGCATGTAGGCAGACGCTTTTTTAGTCTTAATAGTTGCACGCTTTGTCCGTCATTTCTGCCGTACGAGTAGTCATTTCCATAATAAATAACTAATAATGCAACTATCAAGTGGAAGCCATAAAATATTTTCCCGTTAGGAACAAATTTAGCTAATAAATACCCTCCATTACGGCAAAATTATTAGCCATGCGATTCACTCTATCCTTCCCCAATCGACGTCAGAGATGTCAGGGTCAGGTCAGCCGATGGCGGCAAAGCACGGTTAGGATACATGGGGAAAGTTGTCGTAGTAATTAGTTTCCAAAGTCCAGTCAGGAAATGTCGTGTCAAGTCTGGCTACTTAGTTTGCATGACAATGCAAGAAGCTACAGAAATTCAAGTGCAGGTAGCAGAGAAGCTCTAACTCCGCTCTGAAGAACAGCAACAGCAAAAGTGCAGAATTTTGAAGCCTCCAGTGACGATTGTCTATCAGAGATGAAGAGAAATGGAAAAGGGAATTCTTTCAGTCCCATAAGACAAACTTGATGAGAGGATTGTCCTGCTAGAAAATCCATATGGAAAATATGACAAATCTACCTTGGTTGACAACGATCTTACCGATTATTTCCAGTTTCCAATACTGAAGAGGGAGGTCTATACAGAGGAAATTCAGAAGGAATATGGCACAAGAACAACCAAAGTCAAAGAATATTTCATAGGTTTACAGAGGTCTACACTGATCAATTTGAGAAGTTTACCGGTCTTCGGCACTCAACTGGCTACAATGCAGTGTACAAAGCTACTAGCCAGCAGAATGCATGGGGGATCCCTGTGGCTCGACAAGGAGTATCCAATTCACGTAGACGATATCCATCGTCTCACAGGGCTATCAACAGGAGGAAATGCAGTGAACATAGCATTCCAAGCAGGAACGAAAAGAGAAAAGAAGCAGGGAGAAGATGATTATTATGGAAAATATGGAATGAAGCGCGGGGGAAGGGGAGCCAAGATTGACCTGATTAGCAAAATTGAGATAAGGTTCGCCTGCTACATCATAGTAGGAAAAACAATGAGACACTTCGCAAGAAATGAGTGCACTCTAGACACAATTTCGGTTGTGGAGCACTGCTGTAATGGAGAAGTGCTCAACTGGTCCTCTTTCGTACTAAATGAGCTCTTCGAGGCCTATGAAGATATCTACAAGCGGAGTACCAATTTCTTGTTTGGATACATATTGATGACTCTGGAAATGTGGAAGTGGCAGCCACCAAGGGGGAGGGAGATGATGCAGATTACTGAAGGACAACCGTTAGCGCTCCAGTATGAGCCATGGAGAGCTTCGGGAGACCCAAGCAGCAAAGAAATTAATGAGGTAGCTTTCACCGAATGGTATGAGCTGATGCTGGATACAATCAGGTTGATAAAGAGAATACCCAAACCACTTCTAGATGAGTTCTCCGAGGAAATCTGGTTTGGAGCCTCACATGGGCACACTTATCTTAGACCCCGATGTGTCCACCCTAACACCTTCAAGATGAGGCCACAAAAATTTGTTTTAACTGAAGCAGCACTCCATAGCAAGATTGGGTCATGGTTGGGGGTCACATGTGAGATTACAGAGGGAAAGTACTGATATCTATTTGGCGGATTAAAGCCACAGTCGCAAGCAGGAAAAGCAGCAGAAAGAGGCCAGCTGAGGAAGATATACACCCAATGGTGCTGCAAATGGAACAACAAATGTTTGCGATAAGGAAAACAATCGCAAGCTTTGATGAACACTCAGGTGAGGCTAATCAGCCCATGCATTTTCAAGGTTCTACTATGTTTACGCCTATAATTACAACTCCGTTGGTTGTGGCAATTCCTACTGGTGGCACTGGAACCCAATCTCAGCCAACAGTCCCGAAACCCAGAAAGAAAAGAGTAGTTAGGAACCCGGCAGCTAAGAAGCCCAGGAATACCCCAATGATTCACATTGTCAACCTTACTGATGAGGTCAGACAATCAGTATCCACATCCCTGATTATTGAATAAATTCCCCCAAATCCCTCTACCATTCCACCTTAGTCGCGGGAACCTTCTCCCCACATGGCCTCCACCTCCGCAACCCTGTCGAAAACCATCCCCTCTGGCACACGACTAGCGACTGAAGACATGGAGGTCGATTCAACAAAGCAGCCTAGAGGGGCCACCTCTAGTAGTGGCACCCAACGGCCCTCGCTAGTATCTTTACTTTTTGAGTTGGGCCCACTCCAGGAGAAAAAACAA
The DNA here is from genome assembly GCA_031772625.1 of Pinus tabuliformis. Taxonomy (NCBI): domain Eukaryota; kingdom Viridiplantae; phylum Streptophyta; class Pinopsida; order Pinales; family Pinaceae; genus Pinus; species Pinus tabuliformis. The sequence continues at coordinate 1,268,825,623 of CM062807.1, read as the reverse complement.
ATCACAACGCTTCCAAAGTTAGGGGGGAGTGAACCGTACCAGCAATTATTCCCTATAAGTTTCCTGGTGGTCCCCAACCCTAATATCATTCCTTCCACTCCCCAGTTCACCCCACAATCATATCCAATTCATTCTCCCACCTCCCATTCTGAAAAATCCATTTCCAGCAACCTACCAATTCATAAAAAATTTCTAGAGCCAAGCACAATGCAGACTGACACACTACAGCACTGGTCATCAATACAACTATTTGCATTTATCCAGCAAGCTGCACAAAGAGCCGAAAGAATACACGCTGACTTGGTCCGGGAGCATGAGCAACAAAAGAAGCAGATACAAGAATTGATAGAGGAAAGAGATCATCATTCAAGCAGCATGTTCAAATATTGTGGCAACAAACGCTGATATGAAGAAGAAGTTGGAAACAGGAAGATCAGCGTTGCCAGACCTGGTCGAAATATATGCTAGAACAATAGATGGAAAGATTAGCGAAGTGGCAGCCAAGAAACAAGCACTTGTTGAAGCACTAGAAGACAGGTACGCCCTAATGGATAGAGTTCACGACTGGTCGGGAAGCCTCGCGCTAAAGAATCAGTCAGTGTATCCTATGAGAGAGCAACTACAAATATTGTTTGCCAGCAGCAGAGAATGCATGGACTCCAACCAACTCCAGAAGATTGACGAGCAGATCGTCGCCATTCAAGCACAGGTTGATCAGATCAAAGAAGAATCGGTGAAAACCAAAAAGTTGATAAGAGACTTGCATCCACCAATCCGACTACAGGTTTTGGCTCTAAAGGAATTTTGTAACAACAATGAAGAACAGTGATATTGTCTACAAAGTAAAAGGCTAACCAAACTAAAGTCCAACACAGCCAAAGACTTCACCCAATAGGTTGACTCAATCATTGTTGCATGGAAAGTTTCCCTCCAAAAATACAATGAAATCCGGTAGAGAACAACCATTGTTGTTCTCAAGTTGGGACCTTCGTTTGGAAAAGAAGGACAGCAAGCGGAAGAAGGAACGATGGGAGCAGAAACCACCTAGCAAATGACAGAGGAGACAACAGGAGCATTAGATTATCAGCTGGCAGAACCAGCGCAGCCACCAACAGGAGTATCTATAGAGACACCAACAGGACCCACAGAGCTCGAAATAAATTGACTCAGGGACGAGTCAAAGAACTGTGGTCGGGGCCTGTTGGGGCCTTCGTTTCGATTTTGAAAGATTCTGAAGATACAAAGAGAGGAAACGAGTGGCGTCAGCAACGGTCAGGTTGCAGACAAGACAGTGGAGGAGGAAGACAGGGACAGGCAGTTGCGGGATGGTCACGACAAGATGTCAGCAAAAAGCAAGGGCAGCCAAGCGAAAAAGGTAGACGAGAGGCAGCCAAGGAAAGAAACAGTCGAGTGAGAACTAGCAGTGCAAGCGGAAGAAGGAATACAAAAGGAGAAAGTCTTAAGGAGAAAGGGTTTGGTTGTGGTTTGATGTGGGCTGGTTGAAGAGTTCTATTCACAGACGAGCAGCGAAGAGGATACGAGCTCTAAAAGCATCCAACCTGAAGACTAGACCAGTCACTGGGAAGCAGGGTAAGTCTGTTGTAGTTATTCGGGTCATGTAATCGGGTATTTCATACAGCTATTTGTGGTTGAGGCCAATGTATCATGTAATGTTATCCTGTTGAATTAAGATGAATGAAGAGTTAGACTAGTTTCTTGGTATGATGTGTGTATTTGATTATGTTATATGGACCCACTAAAAATTTGAATGCGTTGCAAGTCTATGCTCATGGTAGATTGATCTTAATGGTTGATATAATGTTAGTCTAAGTATATGCACAGGGCCACTCATAGAATAATGGTTAATATATCCCTAACCATATATTGAACCCTTCTTACTTCCGGTCGCGGAACGCCTCGAGTGAGACTCCTTATCCCTTGGGGTAAGATGAAAATGTCAGTGTTGTCATAGACTTCAACGAACCATTGTTGACCCTCCATGCCTGAACCCATGGTCTTTCCTTGATGACACTTTTGTGCCAATAGAAGTTGAGGTCACTTTGTTTTCTCCTTGAAACATGACTCTTAGATTATGTTTCCGCAACATGCACCCTCCATACACATCGAGGAGTTTGTTGATTTTTAATGTACCTTGGACAAGTGGTTTCCCATGGGTTAGTCTCTACCTAAGGAAAAGTGTCCAAAATGATTCTTTTCCTAAGTGTGAATTTATAAAATGAAAGTGACTTGATACTTGGTAAATTCAATGTTAAATTATAAAATGAAAAGTGACTTTAGACATAAAGTACAATGTGGGTACTTTATTTAATGGGTGAGTTAAAAAATAGAAAGTGAGAATTAAATACACATTTATTCTCATCCCTTGATCTAAATGAATCTAAGCCATTAGATCTTAGGGTTGCCCAAAAGTCATTTAGAGAAACAAAAGGGGTAAAAGAAAAGAAACATTGTTTTCATTCTTCATAAGCATATTGGAAAAAGGAGGTTGAGAGTTGGAGAAAAGTTCTGAAGGAGAAATTTGTTGCAGCAAGCTGAAGGAGTGATTTTTGAGCAAAGCTGGGCACAAAAATCAAGGCATAGAAGACATCAGAAGGTACAGTATGAACAACATTTAATGTTGTGAACCGCATGTTGTTCGAAAGAAGTTTTTGAAAAAAAATGAAAAATCCATGCAGTCTGTATCTGTACAGTACATATTTTCAGCTTCAAATGGGCATGGAAATCAAGGCAAAGTGGGCATGTTTTCAAGGAGTTTTGGGTTCAACATATAAGTTGTATATTGTTGTTTTTTTTTGTCTGCAAATGTATTTTTCCTGAACTTGGAAGATAAATAAATTTGAAGTGCTATCTAACAGGTTTTCCTCGGAGAGGATTCAAGGGGTTTTTCCTAGGTCTAAATTGACCAAAAATCTGTGTTTTTATTTGTGTTTTTGGTCTGTTTATGTCCATATTTATTTTCAACATGTGTTAATAGTCCCATGTGTTTTAATCTAAAAATTTTATTTCCAGAATTCTATATGTTGAATGTATGTTTATGGGAAAGGGCATTTAACTGAATGGGAGTGATAAGGTGAAATTAGAACCGGGTTGGGATTGCAAGAAAAATTTTAGTCGTCAAATTTCAACATGGTATCAGACGTACAGGCTGAAAATTGCAATTTGAACAAAAGACAGTGGTTTAGGACAACAAACAGTGGTTTACACAACAAACCGAATTTTTTGACAGAAAACTGATATTTTGGGACAACAAAGTGAAATTTCACACAGTCTAAACTTTTGGGATAGCAAGGTGAAATTTCACATAGACTGAACTTTTGAGATAGCAAGGTCTGCTGGAAATTTCATTTCTCCATTTTCTTGGTTTTGTAAATTTCGGACAGCAATCATGTCCATGTTCTTAAGGATAGAGGACAGACTAGATGGGATATCCAACTATGTCGTTTGGAAGGACAGAATTCAAACAGTGTTTGAGGAGGCAGAAGTTTGGGACATAGTGCGACAAGTGGTTGTATCTCCTACTGTTGCAGATGAACTTGTTGAATGCACAAAAAATAATGCAAAGGAGAAAAAGATTTTGATGGACAATCTGAAGGATCATGTGGTTCCTCAGGTGAGAGGAAACACATATGCATATTAGATGTGGACAACTCTAACCACTCTCTATCAGAGTACTAATGAGAGCGAGAAGATGGTACTCAAAAAACAAATGAAGAACATCAGGATGACAAAGGTTAAAAGTGTAGTTCATTATCTTGGCAAGGTCAAATAGGTACGTGATGATTTGATTGTTATTGGTGAGGCAGTTGCACCCACAAAGTTAGTCAAGATAGTTGTAGCAGGACTTCCTAAGTCTTGGGAGGTCTTTGGAGATGTTACCTCTAGGGAGAATCTTCCCAATTGCGACACGTTTTGGGATGATTGTGTGTAGTGTGAGCTATGGAAGACTGGCAGTGGTGGGGTGAAGATAGCAGATGAGGAGAATGTAGCATTGGCAGTCAAGGAGAAGAACAAAGGGAAGGCCAAGAAAGGGACCTCATCAAATGGGGCTAAGGGAAATGAGAAGAAGAATAAGAAAGCTACGGATATGTCCAAAGTCAAATGTTGGGCATGTCATAATATGGGACACTATGCTGCTACGTGTCCTCGGAAAAAGAACAAGGGGAAGAAGGACATTGCAGCTTCAGCAGAGGTGGAGTAGTTTGCTTCACAGTTTGACAAAGACTTTGCATTTATTACTTTTATATCGAGTAGGAGTACATCATTTGATGTGTGGTACATAGATAGCGAAGCTTCCCACCATATGACAGGTGCACGAAAATTCTTTTCAGAGCTTGCAGAGGGGGCACTTAATATTAAGATTGTAGTAGGAGATGATCGTATTGTGAGAGTTGTTGGTGTGGGCACTGTGACTTTTGAGAGGGATTCTTTGCCTCCTTTGAAGGTCATGGATGTTTTGTATGTTCCAAGGATGAAGAAGAACTTGATTTCAGTGTCTGCTATGGAGGAGAAGGGATTTGACGTCACTTTCTCAGGAGGGCGAGTATTGATGCATCATATGGGATCTTCCATTGCTTCGGCCAAAGTGATTGGAGTCTGCTTTGGGAAACTATACAACTTCAGTTTTCAGTCGGCAGGAGCATTGATGAGTAGCACTCACACTAGTACCACCAGCAGTAGAGACTTGTGCGACTGATGGCACCGGAGGATGGCGCATATGCATCATGGAGCTTGAGAGTACTGAGGGAGATAACTACTGGAGTTCCTGATTTCAGTGTCGAGCGAGCAATAGCGGATCTACAGGTATACTAGATTTGATTCATATTGATGTTAGTGGTCGTATGGCTCATGTGTCTTTGGGTGGTTATGAGTATTTTGTTATATTCATTGATGACTACTCTAGGAGGACTTGGATATATTTCCTGAAGACCAAGGATGAGGTCTTCAATCGCTTTAAAGAGTTCAAAGCTCTTGTGGAAAAGCAGACAAGTAGGAAGATTTGGGTCTTGAAGTCAGACAATGGTGGTGAGTACACCGATGGTGGGTTTTCTAACTTCATTGCACAGGAGGGCATTAAGAGAGTTCATGGTTCCTTACAACCCCAAGGAGAATGGGGTGTCTGAAAGGAAGAACAAAAATATTGTTGGGGTTGCTAGAGCAACGATTCATGATTAGGGGTTGCCTTTGTTTTTGCAAGCTGAGGCATGCAATACTGTTGTTTATCTTCAAAACAGGATTCCTCACAGAGTATTGGGGAATATGACTCCAGAGGAGGCTTTCACTAGAGAGAAGCCTCATGTGGGACATATTTGTATCTTTGGATGTCTCACATATTCTTATATCCCCAAGGAGCAGAGGATGAAGCTGAAACCCATGGAAAAAAATGGTATCTTTATGGGTTACAGCGAGACTTTGAAGGCCTATCAAATCTTCATTCCTTCTAAACAGAGAGTGGTGATTAGGAGGGATGTGAAGTTCGAGGAGGAAAGGTCCTATCGGAGATCACGGGAGTATGATGAGAGATAGTCACATACTTCTCATCAACAAGGAGGTTAGGTACAGGGAGCAAGACCTCAGGGTTCTAGATCGACTGGTACAAGAGGTACTTCAGTGTCAGTGACATCTGAGGTATCAATGGTGAGTTCATTGAGCACTTCTTTAGGGAGTCCACTGGTGCAGAGTTCACATAGCACTTCAGCTGACACAGGCACAGGTGTCGGTATAGGTTCTTCGAGGACAGGTGTCACGCCCCTACCCCTGAGGTAGTCTTTCAACCGCTTATAGCGAGGTGCGGCACCACCGAACACTTTCTTTTCACCAATACTTATGTTCGTGGACTACGCCTAACATTCACTTTCTTCTACTTAGTTTGTGTTTCGCAACCAAGTATTATTATGTTTATCCTTTATACCAATGAACACCCATACTCATTCATTATCAACAGCAATTATAAACGAAGAAGACAATTGCACAATATAAAGGGAGGGGCAACTCCCTGCAATATGACTCTGCCCGAATCAATATATAATATAAACTTCACTTTTACAATGTACAAGCTAAATCTTGGGAAACCCCAAATTTACACTTAGTCAATTTTCACAACTTCGGCAAACTCGGTTGCCCAGCTTATCGGCACCTTCGCACGGTCGTCGCACAACTCACGAACCCGTCGTTCGCCTCATCGCACATCTTCGCCGGTTCGCTCTTCATTTGGTCGCAAATGCCCAAACCGTGTATACCTACCCACACGCAGTCCCGCTTGCCAACTCTTGACAAACGCCCAAATCGTATGAACAACACGTAGTACCGTCTGCCCAACTCTACGACCTCCGGTTCCAACCTTCGTTCACCTTCGTGCACACTTGCACGATGGGCGGGCGCTCACCCGAGTCGCCAAGACACCCACACCAAGTCGTCGCACAATCCGGGCGCCACACGTTCACCGTGCACGTCTCACCCGGTCACCGGGCGCACCTTGCCCGCACCTTCACCCAACACCGAGTTCAACGCTTTCCCCTTGTGCGACTAGCCCAAGAATGGGCGCATGTGTATCTGCGCCTTTCCTCCTTGCCTTTGCGCACTTTAGAACTGCGCACTACTCCTTTGTAGCGAAGATGTATGATGATCGAATGATGTTGGAATGCTCCAACGCCTTCACATATATATAGCCATCGTAGGTGGGGTGGGGCTCGCCCAGCGGACCACCCAACGCCCACACGCTATCATAAAAATCCACTTTAACTTGTCGGCTTTCCTTCCCATCGTAGGTCGGCCTCCTCATATTGTTCCATGCTCCAACCGTGCGTATAAACATATGCCAAGCTCTTATTATCGTCGCACTATGTCGCATAACCAAGAGACTTCGCATATCTCTTTCGTTGCATATGTGTCGCACATCGGTCGGTCGCTCCTCCGTTTGGTCGTGCACGCCTTTCCCGTCGCACCTCCAACATGCGCCCGTCGTGCGCACGCCCCCGCTCGCCTAGCGCTCAACCGTCGCACAACTCGAAGGCCTTACAACAGGTGTCGGTACAGGTTCTTCGAGGACAGGTGCTGGTACAGGCACACCAAGGTCAGTTGGCAGACCTTCAAGTTCACCAGAATGGGGGGCAGAGGATGAGGTTCTCGATGGGGAATCTTCTTCGGGGAAGAGGAGGCCCAAGTGGCTTCAAGACACCTTGAAGGAAACAGAGTCCGTTGGTCCTCCGAAGAGAGTGAATAGGGAGAGTGTGCCACCTAAGCGGATTTACATTTATGTAGCCAAGGCTACCAGCGTTATTGACCTAAGCCTACTAGCTATGAGGAGGCTACCAGCCAGGAGGTATGGAGAGAGGCTATGGTGGAGGAGTATGCCTCTATTAAGAACAATGTCTAGGAAGTGGTGCCTATACCTGAGGACAAGTAAGTGGTGACTTCCAGGTGGCTCTACAAGATTAAGCATGTTGCGGATGGCAGCATTGAGAAGTTCAAGGAGAGGTTTGTGGCTAGAGGTTTCTCACAGATAGAGGGAGTTGACTATGATGAGACCTTCGCTCCAGTAGCTCGGTACACTTCTATCTAGTCCCTTATTTCTATTGCTGCAGAAATGGGTTGGCAGATCCATCAGATGGATGTGAAGGCCGCATTTCTGAACAGAGTTATAGAGGAGGTGTATGTCGAGCAGCCACAGGGCTTTGAGGTACTTGGGCGGGAGACCCATGTATGTTGGTTGAGGCGAGCACTCTACGGACTTAAGCAAGCTCCGAGAGCTTGGTATTCAAGGATTGATACTTGCAGCAGATGGGTTTCACGAAGAGTGACGTAGATCTGAACATATACTACATTGTTGTAAGGGATGATCCGCTCATTCTTGTGTTGTATGGTTGATGACTTGTTCATTAATGGGGCAGAGAGACTAATTAATGGTTGCAAGGAGGATCTTGCTATGGAGTTCAAAATGAAGGACATTGCGTGATGCATTACTTGTTGGAGCTTGAGGTGTGGCAGGAGGAGGGGCATATCTTTCTGGGGCAGGAGCAGTATGATGTGGATGTGTTGAGCAGATTTCACATGGTAGACTGTAGACCCATTTCTACACCTATGATCACCAACTAGAAGAAGCTTCATGCTTCATATTCTAGTTTAGTGGATCCCACATTGTATAGACGACTTATTGGGTCCTTGATGTATTTGGTCAACACTAGGCCAGATATATGCTTTGCAATGAACACACTTAGCCAGTTCATGGTTGAGCCCAAGAGGGTGCACTGGGTAGCTATAAAGCACATTCTTTGCTACTTGCAAGGGGGTTGTTGATTATGGTCTGGACTATAAGCGAGGAGATGGAGTGAGGTTGGCAGGTTACACAAATTCAGATTGGAAATGGTGTGCTTCTAACAGGAAAAGCACTTCAGGGTGTTGCTTCGGATTGGGTTCGGCAGTTGTGCCGTGGTTCAATCGAAAGCAAAAGTCAGTTGCTTTGAGCTCTTCTAACGCTGAATATATGGTGGATAGCCAGGCTAGTTGTGAGGTCATTTGGCTTCGCAAGTTGTTGTATGGCCTATTTGATCAGAAGTTGAGACCGACGATTATTCATTGCGATAACCAAAGTTGCATTAAACTCACGGAGAATCCAGTGTTTCATGACAGGTCAAAACACATTGAAATCAAATATCATTTCATCAGGGACTATGTTTAGAAGGGGGCAGTTAAGCTGGAGTATATATTGACAGACAAGCATGTGGCCTATGTTCTCATGAAGTCCTTGCCAAGAGGCAAACATGTCCATTTCAAGGACATGATGGGTGTGGTGAAAAACATTTCCCTCGGTAAGAGGGAGTGTTGATTTTTAATGTACCTTGGATAAATGGTTTCCCATGGGTTATACTCTCCTTAGGAAAAAGTGTCCAAAATAATTATTTTCCTAAGTGTGACTTTATAAAGTGAAAGTGACTTTATAAATGGTAAAGTCAATGCTAAATTATAAAGTGAAAAGTGACTTTAAACATAAAGTACAATGTGGGTACTTTATTTAATGGTTGAGTTAAAAAATAGAAAGTGAGAATTAAATGCACATTTATTCTCATCCCTTGATCTAAATGAATCTGAGTCATTAGACCTTAGGGTTGCCCAAAAGTCATTGAGGGAAACAAAAGGGGAAAAAGAAAAGAGAAACTGCGTTCATTCTTCATGAACAGATTGGAAAAAAGAGGCTGAGCGCTGAAAAAAAACAAAAAAAAAAACAAACAAACTTTGAAGGAGAAATTTGTTGCAGCGAGTTGAAGGAGTGATTTCTGGGCAAAGTTGGGCACGAAAATCAAGGCATAGAAAACAAAGGAAGGTACAATACGCACAACATTTAATGCTATGAGTTGCACGTCATTCAAAAGAAATTTTTGAAAAAAAATGAAAAATTTGTACAATTCATACAACAGTACGGAAATCCGTGCAATATAGTGCGTAATACATATTTTCAGCTTCAAGTGGACATAGAAATCGAGGCAAAGTGGGCACGGTTTTCAAGGAATTTTGGGCTGAAGAGATAAGTTGTATTTTGTTGTTTTGTTTTGTCTGCAAATGTATTTTCCCTGAACTTGAAAAATAAATAAATTTGAAGAGGTCTCTAATAGGTTTTCCCCGGAGAAATTGAAGGGGTTTTGCCTGAGTCTAAGTTGACTAAAAATCTGTGTATTTTTATGTGTGTTGTTGGTCTGTTTATGTTCATATTTATTTTCAGAATGTGTTAATAATCACATGTGTTTTAATCTGAAAATTTCATTTCCAAAATTCTATATGTTGAATGTATGTTTATAGGAAAGGGCATTTAATTGAATGGGAGCGATAAAGTGAAATTAAAGCCGGATTAAGATAGCATGAAACTTTTTAGTCATCAAATCTCAACATAGTTCAATCTATGGAAGGTCATTAATGATATGTAATTAACTCATGTCATAAACATCCAAAGAGCTTTGTAAAATTGGTATGCCCTAGACTTGAAGCCATGGCGTGATGGTGCCATTGACATTCACTACCATAATAGTGAATTCATTTTATGTTGGGGGAGGAGTCTTTTGTAGTGTATAGATATGCTTTCATTCATCACAATATTTTGTGACAACCACCTTAAACCATTGTTCATATCCTTTGCAATGGGTCATTCTCCAACAAAAATACCACATTTTTATTCGCAAGTATGATGTGGTGAGATAGAAAGAAGATTTGGTTCAATTGCTCATATCCTTTGCAATAGGGCATCAATCCAACAAAAAATCCACCAAAATTCCAACAAAATTTTTACCACTGTGTGTCATGTAGTAAGAGAAGATTTGGTAAAATTCCTTGATGGAGGATATCTTCAAAATTCAATGTATGATGTGGTAAGATAGAAAGAATATTTGTTATAAATTAACTGGTTAAACAAAACACAAGCATGTTCGAACTTAATGGTTGTTCCCCTTTTGGAAGAAATTTTTATGCTCGAAGGCTCTTTTAATAGTGTCTCATGTTCTCACATATACAATCAGAGGAATCAACTAGCCAATCAACTATCAAAAGCTATTTTGGAGATGGCCCAAGGCTTATGGCAAATAGAAGAATAGAGGGGAGGCAACACTTGTGTCTTTTTATCACGAGCCCTATATAGATCAAAATATCTAAGAAGAAAATCATTAATTTTCCATTGAAAAGTTTTCTTTTAATAGTTTGCTTTCTAAGATATTAATCTACTAAATAGGATAACACTACAAGGTGAAAACAACTATTTTTTTCACCAATTTTTTGATATAATATTTACAAATCTATGTATATGACTCCTACGGAGGAAAAGTTAGAAAATATGCACCTATCAAAGCACATTGAAGACAAGTCTAAAACAATATGGAATACACACAAGGTGTGTATATGCAAAATGTGTTTTTAAATCATTTTTACAAATTAAATAAAATTTACTTTCTTTTTCTAGTGGATTAAAAAAAGAAAAAGATCGAAGATTGGGTTCACTTGCTCATATCCTTCGCAATAGACCGTCAATCCAACAAAAATTCCACGTTTTTATTCGTGTGCATAATCTAGTAAGATAGAAAATTTGGTTTGATTCCTTCATTGAGAACATCTCCAAATTTCACTCTCTATAACAATTTGAAATTGGTAAAAGGTTGAGTTATCATTGGATTCAAAATAGGAAAAAAACGCTCAATAATCCTGAAAACTAATCTATTATATAAAATGAAATTAGGTATAACAAATGTATAGCTTCCTATACGATGTCGGATTTTGATGACACAAAAAGAATGTCTATTCCAAATGTTAGGCTTTGAGGAAAAAGGATTTAACCCAAATTGACAAAATTTGACTATCCCATATTGAGGTGAATAGTGGCAGCCATTGTCATTTGATCTTGGGTCATAATATCCAAAACAGTTCTCTGAAGTTACCATAAAAATAGAAAATGTTTTAAATTTAAACAAATTTGATATGAAAAATTATAAGGTATCAAAAGCATAATATAGGGCTTAGTCATAATAACAAAAGATTTTTCAATTTAAGATGTTAAAATGTTGTTTAATGAAAATTTAAAATATGTCCCCTAATCATCTTGTCAAAATGGAATTTAATTGTCATATTTTAAGAATGGAAATATTTTTAATCACATTGTAAATTGTAAGATCAAGATTCAAAAAGTATGTTTTATAATGATAATCACTATTAAATTATTAATTGTAATATTTAAGAATAATTTTTCAGTTTTTAGTAAATTTATTTTATAAATAAATTAACTATATATATTTATTTCTTTATCAATATATTAATTAAAAAAGTTTATATGATATAAAAAACACCTTCACAATAAATGCAATACATATTTATAACTTCAATATATTAATTAATTAAAAAATTATATGATATAAAAAACACTTCCACAATATAAATGATACAAGGAAAGATGATCTCTCTATCAAATACTCTCTTATAATGAAAAAAATCTAAAGGCTTCTCTCTTATAATGAAAAAAATCTAAATTCCAACGCCTTTAGCATCCAATTTTCCAAACTTCGTTCTATAGTTGTCTTAGTGAGTATTTTGACTTTTTTTATTGTTGTCTTAGTGAGTATTTTGACTTTTTTTAGTATGCAATTTTCCAAACTTTTAATCATGTTCTATTGCTACCTTGGTGAGTTTTAACGTTGTCCACACTCAGTTATACTATATTGCTATTATTAACATGGCCAGTTCTCGAGTGCAATTTCCAAAACTTTAACTAATGCTATATTGCCACTACGACCATGGGTTGCTATTATTAACATGGCCAGTTCTCGAGTGCAATTTCCAAAACTTTAACTAATGCTATATTGCCACTACGACCATGGGGGTGTTTTTAGAATGCAAGTTTCTAGAACTTTTAACTCCTTTTAATACATATGCTCAGAGACATACAATCGAGTGCAATTTCAAAAGCTTTTACTCATGCTATATTACCACTCTTGCCATGGGGCTTTTTGAATGCAAGTTCTAGAACTTTTAACATGATATAATGGTAAATCAATGTGAGCAGCCATACCTTGGTGAATGCAAGGGGCTCTCCTCACCAAACGATATTTTGGTGAATGCAGGGGGGCCTCCTCAAGAAACGATATTTTTGTGAAACAAATGTTGTGACTTGTTCCGACCCTCTCCCGTCGTTCATTGTTTTAACGAAAAGTGGAAAGTAGAGTTGGTTCGAGAAAAGAGACCTGCAAATTCTTTTATACAATGGAAAGTAGCTTTGGATGGAGGAAAGAAACCCGAAGGTTATTTTGCAAATTCTTTTATACAATGGAAAGTAGATTTGGATGGAGGAAAGAGACCCGAAGATTATTTTGCAGAGATCTCAGCACGGGCCTTTGTGTGTCCATGATTCTAGTTTTCCCGATGCTCGGTGGCAACATTTTGCAATGCGATTTAGGATCAGGTTGGTTGGTGGAAGTGTCTAGAGTTTTCATTTTAGAGACAGACAACACTGTCTCGTTGTTAATTCTGTTGTACGCTGGAGCTTTCCACTCTTTTTTTTTTACCAGAAAGGAAAAAACCGATTTTTCTATTAATATAGAACAGAACAGTCAAAATACATGTTTAACTTTATATCAAAATTGTCTACACGTCACAGTGTTGAAGGATTGCAGCACATGGTTGGCAGCATAAACATCAGAATTTCTACAGCCCATCATTACAGTGAAATAATTTGACTGTGGTATTATTTGTTCCAAAAAAGATGCAGAAAAAAGTTGTTGGGCACGTAACATCACTAAACTATGAGACTACAGGAAACTATCTGGCTGCAGCATATGATGGACACAAATGGACAGCCAAAGTGTTTACAGCTGAGCAAACAAAGGGAACATATAGTTGTCTGTGATCCAAATGCCAGCGACAATGCCCAGATGAGAAGCATGAGAACACCAGAAAGTTGAAGCCCGGTCAATAGAGAGATGTCCACTGTTTATAATCTGTGAATTTCTGATCTCTTCAAAAAAGATGAAGCCCTCTTCAACCCCCAGGGCCCTTTTTGAGAGCAGGTCTGCCTTATGGTTCCACGTCATATGAATGTGCTGGAATTTGAGGACAAGGAATTTAGCTTTTCAAGATGAAATCCTGTCTATCCAGTGACTTAAACACATACCTTGTAGATGTGATTTGCCCAAGATCAAGTCTGTGATGCACTTTGAATCTCCAAAAACCCGCAGGGAGGGAAGAGGCAAAAAATAAAAGCACCCAGACAACACAGATTTCAGCTTTTGTATTGGAGCCAATCCCAAAGTTGACCCAAATATGAAAGGAGGAGGACCCAATGATATGTACAAGTGCCCCAGCTCCACACTGAGAGTTTTGGCCTGCTCCATCAAAGAATCTGAAGTGTAGCGCTGGACAGGGAAGGGAAACCGAAAGGTCTAATGGGTTTGGGCAGAGGCGGCCTCCAAAAGTCCCTGAAAAAACCAATGATCTGAAGCAGAATGTAGGAAGAAGAGATAGGGCAGTTTTCAAAAATGAACTTGTTTCTGACCTTCCATATGCCCCAGGCTATGAAGACAGGCAAGGATTTAAAGAGGCCCGTCGTTTGGGGATCAAACGAAGGTTCAGATAGGGAGGAAGAGGGACTCGGCTCCAGCAAATGGAAAAAGGATAGCACCTCAGACCATAACAGCTTGGAGAAAGAGCACTGGAAAAATAGATGATTGACGGTCTCAGAGCCATGGGAACAGAGGCAACATATGTTGGGCCCACAGAAACCTCTGCGTAAGAGATTGTCCCAGGTGAGAACTCTGTTCTCCAGGGAAGCCAAACAAAACACTTGAGCTTGAAGGGAATTGGCCAGTGCCAAAGTTTTGTGTTCCACCAATTTGAATGGGTGAGGGTGTTCTGCTGAAGATGTAATCATATGCCAATTTTGCTGAAGGATGATTTGAAGATCTGTTTCCACACCACACGATGGAGTCATCAGCATCAAATAAAAAAATTCCGTTGGAAATGAGGACCTTGATGAAAGCATTCCACTCCAAGGCTAGGGAACCCTGTAAGTCTAAATCAGCAACTGATTTCCAGTTCCCTGACAGCATATCTTCAAACCTGAGCGGTTATGAGATCCGGGGAGAGTAGATGGCACGGAGGCCCTCCCAAGAACGAGTTTTTTCCAAGAATGATATTCTGACCATTGCCAACCTTCCATATTAATCCTGCAGTTAGCCATGGAAGAGCCATTTGTAAGAAGGAGGACCCTGAATGAGATTTGCAAGTAAAACTTGGTTGGATCCACTCCTTAAGGGGTCTGTTTTGTAGATATTTGGTACATATTAATTTGCTCCAAAGGCCAAAGTCAGTAGCAGCCCTCCAGAGACTTTTCATTGCAAGGGCACAGCCAAAAAAATTGAGGTTTTTAAGGCTTCCCATTTTGCCAGATGAATGCCGTCCTTTAATTTCTGTCCTGTCCAGAGGAGTTGAAGTTATCCTGCCTGATTTTGTTAATAATGGATTTGGGAATTTCAGAAAGGGTTAACCAGTAAACAGGCATGCCCTCAAGGACAGTTTTCAAGAGAACCATTCTGCCACCAAGAGATAGCCAGCGGTAGCACCAGAGGCTGATTCTTTTTTCAACATGTTTGACAAGCCAAAGCCAGTCATGGACTTCATAAAAATTTGGCTTTAATGGATAGCCCAAGTAAGTGAATCCCTCTGCCAGGGATCCCACCTTAAATGGGAGAAAATTTACCACGTCTGAGATGACCTGTTGCTGAGTGTTGAAGTGATAAAAAGAAGACTTATTTCTGCTGATTTCCATGCCTATGGCAAAGCAGAAAAGTCTGAAAATATGTGAGTAAGCTTCCCATTCAGTGACTGAGCCTTCCCCAAAAATGAGAACATCATTAACAAAAGAGGGGATGGGAAACAATGATAGACTTTGCTATCTTGACCCCTCTGATATTTCCATCTCTCTTTGCCTGGTTGATCATCAAGTTGAGACTTTCAATAATAAGAAGGAACAGCAAAGGGGATAATGGGCATCCCTGCCTCAGACCCCTGGAGCTAGGGAAGAATCAAGTAGGAGATCTATTGATAAGAACTGCGAAATTTGCAGAAGATACACATCCCATAATCCAGTTGATCATCAAATCATTCAGTCCAATTTTTTATAGTAACAGTCTGAGGAAGTTCCAATTCACACGGTCATAGGCTTTGACTAAGTCCAATTTGAGAACCACCGTGTTTAGCGTTTTTTACTTAATTGAATGAACTGCTTCTTGAGCAACACCAATGGCATCAGGGAGTAGCCTGTTGGGAATAAAACCAAATTGCTCAGGGGAAACCAGATTAGCAAGCATTTACTTGAGCCTGTTGGAAATGACCTTGGAAATAATTTTGTACATCGTGTTGCACAAGGATATAGGATGGAAATCCTGAAAGGTGGTTGGCTTGGAGCATTTGGGAATAAGGGCAATGAAAGTGGCATTAATAGCCCCAAAAACCATCCCCCTGGTTCTGGATTCTTCAACAACACAAAGTATGTCACCCCACATAAGGTCAAAGAAAGTAACGAAAAGTTTCACTGTCCAACCATCTGGACCTGGACATTTATCCTTTGCAAAGGAGGTGAGAACAGATTTGAGTTCATCCATTGAGACCGGACAACAAAGTTGTTCAACATCATCATCCGAAAAAAAATGGGGGAAGTGTTGAATGACCTTAAGCTGATCCTGCAATTTTGAGTTAGCGGGTTCCTTGAATAGGTTGTGAAAGTGGCCTATAGCCACAGCTTTCACCTGATTCTGAGAGCAGTAAGAGGTACCTGAGCTATCTTGTATTTCCCATATAGAATTCTTAATTCTTCAGTGATTTGCAAAATTATGGAAAAACTTAGTGTTACCGTCCCCTTCTTTTATCCAAAGGGCCCTGCTTTTTAGCCTCCATCGAACTTCATCTTCTTTTCACTTACAAACAGGGAACACTTGGACCATCAAAAAACACACTGGGATTTTTTGTTAATAGTCCTGTCAAGCTTGTAGAGAGCTCGTAGATAGCTCTCAGCTACTCTTTTTTAATCTAATTCAGAGTTCTTCGTAGGGATACTTTACTGGAAAAAGACATTTTCAAAGTTTCCCAGTTCAGCTAGGGATACTTTACTGAAAAAAGACAGTTTCAAAGTTTCCCAATTGAGCTAGTGATCCCGCTCAAGGCTGATTGAGAAAGCATATCATTAAAGGTCTTCCACAACTTTATTATTCAGGAATCAGAGTATCATGAATCAAGAAGATTAAGTGATGCCAATTGGACTTGGCTCGCATTCCGGGAAGTGCCATGTTATGGTTAAGTATAAGAGAACCTGGGTGGAAACAATGACTTGGACATTGAACAGGATGAATATGGATTATAAAAATTATCTAAACTGAAATTTGGATATATTGGAGGGTTCTCTGCCTGTGATGAAAGATTTAACCAAAATCAAAGGGTTGCCATGTCAGAAAATGAACCAAATTGACCATTGATTGATCTGATCCTAAAATTGATTCCGATGATAAAAGTGTGTAAAAGATTTAACCAAAATCAAAGGGGTGTTATGTCAGAAAATTAACCAAATTGACCACTGATTGAACTGATCCTAAAATTGATTCCGATGATAAAAGTGTGTAGGAGCACTGTTATGGCAATACACCAGAGACAACATTTCAAGGAGGGGTCATCTTATAATTCGGGAGGCCATCTTCATGATTTGACCAGGGAACTTGGAAAATTTGATATATCTTGGATGTTAAGGAAACTGAGGGAAACCTTAAGTAAAAACAAATTCACTCCCAGCATATTTGCAAAACCTTGCATCATGCAAGTACTGATACATGGCCAGCCTTTCGAAGGTTAGTCAAATGGCCATTATATTGGCATCCTTGAATGAAAGGGGGCAGGGAGCATGTGATGAAAAATTTAACATATTTGCAAAACCTTGCATCATGCAAGTACTGATACATGGCCAGCCTGTCGAAGGTTAATCAAAATGGCCATTATATTGGCATCCTTGAATGAATGGGAGCAGGGAGCATGTGAAAAATTTAACAATGCCTGATCTAATTTGAAAATAACTTTCAATAATATATTAATAAATTATGACTTAGCAAGAGCCGAGACTTTAGCTAGTGGGGGAACCCGCTCCTTTAGCTAGTGGGGGAACCTGCTCCTTGAACGTTTCACCCAGAGCCAAACTTGTCCACTCAGAATTGAACCTGGATGGGTAAGAGAACAAACAATGCTCCCAACCACTCAAACTAGTACCAATATTATTGTGTAAAATAGTACCAGTATTATTGTTACCACGTTTCAAATTTAAGTCATCTTATAGTTGGGGAGGGCATCTTCATGATTTGACCTTAGACCTTAGAGAAGTTAGACCGAGGGAAGTCTTTCTTTTTTCAAGTAAAAACAAATTCACTCCCAACATATTTGCAAAACCTTGCATGTAGCAACTCCCAACAAATTTGCAAAGCATTGCATCTAGCAAGTACCGATGAGCAATGCTTTTAACAATCCTTTATGGCATACTAGAACAAAATGGCCATAACAAGCCTTTGTAACATAAAAACTGATCATTATATTTACATCGTTGTACTGGTTGTGAAAGAAAACTTGTATATATTCAATGATCAGAGCCCAAACTAGGGCATCAATCGTGATGAAATTCAAAAACCATGGAGATTAGATTCTCTTTTGTGTGCCAAAAATGCAACCATCAAGCGTCAATAGAAAGCATGATCTAAGGAGAAATTGTGACATTTAAATAATTTTGAAGCAATTAGACATGGTATGAAAGAATCGAGGGCAAAACATGGTCATACCAAAAACTCTATTATTTAACTTTTAAAACTGGAATTTTTTTCCTATAGGTGAAATTTTGTTCCTGAAACTCCCCCTGTGCATAAAATGCTGAAACATAAACCAAATCAATTTTCTACATGAACTGAACTTAACTAAATGTGATCAACTGTTTAACATGAAAAGATGGAGGTGATTAATGGTAACAAATTAATAAAGATCAATATCCAGTTGTACTCTACATTCAAAGAAAGGATGCATAGCTTGCACCATATTTTCCCAAGACGGTGGCAAAACCCATATAATACATAAATCCAGTCAATATCAGTATTCTGATCTCCATAATTTGCACGATATGGGTTGTGCAACGTACCCAACAAGGCATGCTACAGTATAATACAACATTCTACAATAGTATACAAATGTGCACGAAGTGCATAACTCTATAAGCCCAGGCATAAAGACTGATACAATAACTCAAGTATTTCAACTCCTTTAAGTCGAACACTAAAAGGGCACACTAAAAGGGCAGGTAAGCTCACAGATTACAAATTTAAAAAGAAAATTGCACGCTTTTGTAAATTTCCCAGTGCAAGAACTCTTTCAAATCTAGTTTTGTTGCGGATATTTTCAGCGGATCTCAAGTCTAGTTTTGATGCTGATATACTCAGCAGATCCGGCATGTCAATCGCATCACACAGACATCTGTGAACCTGAACCCTTGAATGTCCTGCATGCCAATCAGTTAAAAACCTTTAATCTCTTGAATGTCTGATTGTTCAATATAATTTAATCATTAGAACCAATATAGATTGTATGAACAGGTGTGTCTGTGTTTGAAGATAATAATTTTGGTTTCTCAAGATATAGAACGACCTGAATTTGTCTATTTGCAATAAATTGGTCTTTGACCATTTAAGAATAGGGATTGTATACTAAGAGGCAGTGAGTATTATCTCAAAATGTCATAATCCTAATAGAGATTTGCCCATGTGAAGATAAATTGAATACCAAGAGGCAGTGCAAGCGATATCCCAAAATGTTATAACCCTAATTGACACGAAATTGGTCTTTGGCCATGTTTTATACTAAGATGCAGTGCTCTGTATCCCAAAATGTTATGACCCTTCATTTTTTCTTTAGTTCGTATTGCCACACAGTAAGGTATTCGTGATTTACTAAAGGTAGAGTCATTAAATTTCCACTACAGACCTATATTACATACACATCTCAATAAACAATTGGCTTTTGAACAAATACGATCAGAGCATGATTGGAGTGTTAGCAATCACCTTAAAATTCCATGTTGAAGTGAGTGCAGCACAGGATGGAGTGAGTGCAGCACAGGATGGAAGCTTTTATTTGAGCACAGCACATGATGGAGGCTTCCACTATCAACTCCGTTGCTTCCTTAAGCTGTTCGGCATTACAGTCAATTCCTCTCCCTTGGTAGAAAGGGTTTCGAATCTCTCCAGGATATACGGGACTGCCAAAATGCAAAAGATAGCCATGGGCAGTCCTGATACCCTGTAGGAGACTAAAAACCACTTTGTTTCCTTTTATGACAATAATACCTCCCTAAATACCACAATAAAAACAAACAAAAATTAGATCTAACACGTTTCACATTCAGGATATGGACATAGACGTCACTGTTTTGAAGAAAACGACAATCACTGATTGTGATATTAATCAAAAAAGGGGTCGCTTAATACTCACAGCCACATTTAAGCGCCAGGATAGCGAATCCTTTAATTTCAGGAAGCTTAATGAAAGTTGAGCCGCATTTGGATGTGATGATTTTTTCAGTTCCTAAAACAAAGAAACCCAAAATTCATTTTGAAGGTTGTTTTTAAAATAATAGTACTCTGTCATCTACAGTCCTTATAGATATACCCACCTTGTTAATAGGGTCCAAAAGCTGAGATACTTGCTTGATAAGGCCATCTCCACCAAAAGCAACAGCACTCTGTATGTTGTTAGAAAGATCTGACACCATTGGAACGCTGGAGGGAGAGGACATCCTTTGAAGGATGATGGTCAACATTATTTTGAGAGTTCAAGAAATCGTCTTCCCAACAATATCATTATCAGCTGATGCGAGTGTAAAAGCAATGGCTTGAGAAGAGGAAGGGAGGGCCGATGATGCAGTATTGGGTTTCTCTGGTGACCCCTGTGGGAAAGGGATTGGCATTAACAGAGGCGGAAGATGGGCATTCTCACAAAAACCAGTAGTGGGTTGCATCAGTTGACGATGAAAAAGGTGCAGAGACTGCTGATATCCATTGTTGCGCATCCTGGATCAATGACTCGCTGGAAGTCCTCTGTAACACCGGAATTCACAGATAAATAGGGTCTTCTGGTGCACTTTCAGTTGATTAGGCATTAGGTTACATCAACACAGCTGTTTCTCACTGTATCCCACCGACCGAATCTGTACGTTACACCCAGACAGCTGTAGGGATGCAGCTTCGTTGCCCTCAACGCTCCAGGTAGAGGCAGCGGTAGGAATGTCCCATCGACTAGAGAATATTGATAAAGTAAAAGTGATGAGCGCAGGGTTCATTTTGGGAAAGATTTTGCGAGGTATTCGATATGCATTTGCTTGTCGAGAATTTATTAATTTATTTGAAAAGTATAATGTTTTGTATATTGATTTATAATTTATTTAAATGAATTTTTTTTATATTGATTTATGATTTATTTAAATGAATTTTTAGTTTTGGTTGGAATTTGTTAAAATGGTAAGTTGAATTATGTTAATGGTAGGAATTTAAATATTAAAATGGTAAGTTGAATTATGTTAATGGTAGGCATTTTAAATATTCGCAATTGTATTGGGAGGTGTGAAGGAATGTTTATAAGAGAAGTTCGAATATGGAATGCAATAATTAAGTGAAATATGTCGAGAGTGAAATATAATCAAAATTTGAGTTTTTATTTGTTTTCTAAAGAGTGTAGTATGAGATTAAACTTAAGAAGAAATTTACACTAATATAAATGTCTCAAAGTAATGGCAATCCTTGTAGGCAAAAGGTACATAACAGAGGAGTTAAATTTTTGTGGGGTTTTTTAAAATGGCATGAAATAAGTTATGAAGATGGAAATTATGAGGTATCTATCAACTAAAGTTATCAATGGCACTTGGGAGAAACAACTTTTATTAGTAAGTTGTTGTGAAGATGAGCAAACATGGATTTCAAATGGAATTGTTGTATCAATGAATGATGTGAAAGTACTTGTGAAAAGCTTTGTGATTGGGGTCGCGTGCCTTTTAACAAATCTTAGTTTAGCATCTTTGAGAAAAAGTAGTTAGATGGATATGTCATTTATATACAATAGTCTTTTGCAAAATAATTGAAATATTGGTTGAGATATCTCTCTTGAAATCGACAAATGATTCATCATCTTGAACAGGTACTAATTGTTATTTTCAGTAAAAAAAATTATTTGTATTTTGATTGTATTTTTTTCAATAAAAATTGTTATTTGTTATGTTGTGATAGTATAATTTATTTTTCTATCTTTTATTTAAAAGATATTTGACTCATTGTAACAGTAAAAGTGTAAACAAACATAAATAAGGTTATACTTAATAACATTCCAACACTCCAATAGAGTCTAGATATTAGCTATAGTTAAAGTGAAAGTGAAAAAAAAAATGCCATTTTTCATATTTCCTCTCTTATTATACGTTATCATATGGGTGGATGGCATGGTCAATTGCAATGAGATCTAGAGGCATTGTCAATTGCAATGAGATTGTTCTAGTTCTGACCATCCACTACGTCCCAGTTGACCAGTTTTGTTTTTCCCTTAGATCTAAAGTTTAGAAACAAATCATTATATATAAATTAGTTGTAATATATTTTTCTAGAAACTGAATAGATAGTAAAATTAAATCCTTATTTCTGGGAACCTCATGCATTAAATTGGTCTATAATATTATTTTCTATAATGTCAGTACAATTTCTATGGTAATTAGAGTCCTAACATGTCGCGTAAAGTCTTGCAAGTGTCACGACATTCCAAGATGCCCTCTCTGCTATTTAGCATGGATCACCTCTTACTAATCATTTGTAAAGATGCATGTGTTCCACTTGTTGTTGGAGAGGACTTACCTCCTATACTTTCACTTTGTAACTTTTTGACATGTATACCAAAAATGTCTAACTACGTCATCATACTAAATGATCTAATACTCGTCATACTAAATGATATAATACTTATTCAATGTATTTTGAACGTTGATGATCTAATACTTGATATACTAAATGATATAATACTCGTTCAATGTATTTTGAACGTTGATTCCTTGTATAGACAAAGGCCAAAGGCACAGGAAGCTTGCAGTGGGCTTTCACATGCAAATCATTTAGTTGCAAATTCAGAGCTACATGTAGATGAATTTGAACAGGTGCCATGTTGTATTGATCATGTAACAAATTTTGCAGGCTCAAATCAATATTAAGTCACTATGTTTGAACAAGAGAGGGCAAGAGGACGAAAAACTTAATACACAAGTGGAACTCATTTAAACTTGTGAGTGGGACTGGAAATTAGAGTAGGAGGTCTGGTATACTCAAATGTGTATATATCATGTACTTTGCAGGTTGCAACATCTCATCATAAATACACTTTTATTGATCGTGAGGTTAACTTTGTTCCTTTTGCCAAATGTTGCTCTACATTCTCTTTACAACTGAGATTTATGGAATATAAATTGTGTTTTCTCGGTACCTTGTAGATGAATCAATATCTAACCTAAATACATGTATACAGTCAGAATTCCAACATTGTTTATACCACTGAATCTAACGTGATTTAGGTAGGTGGCTATCTTGAGGACAATTATCGTTGTCTTTTTTTAATGTTTTTGTTATGATGATTGATTTTTATACATGGTTTCTATTGTTGCAGTAAGAATATTATCATATGATTTACAACAACAATAAATCATTTTTAATGTTCTTGTTTATGATCATTGAGTGTTATACATAATTTTTATTGTTGCCATTATGCAATAGAAATATTACCATAAAATAATAAAGACTAGAAATATCTATTATAATTTTGGTTTCTGTATTTCTACTTGTTGTTTACAAAGAAAATACATGGCACTAGTATGCTTCTTTTGTTGTTTAGCAAGAAAATAAATGGCAATAGAATGCCATTTTTTCTTTTAAGGAATTTTATGGTAATAGAATGCTACTTCAATGTGTGTTAGAGACGAGCAGGCAATTGCCCAAGGTTGTGTTTCTATTTTTTGGAGAATTTAGAGTAAACCTATTAGCGAACTTTCTTATTCTCGTCTATTTGTGGAAAAAATTAAAGTTTTGTAGCATTTTTATAATAAATTTACTTTGTAGGTTAGTCATGTATACTCGTAATCTCATATAAAGATTTAATTTCAATTAGTGTAGATTAGTATCTAAAGTTTGATTAGAAGGATTTTAAGTAATAGTTTTTTTTTAGCTTGAGCTTAATTAGACTATAGATGCAAATTATCTCAGAGTTCAGTCATAAAGTCAACGAATGACTCTGAAAATATAATCATGAATATGTTAAATTATGGTGAATTTACAGAAGAGGTAACTGCACTTATGGAGTCCGAAGAAGCATTATCAGAGAACCTGGAGATATGTCAAGCCGATCTCTTAGATTATCGCAGCGTTTTTGGCAACATCAATGGTTTCTCTGAAGTTTTCCACATCCCCGCGCCCTATGATCATCTTGATGGATTGCAGGGGTATCTAATATGAATTAGTTTATGAATTTAAGGTTTCTCGGACATTTTATGGCGAAATCAAGGGTTTCATAATGTTTTAATGGGTGTTGTAGTCTGACAGCATAGACTACGAGCTTCGAAGCCCATTAAATGTGGTGAAAGCTTGCTCTGCTGCAATGATTGTGAAGTGTTTGGTGTTCACTTCCTCTGTATTAGGCATTGTTTGCGGGAGGAGGATTGGAAATCTTGGTGATGGTGAAATTATGGACAAGAAGTGTTGGACCAATCTTAAATTATGTCATGAAAGGAAGCAAAGTTCATTAACTTTCATATTTTTGTAAATCTAATTTGTCATTAATTTTGTAAATCTAATTTGTCCTAAATTTTCGAAAACTCATGGTCAAATACATGGTGTGTTTGTGTAGTTTTGATCTCCATTGGCAAAGACTCAAGAAAGTTGTATGGGCCCTCTCAAATGATAGGGGCCTTAATCTAGTAGTTGAAAGGGTCTCTATTTCTGGGTTAAAACGATTTGATATTCATGGTACAAGGACATCATAATAATGTATCTTTGTTTAATCCTTTAATTGATTTCTATAACTACCACTTCCTGCCATACTCCACTTGTATTTGACTGCCACAGACGCAAAACACCATCACTTCCTGATGTTACTAATGTCATGCCACCCATATCCCAATCCAATTGCCATACCTCTCCATGATGCCCTGGTAGCAAAGCAACCATGTTCAATAAAGGCTTTTCATTTGCGTTTGAATCAAGCTCAATGTGTGTGTTGTGCCCTACAACAACCCCCCATTTCATAACATTTTTATCACAAACAATTTACATATGAAATGGGTCCCTTTTAAAAATTTTAATTGGCATTAATAAACTTGTTCAAATAAGGTATGATAATCAAATGAATTTATGCAAAAAACCCTTGTTGAGCAAATGATAAGCAATTTTTGGTTAAGTCCAAAAAAGTAATCGCAAGTTCGGTTGCCATCTTGGTTTTTCCCGATGCGATATCGCTATCGGCCATCGGCAATAGCCAATGCACACACAAAAGGGCACATACCTTTTCCCCGATGCGACGCGATATCGACGATCGGCTATCGGCATGGCACTATGTCTTGTGAAAAATGTTTTAACACTCCGGCCCGATGCGATATCGCATATCGGCAATCGGTACAATCCTACGCATTTTCATAAGACGTTTATATCCTTTCCCCGATGCGATATCGCTATCGGCATTCGCTAAAAGCAATTGATACACATTTGGGGGTTATGTTCGCGCGCCGAATGCGATATCGCAATCGGCGTTCGCTAAAGAACTTTCCCAAGTGATAACGCCACACACACACTTCCGATGCGATATGATGACGCTTAATGATGACCTCAGTTCCAAAAGGTGATTATTTCAAAGCATTAAAGTTATATTTAAAATCGATTTGACAAAATCACAGATTTCAAAATGCCGTTAAGTAAAGGGATAAGGTAATGCATGCGTATTTAAAGCTTTGCCCCTTCGAATTAACGAGCAATTACGATTAGACCTTTGAAAAAATCTATTACACGCTTTAAGGGGTCATTCGGTTTAATAACTTAAGTAATGGTCATTTATGAAGCTGCAGGCCGTAAAATCACCATCATTACATCTACGATGCCTTCTCAAATCATTAGATCCGCAGCCTCTTTTAGGAATAATCTCGCCACGCTTCAAATCATATATTTATCCCGTTATGGATTGTCATTGTTATTTCTTTGTTACGATTTCTCTTGCACTTGTGTAGAATTCGACTAACGAGAGAAGTCTGAATATGATGGGAAAAAAGTTCAAGAAGATGGCAGGTTCTACTGCGACACCCGCCTCAGGCCAAGCTGCTACACCTTCAAGGAAAGGCTTAATCTCAGATACTACATGCACTGGTCTTACTGGTACTACATGGCAAGGGACATACAATTTGCTAGAAGGAGAACAACCAGAAGTGACAGTAACGGAGGCAAGTGTGGATGAATTAAGAAAGTCTGAGGCAACTCTTAAAGATTTGGCTGACTCTTTTCTGCACAGAATAGCAGCCAGGGAACAAGTCTTGCCTTATACTGATGTGGTACGTTGGGCAATTGAAGAAGTTCCTCTCACTAATAGAACCTTCATTTCTAAGGATGGAAGGATTTTCGGCTCCTTCAAGCCTGACGACTTAAGACGAATGTATCATTTGCCCAATCCCGAGCAAGTCTATAACAGAGCATTTGTGGAAAAATTTGCCAGAGAGAATGAATCACCAGCCGAACCTCTCCGAGATTGGAGGCAAAATCCAGCAAAACACAAACAGGATATGTCGGGTAAGTACTCCAATGCCTCTCTGGCTTCACCTTACTGCTATGCTGGAATTATGATGTGTAGATTGTGGGGATTTCATGATTCTGCAAATATCCATGTTGATATGGTTCCCTTAATGGAAGCGGCCGTTAATAGTATAATTATGGATTGGGCCACTATCCTGTCTGATAAGTTGGTCTTAGCTATTCGTGAGTTTAGGGCCAAAACCAGAGTCACTGAGAGAAAAATCCCACCTTTTTATTACTCTGCATACATTATGGATGCCCTTTGTTTTAATTCTGAGTTTCCTGTCCTTGGTTGGAGATGGACAACCCACGACCCAACACCTATTCATTTGTATCATCGTAAATTGTGGAAACCTTCTCACAAAGACCATTTGTACCAAATTTGCAATGGTTTTATGGTTCCCGTTCACTATTCTATTTTTGACAGACCTATCCCTAGGATTTCCTATGAAGCCTCTTTTGACCTGCCAGCCGTAGCCCATTGGTTCGGCGAAGAATGTTTTTCTTATATCAGAGTTTTTGGAAGCAAGGCCAGGCCACATGTTCTTCCCGTATACATGCCAGACAAACTGTTAGCCCGAGAAATCTCTTATCAGATAATGTCTGAAGGTGTTACCCAAACTCTCAAAGAGGAGAAGAAGAGAGGATGGCCATCGTTTCCTTTAAGAATTGGAGTTTATACGCTGCTAAATTATAAACATGCAGAAAAGGAAGCAGCAAAACTCCAAATGCTATCTCTAGTTTCTATTCCCAACAGACTCTATGACCCGAACAAGGCTGCTTTCATTGCCTTGGAACAGGCTAAGCTGACAAAGGTTGTTCACCAAGAAGACCAGTTTGACGACCTGTTCATGGGTGCTGATTCAATAAGCCAAGTCAAACAACTTGCTGCGATGAGATATGAAGATATGGAATTAACTGAATTTAATAAACTTAGAAAGCAAAGGTTGCAAACTTTGCCTCTAAAGTTATTATCTACAACCCCAACTTCATCCTCAAGCGAGCCTGATCAGCCAGAAATAAATTCACCTCCCGTTACAATTAGAGAACAGGAGGAAAGTCAAAGAAAGCTGCAGGCAGAAAGTCATAGAAGAGAACAAATAGAAAGGCAGCAAAAAGCACAAATTGAACAAGAGCAGAGAAGGCAAAGGGAGATAGAAGAACAGAGGAAACGAGAGGAAGAAGAAAAAATAAGGAAAGAACTGGAAGATAGGCAGAAAAAGGAATTGGAGGAACAGCAACGGAGAGTACAAGAGGAGCAACAGCGGAAGGCATTCGAAGAACAGCAGAGAATTGAAAAAGAAAAAGAACAGAGTAAGCAAATCTCTGTCGATACTGAATTGATTAAGGAATGGAACCAATTTGATTCCATTATAAGTGGTAAAGAAGCCTCCAAAGACTCAGATGCCTTAAAGACTCCCGATATTACTGTTTCTCCGGTTCTTGAAGGAACCAGCGGCCCACCCACAGTACAGAACGTTGAAGAAGTTACTCAGAATCCATCTGATCAAGTTGATCTTCAGGTAGAGGAAATTCCTCCTCTAGACATTTTCTACAGCCCTAAGCATAAAGCCGTTGTAAGACGCTCAAGGAAGAGGCGAAGGCTTGATCAACCTTCTGTTTCAAATGAGCAAACAGTCACGGGCAATGTCGTCTGGAAGGGAGAATTAAGTCCCTCCGAAGATTTAACAAAGCTGTCGCAATTTGCGGGAGCTTATTCAGCAGCAACCATTGACAAAGCATCCGAAGTGAGTCTTCTTTTGAAGACTAAAGAGCATGAGGTATATGCATTGCAAGCAGAAGTGATAGAGGCAAAGAATAAAACGACACAGGCGGAAGAACAATTGCTGTCTCAACAACAAGAGAATCATTTGTTAACCCAGCAAATTGAAAAACTAAGGATAGACCGAAGTGACATTAAAGCACGTGAATTAGCAGAGGCATTATCACAGTTGGAAGCATCAAATGAGCTGTTAATGAAATCTAAAGAGGATCAAATAGTTCAGCTCTCAGCACAGCTTGAAGGTATTAAAGGTGCCAAGAGTATTGAAGATTTCAGAACAGAGGCAACTCTGATAAACGGCGCTTTAATATCTCAGATTAGACTTTTGTGCCAACAGCTAGTTGAGGCTGAGTCACTTTGTGATATATCTACAGCAGTATGTAAGCAAATCGAGAAAGCCAGGACTAACTTGGATCAGGCCGAAGATGAAATAATAGAATATATTGAATGGCAAGATACTCCAGAAGGGCAAGCTGCTAATTTAGCCCGAATTAGTGAAACATACAAGAACATACTTTTCATGGAATGGGAAACACAGGTAATGAAGGCAGAGAGGGCAGCATCCAGATGCAAAACAATTTCCAAAAACATGATCAATATAGTCAATGATACATTGTATCTGGCTAACATGATTTCACAATGCACACCTGGAAACATAACAACCGCGAATATGCTGGAGCATAAGAATTATCTTAAGCTGGAAGAACAAGGGCGGTTAATTACTGGAGTGAATACCTTGACCTCCGATGCATACTGGCTTTTCTTGATTAAACCGCATTCTCAAAGGTCGGCTCTTAACTGTCTAACCGACGCTCTCCAATACCTGATTGCCGATTTCCAAGATGCCACATATGATGCACAGCTGACTTCTCGCCTCAATACTCCACCTGAAGTAGAGCCAATGCTGGCGATATGTCAGCGAAAGAGTAAAGGCAAAGAGACAGCTGACTGAAGCATCGCCGCCGACTGCCGAATCACCCAAATGCAAAATGATATTTGTTGATGCCGATTTCTTAGTTTTCAGTTTTTAGATATTCAGTAGTTAGATTAGAATAGTATTTATAGACCCTTTCATTGTTTTGGAAAGGGTCGTAAAATTTTGTAAAAGACTAAAAGGCTGAAGTTTGCACTATTGTGCTTCGGTCTATATTCTTTTTGAAACTCGACCACTGGTCCTTAATTTTACTTGGAATGCTGTTTAAGTAAATTGTGCACTATTGTCGTTTGCTTGGAATGCTTTCTGGTTGGAAGGAAGGACTGCTACATAGCGATTAATACATTGGATTGATCAAACAGCTTGCATGGTACTATTATCTGTATCTGTTCTCTTTTCAGTTATATGAATTGCTGTGTTATTACTTTGCTATTATTGAATACATGTATGCAATACAACAACAAGTCTTCATTTCATATCACTATTGAATGTTTTGAGATTTGTTATCTTTCACCCATGTATGTATCAATAATATAAATGACTGAGTACAGTAATTCGCTATTATAGCTCTGCGTAACTACTTACGCAGAGCAATCTCAAATGATTAAACATCTATGCTTGTTGTTAGTGTCATCTATATGCCTGTCATTAAGCATAGTTTATTAAACGCTGTACTGTCTGAATTGATAAGTCCCGGGATTAGCTTATAGTTTTTGTATTTCTTTTATAGTTTAGTTATTTTGTTTATTATCATTTCATATCTTAAATCATCCATCCATCCCGTTCACTTATAATCTTTGGGAAACTGGTCCCGTTATCCCCAGTCGGAGCCACTATTCCAAACGGAAAAGGAGCTGCACTAAGTTCCGGACCGGGTGGTTTCCCCGATGTTGTTGCAACGAATTTCGAGGCATCAACATTTTTGGCGCTAGAAGGAGGGCAATCAACTGTGAATGGCAAGTAGGTCCAACTCCACAAACCATTCTAAGAGTAATTCCCCCTCCAAACCATCTTCTCCTTCTCAATCACATGCTGGTTTACCAGCACATGATCAAAGAAAGGAAGAATCAACCACCACTGCTCACACCCATAATATTTCAGAACAACTAAGTCTTGAATCTCCTGAAGTCCAGTCTCTAATCCAGAAACTTCGGAGCTTCTCCATCTCACCACAGAAATCTGAGATATCAGAAAGCAGTGCGACTTCGCAGTTCAACCTCACTCATCCTCTCACCAGACTTCAGAGCGAAAAACTTGGTATTGAACCCACTGAGTTTCCTTTACCCAAAAGGAAAAGGCCAAAGAAAAATACTGAAGGATCTGATAGTGGAGATTTTTCTTCCACATCCTCCATTTCATCTCCGCATCTGCAAAGTCGACCATCCACTCCTCCATTACATATTGTTGTTCATCAGGGAATAGGAGCCTCAATATCCCAACCTATTCACTCTTCATTTTTTATACCTCCTCAAACATCTGGAACCCCGAAAGTAGTGTCAACCACTGTTGCTAGCACAATGGCAGATCCATGGACTAGGCCAGGTGCAGTCAACATGCCTGGACCATTACATGATCTACCAGACACTCCCGAAAAATGGTTGCCTAAATTTAATCCAGATAACGGAACCCAAGCTGAAGAACATATTAACAATTTTATGTTAGCAGTTAACTTGAAAGGAGTGACAGAGCAAGATGTTGTTGTCAGACTTTTTCCCTACACTTTACAAGGATCGGCAGGATCCTGGTATTTTTCCTTACCTTCTGGTTTAATTACCAGTTGGAACACATGCCAAGAGGAGTTTCTTACCAAGTATGGAGATGATAGGTCCTTAGCTACTTTAATAAATGATCTCTCCAACTTGAGAATAGAGCATAGGGAACCAATAAAAGAGTTTAATGCCAGATTTAATAAACTCCTGAATAAAATCCCTACCGCCTCTAAACCAAGTGAACAAATCAGAAGCGAATGGTATATTACCGCCTTACCTGCCAACATAGCTATTTTTGTAGACAGGGCTGGCAAACCTACCTTAGCTGAAAACATGAAAGAAGCACTTGCTGTTGAAAAGCGCATTAATGCTCTTGAGAAGAAAGCTGCTCTTGAAGACCGAAAAGCTAAAAAAGTCTCGTTTAAAGAAGATTCCAAGAAGAAAACCCCAAAGGACCCCTATGATATGGAAGGTTTACAAAAGGTCCTTAAAACATTGTCTAATGAAATGGTTGATATCAAGAAACAGGTGGCCGAAACCTCAAATAAAAGACCATTTAGAACTTACAAGAAAACTGAGTCAAAGCCACCCAATGTTATATCCAATGCAGACTCAGACCAAGAAGAAGAGGAAGGTGAAACAACTGAACAGACCAATGATGAAGAAGAAGTAGCTGAATGCCATGGAATGTGGGATTTTATACTCCCAAACTCTGATACTGAGAATGAAGAAGAAGCCTTTCCGGTTACTACAAGAAGTAGAAGCGCTTCTGAACCTACTCAAACAAAAAAGAGGAGTGCAGGTGCTGCCACACCAAAAGAAAAAGTTCTTCCGAAGAAATCTCCGGTAGCAGCCCCTCAAAACCAGCCTCCAATTTCTAATTCTCCTTCAACATCCAAAACGCTAGTGGTATCTGACCATATGGAGTATAATATTGTCGATGACATGAAAAAGACCAAGGCAAACATAACTATGTTTGAACTAGGTAAATTAAAACATCAGCAAAAACTGCTCCTAAGGGAATTTAACGCTATTCCCTCTTCCCCTCTTCCCAGTTCAAAAGCTGCTAATGATTCAGGACAACCCCCTCCAGATATGGTCGAGGCTACCGATTCGGTTCTGATTGGAGATAGATCCAATTCTCATACCCCACCTTTTTTGCTCACCTATGAAATCTATAATCGAAATCTGCATAACTGTTTAATTGATTCAGGGGCTTCATCCAATATTATGCCAGCTTCAGTTTGTTCTAAGCTGAACATAGAACCTCAGAAGTCAGCCATCCACATTGTACAGTTAGACAGAACCAAAGTACAGGTCATAGGAGAAATTAATTCCGTGACTATCAGGTTGTCTGCTGATCCCAGAATAGTACAGAGAATAGACATTTTGATAGCCGACATACCTGAATTTTACGGTTTAATTTTGAGCAGAGACTGGTCTGAGAAACTACATGGATACATTTCCACCGATTGGTCACATATGTGGCTCCCCTACAAGGGTAAGCCAAATCAAATAAGGATCGACCGTGAGAAGCATATGACTCATACAGTAACCGATTTCGAACAAGAAAACCAGCCGGTGGCTTTCAACAATAACATTTTGGGAAATTATTCTTCACAATCATTCTTTGGCAATTTTGTTGCCCAATCTTCCCCTTTTCAAGTTAATCATTGTACATCTCAAGTAGAAAATTTTTCACAATCAAATTTATCCAAATGCTTTAATGTAGATCAAAAGGATGTAAATATTTCTGATTCTCCTTTATTTTGGTCTTTGTATTTTGATGGCTCTAAGTCCAGCGAGGGCTCAGGAGCAGGTTGCATTTTGATTAGTCCAAAAGGCGAAAAGACAATGCTTTCTTGTAGATTAGAATTTGAATGCACCAACAATACAGCCGAATACGAAGCACTACTTCAGGGATTATATAAGGCAATTGACCTTAAAGTCCAATATTTAAAAGTATTCGGCGATAGTGAGATCATTGTTAAACAGGTAAGGAATACAATCCATTGCCTCTCAAGCCACCTTAAGCATTATCAAACGCTAGTGCAAGATCTCACTTCGCATTTCTCAGCATTCAATATTTTATCAATCCCAAGATCGCAAAATTCAGCAGCTGATTTACTAGCCAACGTAGCTTCCAAGCTTCTCCCTTCCGAAGACTATAGTCTTGATAGATTTTCTGTAGAGTTAATTTTTAGACCTTCAGTTCCTGATAACATCACTAGCTGGAGGGTTTTCAACCATGACGAGGATATTTTGCAATTTTTGACCTCTGAAAAGTCCTATGACAATCAAGTCATTGAAGAGGATGAGCATGATTCTCAAATGAAGCAAACATCTCAAGATAACGTTATTCCTAAACCTGTGGTAAAGCTTGAAGACCTTTATGACATCAAAGATAGGTTTAAACCTGTAATTAATGCTAAACTCCAGAGCTCTACTCTTAGGTTTGAATTGATTAATTTAGGAACGGCTCAAACTCCTCAGAATATAAATTTAGGATTAGGACTTTCTACAATAGAAAAGGAAGCATTTATCAAACTTTTAAGAAAAAACAAACAAGTTTTTGCTTGGAAGTATGATGACCTTAAAACATATGATACATCTATCATACAACACACTATTCCTATGCTTCCCGATCAAAAACCAATCCAGCAGAAGTTAAGAAAAATCCATCCAAATTTGGAGAGCCAGATAAAGTCGGAACTTAATAAGCTTTTAAAAGCTAAGATTATCTTTCCTGTCCGACACTCAAACTGGGTCTCCAATATGGTACCCGTCAGGAAGAAAAACGGCGACATCAGAATCTGTATTGATTTCAGAAATTTAAATAAGGCAAGCTTAAAAGATAACTTCCCTCTGCCTACCATGGAGCAAATCCTTCAATCGGTAGCAGGATCTGAATTGATGTCTTTTCTTGATGGTTTCTCAGGATACAATCAAGTGCTGGTCCACCCTGATGACCAATTAAAAACTACATTCAGAACAAAATGGGGAACTTACGCATACCAAAAGATGCCTTTCGGACTCATAAATGCAGGAGCGACATTTCAAAGAGCTATGGATACAGCCTTTAGAGGGTTAATTAACCGAACAGTAGTTGTCTACCTCGATGACATTACTGTATATTCTAAAAAGAGATATAATCACTTGCATGATTTAAATCAGATTTTTCAACGATGCAAAACATATGGTATCTCTCTTAACCCGAAAAAGTCTTTTTTCGCTCTCAACCAAGGCAAGCTCTTAGGGTTTATTGTATCTAAGGATGGCATTTATGTAGATCCTGAGCGAATTAAAGAAATTTCTGAAATTCCTTTTCCACACAATAAAAAATCGATGCAGTCGTTTTTAGGACAAATTAATTTCGTTAAGCGATTTGTTCCAGATTTTTCACAGATTGTACTACCACTGCAAAAGATGATTAAAAAGAATTCAACCTTCAGATGGGGACTAGAAGAAAAGCAAGCTTTTCATGATATTAAACAATCCATAATCAATGTCCCAGCCCTGAATACTCCAAATCTTTCTAATCATTTTACATTATATACTATTGCATCCGACTTATCTTACGCAGCAGTACTAACTCAGTTGAATGATGACAATTTGGAAGCGCCCATTTCGTTCTTCAGTTCTAACTTCCAAGG
The DNA here is from genome assembly GCA_031772625.1 of Pinus tabuliformis. Lineage (NCBI taxonomy): Eukaryota > Viridiplantae > Streptophyta > Pinopsida > Pinales > Pinaceae > Pinus > Pinus tabuliformis. The sequence continues at coordinate 1,268,791,145 of CM062807.1, read as the reverse complement.
CGCCGAATTGAATTATTCCGAAATTGAGAAACAAGCTTTTGCTGTCTTTAAAGCAGTCAAACATTATCGACCCTTTCTTCTTAAAACCCATACTAAAGTAATAGTTCCTTTCTCCGCAGTTAGGCAACTATTAATTCAAAAGGAATTGGGAGAAAAGAGGGCAAACTGGGTCGCAGCCCTCCAAGAATATGATCTAGAAATAAAGCCAGCAAAATTTGTTAAAGGTCAAGGTTTTTGCAGGATCTTAGCAGGAGCATCAAACATTCCTGAATCAGGTGATACAGAGCAAAACCAAGAAGTCAATCAGCTAAGTATACCGGATTCCGAATCTCAATATTCAGATCTAATCTTTTATTTAAAGAATGGTTATGCACCTACCAATTTGTCCTACAAGAATAAGAGAGCCATTAGATTGAAAGCTAAGAGTTTTTCTCTTATTAACGATGTGCTCTTCAGGAGAAACTATGATTCTGTATTACTAAGATGCCTTGAGAAACCTGAAGCTCAAAAGGTTTTGCAGGAGCTACACGACGGACCGGTAGGAGGACATTTTGGAGCTGATACAACAGCTCATAAAGTAATTCATGCCGGATATTACTGGCCTACTTTGTTTAAGGATGCTCATGAATATGTAAGGAAATGCATTAAGTGCCAAACTGCCAGTGGAAGACAACGAAAGCCAGCTTTCCCTTTACAACCAATCAACATTGAACAACCTTTTGAACAATGGGGATTGGACATCATTGGAGAAATAAATCCTTCATCTTCCAAGCAACACAAGTATATCCTTACAGCAACTGATTACTTTACAAAGTGGGTAGAAGCAGTTCCATTAAAGACAACAAACTCGGAAGCAATCATCGAATTTATAGATCAGTTCATCGTAACCAGGTTTGGTGTTCCAAACGCTCTTGTCTTTGATAATGCTTCTTACTTCTCAGGCAATGCAATGATTGATTTCGCTATCAAAAGAGGATTCAAATTAAAGTATTCTGCCAACTATTACCCCCAGGGTAACGACCTAGCAGAATCAACTAATAAAAATCTAATCAAAATCATTAAGCGAACAATTGAAGAAAATCATAAGAACTGGCATAAATCCTTGGTATTTGCATTATGGGCCGATAGAATTACACAGAAAGCTTCCATAGGGACCTCTCCTTTTAATCTTGTTTATGGAAAAGAAGCAGTCGTACCAACCAATCTTCTTCTCCCATCTTTAGCCCTAGTGCAATTTATAGACGAAACTCCTTCTTCTTCTATACAGTTTAGACATGATCAAATACTCAAACTTGAAGAAGAAAGGGATAAAGCCAAGGTTACACATGCAAGACATCAGCAAGTCATTAAAGCAGCTTTCGATCTAGCCTCATCCAGCCCTAGACAATTTGAAGTCGGAGATCTAGTCCTGAAATGGGACAAAGCCCATGAAGACAAAGGTAAACATTCCAAATTCCAAAAACTGTGGCTAGGACCATTTCAAATCTGTGAAAAAGTAGGCCATTCCACATTCATACTTCAAAATCTATCAGGGGTGAGAGATTCTCTCCCTGTCAATGGTCTAATTCTGAAGAAATTCTTTAACTGAGGAGGTAACCCCTTCTCTTTCTAGCTTATTAGTTTTTCATAGTTTGTAGGATTTGTAGGAATAAGAATGTGGGACATTCCCATTGACCTTTCGCTGTAAACAAAAGCTGTCTCGCCATAGTAATATTAATATTTACTTTTTAAAAAATAGCATCCTGAACCAAGAGAGATCATTTCTAGGAAATTAGATATCTTTTTATTCTAAGCATTACAGACTCACCTTTGTAAATTTCACTCTAAACAAAGATCTATGAATCATCTTGAGTGGTTGAAATTAGTCCCCAAAGGTTATCTATACGAAAATAGGAGCTAATTCATCTTCAGCATCTTCAACTCTTAAACCTGTCATCCATTTATTCTTAATAAGATAATTGTTCATCCCATTCACCAACAGTTTTTGATTACTCAGAGTGTAATTCTAAAATATAAAAGATTAAAGATAAGAGGTCTTATCACAAGCCTGCTTACCATGTTCATAGGAAAATAATTTAACTGACATTACCAAAACTGCATACCAAACAGGGTAATGGCTTGAAATCTCAAGACAAGGGGTCTCATCACGAGCCAGCTTGTTCAGTTTAATTACTACCCGTGAATGGCATTGTCACCTATCTGGCCACCAAACCAGGACAATGGCTTTTATCTTAAACGAAAAAAGAAATTGAAATTCAAAAAATACGAGAATATCTTTTGAATTCATTATGTTTAGTCACACTCTAAGGTGAATGGAACAATGGACAAGAACATGGTTAAAAGGTAACCCTGCCGAGACTATGAACGTTTGCTGGCAGCAGAGGCTCTACCTGTGACAGAGGAGTTTATTTCAAAAGCTGATATGGAAAAGTTTTCTATTTTTACTTTTACAAACCAATAAGGACTTATTTTAATACTCGAAGTGCATTTATAAAAAGAGGAAGTTTAATGAAGAAACCTGTTTTATTTAGAATCAATAGATATCTAGTTATATTAGAAATTTCCTTTCTTTTATAAAGATTCTATTTGAGAAAATGTAAATATAATTGTTAGTTCAGAGATAACTGGTTCTGCCAGCGAATCGCCAATTGTTGTGCCCTACAACAACCCCCCATTTCATAACATTTTTATCACAAACAATTTACATATGAAATGGGTCCCTTTTAAAATTTTTAATTGGCATTAATAAACTTGTTCAAATAAGGTATGATAATCAAATGAATTTATGCAAAAAACCCTTGTTGAGCAAATGATAAGCAATTTTTGGTTAAGTCCAAAAAAGTAATCGCAAGTTCGGTTGCCATCTTGGTTTTTCCCGATGCGATATCGCTATCGGCCATCGGCAATAGCCAATGCACACACAAAAGGGCACATACCTTTTCCCCGATGCGACGCGATATCGGCGATCGGCTATCGGCATGGCACTATGTCTTGTGAAAAATGTTTTAACACTCCGGCCCGATGCGATATCGCATATCGGCAATCGGTACAATCCTACGCATTTTCATAAGACGTTTATATCCTTTCCCCGATGCGATATCGCTATCGGCATTCGCTAAAAGCAATTGATACACATTTGGGGGTTATGTTCGCGCGCCGAATGCGATATCGCAATCGGCGTTCGCTAAAGAACTTTCCCAAGTGATAACGCCACACACACACTTCCGATGCGATATGATGACGCTTAATGATGACCTCAGTTCCAAAAGGTGATTATTTCAAAGCATTAAAGTTATATTTAAAATCGATTTGACAAAATCACAGATTTCAAAATGCCGTTAAGTAAAGGGATAAGGTAATGCATGCGTATTTAAAGCTTTGCCCCTTCGAATTAACGAGCAATTACGATTAGACCTTTGAAAAAATCTATTACACGCTTTAAGGGGTCATTCGGTTTAATAACTTAAGTAATGGTCATTTATGAAGCTGCAGGCCGTAAAATCACCATCATTACATCTACGGTGCCTTCTCAAATCATTAGATCCGCAGCCTCTTTTAGGAATAATCTCGCCACGCTTCAAATCATATATTTATCCCGTTATGGATTGTCATTGTTATTTCTTTGTTACGATTTCTCTTGCACTTGTGTAGAATTCGACTAACGAGAGAAGTCTGAATATGATGGGAAAAAAGTTCAAGAAGATGGCAGGTTCTACTACGACACCCGCCTCAGGCCAAGCTGCTACACCTTCAAGGAAAGGCTTAATCTCAGATACTACATGCACTGGTCTTACTGGTACTACATGGCAAGGGACATATAATTTGCTAGAAGGAGAACACCCAGAAGTGACAGTAACGGAGGCAAGTGTGGATGAATTAAGAAAGTCTGAGGCAACTCTTAAAGATTTGGCTGACTCTTTTCTGCACAGAATAGCAGCCAGGGAACAAGTCTTGCCTTATACTGATGTGGTACGTTGGGCAATTGAAGAAGTTCCTCTCACTAATAGAACCTTCATTTCTAAGGATGGAAGGATTTTCGGCTCCTTCAAGCCTGACGACTTAAGACGAATGTATCATTTGCCCAATCCCGAGCAAGTCTATAACAGAGCATTTGTGGAAAAATTTGCCAGAGAGAATGAATCACCAGCCGAACCTCTCCGAGATTGGAGGCAAAATCCAGCAAAACACAAACAGGATATGTCGGGTAAGTACTCCAATGCCTCTCTGGCTTCACCTTACTGCTATGCTGGAATTATGATGTGTAGATTGTGGGGATTTCATGATTCTGCAAATATCCATGTTGATATGGTTCCCTTAATGGAAGCGGCCGTTAATAGTATAATTATGGATTGGGCCACTATCCTGTCTGATAAGTTGGTCTTAGCTATTCGTGAGTTTAGGGCCAAAACCAGAGTCACTGAGAGAAAAATCCCACCTTTTTATTACTCTGCATACATTATGGATGCCCTTTGTTTTAATTCTGAGTTTCCTGTCCTTGGTTGGAGATGGACAACCCACGACCCAACACCTATTCATTTGTATCATCGTAAATTGTGGAAACCTTCTCACAAAGACCATTTGTACCAAATTTGCAATGGTTTTATGGTTCCCGTTCGCTATTCTATTTTTGACAGACCTATCCCTAGGATTTCCTATGAAGCCTCTTTTGACCTGCCAGCCGTAGCCCATTGGTTCGGCGAAGAATGTTTTTCTTATATCAGAGTTTTTGGAAGCAAGGCCAGGCCACATGTTCTTCCCGTATACATGCCAGACAAACTGTTAGCCCGAGAAATCTCTTATCAGATAATGTCTGAAGGTGTTACCCAAACTCTCAAAGAGGAGAAGAAGAGAGGATGGCCATCGTTTCCTTTAAGAATTGGAGTTTATACGCTGCTAAATTATAAGCATGCAGAAAAGGAAGCAGCAAAACTCCAAATGCTATCTCTAGTTTCTATTCCCAACAGACTCTATGACCCGAACAAGGCTGCTTTCATTGCCTTGGAACAGGCTAAGCTGACAAAGGTTGTTCACCAAGAAGACCAGTTTGACGACCTGTTCATGGGTGCTGATTCAATAAGCCAAGTCAAACAACTTGCTGCGATGAGATATGAAGATATGGAATTAACTGAATTTAATAAACTTAGAAAGCAAAGGTTGCAAACTTTGCCTCTAAAGTTATTATCTACAACCCCAACTTCATCCTCAAGCGAGCCTGATCAGCCAGAAATAAATTCACCTCCCGTTACAATTAGAGAACAGGAGGAAAGTCAAAGAAAGCTGCAGGCAGAAAGTCATAGAAGAGAACAAATAGAAAGGCAGCAAAAAGCACAAATTGAACAAGAGCAGAGAAGGCAAAGGGAGATAGAAGAACAGAGGAAACGAGAGGAAGAAGAAAAAATAAGGAAAGAACTGGAAGATAGGCAGAAAAAGGAATTGGAGGAACAGCAACGGAGAGTACAAGAGGAGCAACAGCGGAAGGCATTCGAAGAATAGCAGAGAATTGAAAAAGAAAAAGAACAGAGTAAGCAAATCTCTGTCGATACTGAATTGATTAAGGAATGGAACCAATTTGATTCCATTATAAGTGGTAAAGAAGCCTCCAAAGACTCAGATGCCTTAAAGACTCCCGATATTACTGTTTCTCCGGTTCTTGAAGGAACCAGCGGCCCACCCACATTACAGAACGTTGAAGAAGTTACTCAGAATCCATCTGATCAAGTTGATCTTCAGGTAGAGGAAATTCCTCCTCTAGACATTTTCTACAGCCCTAAGCATAAAGCCGTTGTAAGACGCTCAAGGAAGAGGCGAAGGCTTGATCAACCTTCTGTTTCAAATGAGCAAACAGTCACGGGCAATGTCGTCTGGAAGGGAGAATTAAGTCCCTCCGAAGATTTAACAAAGCTGTCGCAATTTGCGGGAGCTTATTCAGCAGCAACCATTGACAAAGCATCCGAAGTGAGTCTTCTTTTGAAGACTAAAGAGCATGAGGTATATGCATTGCAAGCAGAAGTGATAGAGGCAAAGAATAAAATGACACAGGCATAAGAACAATTGCTGGCTCAACAACAAGAGAATCATTTGTTAACCCAGCAAATTGAAAAACTAAGGATAGACCAAAGTGACATTAAAGCACGTGAATTAGCAGAGGCATTATCACAGTTGGAAGCATCAAATGAGCTGTTAATGAAATCTAAAGAGGATCAAATAGTTCAGCTCTCAGCACAGCTTGAAGGTATTAAAGGTGCCAAGAGTATTGAAGATTTCAGAACAGAGGCAACTCTGATAAACGGCGCTTTAATATCTCAGATTAGACTTTTGTGCCAACAGCTAGTTGAGGCTGAGTCACTTTGTGATATATCTACAGCAGTATGTAAGCAAATCGAGAAAGCCAGGACTAACTTGGATCAGGCCGAAGATGAAATAATAGAATATATTGAATGGCAAGATACTCCAGAAGGGCAAGCTGCTAATTTAGCCCGAATTAGTGAAACATACAAGAACATACTTTTCATGGAATGGGAAACACAGGTAATGAAGGCAGAGAGGGCAGCATCCAGATGCAAAACAATTTCCAAAAACATGATCAATATAGTCAATGATACATTGTATCTGGCTAACATGATTTCACAATGCACACCTGGAAACATAACAACCGCGAATATGCTGGAGCATAAGAATTATCTTAAGCTGGAAGAACAAGGGCGGTTAATTACTGGAGTGAATACCTTGACCTCCGATGCATACTGGCTTTTCTTGATTAAACCGCATTCTCAAAGGTCGGCTCTTAACTGTCTAACCGACGCTCTCCAATACCTGATTGCCGATTTCCAAGATGCCACATATGATGCACAGCTGACTTCTCGCCTCAATACTCCACCTGAAGTAGAGCCAATGCTGGCGATATGTCAGCGAAAGAGTAAAGGCAAAGAGACAGCTGACTGAAGCATCGCCGCCGACTGCCGAATCACCCAAATGCAAAATGATATTTGTTGATGCCGATTTCTTAGTTTTCAGTTTTTAGATATTCAGTAGTTAGATTAGAATAGTATTTATAGACCCTTTCATTGTTTTGGAAAGGGTCGTAAAATTTTGTAAAAGACTAAAAGGCTGAAGTTTGCACTATTGTGCTTCGGTCTATATTCTTTTTGAAACTCGACCACTGGTCCTTAATTTTACTTGGAATGCTGTTTAAGTAAATTGTGCACTATTGTCGTTTGCTTGGAATGCTTTCTGGTTGGAAGGAAGGACTGCTACATAGCGATTAATACATTGGATTGATCAAACAGCTTGCATGGTACTATTATCTGTATCTGTTCTCTTTTCAGTTATATGAATTGCTGTGTTATTACTTTGCTATTATTGAATACATGTATGCAATACAACAACAAGTCTTCATTTCATATCACTATTGAATGTTTTGAGATTTGTTATCTTTCACCCATGTATGTATCAATAATATAAATGACTGAGTACAGTAATTCGCTATTATAGCTCTGCGTAACTACTTACGCAGAGCAATCTCAAATGATTAAACATCTATGCTTGTTGTTAGTGTCATCTATATGCCTGTCATTAAGCATAGTTTATTAAACGCTGTACTGTCTGAATTGATAAGTCCCGGGATTAGCTTATAGTTTTTGTATTTCTTTTATAGTTTAGTTATTTTGTTTATTATCATTTCATATCTTAAATCATCCATCCATCCCGTTCACTTATAATCTTTGGGAAACTGGTCCCGTTATCCCCAGTCGGAGCCACTATTCCAAACGGAAAAGGAGCTGCACTAAGTTCCGGACCGGGTGGTTTCCCCGATGTTGTTGCAACGAATTTCAAGGCATCAACAGTGTGATATAGAGACTCCTTTGTTATTAGCAATGGCTATTATTTCTTATGGCCTGCCAATATTAGGTTCCCATGAAATATCATATACTTGGTCTGCATCTTCACCAGGGGCTACTAACTCTGCAATTGGATGCCAACGCTGATGAACCTCTATAAACTCCTAGATCTTTGCAACATTGAATTGTGGTATATTCGAGTTGAAGCCTAAAATAAATGTGGGTTGTTGAATAGCACTGGCATGGGACTTCTAAGTAATGGAGGTTGTCAAACATGAACATTTTCCAAAATCTCTCAACCACTCTACTTACGTTTTGAAATTCAGCCTGAAGTTGCCATTGCTTTAACTTCAATGTGTCAAGTGATTCATAGATCTTTACATGGCCATCAACATATGCAACCACCAATTTCAATCCCAACACATAATTACCAAATTGAATATCCAATGTCGCTACTAGTCCATCTTGAAACTAATAACACAACCTCCATCTACATTATTTAGAATTTGCTTTCACTTCCCCCAGAGTGAAATAGTCCAATCCATACTACAAGAATCAATTACATCTCCATACTTAGGAGGAACCCATACTATCTTTACCATGCTACTAATGTGTGCCTTCCATCTACAGGTGCAAGTAAATTGTGAATCTATAGCCTTGTGAGAGTCGAAGATGTGGAAGGAACTGTCTATGTGGCCCCCTGCAATTCTTTCTTCGTTGTAATTCCATGCATTGCGGTGAATTCCTTCCTCCATTGACACTATTGTTTTCTCCATTTCTGTGCTCTGTTTAGATAGATTACCTCGAAATAGTTGAATGTTTAGAATTCGATATACTTACTGCCAACGTGGGATCAAAATAGCATGGGCATTTTGGAAGAGCCAATTTATATTTGGAATAATAGGTCGTTTAGACTTTTCTCCACTCAAAGAGCCAAATGACACCTAAATTTTTATTAGTCGAAAGGGTTTATATGTGAGTGATGAGTGTATACTAGGATGTTCTGGCTCGACAAGACTCGATTATGCCACAAATCATCGGGAGAAAGAGAGGCACATGTTAAATTTTGATTGCATCTAGGAGGATTAAAATGAATGCTTGCCATTGGTTGGGGTGAACAATATGTGCTCACCCCAAGCTGCAGAGGAAACAACTTTCGGCTTAATTAAGAGTTTTTTTAAGATATTAAAATTATTTAAATATCGAAAATGTATTTTAAATAATAATAATTTATAATTTTATTAAAATTTATATTATTTGTTTCCCCAAGAAAAATCATAATTTTCATTAAAGATAGTGAAAATTACATCTTGTAGATGCTTAAGAGCATTAAAAAAAATGAGGATTTGTTGTGACAAATACTGGCAGAAGTTCATATCATTAGTCCATATCAACATAATACAGTATCCATATGTCATGTTACCTAAAGAGCATCAGATTTTGTGATAACCAAAATACATTGATTACATATCTGCATATGCTAATATAGAAAAATCATGTATAAACTGTAATAAAAAGGAAACACTGTGATATTAAAAAACTGGTAGAATCAATCCCAGACAGTTGCATCCTATAACCCCTCAGAAAAGGGTCTATGGTAGTACTCGAAATGATCTATGCCAACTTGCTCTGAGATCTTCCAAGACCCCCAAGCTTGTTGCATGCTCACCTTCGAAAGCTCATCAGATATAACATTTTGTTCCCTGTAAATGTGATTACAAATAATGTGATAAAAAAGTCCTTTAATTCTCAAAACCTCCTCAAGAATGGGCCTAAGTGTGTGCATGTGACATACTGAAATTTCATTGAACCAATTTATGACCACCTTGGAATCCCCAAAAACTTGCAGTTGTCAACATCCTTTTTCTAGAGCAAAGATGAGAAGAAGTTTCAAACTAAAAAGTTTCGCATAGTTATTTGAGCCCTGCCCTAAACCACTTTTGAGCTTAAAGAAATGATGCTCATTTAAATACAAAATGGCTCCTCCTCCACATTGATTTCCAGCTTGCAAGGACCCATCAAAATAGGCCCATGGCTTGGATTTGTCCACCTATTCCTCATGAAACTGTCGAGATATGTTGATGATAGGATCATCTAGGATGAGATCATATATGGAAATAATCTGACCTGTCAACCTATCACAACACAACGACTTATCTTGAAATATAATATTGTTTCGACCAAGCCATAAGCCCCAACTGATAATAAGGGGGAGGTTTCGCAGTTTGTGGGGATTAACCTCGTGCCACTAGATGTTCCAAACATCCCCAAATGATTCTCCATGCCATTGATATCTTACTACCTTCATACCTGGGAGGATATAGGACAATGAAGAAATAGGTGATCTACTGATTCCTCAACATTTTTGCAGAAGGGACACCAACTTGGGTGACAAACAAAGCAACGTTTTTAAAGATTGTCACCCGTAGGAATTATGTTTGCAAGAAGGCACCATTGAAATAATCTAGCCTTTGTCGGGTGCTTCAACTTCCATAAAGGCTTCCACCACCAAGAAGGTTTCTCAGGAGCCTTGTCTGCATAAATGTAAATATAGCCTTCCTTTGGAGTATAAACTCCATGAGGTGAGTGGATCCATTGCAATTCATCCTCCCGATCCTGGATCTTGACATGAGATCTAATGAGCGCATTGATATAGATAGACCATTGATGATGCCAAACAACCGACAGATTAAGATCTTGGGAATTCATCCACCCTTGAGCCTAGATGGTAGAAGTGTCTGGGTTAGCAATATGGTTTAAAGTTCTTCTTTCTTGAGCTGCCAGGAAAGCTATAAGCTCAGGAGGTAATTGAAAATGGCCCCACAACCAGACCAGGGATCTTGGTCAATCCTAACCTGATCCCCCATCCTAACCTTCCATGCCAAAGCTCATTCTGTGATTATGAAAGGCTCAATCGCAACCTTCCACACAACTGACACATTTAAACGAATCTTGTTAGGAATCCTAATCCAATCTTCTAGGGAGCTCAGAAAAATGTATTTCTTATATACCACCTATGTCCATAAACTTTTAATCAAAATCAAATGCCAACCAACCTCGATAGCAAAAGCATTAGAGAATCAGAAGAGGTTTTTCAGCCCCCGGTCTTCCCATTTCTTTGGAATAGCTATTATGTTCCAATTCACCCAGGAAAACGTCCTGCCTTCTTTTGCCCCCACCCATAACAATCTGCAACAACATTTCCAAATTGAGTTATTGATCCCTATGGGGATCCAAGACAACTACATCTAGAAAACAGGGATTGCTTCCAAAACAAACTTTATGAGCACAAGCCTACCAGCGCTAGATAACCATGTAAAGCTCCAGGACTTTAGATGCTTCTCTATTTTTTCTAGTAACCACCCCTAATCTGTTTTTTTGTAATTTTTAGGCTTAAGGTGGAACCCAAGATATTTTAGTCCCTCGTCAAAAGGTAGTTCATGAAATGGAAAGAGAGAAAAATCATATGAAGAATCATCTCTAGAGCAGCCTTGAGCAGAAAATGACGATTTCAAAGAGTTTACTTCCATCCCTGTAGCCTTTTAGAAAAGGGATAAATATTCTTTTATAGATATCGAGTCATGTTTAGAACCATCACTAAACAACAACATGTCATCCACAAAAAGGAGATGAGATATCAATAATCCCTCAGCCACAACCATCCCTTTAAAGTCAACCCTTCTTTTTTCCTCCCTGATGATTCTGCTCAAACCTTCAACAATAAGGAGAAATAACAGAGGGGAGAGGGGACACCCTTGACGTAAACCCCTTTTAGCGTGGAAAAAATCCATAGCAACACCATTAATTAGAACAACAAAAGAAACAATAGATATACAATACATAATCCCATTTATAAAACTGACTTCAAAACCCAAATGAGTTAGCAGTGTTCTGATATAGAGTTGACTAGCCCTATCATACGCCTTTGAAAGATCTATTTTGAATATCATACCTTTGAGATTTTTCGTCTTCAGACTATGGAGACCTTCCTGCGCAACACCTGTCTTCCTTCCAAAAAAGAAAATTTATCTTTTGAGATATGTTGGGATAAAATCGACTTTAATGTGTTTGTTATGACCTTCACAATGATTATAAATATTGTTACACAGAGAGATAGGCTTGAAATCATCGAAGGTAATTGGGAAGTCCTTTGGAATAAGGGCTATAACATTAGAATTAAAAGCATCATACATGCTTTCATATTCTTTACTTTCCTCAACTACCTTAAGAAGGTAAATCCCAATCTGTTCATAATAATCGACAAAAAATTGACTAGCCACTCATATGACCTAGGACTTTTATCCCTTTTAAAACCATGCAAAACCTTTCCAAGTTCGTCTGACGTAACAGGCTTCACTAGATCCCTATTATCCTCTTCGTCTACGAAGCGGGGGAAAAGTCGAGCAACATTTATAACTTTGGCTACATAAGCAGCCTGAGGGGCTCTAAAAAGAGATCTAAAATGATTTGTAGCCAATTCTGCCAAATCCCTGAAATTTGACACCCAACCCCATCAGGGGAAACAAGTACCCAAATGGTATTAATGGATTTTCTTCCTTTGGTGAAATTCTAGAAAAAATTCATATTTTCATCTCCAACCTGTAACCAAATGGCTCTACTTTTTTGTCTCCAGACTTCCTCCCACTCTTCCAGAATCCTGTTCTTTTGCGTCTCGAAAAAATTTATATTATTATACTTTTAAAATAAAAATAAAAAATCATATAATTAAACTGAGCTAATTGAAATACTATCTTATGCTAATAATATAACTTTTAAAAAATTAAAGAATTATTATAATTAATGTAAGGTAAGTTAAATTAAAACAAAACAAACTATTCATACAATTTAAATGAGTTTATTTTTTACCAATGTATCATCCCAAAAAACAAAAAGCACAGGGTGTGAAAGGTGTGAAAAGGAACAGGGATTGAAAATGGAAAACTTTTAAAAAATTAAAGTGTGAAAAGGAACAGGGATTGAAAATTGAAAACTTTTAAAAAATTAAAGAATTATTATAATTAACGTAAGGTAAGTTAAATTAAAAACAAACAAACTATTCATATAATTTAAATGAGTTCATTTTTTACCAATGTATCGTCCCAAAAAACAAAAAGCAAAGGGTGTGAAAGGGAAAAGGTATTGAAAACTGAAAACTTTTTAAAGGATGTTTTGGGCAGATTTAAATATATATATAAATTTTAAAATGTTTTAGGTTTTTATGTTATTATATTATGATAATTCTTGGTTAGTTATTATGTTTTAGATTAGTGTAAGATTTATATTTATATTTTATGGATTAATTTATTCCTAGTTTAGAAGTTTTGGTAATTTTAGCCATTCATATTTTTATTGGATGTGAAATGTCTATGCGACTTGGATTATTAATTGAATTGTCTTTTTTTTTTCCTTTAGGTTGATGTCTCTATGTTCTTTATCTTGATATTTATGTTTTGAATCTTCTTCTTGTTTCATTAGTTGAGGTTTTTTCTTTATTTTTATATTTATGCAACATTTATTTAATATTTAAGATTATATAATGAATATTTGTTAGGCTAAGAGGTAGCTTTTCAAAATGAACTGTGTTTATTCATTTAGATCGTTTATAGTTATATACATGAGGGAGTGACTCTTGGGTTTCACCTCCCGATGACTCTTTCTTTTCCATTATTTATTATTTACATTATTTACAAGTGTTCCCCCAATCCCCATGATTAGGTGTCAACATTCCCCCCTTAATCTGAAGGGATGTTGGTGAGTCCAAGCATCGTTCTGAATCTTTCAAGATTTTCTCTTCCAAGTGCTTTGGTGAAGATGTCTGCAATCTGCTCATTAGTGGAACAATGGCGTAGATGGATTGTCTTGGCCTCAACATGATGTCAAATCAGATGGTATTTTGTATTGATGTGTTTCATTCGATCATGGAACTTTGGGTTCGTGGCCAACTTTATTGCAGAGGTGTTGTTAATCATGAGTGGAGTTGAATGTTCTTGTTTTACCTGCAAATCTTCCAAAATTTTCTTGAGCCACATAATTTCTTTTGTTGCCTCGGCTGCTGCCACATATTATGCCTCTGTTGTGGAATCTGTTGGAACTAATTGTTTGCGTGATCTCCAGGAGACATCTCCTAATCTAAGACTCATAGAATAACCAAACGTAGATACCCTAGTTTCTTTGTCTCCATTGAAGTCTGAATCAGAATATCCAATCAAGCTGAAGTCGCCCACCTGTGTATACTTGAGTCCAAAGTCTTGAGTTCACTTTTGGTACTTTAGAAATCTTTTTGAAGCAGACCAATGTCCCTCACAAAGCTTTTGCATAAACCTGGAGATGATTCCAACAACAAATGAAATGTCTGGTCTGGTAGTAGTCAGGTAGTTGAGACTTCCTACAAGCTATCTATACTTTGTTGCATCCTCAAATTGTTTTCCTTCAACGGATGTGAGCTTTAAGTTTTGTTCCATTGGAGTAGTTAGAGGATTGCACTCAACCATGCCAAACCTGTTCAACAGATCTCCAATGTACTTCTTTTGAGAAAGGAATATAGACTTTAGATGTTGAGTTACTTCAATACCAATATAGTAATGAACATAGCCCAAATCAATCATTTCAAAACCTTTCCTCGATTCCTTCTTTATGGATGCAATGTAGCTCTCATTGTTCCCTGTCATCAAAATATCATCTACATATACCACAAGATATGCAACAGTTTTTCCAACTTTCTTGACAAACAAATTTGCATCATCAAGATCATAAAATGTTTGAAAATGAGTTTCAGAAGATGCTCAGTTAACTTTTCATACCAGGCTCGAGGTGTTTTCTTGAAGCCTAATCCAGGTGGATGTTAGTGGCCACCCACCTATTCCATTTGGACCCCCACAGTTGTCTCTTTCAGTTTTTCAGTTTTTGTGATTGTAGCACAATTTACTATTTTTAGCAGTTTTTCGGGTCCTGAACTTCCGAAACCGTTTTGAGGTCCTAAACGACGTTTTTTTTTTGGGAAATCTGGGAGCAACATGGACCCATGGACTAATGTTGCTCTTCCCAAAGTTTTAGTGCTTGGATAGATCTTTCTAACGAGCTATTGTACGTGTCAAATGGAGATCGGGTACCAAAGTTACGACCCAGGGAAGTTGATGTACCAACTTACCCAAAACGGGGCCCACAATTTGGTGTTTCATCTTCTAGGGTTAGGTTTTGGGATGTGATGGGTTTTCCATTGTTTCTCAACAATAAATAGGCCTTCGAGCCTCATTGTAACACAATTCAGAGGCATGTAGCCACCATATCTCTTCTCAGAGATAAGCTACCATAGCCTTAGCTGGTTTATTTCCATTGTTGTTTGTAAGCATATTTCAGTATTTTACATCAATGAGATGAAGTATTATTTCCATTGCATCTCTTTGTTTATGGTTATCTCTGTAATTTGTTGCGTTCTTGTTTAAATCTGGATCAGTGGTATCAGAGCGGTCTGCTTTTTCCTCTGCTTTTCTTTGCATGTCCCCAACGAGGTCGGGATATAAAGAGTTAGGGCTTGAACTGGTCGAACCTTTGCAAGACCAGCCTCGAAAATCTTGATGGCCTCCCATGGCGGATGAAAAGAAAGATGAGGGGGCAGGAGATCCTATCAAATCTTGCTCGAAGAAGCCCTCGAGCGACAAAGGAACGCGATGATGGACAAATTTGTCGAGATCCTTCAACGGCTACCCAGGGGCGACGCATCGGCTTCCAGTAGCTACTCTAGAAATGCCACACCATTTGAGGTATAAGTTAATTTTGAAATCCCCATATTTGAGGGTCAGATAGACGTTGATACCGTTGATAAATGGTTAAATCTGCTAGAGGGTTATTTTTCTGTTCATGATTTTTCCAGTCGGGAAAATATTACTTTTGCTCTTCTCAAAGCAGCCCCCCACGTCAAGGACTGGTGGGAAACCTATTGTGAGCTGAAGGATGAAAGTACAATCTCACTATTTTCAGCCGCACCCACTTGGGATTCATTCTGGGATGCCATCAAGGAGCAGTACTACCCTGTGAGAAGCTATGAGGATCAATACATAAAGTGGACCACGTTGCGGTAGGGAAGGGACCAAGACGTGCCAGAGTTTACCAATATTTTTCATACCCTTCGCACAAATTTGGGTATCAAGGATTCTGAGCAGCATTTGGTGCTCAAATTCCGCGGTTTCCTGCACAAGTACATCCAAGAAGAAATAGAATTCCTGAACATCCCCTCGCTCGATACGGCATATTGATATGCCGTTAGGGTCGAGCAAAAGTTTAAACAGAAGAAGTGAGACTTTGGATCTGCGAATCCGAAGCAAGGGAAAGGTGACCCAAAACCGCAAAACAAAGGACAAAGCTAAGGCAGGACGGCCTAAGACAACCCGCCAAAGCTGCAAGCAAAGAACAACGCTGTGAAGTCGAAAAAGGACATAGGAAAGTGGTGTGAGTTCCATAAGAGCTCCACTCACAAGACAAGTGAGTGTCGGGCCAAGCAGTCACTAGTGGCCGAGCTAAAGGTTTTAGAATTAGATGCATGTTCCGACTCTGAGTCAGAACCTGACAAGGGGAATGACAGAGGGAAGCAGATTATCGATGCAGATCCCAACGCCACTATTGCCACCATGAAGGTATAGAAGGAGGAACCCGAAGATCCAGAGGAGGAGGAGCGTCTCTTCCACTCCTAGATGTGGGTAAAGGGCTCCTCGCTACAGTTCATTGTCGACAGCGGGAGCCAAAAGAACCTCATTTCGGCAAAGGTCATGAAGCGGTTGGGCTTACCGACCACAACACATCCACAATCGTACACCATCGGGTGGCTTCACCAAGGACGGGATCTTCGCGTGAGCTAGCAGTGTCGACTTCCATACAACATCAAGCCCTTCACGGATGAGGTACTGTGTGACATTGCTCCCCTTGAAGTTTGTGATGTATTATTAGGACAACCATACTTGTGGAAGCGACATGCTGTGTATGAATCAAGGCCCCGTGTTGTTATTGTTACATTGGGAAATAAGTTGTACAGGATACCATAGGTAGCACTGCCTACCACCATCTCTTTGGTTACTGCACAACAATGCAGTAAGCTCATTTCCAAAACTAGGAAATTTGTTTTCTTGATGATATACCATCAAGGAAAGAAGAAGACGGTGGCCACGACCTCTAGACAAGGCCCCTCCGCATGACAACTACAAATGGACAAGGTCATGGAGGAGTACGGGGACATCTTCACCTCCCCCGCAGGGGTTCCTCTTCACTGTCAGGTCAAGCACTCCATCAATCTGACCCCAGGTGCGCCGCTGCCTAATGGACCAATCTATCGGTGCTCCGTCCTGGAGAATGATGAAATCAAGAGGCAGATTCAGGAGCTACTACAGAAAGGTCACATCCGTCTGAGTTCATCACACTGTGGGAGCCCGATCGTGTTGGTACAGAAGAAGGATGGGACTTGGAGACTCTGTATTGACTATCGGGCGCTGAACAAGATCACTGTCCATAATAGGTACCCAATCCCATGGATTGATGACCTCCTAGACCAACTGAAGGGGACAAAAGATTTCAACAAGATCGATCTGAAGTCACGATATCACCAGGTACCAATCAAACCCTCTGATGTGTGGAAGACTGCCTTCAAAGCCAAGGAGAGCCTTTTTGAATGGTTGGTTATGCCTTTTGGATTGACAAATGCTCCTGCAACCTTCATGAGGCTAATGGATGACATCTTGCGGCCATTCACCAACTCATTTGTAGTGGTATACTTGGATGACATCCTGATCTTCAGCCATAGTTGGGAAGAGCACCTCCACCACATCCGACAGGTTCTCCAAACACTGCGGCAACACAAGTTATGTGCCAATTTGGAGAAATGCACTTTTGGCATGACCCAGGTTCAGTATCTGGGATACATTATTGATGAACAGGGGGGTGCATGTGGATCTAGCCAAGATCCAAGTCATTCAGGATTGGCCATCTCCAACCACTCTGACAGAGCTCCGCAACTTTCTAGGTCTTGCCAACTTCTACCGCAGGTTCGTGTTGGGATTTTCTCATATCACTTGGCCCTTGAGTCAAGTCACCAAGGGAGGAGTGAAAGAAAAATTCTTTTGGTCTGAATCTCAACAGAAGTCATTCACATAGTTGAAAGATCACCTATGCACGACACCAGTGCTCGCATTACCAAATTTGCAACAACCATTTGAGGTTGAGACAGATGCCTCTGACTATGCTATTGGGGTAGTCCTTACTCAACACGTGCATCCAGTGGCATATCACAGTGAGACACTTTCAGACACAGTCCGGAGGTATCCCACTTACGACAAAGAGATGTATTCCATTGTGCAGGCCTATCGACAATGGAAGCATTACATTTTGGGGAAGGAAACAGTCATCCACACGAACCACCGACCCCTGTAGTTCATACAGACCCAAGGGAAATTGCAGAATGATCGCCATCAAAAGTGGTCCACATACCTGCAATAGTTCCATTTGAATATCAAGTATAAGAAGGGCAGCACCAATAATGTTGTTGATTGCCTCATTCGACCACCAATCATGGCATTAACCACCGTGCTCAACTCTTGTGGGCACGAGACTTCCAATTGGCCACTTCTCTACAAAAGCGACCCAGAATTTGGCCACACATACCAGACACTCTTGGAGGGTCAGCATGTTCCAGATTTTCACCTCTAGGATGCCCTGTTATGCCACCTGGGTCACCTTTGTGTTCCTTTAAGAGAGCGTTCCAAAATGATTTGGGAAGCAAACTATAGTCAGGTTGCTGGGCATTTCGGGGTCGAGAAAACGGTGGCAGTACTACAGAAATATTTCTATTGGCCGAATCTTCGATAGGATTTCGGGAAGTACATCAGATCATGCACTGCCTGCGCCATTGCCAAACCGGCCATCAAGAAGCAAGGCCTCTATACCCCGCTGCCTACCCCTAGTCGGCCTTGGGAATCCATCTCCATGGATTACATGTTAGGCCTTCCTTCCACTAAGCATGGAAATGACTGTGTTTTTTTGGTCGTCGACAGGTTCTCGAAGATGGCCATTATGGCAGCCTGCAAGAAGAATATCAAAGCTGAAGCCACTACTAAACTCTTCTTTGAACGAGTGTGGGTACACTTTGGATCCCATGTTCTATCATCTCAGATCGGGATAGCAGGTTCCTTAGTACATTTTGGTCCAGTCTCTGGTCGATGCTAGACACCAAACTCACTAAGTCCATAGCCTTCCATCCTCAAACTGATGGCCAGACAGAGGTTGTCAATAGGATGATTGTACACATTCTGCGCATGTACAAATCAAAGCATCCACGCACATGGGACGAGAGCCTCCCCTATGTTCAGCACAGCTACAACCAAGCTCTCCACAGCTCGACTGGCCATAACCCTTTTCAGGTGGGCTTGGGATTCCAGCCACTATGTCCCATTGAAGTGGCCATGCCATTTGCAACTACTCATGCAGATTTGGCTCATGTCCAGTTCGAAACAGATAAGGCAACCAATTTCATTGAGCACATCCAACATATTCGCCAACAGGTCCATGACATTCTGGAGAAATCAAATTCCAAGTACAAGAAACGACATGATCAACATCGGGTGCCACAAAAGTTTCAGGTGGGTGACAAATTCTGGTTGCATTTGCAAAAGGAACGCCTTACCGGAGCCTAACGGAAACTAAGACCACTCCGATATGGTCCTTACACCATTACCAAGTCTGTGGGAGACAATGCATTTGAGCTCAGCATTCCCTCATTCCTTGGCCTGCAACCAGTGTTCAATGTGGACTGCCTTCGGCCATACTTTCCACCATTACTAGACACATCTGACATTGCAGAACAGCTCACACCCGCAGAGTTAAATCCAGATTGCATGGAACAAGCTGCAACTAATCAGATCATGGACACACAAATAAAGCACACTCACCAACAGAATATACAACTGTATCGAGTTGCCAAAGCAGGCCAAGTCCTTCACCCGGGCAAGTGGCTCACCAGGGACCAAGTTGAGCAGAAGTTTCCTCATCTCATGGAGGAACTCAACGCAATGGGGACCATTGCTTCCTAAGGGGGGAGGAATGATCCAGGTGGATGTTGGTGGCCACCCACCTATTCCATATGGACCCCCACAGTTGTCTCTTTCAGTTTTTCAGTTTTCGTGATTGTAGCACAATTTACTATTTTTAGCAGTTTTTCGGGTCTTGAACTTTCGGAGCTGTTTTGAGGCCCTAAACGACGTTTTTTGAGAAATCTGGGAGCAACATTGGTCCATGGACCGGTTGCTCTTCCTAAAGTTTTAGTGTTTGGATAGATCTTTCTAACGAGCTATTGTACGCGTCAAATGGAGATCAGGTGCCAAAGTTACGACCTCGGGAAGTTGATGTACCAACTTACCCAAAACGGGGCCCATAATTTGGCGTTTCATCTTCTAGGGTTAGGTTTTGGGATGTGAAGGGTTTTCCATTGTTTCTCAACAATAAATAGGCCTTCGAGCCTCATTGTAACATAGTTCAGAGGCATGTAGCCACCACATCTCTTCTCAGAGATAAGCTACCATAGCCCTAGCTGGTTTATTTCCATTGTTGTTTGTAAGCATATTTCAGTATTTTACATTAATGAAATGAAGTATTATTTCCACTGCATCTTTGTGTTTATGGTTATCTCTGTAATTTTTTGTGTTCTTGTTTAAATCCATATCAAAGCCATACAAGGATTTCACAAGTTTGCATACTTTATGTTCATGTCCTTTCATAGCAAATCCTTCAGGCTGGGACGTAAAAACATTCTCTTTTAGATCTCCATTTAAGAAAGCAATTTTTACATCCATTTGATGGAATTTCTAGTCGTTCTGAGCTTCTAAGGCAAAGAGTATCCGGATGGTAGCCCATTTTGCTGTGGGGGCAAAAGTCTCCTCATAATCGACCCCTTCCTTCTGTGCAAAACCTTTTGCCACAAGCCTAGATTTGTGTTTGTCAAGTGAGCCATCGTCTTTATACTTGTTCTTGTAGACCCACTTGCAGCCAATTGGTTTGGTTCCCAATGGAGGATCAACCAGCTTCCAAGTGCCATTCTTTATTAAGGCATCATACTCCTTTTGCACCGCTTATTTCCATTCATCATGAAAAGCAGCTTCTTTGAAGGAAGTTGGTTCAAAATCTGTAGAAAAATTCAATTCACAATCATAAGAAACATCCATATCAATAGGTGAATCAGAATCATCTACATCACCTCCATTTTTTCTGGTAGAATTTCTTGTTCCTGTCTTTCCAACTTCATTAGGATGAACACTTTCAAGTGTCTTTGTCAGCCACTTTGGGGTACCTAGTTTATGATAGATTTTTCGGCGAAAATCACATGAGAAACCATTTGTCGACGCGTTTCGAACCAACCAGTGTGGTTCATCTTCAGGACAAGTCGAAGAACAGATCCAGCTTAGCCTGTTTAAATAGCTAGAGCAGAGACACCAACGGTTACCTGGCCAAAGGTTGACTTAAGGAGCAAGGTCAAATTTAGTTAAATTAGGTAAGAAATAAATAAATAAATATATATAAATCTATATAAAAATTATAAATTTAGTTATATTAGGTGTGAGATAACTAAATAAATATATAAATAAAATAAATATTTAACTAAAAGATTAGATAAGGACTAAAAGATTAGATAAATATTTATTTAACTAAAATAAATATATAAAAAATATAAATTTAGTTATATTAGGTGTGAGATAACTAAATAAATATATAAATAAAATAATAATAAATTATTTATTTATTAAATAAATATATAACTATACAAATAATAATAAATTATATTTATTTATTTATTAAATAAATAAATATAAAAATATAAAATAGCAAAAGGGTACCTTTCTGAGATGGTCCAGGTTGCTTAGTTGATTGGGTTGGGACTAAATCAAGATTGAGTCTCCCAATTCCGTCAATCACATCACTCAAAGTATCATCAATGGTTGGAGTTTCATGTGGGGGAGAGAGTGCTTCAGAAGAAGATTACACAGGTTGATTGTTAGGCCCCTATAATACTAGTGATTCCCCATTTTACTATTGTCAATGTATCCCTTACTGTTATTATTGTGCCCCTATTGTCCCCATATTGTTATTAGTATGCCCCATAGAAACCCACTATTGTTATTTTTGTGCCCTTATGTTATTATTGTTATGTCGGCTTGATTATATTGTGACCCCTTAGCCTCCTATATATATTAGGGAGGTTTAGTTATTCGTATCATCCAAGAATTGTTCATTTGTGTAATGTAAAGGAGGATTCCCCCTCGAAGAGGCTGAATTCTAAGGCATTGATCTATCTTTTCTATCTTTTTGTGAGCTGGTTTCCTAACATTTAGTATCAGAGCTTTGGATTCTAGGGTTTTGTTGCTCCAAACAAGTCATCGTGGCATTTTCGCAATAACTTTTTTTCTGCAATGTTTCAAAAGCTACAAAAAAATCCACTTGAGTCGAAATCATTCTGAATTTCGGGTCTGAATTTCAAAGCCTGTCTCACTATATTTGCAGAGATATGATCTGAGGAAGTTAGGCATTTTGCAGACTCCCGAATTACATTTCCCCATCTTTCTTGATCACCATGACCACAGGCGATTAATAAGGACTAATACTAGGATGAATGACACTGACTTCCATGAATTCCTTGATGAATTTTTCAATTTCATTATTTTGGGCGAAAGGGTATCTATATGGGCACACATTCGGTGGTTCTGCCCTTGGGACCAAAGTAATGATATGATCATGTTCCCCTCTTGATGGTGGAAGCTCATGAGGTTTGTTAAAGACCTGTAGATGGTTTTTTAAGACTTGTTGCATCTCAGGATGAATATGAAGAGTAGGGGGCTCGAAGGCCTGAATGGAATTAAATTGGGTGATAACTCCATGGTGGCCCTTTTTTAACAACTTTTCCATCCGATGCAAGCTGATGATAGAAGGAGTACCTGCATGGAGACCGCGAAGGGTATGTGTGTGGTCATTCTGCTTAAAGCTCATATCTAACTCCTAGAAATCCATTGTGATTGGGACGAGTGTGCGAAGCCACTCAGCACCCAAGACAATGTCACACCCACCCATGTTGATGGCAAACATGTGGGTCTTTGGGTGGTAATCTCCCATCTGAAGTTTGATATTTTCACAGCGGGCATCACATTTCATTGTCCCCCCATCAGCAATCTATACCTGGAAAATAGAGATTGCTCTAACAAAACAATGCACAACTTCTACGTCTCTCTGATGGATAAAGTTATGCATGTTGCCACTATCAATCAAGGCTACTACAGGGTGATGTTTAATAAAACCTTTGATTTTGAGAGTCTGGGGAGAAGAAATGCCTACCAAAGCATGGAGCGAGATAGATGGTTCTTCTATTGTAGCTGGGAGCTCATTGTCCTGCTAGTTGTCCTCATCTTCCTCCACTAGTCCCTCAAAAGGATGGGGCTTCCTCAGATGAACTGTGATCAGTAGCATCAATTTTAAAGAATTTGGGTTCCTTGCATTTATACCCTGAGGAGTATTTTTCATCACAGTAGTAACAAAATCCTTGCTTTCTTCTTTCCGCCATTTTTGCTACTGACACCTTTTGAACCTTAAGTGTTTGGGTAGTGCCTGGAGCCTGGGTGGGGCATCCCTTGGCTATGAAATTTGGACGAGGCAACTGGGCCGCTAACGTACGTTCCACTTCGCGATCCGTTGTGCAAGCTTCCAGCCATGTGGGTGGGTGGTGCATCTGGACATGAGCTTGGATGGCGTCTTTGAGACCACTAATAAAACATTCCGAGTAGAATTCATCTGCCAGACCTCCTGTGCGAAAGGATAATTTCTCAAAGGTTGTAATATAGTCGTGTATTGTTCCTATCTATTTGGGCTTAGTAAGACGACCCAAAAAATTGGATTCACGTTCAAAGCGTTCACAAATGGATTTTGAGAATGCGTGCCAAGTAATTGGCCTTGCATAACATTTTTTATGCCACTGCCACCATTGCCATCTTTCTTGGTCCAAGTAAAGGCCTCCCACACATAGCTTAGTCTCATCAACTATGATGTGATTCAGCATAAAATATTGATCCATTTGTGATAGCCATATTGCTGAATTAGAGCCATCAAATTTGTACATGTCCAGCTTGGTCGAGGGTGGGAATGTTGGTGGTTTCCACGGAAGTGAAGAGAATGACTAGATTCTCCTTCATGGTCTTTATTAAAAGCATATGCCTCTGATTGTGCTGCCGACTTTCCCTTTGTGAATGTGTCGTTCAATGTCTGGATCTACCTCGCTAATTCCTCCAACCTCTTTTCAAGGGATTCCTTCTTCTCACTGGCCATAGCTTGAGCTCTGGTTTATACCATACACAGATCTGGTCGTCACTGTGAAAAAAATTGGGACGACCCGAAAATTGAAGATGACAAGTGAATGGTACCACCTCGCCTAGCCCGTCGTCCTAATTCTTATGGGCTAAGTCTCTTATAAGCGTCCTAGGAGGGCCTCAGATTTTTATTTTTTTTACTCTGAAAGGAGTTTCCTCCCCACTTATCA
The DNA here is from genome assembly GCA_031772625.1 of Pinus tabuliformis. Taxonomy (NCBI): domain Eukaryota; kingdom Viridiplantae; phylum Streptophyta; class Pinopsida; order Pinales; family Pinaceae; genus Pinus; species Pinus tabuliformis. The sequence continues at coordinate 1,268,766,758 of CM062807.1, read as the reverse complement.
ATACTGCAGTAGCCAATTCCCAAAAAAGTTAATCCTGCCCAATGTCCTTCGAGAATCACCCCAAGGTATAGGAGCCACAAGCCTCCCTACACAAATGGTCAGATCTGTCTGCGAAACCTTCAACTGCAGAGTGTGAGTAGGAATGCGGCAGCGACCGAACCCCCATTGCTAGATCTGAATGGTATTCTGGTGGATCTGATTGTTGCGGCAACGCAGAACCCAATATGCTAGATCTGATCTGGAAAAGGAGATGATGGGCGATCTTCAGAGAGACAAGGGAACTATGGCCTCAAGGAGTATTAGGTGCTACAGATCACAATATACATAAGGGTCCAATAGTAGTACTCGGCCCAATCTTTCAAGGCACTAACTAAGGAGGATCAACTGTACCCTTAGCCGTACTACTCGACTACCCTATCGTACGTGCGAGTAATCTCCCCGAGTGTTGTTCTCGGTGTATTGTAGTAGCAAGACGACCGACGGTTTATCTACGGCAAGGTTTCAGGTGAGCCTAGGGGGCTTTCGATATACCCAGAGGGTATGTCGAAGACAGTCCATGCGTGGTTTTGTCTAATCCGCTACTACTCAAAGGGGTACCCACAGGGGTTACAAGGGAGTCCAACAAGCATGACCACCTCTTATATTTCCTGCATGCATGCCTCCCCAAATTCGCGGGTTTATGCACTCAATGACGGATCTCGTGGTTTAAAGACAACAGAACAAGTCTCTAGCCAAAAAAGATTCTGCTACAAATGGAGATACCATAAAGTGCTATGACACCACTTGTTATGCTCTTGACCTGCGAGAATATGCTAGGAAACCAAATATGTGAAGAAATACAACCCAGAACACGGAACAAAATGAGAAATAGCAGCACGTATTTTATTATTTAGATATGAAAGCAATGTTCACTTGCCTCTTCGAGGGGGCAACCTCTAATAGAGCAGTGCTCGATTACAGAATAAGACACGACGCTCCTCAATGGGGAGTCTTTATCCTTTATATAGGATTCATACATGCAATACCATGGGTCAATACCATGGTTCTATTAATACCATCTATCTAATGCCATGGCCCATTTGCAACTAATTTTGGTCCCTTTCTTTAAATGCGGGTCAACCACTTACAATTATTAATATGGGCTTTATTGACTCTTTAACTAACTATACCTATGACTCGACCTTATTACATAAATAAGGGGGTTAGGGTTGGACCCTAACACCTAGAACTAAATTGTTTAACATTTATGTAATTTGATTTCAGTAGAAATATGATTATGTACTTAATTTATATTTCTGAGTTCTTTTGAATTTTCTGAAGATGGTGCTTTGATTTAGCTACTGCAGAACCAGCTAGCTAGGTGGTTGGGCCCATCGAATAGTTCGTTGCCTAGATTGCTTAGGATTTATTTATCTCACTACATTTTATTTCCTACTTGTGTGATTCATTTGACTGCATTTCATTTCCTGGATTGTGTAGTGTGATTTAAATTCTGTTCTGCAACTTCGTTTTTCAGATTTCTTTTAAGTTTTGATATTTAATTGCACAGGTTTTATTAATGAATTTAATGGAATTTTATATTTATAATTCATCTCTGTTCAAGTAGTTTAATTAAGAATAGAATACAATTAGCAAGTGATTCTTTGTGTTTCTCATTTTTCCCTGTTCAATTTATTTTATATGAAACATATTTATAGTCTGTAGGGATTCAAGATAGGGATAAAAATGGTATAAGAGAAATAACGTTTTCATTTGATTTTCTATTAATATTGTTCAACACTTATAAGAAATTTAAATGATTACATGGGATTCTAAGAAAACAATGCTTATTTAAATATCAAGATTAGTTTGAGTACATTTTATTAACATAAGTAAAGTGTCCAACAACACTCTTGAAAATATCCTCGCTCCATGATTTAAATTCTGGATTGAATACTTCCATGCACATATGATTCCTTTCCAGCATCATTGGAAATAAGAATTTAATCATTTTCTTAAGTACATGTTTTAAAATAGTTGAAAGTAAATTTGTTTCATGCTTTCCGGTATAGTAGTTGTCTCTTAAGAAGCTTTGCATTCTTATTTCCTGCATAGACTGTTAATTTGCAGTGTGTTTACTTTGGAATGTCTCCTTTCTTTTCCTAAATGATTTCCTTTTCAAATTGTTTTTAAGATTTTGATTTTAAATATCCCTGAGATTGTGTTCTGGCATATATTGTTCTATGTCTCTAAGTCTTACAACCTCAGATTGAAAATTTAAATGTTGGTTTAAATCTCTCATTTACACCTCGCAACAGTTAGTAAACATATCAAGGAAAAACTCTTAAGGTCTTATCATCTGTATGTAGCAATATAGGAGACATAAAAGATATATATATAAAATTTTAGAATGTATACTCTCTTAAATGCAGTGAAGAAGGTCATATCACTTAGACTTGATTGAATGTATCAAAGAAAGAAGAAATATATTCATGAGATCTCAATTAGGAGATCTGGGAAAGAAGATAATATTCATTGATACACTAACTGATAAGCAAGGTAACAAAAGTCCATAGATAAGAAATTTACCTCATTCAACAACTTATGGTCTTTATGCTAAATAGAGAAAGACAAGTTGATAGAAAAAGTATTGAAGGATAAAAGAACTCAAACATGTGCAAAAAGGAAAGACAAGTTTGGTTCTCAACGAAGACATAATAGTATATCTAAGATTCAATGCTATGAAAATATTATGGAAGCTCATATCACCGAAAAGATGGAAGCTAAAGAAAAGGGGCCAAGGAAAGAGTGAGTAACAAATCTCTAATATGAGTAAGATGGTATCCCTCACAAAAGGGTCCTATCATAAGCTCCTAAATCGTGTGTTATAGATATGACCAAGATAATAATATACATCATGGCATCATGGAATCATTAGAAACAAGAGCTCATGACATCACCATGGGAATCATGAAGGAAAAATCCATGGCAGACAACCATGAAGGATATAGCTCTTGGGAACCTCATTGGACATGCAAGGAAAGAAAGGACAAGGCTCATCATACATAAAGAAAGGAAACATCTACCAGATGGGGATATACAAGATCCTCAATATTCTCTAATGGAATTCTCATCAAATAGTTCACTAATCTAGAGAAGAAGAAAGTGTTTTATCAGAAACTCCAACTTGTGGAATTCGTGGATGATGTTATGGTGACATAAGAGAAGAAGTAGATCAAGGGGTTGAATACACTTCAATCAAGGAAGCCGCTAAAAGACGCCTAGATGACCTAAAGGTAAAATAAGGTATGGTTGTAGGTAACATGGATAATTAATTCTATCTTAAGAATCATGATCAAGAGAAAAAGGATCTCCACCTTTGGAAAAATGTAGAAAGACATAAGTCACTCTAGATGAAATCAACATAACATGTCCTCATATGAAGTATGAGGTGGTTGACTACAATTAAGAAACTTTGATTAAAAGCTCCCGGGAATAGAATGTGTGAGGAAGGAAGAGATCATGAGATATGCAACCTTGATGAAGGCGATCAACATCCAAAATACCAAGAAGACTTGACTAGTAAATCTCCAGGAAATATATGAAGACTCTAATGGAAAAAATGAAGACACTTGAAAATGGATATCTTTGGGAGATGTATCAACATGTATGCATGATGTTGATACCTATAGAAATATGTCATGATGAATAGCCATCTCATAAGGTATGATTTTATTTAATATTATTTTTTATTTCTTCAATAATATTTGGATAATGCTGGGCTACTCAAACAAGAGTTGTAAATACAAGTACAACTACCATTCATGTGGTGGATAGAATAAGTCTGATGAGAAGAAGTATTCATATAACGAAGGTTCCTGATATGAAAAAGGCCACTTTCCATAAAGAAAGGAATGACATGAAGAACTAAGGAGGAAAGTGATCGATGGTTGTTTCCCTACAAGGAAGAAGCTCAACTGAATTTCATGACATCAAGGAGATAAGTTGATCAAATAGTTGAAGAACCCACGAAGAAGAATTTTTTGATTTGTAGGAGAGTCCCTAGCTAAGAGGGATCTCTAACAAGCTCTTGATTAAAAGGGAGCTTGGGTACACTCCTTCAAGGAATGGGCATATCTTCCCTAGTTGAGAGGGAGAGATAGACACAACATTCTTGTCTTATATTCGGAAGAAATAATGGAGGATTGGATAATCATCTGGTATCTGATGCTCTTTGAGTATGTGTAGGGCATCCAAGACAAGAGTAGGAAACATGATCGATATTCTTTGAGGGTTGGCAACCCAAGATAAGAATAGTCCTAGAAGGTCATACTCAGTGAACACCCAGGTGCGTATGAACCTTGCAAGACAATGATGAAGGTGTCTATTGTCATTGGTCTTACCAACATTGTGCTATGATCTGATGAGAGATAGAGATGTCAGTCAAGGTCTTGTTGTGCAAAAAATGTTGGTTACTATGATGCTATACAGATGGGTTACCAATCCGATTATTCTTATGAGAAATTATTCATATTGATAATGACCAAGTACCATTATGAATACCTCCCTAGTTAAGAGGTAGTGTTGAAGAAAGTGTAACTAGGTTTGGTCTTAAGAAATTTAATTTTGATCTTTGTACTTGTAAAAGAAACTAAATATTATTTTTTGTAAATTATAAAATGAGTTTCTTGCTCATTCCATAGGTCTAGCACGTGTTGAAGTGCTATAGGAAATTCAAAGAGTTAAAGAAAATATTGAAGAGCTCTTCTTGAGCCTATGTTTAATATATATAGTCTATAAAAAAGTCTAAAAGCCCTCCAAATACAAGCACAATCACTCTTGATGAAGTCAACCTCCAAACAAGATAAAACTCAGTCACGTCATCTCATATAAGAGACACATAAGTTCACTTGGTAAAGTCGGCTTGATATGGAAATATAACAACTATAAATACCCAACTAGGGTCATCACCAAAAACACAGAAAACTTGGATTTCTCTCTAAACTTCAGATGTGTACAGGAATTGCAGGAGGACAGTTTCGGATGACATTTTTAGAGGTTTGTTCACAAGCTCAGCAACTTCGAATGGGTATAGTAGAAACCTCTACAATTTTAGTGAACAATTACATTGAGAAAAATTGCAGTCTCATCCTCCTCGGTGGTGGAAATATCAACATACTTATAATAATGATATCAATAAAAGGAAAGCAGTCATTGTCTTGGTGTAGCTATAATAATAAAGGTCTCAGTAATTATCACTGTCTCGGCCTACCAATACAGTGAAGCAACCTCACTATCTCGACATATTTGTGAAGAGAAGGATCCTGAAGTGACACTCTTTATCTCGACATGTATTTTGGAAGCAGTCATGATCTCACTCTCTAAATATCTCAGTATATAGATCTTAGTGTCATGGTGAAGGTCTCAATGAAGGAGTAGCACTAATCTCAGTAAAATGCAACAATATTCTCAGTGAAGGTGCAACAAGGTGTAAAGATCTCAGTGGTGCAATAATGATGACTTTGATGTAGTAGCAATGGTGATGACTTTAGTAGCAGTGATGATGATCTCGGCTATGATGAAGAAGAGGATTGGTGTCTTAGTCTTGGAGTGGCATCATAGGGCAAGGGTTTTGGTCTTGGCATTCGTCAATTGGAATCTCTATAAGAAGAATTTTGTGTGGGTTTTCCTCTCAAAGAGTGAGAGGTTTTGGCCCTAACATAATGCCAATATCATGTGTTCTTGTCTCTTTGTTTTGGTATCTATTTGATGAACTAAAGAAGACACACTCTAATAATAATAAGTGAAGATTGGAATAAGAAGAAAATTTGAAAAATAGCTCACAAATGGTTATCATGACTAGAAGAATCTCATTAACTCTAATTTCCATAGATTCTTCAACACCCTTGCCCTATTCCTGGTCTCATGGAACTCATATAATCTGGGCCTAGGGTGCAGGAAGGGTGCCATGTACCCCGCCCCCTCCGCTTTCATTGGTGGTTAAATCGTATAATAGAAAACCATGGGCCAACACTTAACCTCTGCACCCATATTCGATGCCTTTGCTTGTGGTTCCATGAATGGAAACATGACCAATGTAGAGTCTTGGGTGCTAGCAGTGGTCATGCACCCCTATGTTTCTGCCATGGTCATGTGATAACGTCGAAACCATCTGTCAGGCCAGTTGGGCAGAAAGTTTGCATGGTGGAGGTCATGGGGTCAAACCCTGTGGATTTGGTCGATTGACACAAAATCTTTTATGAATGAAATAGGGCTACATGGTCCTTCCCAATTGGACCACATGGTGCCATTTAATTGGTACATGTGGCATAATGGATTTGGCCCAAATTCAACCAATCATCTGCATCCAAATGTCGCTTCCCACATGTGCCATGTGTCGATCCCTGATTATCTCATGTATTACCTAGTCAGCATAATATCAGAATGATGTCATTGTATGGACTACCACGTGGAATCCATACACTACACAATCAACCCTGCAATTTGACCTTTTAGTTGTTTGCCAAAATCTTTAAAACGTGATAAATTCCTCATACAATGTTAGATTGAGGTGATTCAATCATTGTTCAAATCAAAACGATGAGATCTATTATTTGGCACCGGTTTGAGGAGATTTTGAGCACTTTCATTTTTTAGCATATTTTTGATTCCCTGGATGATTCCTCCCAATTGGAAGCTTTTGGACCACCAAAAGTCCATTTTTACTCAGTAATTAAGTGAGGGTACAATTCCCTCACTTTTATTTATCTCTATCCACCTTGCTTTTCTTTGATTGGTACCTTTGAGACCCATACGAAGATACTCCACATTGCCTTTGTGTGAAGTTCTTGTCCTCCTGTCAAGAATTGAGCCTTCTTGTACCTCATTTAAATATTCAAGAGAAAAATCTTCTATAGATGAAATCTGAACATTCTCTTCTTCATCAGGAATCATATGAGGCTCATACAATCTCTATTTTTCCACATTCACAACCTAATAAATTTGCATGTAAGATGGAAAATCTAATCGGAAAGTGTTGTTACCAATCTTCTCCAAGATTTTGAAAGGACCATATCTGATTGGCTTGACATTTTTATCTTCACCTTGTAGTCTTTCCTTGTTGATGTAAAACCAATTTTGATCTCCCAATTGGAAATCATGATCAACCTCATGCTTATCATGTCTTTCTTTGTACCTGGCTTGGATTTTCTCTAACTATTCGTGTACCCTTTGACGCACTAGTTGAATTTTCTTAATGAAGTGCTTGACTTTGTCCACATCACTATTTCCATCTACTACAATATCTTTACCAAAGATGAAATCCAAAGTAGACTTTGGCAAATAACCCAAACAAGATTCAAATGGAGATACTTGTGTAGATGAATGCTTGGCACGATTGTAGACATGCTGGATGTAATGCAAATACTCATCCCAAAGTTTAAGATTATTACCACAATATCCTCGAAGGAGATGAACTATTATTATGTTCACTAATTTTGTCTGGTCGTCGGTTTATGGATGAAATGTTGTTCTCTTATTCAACTTTATATCTATGAGTTCCCATAAAATTGAACAAAAATTTGCAATAAATCAAGAATATTGATCATAAATAATCGAAGTAGGTAACACAAAATGAACCCATACATTTTGGAAGAACATATTTTTGGTATGTCCATCTGTAACATGTTTCTTACATGGCATCAACACACGCACATTTTTCTTAGATGATCCACTACAACATATAAATAATCATGACCTTTCCTAGACATTGGTAGTCCTCAAACAAAATCCATAGAAATACTTTCCCAAGGATGAGAAGGGATAGGAAGTAGAGTGGACAAACCTAATTTCCTATTGCTTGGCTTGCTAGTGGCACACATAGAACATCCTTTTACATATATTGATACAATTTCATTCATACGAGGCCAATAACAATACCTCTGTAATTGAGAAATTGTTTTTCCTACGCCAAAGTGACCAACAATAAGACAAGTACGGGCTTCCCTTATGACATTGAATCTTTCACCCTGTGGAACACATAACTTTCCAAGATGATAAAACAATTTTTTATGAACATGATAATCCAACTCTTCAACATGATTTCCTTGAATCAAAGTTGCATAAACATCTTTAAAATATTCATGTTAAGCATATTGTTCAATATAACTTTCATGAATTATTGAGTTATTCTTAAGAATAAAATATGCATTAACAATAAGCCTTGATCACATATCTACGACTTTGTTGTATATACTTTTCTTATACCTAATCATCAAATGAAATTGTTGTAGGAATCCCATCCACATGAAAAGTCTAGCTTGTTGTATCTTGGTTTGCGATTCTAAATATTGCAAAGGTGGATGGTTAGTATGAACAATTATTTATTTACCCATCAAATAATGCTTCCATTTCTTCATGCTTTGTACCAAAGCATACAACTCTTTATCATAAGTTAGATATTTAATTACTACATTGGAAAAGTTTCATAATGATAACATATTGACTTACCATGTTGCATCAAAATTGCTTCCATAGCATATTTGCTTGCATCAGTTTTAATTTCAAATGGCTTCTTAGGATCTGGAAGTGCTAGAATTGGTGTTGTATTGATTTTCTCTTTCAAAGTGTCAAAGAATTTTTGTTTCTTGCCTCCCCACTAAAAGACCTGCTTCACACTTTTCAAAGCATGTAATGGTGTTGTAATGAATGAGAAGTTAGGGATATTTTTTCTCCAATATTGGGCTACTCCTAGGAAGTTCCTAACTTCTGTTACATCATTGGGTTTAAGCCAATTCACAATAACATCAACGTTAGAGGGATCAAACTTAAATTCACCACCTTCTACAATATGACCCAAATAAACCAAATAGGTTTTCCCAAATTCACATTTAGACATCTTCAAATACAACTTTTCCTTTTTCAAGACATATAGAACTTTCTTTACATGCTTGACATGATATTCACGAGTCTCACTGAAAATCATAATATCATCTAAGTAGACTATGAAAAAATCATCAAGTGATGGTCACAATACATCATCCATAACTCTCATGAATGTGGCAGGTACATTGCAAAGCCCAAACAACATAATTAGCCATTCAAACAAACCTTGTTTTTTCTTGAAAGAAGTTAACCAAATATCACCTTCAACAAGCCTTATCTGATGATATCGATTCTAGAAAATCATCAATGCAAGGAAGAGGATAGTGATTTTTTACCATGATATTGTTTAAGGCTCAGAAATCCACACACATGTTCCATGTACCATCTTTATTCAAAACCAAAATAGTAGGAGATGTACTAAGTCTAATAACCCCTTTGTCAAGCATCTCTTGAATTTGCTTCTTAATTTCTACATTCTTCGTAACTGAGATTCTATACAGGCCAATATTCAAAATTGGTGCATCCTACTGCAATTGAATCTCATGCTGGATTCCTCTTTTTGGAGGTAACCCTTCGGGTTCCTAAAACATATTGTCATAAGTGTTAACAACTTCAACCAATTCATGCTTGAGTTTAAAATCACATCCTATGAAAGCTACAGATTTGGCAGTATATTTAGCTTTAATCATCAACAACACAAAATTCTTACTAGCATTCACAAGCCTTTTCATTTGACCAAAACTAACAAGAGATAAGTTCATCTTCTTGCGATGTGATATAACAATATACTCAAATCCATATTTGAAAATATGATATTTGTTCTCATGACGATAGAATATGGCTTTTTTGTCATATAACTATGGACTCCCTAAGGCAATGCCATAAATATCAAGTGGTACAACATCAAGCTCTACCTCATCTATAAAATTAGCAATGATGGCAAATTTGAGTTTACATTTTCTTGTCACTTGCAATTTGGCATCATCACATTCTCAACCCAAAGGGTAAGGCTTTGCATGAGGTGTAGTCTCTAAATTTTTTCTTGACAGTTGCTTCAAAGATTCGATTGACTTGAGATCCACTATTAAATAATGTATCAACCTTTGTATGTTTTGCAATGACCCTGATATGGAAAATCTCACTTATTTGTTTATCATTTTGAGATTCAATGGGCTTAATAGAAGAATAAGTACTTTCATTCGAAGTTATACATTTCATTACCATGGCTGTGATTTTGGTTTCATCACCTGAATCAGATCCTAGATCTTGTTGAGTTGTAGTAGCAATCTTTTGTTTCCCATTGTTATTGAACTTCTTTGGTCTCAATTCTAGATGTAATTTCCAACAATGGTCTTCATCATGGCCATGTTTTGAACAATGTTTACAGGTAAGTTTCACTCCCTCTTTCTTAATAGTAGCATTCTTCTTACTCTTTCCTTTGAACTTCCCCTTTCCTTTGTCTCCAGATTTAAAAGGTTTCTTGTTGGAATCTTTAGGAACATTCTTGCCTCTTGATTCTAAATGAGTTTCTTGAACACATAATGCATTTAGATTGGTGGGATTAAATATAAGTACAATATGTCTCAAATAACTATGTAATCTACCTATATACTTAAGGAGAGTATCTTGTGAAGTCAAATCAACACCCAATATTAAAGCTCTTCTTTTATATTCTTATGTGTAACTTTGGATACTATGACCTTTAGCTTGTCTAAAATTTTCTAATCCATAATTTATTTTTGCATGTATGCTAATGGATAAAATTGCCTTCTTAACCCACTATAAAATCATTCCAAGAAGAGATAATTTTACCACTTTTCTTCAAATATTCTCAAGTTTTGGCCTCCCATTAGATGAGGGTTGCACCTGCCAAGTGAAGAGAATCAAGTTGGATATTTTTTACATCAACACCAATCTTTTGAATCCTACAATAGACTTCAATTTGATGAACCCAATTATCAAATGTTTCAACATTTACTTCCCCATTGTACATAGGCAATTCAAAATTGACATCAAGCTTAATCAAAGGATACATAGCATGTCCTCTTGGAGATGTAGGAGGAGTAGTTCTATGGGATGAAGGAAGTGAAGAAGGAGGTGAGGATGGAGGTGTATATGGAGGTGAAGGAGGATGTGGAGGTGGAGGTTTTCTCCCATTGCCCCCATTACCTTTTAGCTGATTAGAACTTTATTCTTGCAACCTTGTTGTTATATAATTGTACAACACTTTCACCATATTAGTCATATCAAAGAAAGCCTTTCTAAAAGCTCTCTCATACTCATACATCAACTCTTTTCTTTTTCCTTCTTCATGTCCCATGACTTGTGGACTTTGTGGCCTCCTTGAGCCAATTTGAGGATTTGGTTCTTCTAGTGATCCTTCTCATCTTCTCAATTTGGACCTTGTAAGCATTCAAAAACCTTGAAAATTATGTCTAACCTTTGTAAAAACCATGCTTTGATACAAAACCAATCTAAAAAAAATGAAGGTTTCATTTAATGATTTGCAAGCTAGTTTATACCTTTTGGGAAATGTATCATGATTGAAAAAGAACACAAACTAAAGTAAATTTTGCAGTATTTTAACAATTAAAATAGACAATAAGAAACATCAAAACATAATAAATTGATCATGGATTTCACCCCTCTTGGGCTAAGTCTCTAGGTCCAACTTCCAATGATGGATTGTTTTTAATATATACTCAAATGTTCAAATACATCAACATACAAGTCTCAACTTGGAAAACTAACACCTCCATTGCGTCAGGAATGCCCAAAAACCCCTATGTAGGCTCTTCTTGGGCTAAAAAAGGTTGAAAAATGGCCAATATAGGCCTCTTTGTCCAAAGCTGCATGTAAACTTCTCTATAAAATTGCTTGCCTATGCAAACTTGGAAACAAAGTGGTTCTAGCCCAATTTGTAGGGTGCGTAGTTGGAAACTCATAGTGTTGGAATTATGACACAGGTGTTTTCCTTGATAGCAACTCTCTCAGACGAAAGATCACTGTATATCAGGTAATCAACAAAGAATGAAGAAAGAAAGGTATACATAGGTTCACCATTGACCAAGCCACGTATACACGCAGGTTCACTGTATACAAAGTCACGTATATGAACAAGGTATACACAGGTTCACCATTGACCAAGTTGTAAATACACGCATGTTCACTATATACAAAGTCGCATATATGTACACACGTACTTTCACAAGAGGAAAAGCGCGTATACCTTGGAAAACTAAGTTTTTGATCCAAAGTATTTGATCCATGGTATTGGTCCAAGGTATTGAGTTCGAGGTATTGACCCTAGGTATTGGATCCAAGGTATTGATCCTAAGTGGTTTTGGTCCATGGTATTGAGCAAGGCCTAAGACTATAAAAGAAGGAGAAGATCATTAGGCCAGGGCACGCAAGTGATGAATATCGATGAAGTGTGAGATCTAGTATGCAAGTTATGAGTATGTGATGCTTTGCTAAGGATGCACGTATGTGGCGAATGAAGGTTGATGGGCTAGGATCATGAAGACTAAAATGCATTATCATTATATGGTATGATCATGATTAGTTCAAATCTTAATACTGACGCATATCTTATCCTTTATATCTGATGATCTGGGTATATCTGAAGTAGTAAATTGCAGCGAAGGTATAAGTAATTATTTTTAGATCTGTACGTTGGTTCCCTTTGGTGAAAGGGCGTATACACGCTGGTTTGAGATAGCCAAGTAGCGTATACATTATGAGATTTGGTATTTGAGGTTGTTGTTCGTTCAAGTGGTTGTTGCAGAGTTCTGGGTTCTGCTCTATGTTCTGGTGACTGTGTTTTGATAACAAGGTTTCAGTGATTCAATTGTTGGCTGATTTAGAGATTGATGATTCAGATATAGTTGATGGTTGTATTGTAGTGATGATTTATTTTGTACTTTGATGATTTTGATGGATCCAGTCTGCAAATTTATGAAACGTGGTCCCTGGAAGGAAAGAGAAGGTCGTAGCCTTCTGTAGGTCGGTGCCTATGTACTAGTAAATATATTGGCTAGTACAAGAGATAGGGGGTTGTAGCTCCCTTCTAGTAGAAGCTGGAGAATGAGAGAAGGTTGTAGCCTTCTGCAGATGTGTGCCTGCGTACTAGTATGAGTCTGCGCCATTGCAAGATTGTAAACAAGTTTTTCTTATATTAAAGAAAACAACAGTAGGTGGTTTTTGTCCCGCATTGGGTTTCCACCTTATATCTTGGTGTTCGTGTGTTTTTCTTATGTGTGATGATCTGTTATGTTTTTACTGCACCTGGTTACTGTTTATATGGTTAATGAAGTTCTGATGCACTGGTTAAAGATTAACATATGATGAATTAAATGAATCATAAGATTGTTGGATATACGCCAGTTCTATTAAACATAGTTGCATGTACACGCGAGTTCCCTTAACTGAAGTAGCATATATGAATCTGATTATGGAAATGAAAAAGTATTGATTTGGTAATACTGATTCACCCCCCCCTCAGTATTATTTCTGACACATAGGTGTCATGTTTGATCCATGGATTCCAGCAGGATCGACATTTTATTTACTCTAAAAATTATTTTTTTAAACGGCTTCGGGCCAAAGCCCCCTCCTTATCTTATGCTCCTGGTAATCTGGGCCACATGTGACCAAGGGGTGTGGGCCATAGGCCATGCACCATCCCTGGCCCTGCTCCCAGTCTCATGGTACTCATATAATATGGGCTTGAGGTGCAGGAAGGGTACCACATGCCCCGCCCCCTTCGCTTCTGCCAGTGGTCACATCATAGAACGAAAAACCATGCGTTGGCGCTTAACCTCTGTGCCCATATCTGATGCCTCCGCCTGTTTTTTCGTGAATGGATACCAGGGTCTTGGGTCTTGGGTGCTAGTAGTGGCCACACAGCCCTATATTTTTGCCTTGTTCGTATGATAACACTAAAATCGTGGGCCATGATGGTTAGGCAGATGGTTTGCATGGTGGAGGTCATGGGGTCGAACCCCGCCGAACTAGTCAGTTGACACACAAATTTTTTGGCAAATGAAACAGGGCCATATGGCCTTTCCTAATTTTGCGATGTGGCAAAACAGGGTTGGCCCAAATTCGACTAATCATAAACACCAAGATAATGCTTCTCGCATGTTCCATGTGTGGATCCCTGATTAGCTCTCATACTACCCAGTAAACAGATGGCATCAATTGACATCATCATATGGACTACCACATGGCATTCGTACACTGCACAGCCAGCCCTGCAAGTTAACTTTTTAGTTGTTTGCCAAAAACTTCAGAATGTGATAACTTCCTCATATGGTGTCAGATTGAGGTGATTGAAGTGTCGTTGGAATTAGAACGGCACAATCTACAATTTGATGTCGTTGTCAAGATATTTTGAGCACTTTCATTTTGAGCATATTTTTTTATCCCCTGCATCAATGGTATTCCTCTTCCTTTTCCCTTCCTACCTTGACCAGAAAATGCAGAGGGTTCTCCCTCTTCATTCTTTTGAATCCTTCCTTTGACAATAATTTGTCTCTTCTTGAGTGCATTTACCAACAAGCTCATCAGATGTTGTGATTATATTATTGTTTCTTATAGTTGTAATGAAAGTTTCAAAAATAGGAGGAAGACCTTGAAGAATGACCATCATCAACTTGTTGAAATGTGGCAACAAGAATATTCCAATTTTAACTTGTCCTTAAATTAAAATTGTTAATTAAAATTCGAATTTAGTCTCACCAGCTACTTGAAAAATAATTAATTAATTCATCTTGAGTTAATTAGTTGGAGAAATTCAAGTTAGAAGTCTTTTTGAAGTCATGCAACAGTTATCCCTTAAATTAGGGAGATTATCCCTTAATTAAGGAGATAAGATTGAGTTATATTTGAGTTGTAATTAGTTATCTCAGTTTACTGAGTTAAGTCTAGTTAAATTAGTTCCAAACTGTTTGAGGAACTAATTATGAGTTATCAATCAGTTGATGCATGCATGCACTCAACTAGTGTACTCCAGATAACTAAAGATTCTCTCATCATTAACTCATGCATGTCTATTCTAAGAAATACCCAGTTGAGATTAAAGACAGGGACATTGTACTATCAGTTGCATGTGTTCTCTTATAAAGAAAACTCATGCATGTAGTCAAGGCATTCCATTCCTTGAGGATTGCGCAGTTTTACAGGGTGTGAGATCAATGTGAGAGATCAGTGTTCCACTTGGTAACAGGAGTATCACCCAGGAGAAACTGCGCAAGGAAATAGGAGCTTGGAGGGCAGAGGAGAAGGCTTATGAGAAGTCTATTTTTCCTGTGTGCATCTATGAGGATTGTACTGAGAGTTGGCTAGCTATGAGAGGTAAGGCTTGGTGTAATTATAAGATATTTCCAACTTGTATGATAATACAGATAGTGGGGTTTTTAGCTAAGGCTTTCCCCTAAGTATTCTTTTGTGTTTCATGTGCATTGATTCTTCTTCTAGTTATATTTGTTTAGCTTGATCTTGCTCAAATCTTTTAAGTTTCCGCAAATTAATTGTAGAAGTAGGTTAAAGTATTTTTCTTTGGTTATAATGTATTATCAGGTTAATCTACACTAAGAATTTCTACATGGTATCAGAGCAAAGGTTATTGGAGTTGTGAACAGTATACTGAGAAGAGAATTCGAAGTTTGAAGTTCAGGGTTACAGGTGAAAAATCGAATTCTTATCATACTTCAAGGTTGGCCAATGGCGTTCAATGGCTTGAGACTCGAGTATGCCTTGGATGGTCGCTCGAATTACATAGCATGGAAAGATCGCATGGAGGCTGTATTAGAAGACAACGGCTTGAAGGAATTCATTGATTAAGAAATCCAAAAGATAGATTCAACTAATGCACAAGAGTTGGCTAAGTGGAAGAAGTGTGTGGCAAAGGTGAGATGAATCATCCTTGAGGGAGTTTGAGACCATATTGTCTCGAGTCTCCATGGGAAGGATACTCCATTTTCAATGTGGAAGACATTGAAAGACCTCTACTAGAACAGTAGCGACTAGAAGAAATTGGCTACCAAGGATAAGCTTCGAGGAATCAAGGTGGAGAAGGGAAATATTATTTCCACATATCTGAACAAGCTCACCACCTGTAGAGATGAGCTTAGCAGTGTTGGAATAACTATTGCCGATGATGATATGGTGAGCCTCCCTCTCCTTGGCCTTCCAAAGAGCTAGAATAACTACGAGGACTCTGTGTATGGAAGGGAGAAACTTCCGGATTGGGAACAACAGTGGTCGGATCTCATGTAGGAGGAGATCAAGAGGAGCACACGAGATGGTTCTTCATCCAAGAATGATGATGAAGAAAATCTAGCCTTAGCAAGTAAGGCAAGGAAAGGGAAGGGGAAGGCTTCCCATTCCAAATCGAATTCTTCACATGGAGGGAAGAAGGTTGACAAGTCTAAAGTGAGATGCTTTAATTGTCATGAGATGGGACATTATGCAAGTAATTTCCCATTGAAGAAGTCCAAGAATGGATCCTCGAAAGGATTGGAAGGTGAAGCATTAGCCTCTCAATTCGAAATGGACTTTACCCTCATCGCATGCATGGTGTCATCGATGTTGGGTTGTGTCTAGTATCTTGACAGTGGAGCCTCATTCCACATGACCGGTGATAAAAAATTATTCAGTGCCTTGGAGGAGAAAGACCTCAAGATGCACATAGAGATGGGTGACGATGGAAGGTATAGTGTTTCAAGAGTGGGCATAGTTTCATTTTAGAGGAAGCATGGACCTCCTCTCACCTTGATAGATGTGATGTATGTGCCTCGACTAAAGAATAACTTGGTATCGGTCGTGATGTTGGAGGACAAAGGCTACGATGTTGTCTTCAGTAAAGGAAAGGCATTCCTAAGACACATAGCCACGGGTTAGACCAAGAGGTTAGGGACTCGGGTGAAAAATCTCTATAAACTAGAGGTAGATGATTGTGCAGCATTGAGTACGAATGCAAAATTGGTGCAAAGCCAAGACATTGGTGAGTTGTGGCATAGGAAGTTGGGTCATTTACATCATGGGGCCTTGAAGATAATGCAGCAGATATCTACAGGACTTCCCAAAGGTAAACTTGAGCAAGTTGACACATGCAAAGGTTGTACCATTGGAAAGTACACCAAGTCTTTCTTTCATGATCGAGATAGTCGAGCAAAGGCTATCTTAGAGCGAGTTCATAATGATGTGTGTGGACCATTCTCGACGGCATCCACAACGAAGCAAAGGTATTATGTGATTTTCATTGATGATTTTCTCATAAATGCTGGACTTATTTCATGTAGAAGAAGGACCAAACCTTCACAAAGTTTTGTGAGTTCAAAGCTTTGGTCGAGAAAGAGTCAGGGAAGAATATCAAGGCCTTGAGAAGCAACAACAATGGAGAATATGTCTCTAAAGAGTTTAAGGACTTCTATGCAGCGAAAGGAATTAAATGAGAGTTGACGGCACCTCATAACCCACAGCAAAATGGGGTGGCAGAAGAGAAGCTGACAGATTGTTGACAGATGTGAGAGAGAATGTGGGAGAACCATCTTCTCAGCGCAGACAGAGGAGGTCACCTAAGAGGTACACTGGATACATGGCCCTTGTTGGGGAATGTGTTGAGACCGAGCCATCTTCCTTTGAGGAAGCAGTGCAACAACCGATTTGGGCTGATGTTATGGTGGAGGAGTATGACTCCATAATTCGTAATAGTGTTTGGGACGTGGTTCTGAGACCAGAGAACAAGTCAGTTGTGAGTTCCCATTGGCTTTACAAGGTAAATAAAGCTGTTGATGGTAGTGTCGAGAAGCATAAGGCAAGATTTGTTGCCCGTGGTTTTCCACAGGTCGAGGGGATTGACTATGATGAGACTTTTGCTCCTGTCGCAAGGTACTCATCTATCAGATAGATGTTGGCACTATCAGCACAGTTGGGTTGGATAATCCATTAGATGGATGTGAAGACTACATTCTTCAATGGAGATATTGAGAAAGAGGTGTACATAGAGAAGCCGGAAGGTTTTGAGACCTTCGATTGTGAGTCGCATGTGTGCCGACTCAAGAGAGCTTTGTACGGGCTGAAGCAAGCACCTCGTGCTTGGTACACCAAGATAGACAACTACTTCACTGGGTTGGGCTTCACAAAGAGTGAAGCGGATGCAAACCTGTACCACATCATGGTGAAAGGTAAGTTTTTGATCATTGTACTTTATGTTGATGTTCTCATATTGACAGGTTATGATCAGTTGATCATGTCTTGCAAGGAGGACCTTGCAAGAGAATTCGAGATGAAAGACATGGGTCTCATGCATTACTTCATTGGCATGGAAGTGTGGCAGAAGGATGTGGAGTTGTTTGTGTCTCAGGGAAAGTATGTCAATGAGATACTCAGGAGATTCCACATGGAGAAGTGCAAGCCATGCAGACTCCTCTAGCAGATAGTTGGAGGAAGGAGGATGCTACTTTAGGAGAAGTAGTAGAGGCTACTGTGTATAGGTAGCTTGTGGGTTCACTGATGTACTTAGTAAACACACGACCACATTTTTGCTATGCGGTGAACCAGTTGAGTAAATCGATGGTTCAACCTACCAAGATTTTTTGGAAGGCAGCAAAGCATGTATTGAGATACCTCAGAGGCACATCTCAGTATGGATTATGATACATAAAGATAAAGGGAGTGAAGCTACAGGGCTTCACTGATGTTGATTGGGCAGGGAGCCCATCAGATCAGAAGAGCACATCAGGATGGATTTTCAACCTTGGGTCAGCTGCAGTTTCTTGGTACAACAGGAAACAGAGGTTGGTTGCACTCAGCTCGACAGAGGCTGAATACATGGCTACACGTCGGGCAACATGTGAGGCCATCTAGATGCAGAAGATCTTAGTTGGTTTGTTTGATCAGAGGATGGATACAAATGTGATCTATTGTGATTAAATCAGAATTGTATCAAACTCTCTGAGAAGCCAGTATTTCATGATAGGTCCAAGCACATCGACATCCAGTATCATCATCTCATAGACTGTGTAGCGAAGAGGATCATGTTGCTGTAGTATATTTCGACAGAGGAGCAAGATGCTGACATTTTGAAAAAAGGCATTGTCAAAGTGTAAATTCGAGTTCCATAGAGACAAGATCGGGGTGGTAGATAATCCCTTTCTTGTTGAGAGGGAGTGTTGAAATGTGGCAACAAGAATATTCCAATTTTAGTTTGTCCTTGAATTAAAGTTGTGAATTAAAATTCAAATTTAGTCTCACCAGCTGCTTGAAAAATAATTAATTAATTCATCTTGAGTTAATTAGTTGGAGAAATTCAAGTTATAAGTCTTTCTGAAGTCATGCTAAAGTTATCCCTTAAATTAAGGAGATTAGCCCTTAATTAAGGAGATAATATTGAGTTATATTTGAGTTGTAATTTGTTAGCTCAGTTTACTGATTTAAGTCCAGTTAAATTAGTTCCAAACTATTTGAGGAACTAATTGTGAGTTATCAGTCAGTTGATGCATGCATGCACTCGACTAGTGTACCCCAGATAACTGAAGATTCTCTCATCATTAACTCATGCATGTCTATTCTAAGAAAGACCCAGTTGAGATTACAGACAGGGACAGTGTACTATCAGTTGCATGTGTTCTCTTATAAATAAAACTCATGCATGCAGTCAAGGAATTTCATTCCTTGAGGATTGCACAATTTTATAGGGTGTGAGATCAGTGTTCCACTTGGTAACGGGAGGATCACCTAGGAGAAATTGCACAAGGAAATATTAGCTTGGAGGGCAGAGGAGAAGGCTTATGAGAAGTCTATTTTGCCTATGAGCATCTGTGAGGATTGTACCGAGAGTTGGCTAGCTGTGAGAGCTAAGGCTTGGTGTAATTCTGAGATATCTCCAACTTGTATGATAATACAGATAGTGGGATTTTTAGCTAAGGCTTTCCCCTGAGTATTCTTTTGTGTTTCATGTGCATTGATTCTTCTTCTGGTTATATGTGTTCAGCTTGATCTTGCTCAAATCTTTTAAGCTTCCACAAATTAATTGTAGAAGTCGCTTAAAGTATTTTTCTTTGGTTATATTGCATTATCAGGTTAATCTACAGTCAGCATTTCTACACAAATCTCTATCAAATATATGTTCACCAACAGTTTGCAATTTATCCCCTAGTTGGGACATCCTCATGGCATAGGACTGCACAGATTTCCCCCTTGTTCATCTTCAATTCCTTGAGTTTATTCTTCAAGGAGAGGATATGATTCAAGTTGTTGACTTCATACATTCCAACCAACTTAGCATATATTTCCTTAGACTTCTTCAATTTTCCAACATTAAAAAGTGAATGATCTCGCAAGGAATTAGTAAGAATTTGCTTAGCTTTAATCTCATCTTTCTTATACTTGGACTTGGTGGTAGCAAGAGCATTCTTCGAAGGCTCAGGAACTTTTCCTTCTACATATTTTAGTACATCATTTTCATCCAATAACACTTCCAACATGATCTTATAAGTACAAAGTTAGATGAATCACCCAAATTCTCATTATCCTTGAAGAAAGAGGTAAGCATTTTAACCAAGTCAAATAGGCTCCTTCAACTTCTTTCAAAGATGATTTCTTTTGTCTCTTGTCTCTCTTGAGCTTGTCTTCACATCAATTCTAATACCATGATAATTTTCCATTGTAATGTGTTGTTACAATCACTTTAGCCCAATTATTTTCTTCAATTAGAAACCAATTAATCTTCAAATCATAAATAGAAATTGTAGATAGAATAATAAATGCAATGACAATAGAAGACAATCAAGAGAAATAATAAGAGACACCACATTTGGTAAAAAAGCAGGGAAAAACCCCACAAGAGGGAAAACCCTTTCAAATTCTTCTTCTTATTAGGTTTTCATAAAATGTTCAGCAGAGAGAATACAATGATCCAATTCATCAATGAGGATTCAAACGTCAACAATTTTGAATTTCCAACAAACCAATATCCAAAATCTAGGAGATGAGCCCAAAAGTTAAATCTGGTCAAAATATATAATCTGCAATTCTGGTCAAAGTCAACAATAGTCAAATATGCCCTAACCAGTCCAAAATTCAATGGTAAAAATCCTTCAAAATCTCTCAATCAACTATCGAAGTACTTGGCCTTCCTTGTTTCTCAAAATTAAGTCAAAACAATTCCAAACAACTCGGTAAAAATTGGTCAACAAAGAGAAAAATTCCCCTATCCAAATGGAAATTAGCATCCACCCATGGTATTCATTGACCCATGGTATTTATCCACTCATGGAATATACCCATGGTATTTTAATTGGCATCCACCCATGGTATTCATCCAACCAAGGTATTTATCCACCCACAGAAATTACCCATGATATTATAAGTGGCATCCACCCATGATATTCATTCGCCCATGGTATTTAGCCATGGTATTGTAAGTGAGATCCACCCATGGTATTCAATCACCCATGGTATCTACCCACATTTCAATTTTTTTGGGGGCTCCCTCCAAGATCTGGATCATTGGTATTAGATAAATCTTCAACAAACCTCATGCACATGCCACGAAATCCACAGAGAACTTTCTTGGGCAATGTAGGAAGATTTTTTTTTTTCATTTTTTTGTAGGAATTTTTTGGGTGGAAAGGTTGTAGATCATATATAAAAATTTTGGTGCAAAATTTACAAAAACAAATGACAGATATGGATTACTTGTGACAAAATACCCAAACTCAAAATAAAAAAATCAACCGAATCAGAGTCCGGATGAGGGAGATATCGCTGATTTAAAATCAGTTGTGTTGTAGAAATTTTTCTGATGACAATTCGTGGATGACCGCTATCCTATCATTTTTGTAGTTTTTGTGTAGAATTTCCGAAAAATGATTGCATATCTAAGATCCTCTTAAAAAATCACCCAATTTAAAAAAGAAAATGGTCGAATCAAAGTTCGTAAGCGGGAGATATCGCCGATTTAAAATCAACTATTTTTTCATAGCTTTCGTGACGACAAGATAGTTGCAGCGCGAATGTGAGTTTCTAGAATGTCCATATAGGGATTTCAATCACATGGGAAGGTGCAGAATGGTCATTCTATTTCCAATAACAGGTTTTAATAAATATTCTGAGTTATATTGACCGATTTATGCCCATTTTAAATTAGTTTTTATATCTGGAGCAACATTCAGAGCGGCTTCCCTTTGGAGACATGGCCTCCCACCCCACTTTAGTAGGCACCTGACTCACATTCATCTGTATCAACATAATAGCATACAACTTAGGTTCTTTGGAAACATGCCCTCCCCCCCAGTCTATTTAGGGACCTGCTACTTCATCAATAGTCAACATCATGGTTATGGGTCAACCACACAAAATCCTTGTCATCGAAGTCCATTTGCTAGGTCACACATTGTTAGTATCACAGGTGGTCACAAGCATTACATGGTATCTATATCCTCAGATCTTTGTTTGTCATGGTTATGGGTCATCCACAAACCCACACTTCATCGAAGTCCATTTTCTAGGCTACACGCTATTAGTATCACAGTTGGTCACATTCATTATAGGGTATCTCCATCCTCAGATCTTCGTTCATCACAATTATGGGTTAACCACACAAAATCCTTCTCTTCAATGACTCTTCATATTCAACAAAGGCTTCTTAGGAGGGAACTTCATGCAATGGGAACCATTGTTTCTTAAGGAGGGAGGAATGATCTGAATGGAAATTGTCATCCACCCATGGTATACATTGACCCATGGTATTTATCCACTCATGGAATATACCCATGGTATTGTAAGTAGCATCCACCCATGGTATTGTAAGTGGCATGCAATCATGGTATTCATTCACCAATGGTATGTACCCATGGTATTGTAAGTTAGATCCACCCATGGTATCTGTTAGAGCCTAAATCTATCTCAGGTTGAGAAAGGTAGGATCTAGGACAACATCAAACCACGCTTAACCTGGTAGCTAGCCCTACCAAGTCGGGAGAGGGCTCTCTCCTTGTCAATCTCAGCAAAATATGCTCAATGAGGCTTGAGATTACTGATGTGAAGACTAATTTTAGGCTAGGTATGTGTGCAAAAAGTTTGATTTGATTATAATGATATTTTTGTTGGCTCAAATGAAAAGGCAGGTTTGGGTCTGGGGAATGAGGCTTAGTTTTGCAGAGATATCTATGGGGCAAGATAGGCAATTGATTTGGCACTTCAATTTGAATGAGATGGAGAGATTAGATAGGTGAGGAGTTGAAGAGGGCAAGAAAACCCAGGGATCCTCTTCAAACAATTGAAAACATAAAAAACTAAAGCAAACCTTAGGTAGAGCACTGCAATTTCAATGGATTCTACCTTTACCCTTGTTTGATTTAGTTAAGAAGAAGAAAGATAGATAATGGCATACATAACACATAAGTAAATTCACAATTACAGAAGAAAGCACTATACCAAACAAAATGCCACATGAATCCCAAAAAGTGCTGCAAACCTTGGTCTCTATTTCTTAACCAAAATTGTTGATATGAGTATACAATGAAGCTCCAAGCTTTCTCAAAAGTCCAACCATGCTAATGACTGAAAAATCACAAGATATAGGCAAACCATCACTCATCCTAGCCTCTAGGGGTCGAGCTCATAAGTCTAGGAACTGTTCCAACTAATTCTAAACTAAGAACTAGAAATTAGGCTGTGGAACAGCTTGCCTCTAGAAACTAGGGAACTGATTCATTCAGTTGCAAACAACTTTTTGATAGATGAATCTACCTCCATGAGTGAAAATTTAACATAATTACATCAAGATCCATCAATTCACATTAAATTACATCATAATTTTGACATTAAGAAGGAGAAAAATCAAACTGTCAAGAAGTTAGGTGAAAAACAGAGTATTCTTGGTCAAACTGAACAAAATTTACCCAATGTGCCGTGCTAATTTCCCTATGCATAGCGCCTGTTTGCAACCACTTTTGGAGGCCTTCCAAGCGTCCAAATCTACTCCAAGTGTGTTTGTTGGAAAGTTCTACCTATCGAATTTCCAGAACAAGTGGAATTTTTGAATTTGGTCTCCATTTGCCCCTCCAAAACCGAGTTCTCCCAACACTGCTTCCTGTGTGTCAAAATAGGGGCAGTAAAGTCATTGTTTGAGTGTTTTTGACCTTTTTGAGGGCTCAAAACTTGTCAAAATTTCTTGGCCATTGGTAGACAAGCATATTTCTTCATGCAAAATCCAAAAATGCTGAGTTTTTCTCATTTGGAGGCCTCCATAAAAAGCGAGCACCAGGTGGCGCGGCGCATAGGGCAGAAAATTCTATGTTTTAGCCCAAAAATTTCAAAAATGCAAAAAGTGTCCCAAATTTTTTGAAATTTGGGCTGAGTCTTCTCCATCAAGTGTTGTGTTGGGCCAAGGAAGCCTCAGCCAATATCTAAAGTCTATCTTGCTCCTTTCACCTCCTCGATTCCCTCTTCAACTTTGCTTTCAAGGTCCTGATTCTTGCCTTGCACATTTTGTTTCTCGCCATGTAATGATAGGCCTGTTAGCTCTGCTACAACTTCAGTGTTTAAAGGTTAAAATCAGGTTGGACAATGCTGGTTTTGGTTGCTAAGGAGCTCGTGGTAGTCCATTTTACCCTTACCCTTTTCATTTGCCTCATTCCCTTATAACTCTCGCTTCCTGCGTTTCCTCCCTCTCCATCGTTCTCCTTACCCTCCTTTAACCCTATTACTATCATTTTTCTCTATAATCTTTTCAAGCCCGCCTAAACCCTTCTTTTCTTGGTTCCCGGGCATTTTTTGTTTAAACGTTGTAATCCCCGAAAACCTGTTTAAACTCTGCATAACTCGCTTTTCTTCTCCCCGGACGCTTAACTCATGTAATCCCGCCCATATAACCTTTCGTCGTTTGCTAAATCTGCACCGTCGATCACCCACGATCTAATGGTCAACCCTTTTTCCTGCACAGGTTAAACATCGTTCACTTCCCCTGTCATCTGGCCGTCCATCGGAGATCCGACGATGGACGCTCCTCCCCGTCACGCGACCTATGCGCTTGTTAACCTGTGGGGTCGATGGTATTCATATGCCATGTGTCTTATTTCTATTGGATCGCGTGGCTATTTACGGAAACCGCCGATCCCCGATAAGCGGTGCAGGGAATACCACTCGCCACCCAATACCATTTTCCCGCGCAATAATGTTCATGCATCTTCCGCGTGCGATCATCGTCGGATCTGGCACGTCCAGATCTGACGACCTTTGTTGCTCCCGCGCGTATGCCTCTCGATAGCTCCTCTCGCGCGATTTCTACCGTTGATTTTCATCATCCGAAGACCCATGTTCATTCACCTGTCTGTGCTATCTCCCGATACTCCTTGTCAAGTCATCTCCGCCGTTGATTTAGCCGATCCAACGGCTGAGCTTCATTCTTCTGATCAGTCTATTTCCGTCTTACTGTTTGTTCCACTCCTGACTGCTCACTGCTGCCAAACAATGAAGACAACCAACTACCTGCACCCTGCATAATGAAGTTTCAACAACTGCAATTAATCAACAACATGGCCGAAGATAAATAGGACTGCCTCGAGCAGTTAAAAGCAGTCAAAGGTTATGGGTTTCATTCATATGTTACTGCATCTGCCCGAGAAGGACCACGGAACGCCAGAGAATGTCCAAATCATCCATTAAAGCAGTCAGATTTGTATCAGAGGCCCATATTAGATTGTAAATGTGGTTGGTGGTCCATTATGACCCCTCCACACTTAGCAGCACAACAATTTTTGTAAACAGATTCTATATATACCCAGAAACACGATGTAATGGCTTGATGAATGTTATTTTGCTGTAAGGTTCAACTTCTGGAGATTGTAACTGCTGTGATAATTGCAACGTCTGGTCTTCATTTTCAGCTAATGCAAGCTTCTTTTTCTGTTAATTGCTCACTGTCCACTTCTTCTTCTTGTTCCAGGCTGTGCCTGCTTTGCATTTATTCATGTGCTGTTAATGTTTAGCATTAGAGGGGCTGTCATCCCACCTCTGTGTTAGGATTTAGCATGTATCATTGAATTTGTTTGCAGGTTTATGTTATTTTAATGTCAGAGAGCTGTCATCCTGTCTGTGTATTAGAAAACAGATTTACAGACGTTTTAACTGGTTGCAGCTGGTCATCACAGGGTCCTGTGCATCTGCTGGTGTGGTCAGTCTTCTCCATATTCACATGTTCCCTTAAACTGTGAGTAATTGGTGGTCTAAAGCCTTGTAGTCTGGGGGTGTTCATCCATGTCTGGGGTTAAACATAGTGGAAGTGGTTACCTGGCTTGAATATGTAGCATTTGTTTCATTCATCCACCAATTTTCCAACATTTTTGTTGAGTTTGTAATGTTCCCGAGCATCTCTGATATACAACCTAGGAGAGTTTCTTGGGATGATAACAAGGCCATATGCCCCAAAAATGTCTTCTCCATGTTGGCTTTCTCTAACAACCTTTCTAAGTGGATATTAGCCCTTTCAAGCCAAGTTTCCTTATCAGCATTGATTTCTTGCTCAAGTGATGTGAGCTTCACCTTCCTCCTTTTGGCAGCTTGGCAGTTTTCTCGTATGTTTTGCAACTCCATAATCGTTTGCTGATCCTCAAGCTACTTGTTTCTTTGATCCAGGTACTTTATTATCCACTTAGCTCTTTCTAAGTTGAGGTACAAAGTATTGATGTCCGCCTGTTTCTCCTGGATGACCTCTTTGAGCTTTGAGCTTTGTGGGCCCAAATCAGTGTCAACACCCTTAATGAGAATGAAATTGGTCTTCTGTTCGCCTGAAGGCCCCTCGTCCTGTAATGGCCTCTTGCCCTTGTCCTGAACCTACTGTGCTGATGAAGGAAGCGAGACCCCTTCCACTCTGGGTGGAGATAATACTCGCTTTGTTGCTGCAAACAACCGTCTAGTGCCCTTTTGATAGGTGACAAACACCAGCATACTAGCGGTCTGTGTCTCATGACCCTCCTGCTGATGTGAAGGTCCACCTGTCTCATGAAAAGCCTCTAGAGGTCCCTGAGGAGCTATGAAGAACTCATGAGAAATGAAATCCTCCCATGAGATGCCCTACAAACCAAGCTGATGCATGACCACAATCTTAATGAGAGAAAAATGATATATACTATTAAACTGCTGCTGAGGAGTCTTTTTTGTACTAGGGTGGTCATCTTCTCAATATTTCGGCACACGAAGTAGGGGAGATTCATCATTCTCACCTTGGTAAAGTGCACCAACAATCTGATATGATAGGCATATAGGCAAGAAAACCGGCCCTCACAGCTGAAATATTTCATTATAAGTTTCATCAAAGGAGCATATGAATCTTTCAAGTACCGAAAGGGAAAAAATCTGCTGAGTTGTCTCAAATAACTGGCCTTGATGTATGGTTCATAATGTTCCCTATCAATTTTCTGCCTTTTATTCCCTTGCTTTCCAATATTAGGAATGTCGGTTGCTAGAGAAATAGACTCTGGTGTTAAAGTGAATGTTACACCAGCTAGAGTGGCTTGGCCATTATATAGATGAAGCAAAAACAACTGGGCCAACTCATGATGATACTGGACTCTAGCAACCATCTCACAGAACTCATAGCAGGATTGGTGTTGGAAGCATGTGATGGTGAGAGGCAGGCTTGTAGCTCGGCAAGTGTAGTAGGCTCCTCTTGTATATGTTTGCCACCTTTGTGAGGTCTCCTTGGTGCATGTATTTCTGTAGGAGAGTCACTGTGTGTCTCTTCATCATGGTCATATGAAGGATCAGACTCCATGTTTGCTAATGGGTGAGTTTCTCTTAATGAGTATGAAGAGATTTATGGGGTTGTAGTTTTCTACCACGAAGGGTAAGAATATGTGAGGGACTATGGAGGGAGAGGATATGAGGGGTTTTGGGACTATTATGACAGGGTTTTGTGGGAAATAGGAGATTAGGGAATAATATGGAAGCTTAGGGACAACAATTAGGGTTCGGGGATTTGTAATTAGGATTTGGGAAAATGGGATTTGGGGATAGGGGTAAATGATTTTTTAGGAATATGGGAATTAGGGAATAGATTGATAAAGCTGGGAAAATAAATGGAGGAGTGAAAAAGCGAGGGAGTGCTAGAATAAACTTGGCAGCAAAATGACAAATGCAAACCCTAAGCAATGGTTTTTTGAGAAATTGCAAGGAAATAGGGTTTGAGTTTCTTCACACAACCACCATAAATTTTTAAGAAAAACTCCTTCACTAGCAAGGAAAAGATCTTGACTTACTTGCACACTAGAAGATTTGAGTGATTTTGGCAATTTGAGGGAGTTTTTGAGGAAATCGGGCTTGGCAGCTCTATGCGCCATGCCTCAAACCCAACACGTCACGCCTCCTGTGTGCACCGTGCTAGTACAAATTTAACACTGAGGAGGGCGGCCCTATGTGCCTTTGCTACGATTTGCTTTCCTTTTTCCAACACGGCTTTCACTTTGCTCAATCTTTCTTCTTGGAATGCCAATGAGCTTTTGAATTGTAAAAAATGTTTTATATACAAGAGCTTTTTAATTTTTGATTCATAAAACCCACTTTTATAATGTTTGCCATGTGACTTTACTTTTCAACTCTGTTTTTTGAGCAGTTTACTTTATTTGAGCCTTTTGATGAACTAAATGACTTGATTTTTGTTTGTTTTGTAGGGGATGGAGCTACTGAGGCTTGGCAAGGTGACCAGGGTTGCCACTGAAGTGATTTACGTACAAGAGAATTGAAAATACATGAATTTATACAATAAAAACCTAAAATACTCTGTTTTTCCTCAATACTCTGTTTTTCCTCAAAACTCTGTTTTGAGGAAAAATACATTTCTGAGCAATTGATTATGAAATTTTTTGGTACTGGAACTTCATTCAACATCCTCATGCACCTGCTGATCGTTATTGGACATTTTTGGGACCTTTTTAATAAAACCTCAGACCTAATGAAACTGAAACCCTAGAACTGACTTTTGCAACTTTAAAGACAAAAGTGACTGCAAAAGATCTTGATGAATGAAAATGGACCAGCAAGTAAAGGACATGAGGGAAAATGTACAACAAGCCACTACCGTCAGATGATCCATGCTCCTAATGGAATGCAGTTGACTGAGTGAGACACCTAAATGCAATGCAACAAGAGAATTTGATCTCTGACAGAGGGATGAAGATACCGACACTAACATTGGCTCCAATGGGGATGGTAGCTCCTTGGAGGTGCCAAGAACTACAGATCTCTGGGAAAGCAGACAGCGCCTTCGTCCATTTGGGCTATGGAGTCAATAACTTCGAAAAATCAAAACCAAACTTTTGACTCAATTTTAGGACTGAAATGTGACTCAAAACTGACTCAATTTCAAGACTGAAATCGAATTAAAGACCTGAATCTAACAAACAAAACCAAAACTGAAATCAAACCTTAGTTTTATAGCTTTCACCTCGGGCCCCAAACTGAAAGAATGAAAATGGTACACACTTGCAATGGAATTTAAACAAACCGGTATGTACAATGATGCATATGACAACAGAAAACACTTCACAAATAGTACCGTTTGAGTAGCCAACCGTTGACCAGCCCACCAGGATAGTCTTCGCCATTCATTTCTTGCAAAAGGAAAGCATTTTGGCCCCGATATGCAGCAATCCTATAAGGTCCTTTCCAAAGATTTTCAAACTTGCCATGTTTACCTTTCTCTTCGTTCCTTGCATCCCATTTCAGCACTATGTCTTCTATTTGAAACTTGTTTCGCTTTTGCCTTTCGATCATATATTTTCTTGATTCTCTCTTGCAGCTTGAAAGTGTTATGAAATACCTCCTCTCTAGTTTGCTGCAAATGAATAATTTGATTGATTCTCCACTTCAGATGATCATCTTCGCTGCCTGTTTCTTGTAGGAGTTTAACCACTGGGACTGCCAGAGAGGTCGAGAAGACTGTGTCCACACCATACACAAGCTCGAAAGGAGACATGCC
Organism: Pinus tabuliformis; assembly: GCA_031772625.1. Taxonomy (NCBI): domain Eukaryota; kingdom Viridiplantae; phylum Streptophyta; class Pinopsida; order Pinales; family Pinaceae; genus Pinus; species Pinus tabuliformis. The sequence goes on along the minus strand of CM062807.1, from coordinate 1,268,736,910 downwards.
TATAGATTTCTTTTGACTTACTCTATCTGCCCAAAGTGCATTAACCAACTTTTTGTGCCAACTTTTCTTGTTCGTTTCCAGCAACTTTTTGATAATGTTGGCCAAAGATTTATTTGAGGATTCTGCCAATCCATTGCCTTGTGGGTAATAGGTAGTCGAGTGCCCCAAAGTGATTTGATATTTATGACAAAAGTCAATCATTCTTTTAGATATAAAGGATTCTACATTGTCAGTGATCAGCTTATTGGGACAGCGAAAACGAGACAAAATGTTGTTTTCAAGAAATGAAATAATTACTGAATCAGTGGCCTGCCTCGTGGGAATTGCCTCAATCCATTTGGTGAAATAATCCGTCACTGTGAGGATCCATTTGTGTTGCGCTGAAGAAGAAGGATGGATCTCACCAATGAAATCCAAACCCCATTGCTGAAATGGGGCACTTACTTCAATGGGCTTGAGTGGTAAAGGCTGCAACTTCCTCCTACCTTGAAAAATCTGACATTCGTGGTAGCTTGTTATTGTTTTGTACACATCAGAAAAAAGAGTTGGCCAATAATATCCCGCTCTCAAGATTTTATTGGCTGTTGTCTTCCAGAAAAGATGGCCTCTGCAATCTCCTTTGTGAAAGTCTTCCATAACCTGTTTTGTCTCTTCCTCAACCAAACAATTGAGCACGACACCACCGAGATCTTTCCAATAGAGTGCATTATTCATGATACAAAACTTGGCAGCCTTCAATTTCAGGGTCCTACTTTTGTTCTTAGCCATTCCAGGTGGTGATGACAGATTTTGGAGTACATAAACAATGTCCGAATACCAAGGAGAAAGAAGAAAAATTTCTGATACTTGAGCGGGCAGACTCTCTTCATCTTCCTTGGACATAGCAGCAATGAGATTAATGTCCAAGGCATGCAAATTTGACTTAGCCATTAGTTTAGCCAGCCCCTGTCCTTTGATGAGCTTTGTTGGTTTGATCTCCATGTCATATTCCAATAAGGCAGCAATCCATTTGCCTCTTCTCCCCTCTGGATCTGTTTGCACTAAGACATCTTTAACAGCAGCATTAGGGACATAAGCAAGGATGTGAGAATGCAAAATATAAATCCGAAAGTCTTTCAATGCCTTTACCAAAGAAAGGGCTTGTTTCTCAATAATATTATACTTTAATGTTGCATCCCTTATGGTTCTGCTGAAAAATGCAATTAGTTTCTCAAGCTGGTCTCTTTTCTGCATCATGACCGCTGCCATAGTATGATCCGAGGCAAATGAAAATAAAATAAAATCCTAAGTATAGTCCGGGCTGATCAAAACCAGAGCTGAATAAAGGGCCAATTTCACCAAATTGAAGGACTTAATTACTTCCTCAATCCATCTCACTACACTATCTTTTTTGAGCATGTTTGTGATTTCCCTTAAATGTTTTGCAAGATTGGGAACAAAGCGACGTAAGAAATTCATCTTACCATTGAATGATTGGATTTCTTTCTTACTTCGTGGAAAATCAATCTTTTGAATGGCTTCCACCTGAGCTGGATTGATGCGGATGCCCTCCTTTGATATAATATGACCGAGAAGCTTGCCTTCATCCATGGAAAATAGACTTTTCTTTGGATTGAGAGATATACCATATTTCCTACACCGCTGAAATACAATCTTCAAGTGATAAAGGTGCTCTTCATCTAAATTAGAGAAAACTGTCAAATCATCAAGATAAACAACTAGAAATACATCTTTTTCATTAGCAAATGCGATATCCATCGCCTACTAAAAGGTTGCACTGACATTCTTTAATCTGAAAGGCATCTTGGCATAGTGAAAAGTTCCCCATGGAGTGGTGAACGTTGTTTTGTTTCTATCATCCTCATGGACCAAAATTTGGTTATAACTTGAATACCCATCGAGTAGCGACATGCAGGATGCTCCAACTACTCTCTGAAGTATGTGATCCATCTTGGGCAATGGATAGTTATCTTTCAAAGATACTTTATTCAGATTTTTAAAATCAATACATAACAGAATCTCACTTGCTTTCTTGCGCATGGGCACCAAGTTTGAAATCCAATTTGAAAATTTTATGGGGACGATGATACCAGCTTTGTACAACCGATTCACTTCCTTCTCATTTGAGGGCAGCAACTTTGGATTTATTCTTCTTAGCTTCTGACGAAAAGGCTGTTGGGCTCTAAAAATGTCATACAAATATCACTCATTACCATACATTTTTCACCTATGCTTCCATTATATCACTCACTATTCACCACCTTGTCACTCCATTTTCCCTATTATTCACCATTAATGGGTCTCATTTATATTTTCCAAATATTATTTATTTTTAAGCATTTTTGAGAGAAATTCTTGATTAAATATTAGAAAATAATATATTTTATTTTATATATGGAAAGTGGGTTGTTTTTGTGACATGTGTAGGTGCCAAGGAAGCTTCCAAGACACCTTTATGTGGCCTTGAAGGATCAAATTCGAATTTGAAGAGATGAACCTCATGGAGAAGATTATGATCTCATGGAGAAGATCAAGGACAAAAGGGGGTTATGTGTCTAGGTGGTTGAGAGATTTATGGAACTAAATGAGAGATTAGTGGATGATCATTATGAGTTTGTTACTCATCCCATTGTATAAATAGGAGTACAATCTCCTCCATTTGTAATCTTATAATCTTAGATGGTTGAAGTTTTGTAATGTTGAAGTTTTTGTAAATCTTAGAATCTTGAAGTTTTTGTAATGGAGATTTTGGAATAAAGGATCATACTTCAATTTTGCTTCTACATTTGAGTCTCCATTGAAGTGGTGTGCTTGTGGAGTTATGGAGGGCCCCCATGGCCTCACTTGCATGCTTATTTGCTTATTTTAGGTATAATTTGTTTTATGTTTTTTTGTTTGATTTCTTCAAGTTTTATTAAATGTTCTAATATTGGAAGGATCTTATTTGAAAGTGTTTTTGTAACAGAACTGTAAGATCTCATACAATTATTAGATCTAGGTTTATTTCATTTCAGCTTTTAATTTCTTACTAGATGTTCTAATGTTGGAAGAGATCTTGTAGAATATGTTCTTGTAAGAGAATCATAGATCTCAAACAATTGTTAGATCTAGGTTTGATTAGTTATTGAAAGAGATCTTAATGAATATGTTCTTGTAAGGGGACTTTAAGATCTTGGACAAATTAGGAATATTTCTAGATCTATATATTTTAGATAGGCACTTCTAAGTTTACCTTCCCGGGTTGACATTAAATTAAGCTCTAATTGACATCATCAATTGGAACCACACTTATATTTTAGATAGGCTTCCAAGACACCTTTATGTGGCCTTGAAGGATCAAATTCGAATTTGAAGAGATAAACCTCATGGAGAAGATTATGATCTCATGGAGAAGAACAAGGACAAAAGGGGGTTATGTGTCTAGATGGTTGAGAGATTTATGGAACTAAATGAGAGATTAGTGGATGATCATTATGAGTTTGTTACTCATCCCATTGTATAAATAGGAGTACAATCTCCTCCATTTATAATCTTAGAATCTTAGATGGTTGAAGTTTTGTAATGTTGAAGTTTTTGTAAATCTTAGAATCTTGAAGTTTTTGTAATGGAGATTTTGGAATAAAGGATCATACTTCAATTTTGCTTCTACATTTGAGTCTCCATTGAAGTGGTGTGTCTGTGGAGTTATGGAGGGCCCCCATGGCCTCACTTGCATGCTTATTTGCTTATTTTAGGTATAACTTGTTTTATGTTTTTTGTTTGTTTGATTTCTTCAAGTTTTATTAAATGTTCTAATATTGGAAGGATCTTATTTGAAAGTGTTTTTGTAAGATAACCGTAAGATCTCATACAATTATTAGATCTAGGTTTATTTCATTTCAGCTTTTAATTTCTTACTAGATGTTCTAATGTTGGAAGAGATCTTGTAGAATATGTTCTTGTAAGAGAATCATAGATCTCAAACAATTATTAGATCTAAGTTTGATTAGTTATTGAAAGAGATCTTAATGAATATGTTCTTGTAAGGGGACTTTAAGAACTTGGACAAATTAGGAATCTTTCTAGATCTATATATTTTAGATAGACACTTCTAAGTTTACCTTCCCAGGTTGACATTAAATTAAGTTACAATTGACATCATCAATTGGAACCAAACATTTTGGCGTTGTTGCTGGGGAAGTGAAACTAGAAGGATTTAGTAACTGTTTTTATGCATTTGTTTTTATGGACTAATTTGTGGAACTTGGTGATAGCAGGTTCATAAAGGAGTTCAAAGTTTGGAGCATTTTTATTTTCGCAAATAGTTGTTTTAAATTCAGTTTTTATTTTAAACCCCCCATTTCTCACTAATCCATCTACAGATGAGGGCTTTGACAATGTTGAACAGGTACTTCTTGGAGAGCAAGGACAATCACCTTGAGCCAACTCTAAGACAAGATTCTTACATACTTGTAAAACATAACGTAAAAATTTTAAATCTTGATGTGAGCATGTTCAAATTTTTAATTCGTAGATGGCTTCACTGGAAGCATGCTTTTACTTAGAAAATAAAACATCTTTCAAGTTAATGTAGAATAGATTAAAAATAAAAATAAAACGAGATCTCGTAGAATTTCGTCATAGAATTTCATCGTAGAATTTCCTTGAAGAATTTTCTTTTAGTCTTGTTTTTGAAAAATATCATCATGAATAAAAAGAGTTGCTTCATCTTTGCATTTCTATGTCTTGTTTCTGTATCACGGGTGAGCCAGGAGCTTGATTATCGGAAAGCCTTGTCTTACGAGAGTCTAAATGCCCTCGTGACATTGCAGAAAGAGTATAGATAATGCAAGGTTTTGTCGCAAATCTTAATTGTGTTTTATCCATCCACGCTAACCTGCATAAATAAAAAAAATCAAGAGATTAGTATGCTCTCTTCCTGCGCTTCGTGCGATCAGGAAGATCAGAAAATCTATTGATTTATTTCAAATAAAAATACTCTCACTGGAAAGTTGATCTGCAATATGACAATAAAGAATTTTGTGAATGAGAAAAAAATCATCTTAAAATAATAAAATCTAGTTTTTTCTTTGAATTTTAGCTTTGAAAAAAAATAAAAATAAAAATCTTTTTGAAAACTAACCATTTTTATTAGATATAGGTTCAATTTCATTATTTTATTTATTTATTTTTAAAAATTGAAAAAAAATTTTAAAAAAAAAGAAAAAATAAAAAAAAGAAAAATAACCATTCAAACTAAATTCTTTGCCTTCTGAGATCTTGATCGGTTTGTCTTCATTAATTGAATAACCCAATACCATCTTCTGTCACAAGGCGAGCAATTGGATAGGAAATGGTTGTAGTTTTTGGCCATGCGCAATATAGATTTGTCACCAATTTGTTGGATCTTTGCCACGACACCTATTTCTTCGTTTTTGTTTCTTTGGAACAAGTGAAACATCATAGAGGAAGACTGTATCCTCAACAAAATTGAAGAAGAATCATAGCAAGCGCAAGGATGGAGGTGCAAAAGGATGGGCTCCAAAACTTTGCTTATCTAAAATCTGGAGAAGTATTGCCCTATGCGAAACATCGAGAAGAATTTGCAACGCATGTTTTTGCAGATAAATGTGAATTTGGAAAGTTTGAGGCCGCTGTGATTGCAGCCAAGGAAGCATTCACTAAGAGCTCCATGGAATTGAAAAGAACATATATTCGCCAAGGTCGTGGATCTGGGAACAATCAAAATGTTGTGGAAAAAATGGATCAATCGATCCATGCTGATGATTATAATACAACCAAATGGACATCACTGACCAGATAAAGTTCCCACGCAAATCTATCCTACATGCAATCCATACACAACCCCTGAAAACGTCAGTTTTAAAAAGAGATTTGTGATCAAACTAGGACAAATCTAGACAAACTAAGACATAGGTTTTTTCCACAACAAAATGAGTTACATAACCCAGAAATTGTTTGCTTGAATTCCTAACGATTTGAGAGAGAATCACGGTTCTTTGAGGCCCTATTTTGGGGACTGCGTGAAGAAAAACGGTTTTGCTCGCAGTGAAAATCTTTGAGAAGTGGATGAGTGTAGACAAAGTTAATAAAACGTGGTAGCAAAAACTTTATTTCATAAAATGGCCCGGCTCAGTTCACCTTGCAGCACGGCCGTTCCTATCCTACCTCAACCAAACACCCTCCATATGCCTTCGATCCCACTATTTCACAGGTTATGCATTTTGTTTTGTGTTTTTAGTTTTGACTTGTATTTTTTTTTGTTTTTTTTTGTTCTATATTTAGTTTTAATTTGTTTTGATATATATTTTTAGTTGTAATTTGTTATTATGTTTGTTATTATTTGTTTGTTATTTAATGTTTGTTATGTTATTTAATTTTTATGTTTGTTATATTTGTATTAATATATTAATATATTAATTGTATTAACATATTAATATATTAATATGATTGCATTAATTGTTATAGTTGTAGTTTGTTATATTTAATTATAAATTGTTATATATAATTGTTGTTATGTTTGTTATGTTATATGATTGTATTAATATATTGTTTTATATTAGAAATGATTGTCATGTTATGATTAAAAAAAATTGTTATGTGTTTTGTGATTGTTTTGAAGCATTTAAAGAGTAAATATTGGCATGTGAAGGATATAGGCATAAAACAAAATTTTGGTGATATGAAAATTGAGAGAATAATGGAACTGGGTGAAACTACAACAGTTGGTACAAGGGCAAAATTAAAAAAAAAAACAAACACACTTTTCACAAAATTCACGCAGGTTTGAAAATAAATAATGGAACACTTGGAAACAAATTTTGAGGATCGATTTATCAAACATTTGGAGGATTCTATAGATGATGATTATCTTGTTTTGATAGCATCAAGTTGGCATTAAACTCATAACATATTCTTGTTGAATGCTTTTATATCACATACTAATATGCAGAACACAACAGATCTTTCTAATGCCAATCTTTTTGCCGAGCATATTTCATCTGACACAAATAGGGAATATTACTTTTCATGGTTATTTTTAAGAATGGATTGATTTTAATATCATGATTAAGTCAATTTCAACACTTTCATTGTCCTTAATATGTTTTATTTGGTATGAAATTTTTGCGTAAGAATCATGAAGGAACTGGCCATTTCTTCTAAAGCACACTTATGTTTTCTTTGTACCAAGTTTTTTTTACAGGTTACAGGATAATCAAGTATTCATTAAGGAGATTACATTGTGCGCACAATTGGTCTTCAAACGACTAAATTCATGAAAAATTCTAAAGAAAAATCCATGTCCACAATCATTACTTTGCAACTCCCTTCTTGCAAAAGATTTTGAATTCCACCAATTGTCAAACCATAAAGCATACCATTTCCATGTACATTTTTCACAGCAAGAGTTCATGTTCATTCACCATGCATTTCCTTTTAGCTATTCCTAACCCATCAATAAAAGCCATTTTCCATTTCCATTTCCTTTTTCCTACCATTTTTTTCATTTCTAGCAATAAAACCCTGCTTCTATGTATATCATTGAGTCAAAGTCCGAGTCTAATTATCTTTATAAAAACACTTAGAGGCTTGCATGCCTTAATGGCAAGTACTCTTGCCAATGAACAATGGGAGTACATTAATATCGCTTGTTCGTTGGATCTTGTAGGTGACTCGACTACAACAAACTTATTCGTACCTACAAAGATGTGTTAGGCATATTGACTGCGATTGGAATCAATGGTGGGAGCTCTCGTGTTGACTAGTGGCATCCATTAATGGCCACTAAGTCAACAACATCTTGCTATGTTCGACACCATCACATTTAATCACATAGTCAGATTTATGCCATCGAGTGTTGAAGACTTGAAGACCCATATTTTGTAGCAGATGAAGCAGATTTCCTTTCATTGTTTTTTAGTTTGTCATGACTTGAGGACAAGTCAATAAATAAGGTTGGGGGGTGGGGAATGTAACTTATATATTGTGTATACCTTCCAAGCCTTATATATTTTCAGCCATATTCAGCAGACTCATCAGATTCGTCAGACTATCCAGTAGCAGATACGACAATACAGATCCATCTTTCATCCACAACTTGCAGAAGAAGCTTCAGATCAGAATTGTAGCAGCTAAACATGCATGATTCATCCACCTCTTTAGGTAAGTAAGGTATGATGTTTTCTAACCTTTAATATTGAAATTCTTTTTAGATGCTAAAATGATGATATTTGGAAAATATTCCACTATTTCACTATTCCCCTTCTCATTAAAAATTTCCAAAAACCATTAGTTGGGGAGGGGGGAATTTCACACTTCATTTTTTTTTCCCCTCATTCATATTACATCTTAACCCACATAGTATTCCCACAATAAAAACTACTGCAAAATGATGAACATATTAAATGATTTCTTAAAATGGTTGATCTCAACAAAGTAAATAATGATTGTAAACACAAGAACCAATCATTAAAAAGAGATCTCAACAAAGTAAATAATGGTTGTAACACAAGAACCAATCATTGAAATATGTAAATGCTTTGCAAAAATAAAAAGTTATCCAAAGATGTGAAAAGTTAAAAGGAAGTCCATGATAGAAAGATGGTTGTTACACAAGAACCAAACATCTTGTAAAAATTAGCTCAGTCTAAGAATCAAATCAAATAAGTCACTGTAGTAGCTTGCATGAGGACATGCAAGAGCTTCAGTTGGGGAGTATGTTGGGCTCCAAAAATGTCATACAAATATCACTCATTACCATACATTTTCACCTATGCTTCCATTATATCACTCACTATTCACCACCTTATCACTCCATTTTCCCTATTATTCACCATTAATGGGTCTCATTTATATTTTCCAAATATTATTTATTTTTAAGCATTTTTGAGAGAAATTCTTGATTAAATATTAGAAAATAATATATTTTACTTTATATATGGAAAGTGGGTTGTTTTTGTGACATGTGTAGGTGCCAAGGAAGCTTCCAAGACACCTTTATGTGGCCTTGAATGATCAAATTCGAATTTGAAGAGATAAACCTCATGGAGAAGATCAAGGACAAAAGAGGGTTATGTGTCTAGATGGTTGAGAGATTTATGGAACTAAATGAGAGATTAGTGGATGATCATTACGAGTTTGTTACTCATCCCATTGTATAAATAGGAGTACAATCTCCTCCATTTGTAATCTTAGAATCTTAGATGGTTGAAGTTTTGTAATGTTGAAGTTTTTGTAAATCTTAGAATCTTGAAGTTTTTGTAATGGAGATTTTGGAATAAAGGATCATACTTCAATTTTTCTTCTACATTTGAGTCTCCATTGAAGTGGTGTGCTTGTGGAGTTATGGAGGGCCCCCATGGCCTCACTTGCATGCTTATTTTCTTATTTTAGGTATAATTTGTTTTATGTTTTTTTTGTTTGTTTTCTTCAAGTTTTATTAAATGTTCTAATATTGGAAGGATCTTATTTGAAAGTGTTTTTGTAAGAGAACCGTAAGATCTCATACAATTATTAGATCTAGGTTTATTTCATTTCAGCTTTTAATTTCTTACTAGATGTTCTAATGTTGGAAGAGATCTTGTAGAATATGTTCTTGTAAGAGAATCATAGATCTCAAACAATTGTTAGATCTAAGTTTGATTAGTTATTGAAAGAGATCTTAATGAATATGTTCTTGTAAGGGGACTTTAAGATCTTGGACAAATTAGGAATCTTTCTAGATCTATATATTTTAGATAGGCACTTCTAAGTTTACCTTCACAGGTTGACATTAAATTAAGCTCCAATTGACATCATCAATTGGAACCAAACAAAGGCTTTTGATTTGGCTTGATCGGGATGACATGCTGAATTATGCTTGTGTCATATGCCTTCAAATCTGAATAATCCCAAGCAAATACATCAGTAAAAGAAGACAGTAAACTGATATACTTTGCTTTTACATGTGGAGGCAACGCCTTTGATAATTTCACCATTTTAGGATTTTCAGCTGATCCAATGTTAACATCCTCAACTCCTTTCTCGGTTGGCAGCAAGCTCGGTTTTCAAGCCACATCATCCTGATCAAACAACTCCTCTAAAGGTATTAGACCTTTAGGAATGATGTTGTCTTTCAACTGCAAAAATTCCATCTGATTGACTTCTATATCCACCTCACCATCATCATTCTCTACGTCAATAGAAGTGTCTTTGAATTTACCTTCATTTTGCAGAAATTCATCGATCTCATCATCATCTTGAAACACTTGCCAATACCTTTGATTGTCGGGGACAGCTGGGTGATGTTTCACATGAATCTCAAACTTGTTGTTTGAATTCATTGGAATTTTCAAATTACTTGCTGTTGTTGCAAGTGAATCTGCAATGAAATCCTAAACACGAGGGACACAAGTCAAAGTGTATTATGAAAATACTCTCAAGATATCTAATACCGCATTGCAGTAGGCCTGCATTCGAGGATGCTTAGCTTGGTATTCCCCTTTCACCTACTTGATAACTAACTCAGAGTTGCCATACACTGAAATCCTTTTAGCATTCAACTTTCTAAGAATTTTCAAACCAACAATTAAAACCTCATATTCAGCCTCATTATTTGAATAGTCAAAAGCTAGTTTATAAGAACAGACCCTTACATTGCTTGGCACTTTGTTTGGGGCGAAAAGAGGGCTGCGTATCCAAATGCCAATTCCAACACCTTCCCTTCCTACCACGCCATCAAAATACATGCTCCACAGGCCTGCTTTGTCCTCTTCCAAATGCTGAAATTCAGTTTGCTCTGTTTCTCTTCCTTGCTGTCCATCAATATGTTGCTGCTGTTGAAAGGCTGATTGCTCAGCGGTACTATCAAGTCTTTGTCTTTCTTGCTTTAAGACCTCTCTGAAATTTTCAATGATTTCGGGAATGTCTTCTACTTCAACTACTTGGATATTTACATCATTAAAGCTATCTGAATACAAAACAAATGATTCTAAATCAATATGTACATAGTTGATTGGATGATTTACCAGTTTCTCCTTGCTAGTAATCATGTACTTCATCTTTTGTTCCCGGTATAGTTTCCTCATTTGACTGAACACGGGAATGGTAGCATAGGAGAAATCAAGTTGCATTGTCCCTTTAATCTTTGCTCCCCAAGATCTGGAAAGAAGCATGCCAAATTTGGGAGGTATATCCGCCACAACCACATCCATCAAAACATTTTTAGCCGAAATCTGATCCAAACTGACCACCAAATCCTTGATCAGCCCAATTCACCTTACTCTACCAGAATCAAAAGAGTAAAGGTCATGATACTTTCTAGTGATATCCAATCCCAATTTCTCCATGATGGCCTTAGGCATGAGATTATGAGAGGCTCCGGAATCAAACATAGCATTGTGTAACACATAGTCATGCACCCTGAGACTGATGTAAAAAGGAGCTACATCACTATCTTGAGACTGACCTTCCAATGCTGGACCAAAAATCAACTCAGGTCTATCATCTTCCACGTTCACCATATCAGATGATGGATCTAAATTCAAAATCTTAGACACTTGACCTTTGTAGCTGCTGTTCTTCATCAACTCAGTCAAAGGAATAGATACTTTTAACTTAGCAATTTCATTTTCTAAGTTAAAAACTGAAATTTTCTCTACCTCTTTCACTGAAACATCCTTCTTTTCAATTTTCTCCTTTGACACACTTGGCTGATTGGATCTTTCATTTGCTGATGGTGTTTTGTTGGTGGTAGGATTAGCTATCTCTTTTCCCTTTTTCTGCACAGTAGGAGGATCATTCTTTGGCGCTGCTGCCTCCTTCCTTTTCTGAATTGGATTTATGGGCACATCTCTACTTTTGAGTGAATATTGTTGCTGCTGGGCTAACAAAGCATTCATGTATCCTCTTTGATATTCATCAGACTCTTCCTCAAGAACTGTCTCATTTGCCAAAATGAAATTTTCGTCCCTTTGTACAACTAAATTCTTGGAATACTCCTCATCTTCAGTGATAAAAATTGGCATATCATCGGGTGTAAAGAAATGATTCTCTTCTCCAATTACATTCTCTTCATCAACTGATTCCGGACCATGTACAAAATTCTGCTATAAGGGTGTCTTCACCTGCTGCTGTGCCGTTTGGTCTTATGCTCACTGCTCTCTTTGTTTGATTCTAAATTGTGGTTGTTGTTGACCATGGAAGTTGGGATTTCTGACTTGTGGTTCAGGCTTGTCAATTGTCAATCTGTCAAACATCTTCCCCATCTTCTGAAGCACCTAATATGAAGTGGAAACCTCTTCCTTTATTCTTACCTTCATTTCAGCCTTTGTTCGAGCTCTCTTGGCAAGCAGATTTACTTCAATGCTAACTGCAATCTTCTGCATGTCTTCCAAAGTGGCCGGATCTATTTCTCTTAATTGATAGGCCATATCTGGATTGAAACCATCCGAAAACTTTATCAAAGCTAGCTCCATAGGTGGCTTTATATGATCAGGAATTGCATTGTAAACAAAATTGAATCTAATACAATAATCTTGGACAGTGTCACCCACATTCCGCTTGATGTTCTCATATTCGGAAAGGATCTGAAGAGGATTTTTCTTCACTTCCTAGCGATCCAAGAATTGTCTCTGCAGATTAGCCAATGTGGTGATACTTGCAGCCAGCAAAGCTCTGAACCATTTCCTTACTTCACCACCCAAGGTTTGTACAAACAGTCTCATTGTCATATTTTCTGCATCAATATCATGAAGGTCGAAGAAATTTGTCATCCTATCCACATGTTGCTTAGCCGTAACACCGTGAGGAGTGCCATCAAATAATGGAATTTTGCTTTGATAATCGGTGGGCATATCATCTAAATTTTGAGGCAGCACAAGGGGTGCAAACCGAGCAGCCATTGCTCTTGGTGGATTTGCAATCGGTCTTGGGGATGTTGGGGGAGTGGGTGCAGCTGATGTATGGGGTATATGAGGTGGGGATGGTGGTGAAGAAATCTTGGATGTTTGAGGGGTAGAAGGAGTAGATGGAGGTGACACCACTGCAGATTTTTTATCAGAGATAGAAGGCTGCACGGGGATGGTGGGAATGAAAGGAGGTTCGGTGGGAATTTTTGAGCTAGATGCTATTGGAGATGACCCAAGGGTTGCAGATGCAGACTCTAAGAAATCAGCGATGTTCGAAGCCACAATTGAAGTTTGAAGCTGTTTCAAGATATAATCATCAATTGATTTATTGCCCTTTTCAGTTTCAAGATCTTTGACAAACTTTGGATTTATGGCAGTAGAACCAACCGCACTTTTGGGTTTAGTTTCAAACAACGACAGATCAAACTGTTCGTCAAACTCAAGATCTTCAAGATACTCAAAAACCATAGGACATGAATGAGATTTGAACACGGGAATCACAGAAATTTCTTGGCGAAGGATTCTTGGAATAAGACTGGGATTTTTGTACACAGGAGGAGGATTAGGATCCAAATTTGCTCTGGTATATCTTCTGGAAGCCAGTGTGCTATTATTTCCAACAAATCAAATGGACATTAGCAACTTGTTCAGCCTATCAAATTCTAAACTTATCATCCAAAAGCTTAGAATTATGAGATGTATTGGGGCAATTTCTAGGTTAGCTATTCCATTTATAAGACTAGACTAGAGATTGACTGAAGTAGCTTTTATCTACTTGCGCTAATGCAAAGAAAAATTGTTTCGAAGGCTACCTGGCTAATCTTCAAACTCCGTCTGTAGTTTATAAAACGAAGAACACTAACAAACAAACAATTTCTTCCCCAGTGGAGTCGCCACTATGTTAGAGCCTAAATCTACCTCATGCTGAGAAAGGTAGGATCTAGGACAACATCAAACCATGCTTAACCTGGTAGCTAGCCCTACTAGGTCGAGAGAGGGCTCTCTTCTTGTCACTCTCATCAAAATATGGTCAATGAGGCTTGAGATGACAAATGTGAAGACTGATTTTAGGGTAGGTATGTGTGCAAAAAGTTTGATTTGATTATAATGATGTTTTTGTTGGCTCAAATGGAAAGACAGGTTTGGGTCTGGGGAATGAGGCTCAGTTTTGCAGAGATCTCTATGGGGCAAGATAGGCAACTGATTTGGCACTTCAATTTGAATGAGATGGAGAGATTAGACAGGTGAGGAGTTGAAGAGGGCAATAAAACCTAGGGATCCTCTTCAAACAACTTAAAACATCAAAAACTAAAGCAAACCTTAGGTAGAGCATTGCAATTTCAATGGATTCTACCTTTACCCTTGTTTGATTTAGTTAAGAAGAAGCAAGATAGATAATGGCATACATAACACATAAGTAAATTCACAATTATAGAAGAAATCACTATACCAAAACAAAATTCCACATGAATCCCAAAGATTTTTGCAAACCCTGGTCTCTATTCCTTAACCAAAACTGCTGATATGAGTATACAATGAAGCTCCAAGCTTTCTCAAAAGTCCAACCATGCTAATGACTGAAAAATCACAAGATATAGGCAAACCATCACTCATCCTAGCCTCTAGGGGTCTAGCTCATAAGTCTAGGAGCTATTCCAACTAATTCTAAACTGAGAACTAGAAATTAGGCAGTGGAACAACTTGCCTCTAGAAACTAGGGAACTGATTCATTAAGTTGCAAACAAATTTTTGATAGATGAATCTACCTCCATGAGTGAAAATTTGACATAATTACATCAAGATCCATCAATTTACATTAAATTACATCATAATTTTGACATTAAGAAGGAGAAAAATCAAACTGTCAAGAAGCTAGGCGAAAAACAGAGTATTCTTGGTCAAACTGAGCAAAATTTATCCAATGCACCGTGCTGATTTCCCTATGCGTAGAGCCTGTTTGCAGCCACTTTTAGAGGCCTTCTAGGTGTCCAAATATTCTCCAAGTGTGCTTGTTGGAAAGGTCTACCTGTCTACTTTCCAGAACAAGTGGAATTTTTGAATTTGGCCTCTGTTGCCCCTCCAAAACTGAGTTCTCCCAACACTACTTCTTGTGTGTCAAAATAGGGGCAGTAAGGTCATTTTTAAAGTGTTTTTGACCTTTTTGAGGGCTCAAAACCTGTCAAAATTTCTTGGAAATTGGTAGAAAAGAATATTTCTTCATGCCAAATCCAAAATGCTGAGTTTTTCTCATTTTTAGGCCTCCATCAAAAATGAGCTCCAGGTGGCGCGACGCATAGGGCAGAAAAATCTGTGTTTTAGCCCAAAAATTTCAAAAATGCAAAAAGTGTCCCAAATTTTTTGAAATTTGGGCTGAGTCTTCTACATCAAGTGCTATGTTGGGCCAAGGAAGCCTCAACCAATATCTGAAGTCTATCTTGCTCCTTTCGCCTCCTCGATGCCCTCTTCAACTTTGCTTTCAAGCTCTTGATTCTTGCCTTGCACACTTTGTTTCTCGCCATGTAATGATAGGCCATATGCCTCAACAATGTCTTCTCCCTGTTGGCCTTCTCTAACAACCTTTCTAAGTGGATATTAGCCCTTTCAAGCCAAGATTCCTGATCAGCATTGATTTCTTTCTCAAGTGATGTGAGCTTCACCTTCCTCCTTTTGGCAGCTTGGCGGTTTTCTCATATGTTTTGCAACTCCATAATCGTTTGTTGATCCTCAAGCTGCTTGTTTCTTTGCTCCAGGTACTTTATTATCCACTTATCTCTTTCTAAGTTGAGGTACAAAGCATTGATGTCCACCTGTTGCTGCTGGATGACCTCTTTGAGCTTTGAGCTTTATGGGCCCAAATCAGTTTCATCACCCTCAATGAGAATGAAATCGGTCTCCTGTTTGCCTGAAGGCCCCTCATCCTGTAATGCCCTTGTCTTGAACTTGCTGTGCTGATGAAGGAAGCGAGACCCCTTCCACCCCGGGTGGAGATAATACTTAGTTTGTTGCTGCAAACAATCGTCTAGTGCCCTTTTCATAGGTGAAAAACACTGGCATACTAGCGGTCTGTGTATCATGACCCTCTTGCTGATGTGAAGGTCCACCTGTCTCATGAAAAGCATCTGGAGGTCCCTGAGGAGCTGTGAAGAACTCATGAGAAATGAAATCCTCCCATGAGATGCCCTGCAAACCAAGCTGATGCATGACCACAATCTTAATGAGAGCAAAATGATATATATTATTAAACTGCTGATGAGGAGTCTTTTGTTGTATTAGGGTGGTCATCTTCTCAATATTTTGGCACATGAAGTAGGGGAGATTCATCATTCTCACCTTGGTAAAGTGCATCAACAATCTAATATGATAGGCATATAGGCGAGAAAACCGGTCCTCATAGTTGAAATATTTCATTATAAGTTTCATCAAAGGAGCATATGAATCTTTCAGGTACCGAAAGGGAAAAACTCTGCTGAGTTGTCTCAAATAACCAGCTTTAATGTATGGTTCACAATGTTCCCTTTCAATTTGCTGCTTTTTATTCCATTACTCTCCAATATTAGGAATGTCGGTTGCTAGAGAAACAGACTCTGGTGTTAAAGTGAATGTTAAACCAACTAGAGTGGCTTGGCCATTATGTAGATGAAGCACAAACAACTGGGCCAACTCATGATGATACTGGACTCTAGCAACCATCTCACAGAACTCATAGCAGGATTGGTGTTGGAGGCATTTGATAGTGAGAGGGCAGGCCTGCAACTCGGCAAGTGTAGTAGGCTCCTCTCATATATGTTTGCCACCTTTGTGAGGTCTCCTTGGTGCATGTATTTCTGTAGGAGAGTCACTGTGTGTCTCTTCATCACGGTCATATGAAGGATCAAACTCCATGTTTGCTAGTGGGTGAGTTTCTCTTGATGAGTATGAAGAGATTTATGAAGTTTGTAGTTTTCTGCTGCCAAGGGTAAGAATATGTGAGGGACTGTGGAGGGAGAGGATATGAGGGGTTTTGAGACTATTATGACAGGGTTTTGTGAGAAATAGGAGATTAGGGAATAATATGGAAGCTTAGGGAGAACAATTAGGGTTTGGGGATTTGTAATTAGGATTTGGGAAAATGGGTTTTGGGGATAGGGGTAAATGATTTTTTAGGAATATGGGAATTAGGGAATGGGTGGATAAGCTAGGAAAATAAATGGAGGAGTGAAAAAGTGAGGGAGTGGTAGAATAAGCTTGGCAAGAGAATGACCAATGTAAACCCTAGGCAATGGTTTTTTGATAAATTGCAAGGAAATAGGGTTTGAGTTTCTTCACACAACCACCATAAATTTTTAAGAAAAACTCCTTCACTAGCAAGGAAAAGATCTTGACTTACTTGCACACTAGAAGATTTGAATGATTTTGGCAATTTGAGGGAGTTTTTGAGGAAATCGGGCTTGGTAGCTCTATGTGTCGCGCCTCAAACCCAACGCGTCGTGCCTCTTGTGTGCGCTGCACCAGTACAAATTTAACACTGAGGAGGGTAGCCCTATGCGCCGCGCCTCTTGTATGCACCACGCCTCTCACCCAGTGCATCGCGCCTCCAAAACTGAGTGCCTTTGCTGCGATTTGCTTTCCTTTTTCCAACACGGCTTTCACTTTGCTCAATATTTCTTCTTGGAATGCCAATGAGCTTTTGAATTGTAAAAAATGATTTATATACAAGAGCTTTTTAATTTTTGATTCATAAAACCCACTTTTATAATGTTTGCCATGTGACTTTACTTTTCAACTCTGTTTTTTGAGCAGTTTACTTTATTTGAGCCTTTTGATGAATTGAATGACTTGATTTTTGTTTTCCTTGCAGGGGATGGAGCTATTGAGGCTTGGCAAGGTGACCAGGGTTGCCACTGAAGTGATTTACATACAAGAGAACTGAAAATACATGAATTTATACAATAAAAATCTGAAATACTCTGTTTTTCCTCAAAACAGATTTTCGAGGAAAAATACATTTCTGAGAAATTGATTATGAAATGTTTTGGTACTGGAACTTCATTCAACCTCCTCATGCACCTGTTGATCATTATTGGACATTTTTGGGACCTTTTAAATAAAACCCTAGACCTAATGAAATTGAAACCCTAGAACTGACTTTTGCAAATTTAAAGACAAAAGTGACTGCAAAAGATCTTGATGAATGAAAATGGACCAACAAGTAAAGGACATGAGGAAAAATGTACAACAAGCCATTACCGTCAGATGATCCATGCTCCTAATGGAATGTAGCTGACTGAGCGAGACACCTAATATGCAATGCAACAAGAGAATTTGATCTCTGACGGAGGGATGAAGATACCGACATTAACTGTATCTACCCACTCATGGAATTGACTTATGGTATTATAACTAAAAAAACTATAAGTAACAAGTCACATTTTGTAAAAGGACATATTGTCCACCATAATGTAGCTTTTATAGTTATTCTCTATTTTAATAAAAAAATTCTTGGTGGTTTTGTTTAATGTGTGTTTTCCTATTTTCTTCTCACATTTCAATTTTTTAGATCTTGGAGGCCTCCCACCCAAAGATCCATTTCATTTTTTTAGATCTTGGTGGCCTCCCCCCAAGATCTGGATCATCCACGGTCAAACCTACAGTCAAAGTCTGCAATCAACTATAAACAAAGTGCCTAGAAATCCTTGATCTTTGTGCCAAAGAATGTGGCCTCCAAAAGCAATCCAAAATGCTAAGTCAAACCGAGTCAAAATGTGCTCAAACTCCAAAAAGTTAATATTGGTCAAAGATAGATTTCGGCCTTCCTAAAATTCTCTCTCTCCTACTCACACGTGTGAAGAATACTTGGAATTTTCAGATTGTAAGAACATCCAAGAAGAACAAGATGTGTGAGATGTCTGTCCAGATGAGGTGCCATTGAGTTGTATTTATAGGTGTTGGAGGAGACCCAATTTTTCTTTTTATTTGACCTGAAATTTTGTACACATTTGGGTTTTCACATTAAATATATATTTTTCCTTGACCAAATTAAATTCTTCCAATGGAAAAGAGGTATTCTCTGGATGATGAAGGTTGTACAAAGGAGGGGATTTATCCTTGAGCTGCCAAATTAACAATTTTGGTATATGTGAAAATAGGAAAAGATTAACCAAATGTTGAAAGAGTGAGACAACTCACGTATGAGACATGTTTTTAGTTCTCATCTTGGCCCCTCTCATGTCGCTACCATCACTTGGCTGCTTGGAAATTCAGTGAACCAAATGCCACATTTTGCATGGGTATTTACTCTCAAAAATTTAATGTTAACCAAATAATGCTAGAGTAATGGTAGTATTACTGGATTATGGAAAAATGACTTGAAAATATACTTTTTAAAGAAAAAAATTTGATACAATATGTGTCTCTCTGGCTCAAGAAGAGGCCAAATAAGATCTCTAAACTCTTCATTGGTTAACACAAGGTAGTGTCACTATTTAATATGGTGGACAAAAAGTATAGTAAAACTTTTGTATTAGGAATTTAGGTTTCATGTCTTAAGTTGTCTTAGTTTTTGTCCACAGATTAATGTGAATGGCCACATCAATTACTATAGTCCTTGCTATCTTAGGGTGGGGACAAAATTAGGTTCTTAGATAGGAAAGATTTTTGAATTTCTTTATATGTAATGAAACTTGAAAAATATGATAAATGTTAAGAATATAAAGTTTTATTATTGGTTCAAATATTATGGAACAAATTTGAGTTGAAAATGATTTGAGAGAGATAAAAATTGTCTTGTTAATAAAATTTTATATAATTCTAATAACTTTAAATATATATATATATATATATATATATATATATATATATATATATATATATATATATATATATATATATATATATATATATATATTTTTCAAAAAATATTTAACAAATCTCCTAAGTCGGTAGGAGTCGGAGGGGTCATCCTTCACCCCAATGGCCAAAGGGAGATACAATTTTCCTGGGGCTTCAAGGGCATCTTATCAAACAACCAAGATGAATATTTTTCCCTCTAGAAAGGACTAGAATTGACCATTACCAAGGGTATAAAGAGATTACCAGTCTTCAAAGATTCAATGCTAGTAATAAAGCGAGTAACCAGAACAAAGGATGTTGGAGCAATCAACAATACCAAAACACTTCAAATGATAGCCTTGCAGTTGAAATTTGATGAGATTTAATTATACCATGTCTAGAGGCATCTGAACCTAGAAGAAAATAAGAATGTTGATAAAGGATAAACTTCAAAGCAAGGTGTAATGGAGATAGATCAAATATAAGTTTTATTTACCCCTTTTCCATGATGATTGATAAATAGTGGATAAAAAGGAAGTACAATATGGTATATCAGTGGGAAGAATAAAGTCTCTGAAAAATAAAGGCGGGTTTGCAATACCAATCATGCCTGCCCAGAAAACCACAACCTACAACCCAATATAGAACAAATTATATAATGTAAATCCACATGATGGATATGTGTACTATAGACAAGCTAAGATCCTCCTAAAAAATCAAAAGATGATTTAAAATGTAGAAATTTGATAGAAATTACAACTGCTCAATATATCAAATTGAAAAACAAGAGACACAATTCTACTCTACTGATCTGCGAAATGGAAATCAATATTTAGAACAACATGCATAGACATCCAATAAGAAAAACCACAAATACATAGTGATTTCTAGGGGATCCCAACTGGGAAAAATCCCTCGAGCTTCAATTGCTAGCTCCAATTATGAGTTCAACCTTCAAAAGAATAACTATTCTCTTTTCTCAATGAGAAACTCTAGTTGTTTTCTTAGACAATTATCTGCTCATCATGCCTCTTATTTCCTTGCAAAAATCCTAAGGAAATTAGCACCTAAAATATAGGAATTTCCTCCTAATTTATTGCGCAATTCACAAGGATTGATCTCCTGACTGCACGCAACACTTGTACACTTAGACTAGTATACAATTCATGTTACATTGGTCTTTTCATATCCACTTCAATTGAGGAACTCTAATTCCATGCATGCATTAGCTATTTTGGGCCAATTGATCAATTAATTAACAAATATCTGAGTTATATTGTTGTCCCATAGCATAATTGACCTTCAAATGACTCTATCAAAAGTTAGAGGTAAGTTAACTGAGTACAACTAAAAATAACTGAACTAGATTGATAAAATTTAGCAATCAACACATGCATAACTGAACTCTAAGCCCCTAACTCAAATTTATTGAGCTAACTAAGTGACAAGATCCATGTCACACTAGTTAACTGCCTCCAAGTTGTCATGTTGATGTGGAAATTCGATTTGTTCAATTTGACTAAAGCTAAAGTCAAATTGAGCCTTTCTTGCTACTTTTTTTTTAACACTCTCTCTTAGCAAGAAAGGGATTTTTCACCACCCCTATCCTACACCTGTGGAATTGGAATTTACCTCTTAACAATGCCTTTTTCAATATGTCAACATCTTTCTACTCAGTTGTAATGTATGGCAGCAACATAATTCTCCTTTGCACAGAGTCCCGCAAATGATGATACCAAATATCAATGTGCTTGGACCTGTCACGAAATACAAAATTATCAGAGAGCTTAATGCAACTTTGCTTATCAAAATATATCACTATAGGATCCATATCCTAACTAAAAATACCCAAAAATATTTTCCTCATCCATATGGCTTCATATGTTGCTTGACTTCCAACCATGTATTCAACCTCTGCTGAGATGAGTACCATGGACATCTGCTTCCTACTATACCAGGAAATAGTTGCGGACCTAACACTGAAGATAGCATCTTAAGTAATTTTCATGTATGATGGACTCTCTGCCCAATCTCCATTGGTGAATCCTTGAAGATTCACTCTCTGTGTCCTCCTATATCATAATCCATACTCGATAGTGCCTCTGAGATATCGTAACTGTTAGGTCCCTTTAATACTAGTTTATCCCCCTTATTGTTATTATTGTGCCCATGTAGCCCCCATATTGTTATTGTTGTGCCCCATACAAGCCCACTATTTTTATTTTTGTTCCCATACATTATTATTGTTATGTACCCATAATTTCATTCATTGTAAGATAGCCAAGGAATGGAATTGCTTCCTATATCCAACACCGAAGTGTCAAGTGACAGTTGCAAATGGAGGAAATATAAATTTCTCTAGAAAGTGCCATAATATCAAGCTAACCATATTGGAATATGTATTGAATAGTCCAATGCTTTCCATTCCAGTTGGTGCTACTGATGTTGTACTAGGAGTCCAATGGTTACAATCTTTGGGGATGGTAGATTTCAATTTTCAAGAATGTTTATTGAATTTTTTAATAAGTAAAGGAATTGAATTAAGGGGTATCATAGGGACACCAAGAAATATAATCAAGTCTAATGGCATGACAAATCTTCTAAAGAAAGAACAACACGGTGTAATTTTACAATTATGCTCACTAGGGCTTCAAACATCGAAATCATATATTTCTCCAGATCTCCAAAAATCCTTAGACAATCATTCCAAGGTGTTTGAGACTCCCAAAGGCCTCCCACCTATTCATGATCATGATCATTGGATTCAAATGATTCCAGGAAGTGTTCCTCCAAACACCAGGCATTACAGATATCCTTATGGCCAAAAGAGTGAAATTGAACGTATTGTTGCAGAAATGCTAGTGGTTGGTATAATTCAACCTAGTTAAAGTTCTTTCTCTGCTCCAGTAGTATTGGTGCACGAGAAGGATGGATTGTGGCATATGTGTTCAGATTATAGGGAGATCAATAAGCTCATTATTAAAGATAAATTTCCCATTCATTTCTTTGATGAATTGTTGGATGAATTACATGGATAAATTTACTTCACCAAGTTGGATCTTCATTCAGGATATCCTCAAATTAGAATGAAGACTGAAGTAATTCTAAAAACAACATTTAGAACTCATGAGGGTCATTATGAATTCGTTGATGGTGCTAGCTTCGCCAACATTCAAGGGATCTCCCCGGTATGAAGTCACAACTAGATCTCACACTATTTAGTGTAGGATTCCCATTCAGTATGATGCCTGGCCATTATCTTAAAAGTATGCCTTAGCTCTTTCTTGTCAGCACATGGGAGTGGTATACCTAGTCTTCAAACAACGAGGTTCATGTGTCTGGTGATTGCTTAGTGTCACTTGTGTCAAAGTTCTTTCACTATAGAGGGGCAGGGTGAGAGTGCATCTCAAGTCGAAAGGGAGTAGTCCCAACTTAGGTAGAGACACACCACACAACAGGATCTGTGCAGCTTCCGATGGAGTAGTCCACATAGATGCGATAGTCACATACATAAAGGTGAACAACTAGCATGTACAACACACAGCGGAGTAGTCCACACGAGTGCGATGGTCGTTATAACAAGTTTAGAAGAATTAGTCTATCTAGTGTCCGACGAAGTTGTAGAAATTTTGAATAATATGACACTTATTCACAGAGATTATCCCAATTATACACTATTGCGGAATACATGCATAATACATAACCTCCTCTGTGTTGATCATCAATTTTGCAGCATTAAAAACAATGAAACATCAATCACATGCGCACATTAATATAGTATGTAACCCAGGGAAAGCATACAACTGAAAACCCCACACTATCTGTATATTATAATGATTGAGAACATGTAACAATACATAGTAGAATACTCCTCACAAGTACTGAGTACTATCTCCACCTGTTACACACAAACTAGCTCAAATCTGATGCCTCAAATCTCCTCCATTGTTTTTCCTGCCTCCACTGCGCAATCTTGCATGAGAATAATGATGAATGTCTGATCCAAACTCGTATTTTTCTTTGCTGAACCACACAATCCTCATTGGCATTACTCAATCCATTGATTGTGCAAGATCTCATGCACAACTATAGTGACAACTGATAGCAATCTCAACCTCCAACACTTGTCTCCACTGAACTGTCCATGCACTGAGTTAACTGATGTATTCTTTAGTGAATTAATTAATTAGTGAATTAATTAATCAATTAATTCATCACGATGACTCATCGACTAGTGATATTCTGCAGTTAAATTAATAATTAATTCACAAACTCATCACTAGTGTATTCTGCAGTTAGACTAATTACAACTAGTTTAACCAAGTCAAACTGAACACAACTCCATCAACTACACCAAACTCAACCACATGAGTTCTAACTGAAGTCCTGCATGCAATAGCTCAATTGACCCATAAGAAAAGTGTATTTCGTTCTAACAGTTGCATGTCGCACATCCGTAGCTCAAACTGAAGTGCTCCAAGAGGATAAAATAATGTTTATAGTCCAAATATTATTATGAGACAATAATATTCGACTGTTCTATTTTTAGCTTGGCAGTCTAAAAATAGAATCCACCCATATGTCTAAAAATAGAAGTCCATCTATTTTTACCAACATGACCAATCATCCACAAATAGCATCCTACAACTCATAGACCATGATCCATATGTCTAAATAGAGACATAGTCTAAAAATAGACTTTGTGCCAAAAATAGCCTGCGGGCACACTTAGTGAAGGCGAATCCTTTCCACTAAGCTCCATCATCTTGTTGCATTTTCAACACTCCCTCTCAACAAGATATGGATTATCTGCAACCCCTATCCTGCAACTCTGGAATGTTCTGCATGCAACATATTTGCTCGGTCCACTTGCTCCAATAACACTTGGAACAAAAACACTCCCAACTAACCACTTTGTTGGGCTAGGAACATACTTTGATGTTGAAGCTTTACCTGCTGCTGACAAGTGCTCCCTCTCTGACATATGTGCTACTACAACATCTCCATGCATCTCGCACCATTGCACACCTCTCTGTACCACCTAGCACTTGTGCAAAACACTTGTGCCTCTCGCATTGCTGCAGCTTGCTAGCTATGCACTGTCTTGGGATTCCCTACACTGTCGCTCTCTCTGCCACTCAATCCGTATCTGTCTCTACCCAATCAGTCAGTTCCTGCTAATCCACATCAGGGCTCTCGTATCAAGGTCTCATCCAATAGGTTGGGTACCTCAAGGATCCTGCTCCTCCTCCTTGGGACGATCACTCTATATCGCCCCACCTCCTACTTGGAGGTATGGCTGCATGTGATCCCTCAGCCCACCTAGCTCGAAGTTTCCCCCTACTGGAGGTCTCTGTATGAGTAGATGTCTCTACTCGATCTCCTCTCAGCTTCCCTTGTTGTGGCTGCTCCACAACCTCCTGAAGCTGCTGCACCAATCGTGGCTCCTCCACAATCGTCTGAGACTTCTTCTGGCTCTGCATGTTGAGAGGTAATATATTCTCCCTCTCAACCACTAAGTCTCCATCAGTTGCCTCGCTGCTCAAGGATTTGCATGCATCTTAAACCTCAAGAGCATACAGGTTCTTGACCTGTGAACCAATCTGCTTCACTTGTCTAGTGATGATGTGTCTAAGGAAAACCTTTCCCTTACTGAAGACTACATCACAGCCTCTGTCCTCCAGCATCGCGATCAACACCAAGTTTCTCTTCAGTCCTGGTACATACTTGACATCGATCAAGGTAAGGTGAGATCCATGCTCCCTCTGAAAAATAACCGTGCCTACACCTGAGACACTATACTTCTCATCATTACCCATCGCTATGAGTATTTGGAGATCTTTCTCCTCCAAAGTACTGAACAAACTCTTGTCATCGATCATGTTGAAAGAAGCTCCACTGTCAAGAAACCAACCACTTCCCACCATGGATGAAACCATGCATGCGAAGAGTGTGAAATCCAACTCAAACTGTGAAGCAAGTGCCTCACTTCCAGATCCTTCCCCGGATCCCTTCTTGGATTTTCTTCGTGGACAATTTGCAGCATAATGGCCCACCTCATGACAACGAAAGCATCGCACTTTCGATTTGTCAACCTTCTTCCCATCATTGGAAGAACTGGATTCGGAATGAGAAACCTTCTCCTTCCCCTTCTTTGCTTTGGCAGCCAAAGTGCAATTTTCTTCATCAGATGCCTTTGATGAAGATTCGTCCCTGGTATTCCGCCTGATCTCCTCTTGCACAAGATTTGACCAAAGTCTCTCCCATCCTGGCAATTTCTCCCGACCATTGACAAAGTCCTGATAGGAATGCCAACTCTTCATAAGACCAAGGAGAGCCAAGCTCACCAAGTCCTCATCATCGACAGTCACCCCCACACTTCCCAGCTCATCCCGGCATTGGGTGAACTTCGTGAGATACTCGGGCATACTGTCTCCATTCTCACAGTTAATGTTTTTGAGTTTATCCTTGAGCGCCAACTTCCTCTGGTTGCTCTTGCTTTGGAATAAATATATCAACGCTTTCCACATCAAGTATGGAGAAGCCTTTTCATGTAGGTTGGAAACAATGTGATCCTTCACGCCCTCCAACAGAATCCTTCGACACTTTGTTGTCTTCTTTTTCCAAGCCACAGCTTCAGCAACATCAATAGGTTTTGGGACTTCAGCATCTATGAAATCCTTCAACCCATTGTCATCTAACACCACCTCCATCCTGTCTTTCCATGCAATATAATTCGAGCTGCCCTCAAGAGCATACTCCAATCGCAATCCGTTGAAAGACATTTCAACTTTGACACCAAGAAAACACTGCTGCAAATTCGAATTCCACCAGCTCAAAACTCAACCGCTTCTGATCTAAAATTCATGAGAACAAAGTATTTCTTGTACATAGATTGACTGTATGGGCTTTTATCGAATATCTCACCTTCCAAAAGAAGGATGAATCCAGAGGCTACCTGGCCCGATTATAGACTCTGCTTGAAGAAATAAAATGTAAGCACTTTCTGAATAATAGATCTAATGATCAACAACTCTGATACCATGTAGAAATTTTGAATAATATGACACTTATTCACAGAGATTATCCCGCTTATACACTATTGCGAAATACATGCATAATACATAACCTCCTCTATGTTGATCATCAATTTTGCAGCATTAAAAACAATGAAACATCAATCACATGCACACATTAACACAGTATGTAACCCGAGGAAAGCATATAGCTGAAAACCCCACACTATCTGTATATTATAATGATTGAGAACATGTAACAATACATAGTACAATACTCTTCATAAGTACTCAATACTATCTCCACCTGTTACACACAAACTAGCTCAGATCTGATGCCTCAAATCTCCTCCACTGTTTTGCCTGCCTCCACTGCGCAATCCTGCATGAGAATAATGATGAATGGCTGATCCAAACTCATCTTTTTCTTGGCTGAACCACACAATCCTCATTGGCATTACTCAATCCATTGATTGTGCAAGATCTCATGCACAACTATAGTCACAACTGATAGCAATCTCAACCTCTAACACTTGTCTCCACTGAACTGTCCATGCACTGAGTTAACTGATGTATTCTTTAGTTGCTTTATGAGTTAATAATTAGTGAATTAATTAATAATTAATTCACATCACTCATCACTAGTGTATTTTTCAGTTAGATTAAATACAACTAGTTTAACCAAGTCAAACTGAACACAACTCCAACAACTCCACAATCAACTCCACCAAACTCAACCACATGAGTTCTAACTGAAGTCCTGCATGCAATAGCTCAACTGACCCATAAGAAAAGCGTATTTCCTTCTGACAGTTGCATGTTCCACATCCGTAGCTCAAATTGAAGTGCTCCAAGAGGATAAGATAATGTTTCTAGTCCAAATATTATTATGAGACAATAATATTCGACTGTTCTATTTTTAGCCTGGTAGTCTAAAAATAGACTCCGCCCATATGTCTAAAAATAGAAGTCCATCTATTTTTACCAACATGACTAATCATCCACAAATAACATCCTGCAACTCATAGACCATGATCCATATGTCTAAAAATAGACATAGTCTAAGAATAGACTTTGCGCCAAAAATAACATGTGGGCCACTTAGTGAAGGCGACTCCTTTCCACTAAGCTCCATCATCTTGTTGCATTTTCAACAGAAGTAGTCCACATGGGCGAGAAAACAATTACAATTGATACAAAACGTTTGCGACAGTATATGCACTAAACAACCGAAATAGTTCAACTATCTTAGTACAAGTTAAAGCAACATGCATTACAAGCATCCAAAGAATAATCTTACAAATGAATAAAATACATGTGTGAAAACATGTTGGCCTATGAAAGGCTTCTAAATTAAGTGAAAGTTACAAGACACATTCATACATCATACATCACTAGCCCCAATAGTGAAGCATTGGAACCACTGCTTGCTCCTCAAAAAAAATATTATAGACTCTCAAGGCTATGTGGGAGGAGCCAAGGTGAAAAGTCCTTTGCATGTACAAATGACGAGTATATATAGCCAAGGGTGAAACTGGACCTTGTGACTCTTCGACCTCCCTCATGACTATTTGATTTACATGACTCTTTAAATTAATCTATGTGTCTCTTGGACTTCCACGTAACATTACATTGATTACACAAGTATGACCCAAAGTATTGATGTGGCTGAGGAAACTCATGACAGAACTCGACATGACACTGCTGGTATGCACATGTTGGTTGTGATGTTCGTGTCGAGCTATTGTGCTATTGGGTGATGAGTGTGCTAGTGGTGTACCATAGCTTCACCTCCGCATGGAAAAGTGCGTGGAGTCTTCAATGGTCTTGGTGTTCGCTTGATGGTTCATGCATGTGCACGTGTCTCCTTCACTTGCTACTTGGTATGCTTCGTGTGTTCATCCAACCGTGAGAAAGTCTCCTAGCATACACTCCTTTTTCATCATGTTCATCACCATGCCATGTCTCATTCATGTACCTGTTTCTGCAATCACTCATGATGAGATGACATGAAATCTAGAAATTCCCTAGTCTACCATGGTGCATCATCTTTCATTTCCAAGTGTAGGTGATCGGGAGAGAGGACAAGGCTTTGAAACTACGCAGAGCATATTTCAGGGCGGGGTGTGAGGCTCTGGGGCACTATCGAGAAAAATTGCATAGAGGTCACTGAGAGGCTGGGTTGAGTAGTCTGGGACAACAGTGACATCTGTGGGATCTAGCTTAGCTAGGAGGCAGAATTGCACAGTTTTTTCAGGGAAGCCAGTGTAGGCAGCAGGAGGCACTGGCAGTGAAAACTGCACAGACTTCTGGAGGAGGCCAGGATCAGGCTGCGTGAGCCTTCTTGTCAGAACTGCACAGATCTAGGAGGAAATCAAGTAGGACATGTCTGCGCAGTTTATGGGCTGAGCGGGGTGCCAGGTAGCTGGTGGACTGTCCATGAAAACTACAAAATTTTCAAGAGAAGTGGCAAGTAGGCCAGCAGGGGGACTGCCTGACAAAACTGTGCAATTTCCTAGGACAGTGCAGTGATAGATGAGAGGTGCATGTCCCTCATCTCTACGCAATTTCGTCAAGAAATGCAAACAAGAAGGCTGACAACTTTTGCATAGTTTTGGAGATGAGTGTAGCCCTACTCACCGCTCAATTCAAATTCCCTAGTTGACTAGCGGAAGGCTTGATGGATAGGCTTGTAGGAAGAGCAGATTAAGATGGCTTCTTGGGAAAATTTTGCATTGTTCCAGGTGACAGTCAGCTAGGTTGATTCCAAAATTGCGTAGTGCAGACTTCTGGAGGGTAGCCTCAATCTCTTTGCAGTTCTAGGAAACAATGCTTGGTCACTGAGGGTTGAGACTGCATAGTGTATCTCAGTGGAGGTCCGACTGATGGAGGGTGGTATGGTCAATAGATTTTCAGAAAAATGGCTAAGTGTGTGAGCGAGTGAACTCATGTATACATGACCTTGCAAAAACACACTCGACATGACTCGATGACAAGATACATCAAACCAATAAGACAACATGTGTCAGTGCGACTGTCTAAAGGTTGAGAGCGAGAAGTACGACACTTGAGATAGATCATCGAACGATCGTGACGATACTTGCGTGACATTGTTTATAACTTCATGTGTGAGTGTGATAGATGTTTACATAGCGAACACAACTCATACACACAAAGATAAACCTTGAGCATCACTAGAACAAGGTCGCAAGCATGACATAGAAATCAACATGTTGAAGATGATAGTTGGTCAAACAAGTGAAAAGGAAGCAAGACATGTAGAGGAAACACATGAAATGAATTTTTTGTGTTTTCACACGTGCATGTTACTGGAGATGGGATGATATGGAAATGACAAGCAATCCTGCAAACTCAACTAAGAGGTGTACTTCGAAAGGGGTTCTTTACTTACCATACTTACCCTCGATATGATCTTTCATCTGATGGAGTTTGCATGCCGCCCAAATAATTTTCCATCACTTGGTCTGTTGGTCCTTCTCATTAACTCCTTGGGAGTGGTCTTAGCATGTCACCTTTTCCTTTAGTCACTGAGAGATAAATCAACGCAGTTTCAGCAGGCAGTGACTACTTCTGGGATGAGGCCATGGGAGGCCCATATGCATAGTTTCTACATGCAAGACATATAGGTTAGCTTGGACAACACTGTGTAGTTTTGAGGCATGGGACATTGCTGGAGGATGGGGTCCTGGGAGGACACCTCTACGCAGTTTCTGAGTGCATTGTAGCCAAGGCAACTGAGAGGCAATACTGCACAGTTTCTGGATGCAAGGCACTGCTACAGGATGGGTTCCAGGAGGACACATCTATGCAATTTCAGGTTGCAAGGCAGACTGATCAATTGAGGGAGAAGACTACGCAGTGTCTGATGACTGTGGGTTCTAACTGAGGGAAGGAAACTAGAGGAAAACCACTGCATAGTTTTGGATGCCAAGCGAAGCTTGGGTCTCTATGCTCTGCACATTTTCAGCAGGCAAGGAAAAAATCTTGAGGGTTACAGAAGAAAAGTGCACAATTCTGGGAAGCTGGATGAGGCTAAGTTGCTTGGGAAATTTCCTAAGTGTGAGATCAGTGAAACATATGTAAACATTGATAAGACTTGACTGTGATCGCACACAAACAATTAGTGGTACAATGTAGACCATCTAGAATGCATAAGACATATGTTTCTTGATGCAACAACCTTCGTGACAAGAATGCATGAAGTGGTGTGAAACATGTCTATGTGATGATAACAACTCATATGCACATGATTCCCTTGAAGCAAAACAACATTCCCTTTGCATGCCAAACAACAATTCTTATGCCCATAGATGACACATGTTGCATAAAGATGAGAACACACACAACTCTTAAGATTAACGAGGGGAGCTTGAAATTATTAGCTTACCAACAAGTGACCAAGGATGATCGATCATAGGATCCAAGGTAGGCTCTGAAATTTGCATGCGAGCCAAAACTTTGGAGGGTGGTTGTAGCCGCTACAACATAATTTTTGGTCATGCCTTTTGGCCTTACTAATGTACCTTCCACATTTCAAGGTATGAATTCCATTTTGAAACCCTTCCTAAGAAAATTTATGTTAGTCTTTTTTTATGATACACTAATCTACAACAAGTCTTGGAAGGATCATGTTCAACATGTTGATAGAGTGCTCAAACTATTGGAGGAGAAACAATTATATGAAAAAATCTCCAAATGTTTCTTGAAGTACATGAGGTGGAATATTTGGGTCATATTGTATCTCATGATGGTGTTGAGGGAGACCCTAACAAAATTAAAGCCATTAAGGAATGGAAAATCCGAACAACCCTAAAGCATCTTCGAGGATTTCTCGGGTTGACAGGGTATTATCGTAAGTTTGTTAAGAATTATGGGAGAATAGCGACACCTCTAACATCATTATTGAAGAAAGATGCATTATCTTGGACTCCACAAGCAACGAAGGCCTTTGAACATCTTAAAGAGGAAATGTGCCAAGCACAGATCTTAGTTATGCCATACTTCACAAATTTTTTATTGTGGAATGTGATGCTTCATGAGATGGAATTGGTGTTGTTTTAATGCAAGAAGGAAAACCCATTTCTTTTGAAAGTCATCCAATCAAAGAAAATTATTTACACAAACCTATTTATGAGAAGGAAATCTTAGCAATACTACATGAAATAAAGCAATGGTGACCTTATCTAATGGGAAGACACTTCAAGGTAAAAACAGATCATGATAGCCTTAAATACTTTTTGGAACAAATATTATCTTCCAAAGAGCAACAAAAATGGGTGACAAAGATGTTGGGTTATGACTTTGAAATCATCTACAAAAAAGGGAAGCAAAATCTTGTTGCAAATGCACTCTCAAGAAAGGATGAGGATGTGGAAGCATTTCTTTGTGCCATTTCTATTATCCAACTTGAATGGATAACCGAAGCAAGGGATGAATGGAATAATGATGAAGAGGTGTGGTAACCCATTCAAAAGTTTCAACAAGATCCAAGTACATCTAATACATTTAATTGGAGAAATGATTCATTATGGTACAAAGATCACTTATATATTTGTAATAATTCCCAACTCAAACAAAAATTTCTTTTGGAATTGCACAACTCTCCCTTAGGAGGGAACTCAGGATTTTTAAAAACTTACCATAGGGTCAAGAAGGAATTTTTTTTGGGATGGCCTTAAATTTGATATTCAGAAGTTTGTGGAAGAATGTTTTGTTTGCCAAAAAAATAAAGTTGAGACAATTAAGACCCTGACCCGGGTCTGTTACAAACTTTATCCATTCCAAGTCAGTGTTGGGAGGAGGTCTCAATGGATTTTATCATAGGTGTATCCAAGTCTGAAGGAAAGAGTGTCATCATGGTGATAGTTGATAGACTTACCAAGTATGCACAATTTTTTGCATTATCTCATCCTTTTAAATCCAATACAATTGATACTGCATTTATGTAAATAATTCAAAAGCTTCACGAAAATCCAAAGATTATAATAAGTGACAAAGATCCAATTTTCACTAGAAAAATTTGGATGAAATATTTTCTTGTCTTGGTACTCAATAAGCTCATAGATCATCTTATCGTCCTCAATCTGATGGGCAAACTAAGATAGTGATCAAATGTTTGGAAGGATATCTTGGTTGCTTTGTATCTGATAAACAAACACAATGGGTCAAGTGGTTACCTCTAGTTGAATGGTGGTATAACAATTCCTTCCATACTACAACAAAAATGACCCCATTTATGGAACTTTATGGATATCATCCACCATCCATCACATCGTCTTTAAGATAAAATTCTAAGGTTCAAGTAGTGGAAGATCACATCGAGCATCAACAACACTCTTAAAGGATAACCTCGCTCTAGCACAAAATCAAATGAAACAACAAGCAAATCAACATCGTAGTGAAAGAAGTTTTGATGTGGGTGACTGGGTATTTTCATGGCTACAACCATACAAAAAAATGTCTCTCAAGCAAGCTAAGAAGGATAACAAATTATCAACCAAGTACTACGGTCCTTACAAGGTGTTACAAAAGATTGATACTATGGCATACAAATTGGAGTTTCCTCCACCTTCTTGAGTACACCCAGTTTTCCATGTTTCATGCTTAAAGAAGGTTATCAGTAACAAGCTTCCAGTTCAAACAGTGTTGCCGAAACTTGAAGAAGAAGGAAAAATGATATTTGAGCCTGAAGCAATCATGGAAATAAGAACCTAACAACTATGAAAACGATCAATTTCAGAGTATCTCATTAAGTGGAAGAACTTACTCGCTGAAGATTCCACATGGAAGGATCATAATTTTATATAGAAGCATCCATAACTGCTCAAGCGTTGAGGACAACACCTTTTTTAAGGAGAGGGCCATGTTAGGTCCCTATACTACTAGTGTATCCCCCTTATTATTATTGTTTTTCCCATGTAGTCCCCATATGGTTATTTTTGTGCCCCATAGAAGACCGCTATTGCTATTGTTGTGCCCTTATATTATTATTGTTATGTAGGATCTAATTATATTGTGACCCCTTAGAATCATATATATACAAAGGAGGTCTTGTCATTTGTATCATCCAAGAATTGTTCATTTATGTAATGTAAAGGAGTTTCCCCCTCGAAGAGGATATTTTTTAAGTCGTTGATATATTTTTTCTATGATCCAATTGCATAACAATAACACATGCTTTGTGACCTTATAATAAAACTTGGTAGGCCTCACCATAGCTTGACTCAGCTGGTTTACTGCATAGCGCATGTTGGGCCTTGTTTTCACAAGATACATCAAAGACCCCACAAACTGCTTGTAAATGGTAGCATCAACCTCTTCACCTAAAGTGGCATTCTCCTTCCTCCAGTTTATAGCTAGAGATGTGTCCATGGGATTACAATTCTCAATGTGAAATATCTGAAGTATTTCAGAGGCATACTTCCCTTGAGACACAAAAATTTCACCATCAACTTGCCATATTTCCAGCCCGAGGAAGTAATGCATAAGTCCTGTGTCTTTCATCTCAAATTCCCTTGCAAGATCCTATTTGCAAGAGTGGATCAACTTCTCATCACATGTCAATATTAAATCATCAACATATAAAAAAAGAATAAGAAACTTACCATCTACCACAATGTGATAGAGGTTCACATCTGCTTCACTTTTGGTGAACCCCAATCCACTGAGATAATTGTTGCTCCAAGTGTACCATGCTTGGGGAGCGTGTTTAAGACCATAAAATACTCTATTGAGTCTGCACACATGCAAATCTCGATCATATGTCTTGAATCCTTCTGGCTGCTCTATGTAATTTTGTCCTCAACAACACCTTTGAGAAAGGAAGACTTCACATCCATCTAGTGGATTTTCCACCCCATTTGCGTAGCCAATGCTAGAATGGATTTGATTGAGGAATATCTTTCAATTGGTGCAAAATTTTCTTCATAGTCCACTCCCTCTATGTGAGAGAATCCTTTGGCCATAAATATCGCCTTATACTTCTCAATGCTTCCATCAGTTGCATGCTTCAATTTGTAGATCCATCTAGAACCAACCATTGATTTCCCTTCTAGTCTCAGAACCACCTCTCATACATTGTTCTTCATGATGAATTCATATTCTTACACCATGGAATAAACCTAAACAGGTTGAGAAACTACTTCCTCAAATGAAGAAGGATTTTTCTCAATGATATCTTCCATGAGAGCCATGTACCCAATGTACCTATCATGTGACCTCCTATAACTATGTTGTGATTTAGGGTTCCCACATTCTCCCTATCATCCTGAAACAATCTATCAACTTATCTGGTTCTCTTTCTCCCCTCTCTAGAAGATTCTGGTTGAGTGGGTGCCTCCACTCTACGTCATGTATGCTCTTCTGCATGTGGTTGCTCCACAACCTCCTAAAGATCCTCCTTTGGAGCTAGAAGCTCCTACTCCGGTGGGATACTCAACTCTCATTCCATAGAGCATCTTATAGCTTTCTCCTCATCGTACTTGAAAACTCTCCTCACAATTTTCATCCTTAGAGAAGGTAAATACACCTAGTAATTGTGTGGATTTTTGGTGTATCCTACAAAATCTCTCAACTCAATCATAGGGTCAATTTTCTTCCTCGAACCCTTATAGATATGACAATAAATTGAAGCTCCAAAAAATTCTGGAATGAGACACACTAGGATTTCTTCCAGCGAAAGCTTTCTCCAGTGTGATCATACCAAGTATTCTATGAGAACTTTGGTTCTACAAGTAGACTGAAATGTTGCATTCTTCTACCCATAGATGTAATGGCAACCTGTGATCATGCAACATGGCCCTTTTTTCTCCCACTATGCTTTATTTATTCCTTTCAACTACCCCATTCTGTTGTGGGTTATGGTGTGCTATCAGCTCTCTTCAATTACCTTCTTTGGCACAGAAATCCTTGAAGGCATGTGAAACAAATTCCCCTCCATTATTGCTCTTGAGAGCCTTCACCTTCTTCCCAGTATCCTTCTCAACCAATGCCTTGAATTCAACAAATTTTGAGAAAACTTCAACCTTCTTCTGCATGAAGAAGATCCAAAATTTTCTAAAGAAATCATCAATAAAATAATATATTACTTATGTTTTATGGTGGAGGCCGTAGAAAAGGGTCAGACATCAGAGTGGACTACTTCCAAGATTTCATTTGCTCTTCTATCTTGTTCATGAAAAGTGGATTTGACATATTTCCCCAATGTGTGATCCTTGTAGAAATCTTGTTGGTCAAGGGAGCCTTTAGGGAGACCAGTTGTAATTTGATTCTTTATTTTTAAGGCACCATGGTGTATATGACTCAATCTCTTGTGCCAAAGTTCTCCAACATCTCAACTCTACACTTTTTCAGCCTTATTGCTAAATGCAGTGCAATCTACCACCTCAAGTTTGTATATGTTCTTCACTCGAAGCCTAATCTTATTCACTTTCCTGGTAGCTATGTGTCTCAGAAAGGATTTCCCTTTACTGAAAATAAAATATAGACACGATCCTCAAAAATTGTTACATAGACCAGGTTCTTCTTCAATCCAGGTACAAACATAACATCTTTGAGGTGAAGAGGAGAGGATTTCTCCCTCTCAAAGGTGACAGTACCAATTCCTGTAGGATTGTACCTCTCATCATCTTGCATTTTGATATGCATCTAGATATACTTCTCCTCTAAGCTATTGAAAAAATCCTTGCACCCTGTAATATGGAACGAGGTACCGAAATCAACATTCCATGTTATGCTCTTGACCTACGAGAAGATTCCAAAATACCAAATATGCACAAAATACAACCCAGAACACGGAACAAAATGAGAAAAAAAAAAGCATTTTATTATTCAGAGATGAAAGCAATGTTCACTTGCCTCTTCGAGGGGGCAACCTCCAGCAGAGCAAAGCTTGATTACAAAATAAGACATGACATTCCACAATGGGGAGTCTCTATCCTTTATATAGGATTCATACATACAACACCATGGGTCATTACCATGGTTCTCTCAATACCATCTATCTAATACCATGTCCCATTTGCAACTAACTATGGTCCCTTTCTTAAATGGGGGTCAACCACTTACAATTATTAATATGTCATTTATTGACTCTTTAACTAACTATAACTATGAATCGACCCTATTACATAAATAAAGGGGTTAGGGTTGGACCCTAACATGCCCTCCCCCATAAAAATTAGCCTTGTCCTCAAGGTTGAAGCTGTTGAAACTGCTGAAGAATAGTGGTTGGTTCCCAAGTCGCATCTTCTAGAGAGGTGTCTTTCCAATTGATGAGGAATTCCTTGATCGTGCGACCGCGCAGATGTCGTTCTCGTGTATCAAGGGCCTGTTCAGGTTGGAGGAAGAGTGAACCTTCTTCATCCAATTCAAGTAGACTGGTTTGAATTCTGCAATTGTTCCCCGCTACTTTCTTGAGGCATGATACATGGAAAACTAGATGGATTTTTGAAGTTGGTGGTAATGCTAGCTTGTAGGTGACTGCTCCAATGCACTACAGTATTTGATAAGGTCCGTAGAATTTTGGAGCTAAACTTTTGGCAGCCCTTTTATTTGAGAGATGTTTTCTTATATGGTTGCAGCCTCAAGAATACCTGATCCCCTTCTTGAAATGTGCGCTCTGAATGATTTTGGTCTGCCTGTTACTTCATGTGATTCTGAGCTTGATGGAGATTATCTTTGAGATGGGATAACATGGTTGCAAGGTTCTGTAGGAGTTGATCCACTTCTTGCACCTTAGATAATCCAGGGATATAAGAAGTAAGTGAAGGTGGGAGTTGACCATACACTACTTCATATGGAGTCATCTTGGTGGCTGCATGATAGTTAGTATTATACCACCATTCAACTAGAGGTAGCCACTGTACCCATTGATGTTGCTTTTCTGAAGTGAAGCACCTTAGGTATGTCTCCAAACATTTGTTCACTTCTTCAGTTTGACCATCAATTTGGGGATGATAGGAAGTACTTAGTTGGAGTTGGGTGCCTTGCAGCTTGAAAAGTTCTTGCCAAAAGTTACTGGTGAAAGTTA
Organism: Pinus tabuliformis; assembly: GCA_031772625.1. Lineage (NCBI taxonomy): Eukaryota > Viridiplantae > Streptophyta > Pinopsida > Pinales > Pinaceae > Pinus > Pinus tabuliformis. The sequence continues at coordinate 1,268,699,150 of CM062807.1, read as the reverse complement.
GGTCACGATCAGATACAATGGAAGTGGGCATGCCATGTAGTTTGAAGATTTGTTCCATGAAAGCTTGAGCCACCAAAGTGGGGGTAAATGTGTGGGGTAGAGTGCAAAAATGAGAATATTTAAAAAGTATATCCACAACCACTATGATGACTGACTTGTTTCCTGACCTCAGAAGACCAGTAATGAAATCCATAGAAACGTCCGTCCAGATTGAAGTAGGGATGGGCAATGGTTGTAAGGTGCCTAGTAACTTGACTGTTTCTCCTTTGTGGCGTTAACACACATCAAATTCAGCTACAAAATTAAGAATGTCAGTTTTCATGTATTTCCAAAAGAAATAACGACGAGTGTGAGCATAAGTCTTCTAAAAGCATGCATGACCTGCAGTGGAAGATGAGTGCAACTCTGCCAAAATGCGCATTTTGAGGGTGGATGTCGGTGATATAACTACTCTATCCTTGTAGTGAAGAATTTCATCCTTCCAAGATTAGCCAACTAAGGAATGATGATCTGCTCTCAAGTTATTAATGAGTTGGGAGAGAGAGGGATGTGAAAACCATTCCTTGTGGGCTTCTTCAATCCAATCTGGTATGGGAAGAGAGATTGATAGAAGGGTGCTCTCATCCTCAGATTGGTGTGATAAAGCATCCGCTACTACATTGTCACGCCCTTTCTTGTAAATTATCTCATAATCATATCCCAACATTTTGGCTAGCCATTTATTTTGTTGGGGCAAGGATAGACGTTGCTCCAGAAAATATTTGAGGCTTTGATGATCTATGTGGATTTGGAAATGCCGCCCCAATAAGTACGGTCACCAGGTACCGAATGCATGTAAGATGGCCATCATCTCCTTCTCATAGGTAGGTTGTCCCAAATTTTTCCCACTCAATTGTTGGCTAGTGAAAGCCAAGGGTCGACCTTCCTGCATTAAGACAACACCAATACTAGTACATGAAGCATCATATTCAATCACAAAAGATTTGGTGAAGTCTAGCAGTGCCAATATTGAAGTGGAACATCTAGCCTGTTTGAGAGCCATAAATGCCTGTTGTGCTGCGTAGCAATGTAGCCATAATTCCGGACAAATTTGCAATAGTATCCGGTGAAAGCCAAGAATCCCCTCAAACTCTTCAAGGTTTTTGGTTGGGGCCAATCTTGCATTGCTTGTATCTTTTTTGGATCCACCTGGACACCTTCACGACCCACAATTTGGCCCAGATACTCGACTTCTTCCATGCCAAAAGAGAACTTGGACAATTTGACAAATAATTTATGATTCCAAAGCAGCTGCAAGAGTAGGTCTACATGCTGAAGATGTTTTTCCCAGGTGAGATTGTAGATGAGAATGTCATCAAAGAAAACAAGGACAAATTTTGGAGATATAGTTTCAGCAGGTGATTCATGAGGCTTTGAAAAGTGCATGGGGCATTACAGAGACCAAATGACATGACCAAGAATTCATAACGACCTTCATGAGTGCGGAAAGCAGTCTTGGGAATGTATACTTCTTGCATGCGTATTTGGTGATAGCCAGAGCGAAGATCTAGCTTAGTAAAGAATTGAGCACCATGTAGTTCATCCAGCAGATCATCAACAACTGGGATAGGGAATTTGTATTTGACCGTGAGCTTGTTGAGGGACCTGAAGTCTGTACACATGCGCCAGTCCCCATCTTTATTTAGCACCATGACCACTGGTGATAAATAAGGACTAATTCTAAGATGAATGACACCGACGTCAAGGAGTTCCTTGATGGATTTTTCAATTTAATTCTTTTGGGCGAAAGGATATTGATATGGCCTCACATTCGACAGCTGTGCACCTAGGACCAAAGTGATGCTATGATCATGTTCCACTCTAGAGGGTGGAAGCTCGTTAGATTTGTCAAATACCTGCTGGTGTTGATTCAAGACCTATTGCATGTCAGGAGGAATATGAAGAGTAGTGGGCTCAATGGCCTGGATGGCATTAAACTGGGTGATAACTCCATGATGGCCCTTTTTCAACAACTTTTCCATGCGATGAGAGCTGATGATAGAAGGAGCACCAGCCTAGAGTCCATGGAGGGTATGCATGTGGTTATTTTGCTTAAAGCTCATATATAACTCCTGGAAGTCCATGGTGATTGGGCCTAGTGTGTGAATCCATTCAGCACCCAAGACAATGTCACAACCACCCATGTTAATTGCAAACATGTGGGTCTTTAGGTGGTAATCTCCCATCTGAAGTTTGATATTTTCACAGCGGCCTTCACATTTCATTGTCCCCCCATCAGCAATCTGGACCTGGAAATTAGAGACTGCCCTGAAAAAATAATGAACAACTTTGGCGACTCGTTGATGGATAAAGTTATGAGTGCTGCCACTATCAATCAATACTACTAGAGGGCGATGTTTAATAAAGCCTCTGATTTTGACTGTTTGGGGCGCAGAAATGCCCGCCAACGCATGTAGCGAGATAAATGGTTCCTCTGGGAGTTCATTATCCTACTGGGTTTCCTCAACTTTGTCCTCTGGTCCCTCAAGGGGTGGGGATTCCTCAAATGAGCTATGGTCAGTAGCATCAATTTGAAAGAATTTGGGTTCCTTGCATTTATGCCTGGTAAAGTATTTGTTATCGTAGTAATAGGAAAATCCATGTTTCCTTCTTTCAGCCATTTCTGCTAGAGACACCTTTTTAACCTTAAGTGTTTGTGTAGGTCCCTGAGCCTGAGTGGGGCGTCCCTTGGCTATGAAATTTGGATGAGGAGACTGGGCAGCTAAATCACGTTCCACTTCGATAGCATTGTTGCAAGCATCGATCCATGTAGGAGGGTAATGCATCCATACATGTGCTTGGATGGCTTCTTTGGGCCACTTATAAAACATTCCAAGTAGAATTCATCTCCTAGACCATCTGTGTGGAAGGCCAATGTCTCAAAGGCTACAATGTATTCTTTTACTGTGCCTGTCTATCGGAGCTTATGACCCAAAAAATTAGATTCTTTGTCAAAGCGGTTACAAAGAGATTTTGTGAACACCTACCAGGTTATGTTCTTGGGATATCATTTCTGATGCCAATGCCACCATTGTCATCTCTCTTGGTCCAAGTAAATGGCTCGCAGACATAGTTTAGTTGTATCATCCCGGATATCATTCACAATGAAATATTGTTCCATTTGTGCTACCCATACTGTCAGATTAAAGCCATCAAATTTATACATCTCTAGCTTAGGTGGCTGGGGGTGGGAATGCTGGTGATTTCCATGGAAGTGAATATGATGGCTAGATTCTCCTTCCAGGTCTTTATCACTACCATGTGCCTCCCGATGCAATTCCGACACACTCGGTTTTAATTGGTCCATGAATTGCTGCATCTTGTCTATTAGGCTATGGAATGTATCCATCCTGTGTTCAAGGTGCTCGATCTTCTCGTTGGCCATGACTTGAGCTATGGTTTCTACCATACACAGATCTTGGTCACTTGTCGTCACTTTGAAAAAATTTGGGACCGCTCGAAAATTGAAGCTGACAAGTGAATGGTACCACTGCGATCAGCCCGTCATCCTGATTCTTATGGGCTAAGCATCTTATAAGCGTCCCGAGAAAGCCTGTAATTTTTTTTTACTCCGAATGGAGTTTTACTCCTCGCTTATCAATACTGCAACGACCAAATTCCAGAAAACTTGATCCTGCCTAATGTCCTACAAGAATTGCCCCAGACTATAGGAGGCACAAGTATCACTGCACAAATGGTAAGATCTACTTGTGAAACCCCCAACTACTAAATGTGAGTTGGACTCTGGTAGAGATAGAACCCAACTGCTAGATACTATGGCGATAGAACCTTAACTGGTGGATTTGATTTTTGCTGTAGCGACAGAACCCCAACTGCTAGATATGATCTAGAAAATTAGATAATGGTCAATCTTTAGAGAGTTGAGGGAACTATGGTCTCAAAGTCAGGTGCTACAGATCCCAATATACATAAGGGTCCAACAATAGTACTCGGTCCAATCTTTTAGGGCACTAAATAAGGAGGATCAACCGTACCCCTAGCCCTACTACCTAACTACCCTATCGTACACCTGAGTAATCTCCTCGAGTGTTGTTTTTGATGTATTGTAGCAGCAAGACGGTTGCCGGTTTAGCTAAGGTGAGGTTTTAGGTGAGTCTAGGGGGCTTTCGATATACCTAGAGGGTACATGGAAGGCAGTCCGTGCATGGTTCTGTCTAATGCATTACTACTCGAAGGGGTACCCACAGGGATTACAAGGGAGTCCAACAAGCATGACCACTTATTATATTTCCTACGAGCATGCCTCCCCAAGTCCGCAAGTTTATGCGCTCAACGACAAATCTCATGGTTTAAAGACGTCGAAACATGTCTCTAGCCTAAAAAAAAATTTTGCAAAAAATGGAGGTACCACTGGCCCTGGAAAGCGCTCTGATACCACTTGTTATGCTCTTGAACTACGAGAAGATTCGAGAATGCCAAATATGTGCAAAATACAACCCAAAACACGGAACAAAATGAGAAAAACAAGAAGTATTTTATTATTCAAAGATGAAAGCAATGTTCACTTGCCTCTTCAAGGGGGCAACCTCCAATAGAGCAAAGCTCGATTACAAAATAAGACACGGTATTCCAAAATGGGGAGTCTCTATCCTTTATATAGGATTCATACATACAATACCATGGGTCATTACCATGGTTCTCTCAATACCATCTATCTAATACCATGGCTTGTTTGCAACTAATTGTGGTCCCTTTCTTAAATGTTGTTCAACCACTTAAAATTATTAATACATGATTTATTGACTCTTTAACTAACTATAGCTATAACTCGACCTTATTACATATATAACGGGGTTAGGGTTGGACCCTAACATTCCACACACTCCCCATTACAGTGTCGGCCATGCATGCTAATAGGGTGAAGTGTAATTCGAATTGTGAATACAATGCTTCACCTATTGATCCTCTTGAAGGCTTCTTGGTAGACTTCTTATGAAAACATTTTGTTGTATACTTCCCAAATTTGTGGCAGTGGAAACATTTTATCTTGCTCAAATATTTCTTCTTGGCTGGATTCAAGTTTGCTTTGGTTTTTCTTTCCTTTTTCTTTTTTCCCCTTTCCAACCAAGGAAAAATTCTCTTCATCCTCTGCTCTAGATGGAGTTACATCTCTAGTATTTATCTTGAACTATTCTTGAACCAAATCAGACCAAAACCTTTCCCACTTCTGTAATTTTTCCTTTCCATTCATAGAGTCCTGGTAACTATGCCAGGATTTTGGAAGACCTATAAGAGCTAGGCTCACCAGGTCATCTTCTGCAACATTCGCCCCAACTCCTCCAAGCTCATATCAAACTTGTGTAAATCTAGAGAGATACCGAGGAATGGTATCATTCTTCTGCATTCTTATGTTTTGAAGTTTATCTTTTAGGGCAAATTTTCTATGGTCACTGCTATTTTTGAGCTCAATTAGTGTCTAGCACATAGACAATGTTGTCTCTTTTCCATGGAGATTTGAGACCACATGGTCCCTCACACCTTCCAGAAGAATTCTCCTAGGATTTGGAACATCATTTTAACATATTCTAACACAAATTCGATCTTTCCAGACTATAAAATTCAAGCTACCCTCCAAGGCATACTCCAATATTAGTTTGTTGAAAGACATTTTCCCGATCTTGAAGAAAAATTGCTGCAATGAAACTAAAAAATTGAAATTCCTAAGAGACAAGTTCGAAATACTGGTTCTAACATGATTTCACAACTATGATACCATGTATAAATTTTATAGAAATTGCAACTGCTCAAGATTTCAAATTGAAAAACAAGAGACACAATTATACTCTACTGATCTGCAGAATGGAAATCACAATTTAGAACAACATGCATAGGCATTCAATAAGAAAAACCACAAATACACAATGATTTCTAGGGGAACCAAACTGGGAAGAACCCCTCAAGCCTCTTTGCATTAATCAGTTGAATAGAGAAACTATTACAATTTCTAGCTCCAACTCTGAGCTCAACCTTTAAAAGAATAACTATTCTCTTTGCTTAATGAGAAAATCTAGCCAAAACTTAGCCAATTATATTCTCCTCAAGCCTCTTATTTCCTTGTGCAAATCCTAAGGAAATTAGCCCCTAAAAGATAGGAATTTCCTCCTATTTGATTACACAATTCCCAATGATTGATCTCCTAACTACAAGCAACACTTGTACACTTAGACTAGTATACAACTCATGTTACATTTTCCTTGTCATCTCCACTTCAATCGAGGATCTCGAATTTCATGCATGTATTAGCTATTTTGGGTCGATTGATCATTTAATTAATATATCTCTAAGTTAGACTGTTGTCCCACTGCACAACTGACCTTCAATTAAATCTATCAAAAGTTAAAGGTTAGTTAACTGAATATAACTGAAAATAATTGAACTAGATTGCTAAAATTTAGTAATCAACACATGCATAACTGAACTCCAAGCCCCTAACTGAAATTTAATGAGCTAACTAAGTGACAAGAACCACGTCACTCTAGTTAACTACCTCCAAGTTGTCTCGTTGATGTGGAAATTTGATTTGCTCAATTTCACTAAAGCTAAAGTCAAATTGATCCTTTCTTGCTACATTTTTAACACAAAATTCCAAATGGTGAGGAGAAGGAAAAATGTGGAGAGTGCTCGAGTTTGGTTAGCTCTCTCCTATTAAAGCATGGGCTAGAGCCTTAGGACTTCATTCTGTTGAATTAAATGTGATCCAAGGCAGAGCAAGTTTGGTATTTAAATCTTTGACTAGAATGGATTGTCTTTACGGTGAGCTAATTTGGGAAGATTGGATAATAAATCTCACTTAGATGATGTCACTTTAGTTGTCACGTCCCACTAGCTTATATAGAATAAGCTCTTGCGAAACAAAATTCCAAGCACAACTGGGATCTGATCTATTATTCTTTTTCAAATTCTAAGTTGCAGGAGGATAGAAATAGAGACTACAAAGGCTCATTCTAGTGAACAGGAGCAAAAGCATCAATGATAACCCATAGATAATATGTCGAAGTCAATGACGTCACTGGGGGAAATAGTGAGTAAAATAAGTGAATTGGCATAGAGGGAGGAAGATACAAAATTGGAACTATTAGAGAAAAAATATGAATGGTTTCAAAGAATATTAGATTAAAAAATGGCAATAATAGAGATAGAGACTGTAGTTTTTAAGCTCATGATCAATGGAGTGGAAGCATCTATAAACAAGAAGAAGGAGACCAACCACATGGGGTTGGAAGTCAATGAAAAACACCAAAGGAATAGGAATGAAACACCAACATGATAAGAAACTAGTGCGCATAATCCAATGGGAGAAAACAAGGATGTAGTTGTAGTAGCTGGAACATCTAGAGCCCGATAAATCTTAAATTTGGAATATGTTTTGCAAGTATGTTTTTTATTTAGGAGTTTTTTGCAAAGTATATAGTAGATATCAATGTAGAATTGTAGTTAGAAGATCTAACAGAGGTAAGAAAAAACTTATGTAGATGTATTAGAACAATGAATCCTATGAAAATGTATTGGAACAGTGAAGCCTATAAAAAACACTGAAAGATGTAAAAGGTTTTGGCCTTGTAACCAACCTCTCTTTCAATGAAAAATGATAATTGTTATATATATAACAAATCTAGAGCGTGATAAATCTTAAATGTGGAATATGTTTTGTAGGTATGTTTTGTATTTAGAAGTTTTTTGCGAAGTATATAGTAAATATCAATCTAGAAATGTAGTTAGAATATCTCAAAGAGACAATAAAAAACTTCTATGAATATATTGGAACAATGAAGCCTATAAAAATACTGAAAGATGTAAAATGTTCTAGCCTTATAACCAACTTCTCTTTTAATGAAAAATAATAACTAATGAAAAATAATAACTATATTTTATATATATATATATATATCACCTTTCTTTTTTCATTATTAAAAAAAATGTAAAATTGAATAGAGACAATAAACTTCCTAAAATAATATTTTTTATTTTGTTAGTACAAAAATTTATAAAGATTATCTTTTGCATTCATGAAAAAGCAAACAAGCGAAGATGAATAGAGACATTAGACTTCTTAAAATAATCTTTCTTTATTATAAGAATTTTAAGGTTGATCTATAGTTGAATCTTTACTATAACTTACAAATACTAAGAGTTTTGTAAGATTCAGTAGTGAATAAGCTTTTCTCTTAAGATTGATATTGATTTCAAACTTATGGAACATTCCCATCCATAAATTCATCCATTCCAATCTCCATAAAAATGTTTAAATACAAAATTTATAACTCAATAGAATTGGATTTGAAAATAATATATAATTTTTTAATCATCCATTTTTTTAAATTATTTAAAATTAATGTATTTTCTAAAATAATATAATTATTTTAAATTAATATAAATATTTTAAATTAATTTAAAGTTTATAAATTTTGATATGTATTATTATTATTTTTTTATATTTAAAATAAAAGTATGAATTTTGAAATACTTTTCTATATTTTATCAAGAAATAATTAGATCTTGTCTTAAAGAAATTTAAAAGAATCTAACTTATGATTAGCAAAAACTAATAACAAATTTTTTTTTTTTTCTCGTTAAAACTATTCTATTATTTACAGGAACATTAAAAACATTACATTCACAGAGTCAGTTTACCAAAGGCAAACTGTGGCTCTTTGGACCAGGGGTAATAAAAAAGAATAGCCCTCGCAGGGGCACCACGTCTGAGCAAAACAACCCACGCAGGGGCATTATACCACAACTGTGCATCCAAACTAAACATAGACATCCCGCGCAGGGGCACTGGACCAAAAGTGTTCATCCCTCGCAGGGGCATCAAAAGACCTTCAGCAAATTCCCTTTCGGGCCATACAGACATAACAAGAACAAACTTTAAGCCAAAATGACATAGACAGAAAACCAAAACAAGACCTGAGCAGCTATGGAGGATGAGAATCTGAACAAATGGACGGCTATTCGTCCGGCTCCTCCTCGACCACCCTGCACCAGCCATATTTCTCCCTTTCTTCTGCAGTGGGAAAGGAGTCCCTTTCTTCGGCATTGACCTCCTTGGAAGTCGACGCCTCCTGAGCCTGAGGGAGGTTAGGAGCATGCTCGGGAGCAACCGTTGGCATCTTCTTGACGTCCTCTGAGCTTCCGCCTGGGTGCTTCCCCTTGCTGTGAGGACCTTCGTCACCATCCAGAGATTCCTCAAGGAATAGAACCGAAATGTGTGCATTGATACGGGGTTTGTCCAGAGCGCTACCAAAGGTGAAAATGGCAGAACCGAAGGCAGGCATAGGTTCCGGGTCAGAGACTGGGCTGCTGGAGTCCATGAATTGGCTTGTTTGGAGGGGATTGGCCTCAGCAATTCTATGGCAATGACAGCGGCAACAGTGGAATTGGGACGCTGCGACTGGAGGACGAGAAGACCCTCCCCGGGCAGAACCTCGACGGCTGAGCAATCGCTGTCGAGGCCTGACCATCTTTGCAAGAGCACCGGGGGAATGGAGCAAAGCGGGGTAAGAAAACCTTTCAGACTTGAGACGGCACCCAACAGATTTGAGACGGCACCCAACAGACCTGAGACGGCACCCAACAGACTTGAGACAGCACCCAACAGACTTACCAGACTTGAGACGACACCCAACAAATTGGAGGATGGCTTTAACAGCAAGAGCTGTAGCCTGGAGAACCATAAACCAGGCAAGAGCCTGAACTTCAATAACCAAATACTGAGTGTGAACCAGCGCCATTCCACCACCTTTTTTAAACTCTGCATCACCCCCTCGAGACCTGTTCTCCATAACTGCGATTTGCAGTCGCACCAATTAACCGGACAGTGCATTGAATATCTGCTGATGTTCACCTGAGCCTTTATTCCTTGGCGGCGAACTTGAATTAAATGCCAGCCTTAAGCTTGAGGCAGCACATGGCTAGCATGTGGCTCCTCATTACCACGCGTCCTGTCACCCGCATCCGGGGAAGCAGCGTCGCTTTGGACCAGGCTAGCACATTCCTGAGCCTGGACATTATTTGGTATAATAGTTGTGTTTCCAGTGAGAAGGGTATTCTCGTTTTCCACACCTATATTGGCCAGTAGGTCAGCGACCTTGTTGCCTTCCCTTTTTATATGATTGAAGGAAATGGCTCTGTTGCTGCGAAGCGCTTGTTCAATGGCCTCCAGCCTTGCCTCGAGTCTCCAGCTGGTGGCGATTTTCCTTGCTTGAGAACCATTCTGTAGGTGCTTGGCCATGTTTATAAGGATCTGGGAATCTCCTTCCACGACCAGGGGTTGAAGGTTGAGATTCCAAGCAAGAAGGAGCCCTTGCCAAAGTCCCTCTAGCTCAGCTGAGTTGTTAGTATCCCACCCTATGTTTCCAAAGTATATCTGCAGGGGAGTGCCTTCATGATTCCTCAAAATTCCTCCAAAGCCAGCCATTCCAGGATTGCCTTTGGAGGCGCCATCGAAATTGAGCTTATAGGAATGCTTAGGGGGAGCAGTCCATGTCCCCTTGCTGATGATGCTGCTTTTGGCAGGGCCGTTCATTTGTAGTCCCTGAGGTAGATGCAATTGCCAATTGTCTAGAATGCCTTTCTCATTGTTTAGAGAAGGAAGATCCTCCTGAGTCCAAGATCGGAGCATCAACGTTTCTTTGAGATTCCTACAAAGCCTATTCCATATGTCTTCGATCGGAGAGTGTTGGTTTTTGAATATGCGTTTGTTCCTTTCCTTCCAGATGCTCCATAGGATGAGCCCTGGGATTATGTTCCACAAACAGTTGAGAAGCTCGCTTTTATAAGGATTCTGTGGCTAGTGTCTTAAGGAGTTGGTGATGTCGTTCTCCATTCTGCATCTTCTTTGACATCTAAAGCTCGCCTTTTCCCATAGCTGATTGGCTAGGGGGCAGGTGTCCAGGAGGTGTTGGAGAGTTTCCTCATTATGATTGCAGTTATGACAAATGGATGGTCCATGAAAGTTTCTGCTCCTTAATTTGTCCCAAGTGAGGATTCTTTTATGTCCTACCAACCATAGGAAATAAGAGACTTTGGGCCATGATCCGAGCCCCCAGATTTTGCTCTAGATTGGGTCAGAAGGGGTAGTGATATTGCATACGATCTTGTAAGCCTCTGATGTGGTAAAGGAACCTTTTGGTTGGTATCCCCAACGAAGGATGTCACTGCCTTCGTCGTGTCTAATACTTCTTTTCCGTAGCTCCTTCTCCAGCTGCTCAGCATCCCGAAGGTTTGTGTTATTGATTAACTGATTACCCTGTTTCCATTTCCTGAATCCGTGCTCCGTTTCCTGCATCCAAAACTGTTGAATCTTTTCTTGCTGTTGCTCCTGCCTGTTGAATTCCGGAGATGGATGAAGAACATGGTTGAGCTTTGGCATCTGGTTCCATGCATCTGTCCAGAATCTTGTCGTTCTGCCATTCCTCACTTCCCAGAAACTGTGCTGCTGAATTAATTGGAAGTGTTGTTTGGCTGCATTCCAGATTAGCGAGCCTTTGTCATTGGGAGTGAACCTGATGAGCTCCTCCGGAGGTCTGTTATTGGCATATTTGGCTGTCCAAATTTTGACCCAAGGTTTTTCCGGGCTAGTGACCCATTGCCACCAAATTTTGGCGCTCATAATGGAGTTGCTATGCTCTGGGTCTCTCAGTCCAATGCCCCCTTTATCTTTGGGCATGCAGACGGTGGTCCATTTTACAAGAGCCCATTTACGGTTAGTTGCCGAGCTGCCCCATAGGAAGCCACGCTGAAGATTCCTGATTCTTTTTAAAACCCATTTCGGCGCTGCAAGGATTGAGAACAGATAAAGTGGCATTGCCTGAAGGACTGACTTAATGAGCACCACACGACTGGCCAAATTCAAAGTTCTGTACGTCCATAGGTTAAGACGGGATTCGAGCTTCTCAAGGAGAGTTCGCCAAGAGGAATGCTTTATGGCTGAAGCAGTGAGGGGAGCTCCAAGGTATTTGGAGGGGAGGGTAGCAGAGGGAAATCCCAGGATACGAGCAACCGCTGTCTTGACAGATGAAGGAGTGTGAAAGAAAAAGATCTGCGATTTGGAATTATTGACATTGGTGCCTGAAGCTTCAGAGAAATCAGTGAGCAGGGTTTTGAAGCAAGAGGCTTCCTGGACAGATGGGTAGCCAAATAGCATGGTGTCGTCAACAAACTGCTGATGAGAAGTGGCAGGGGTGTCGTGAACAGAGAGGCCTTTGAGCTGCTGAGAGTGGAGGGCGTGTTTGATGTGACGCCCTAGACCTTCAGCCATTAGAACAAAGAGGAAGGGGGATAGGGGGTCACCTTGCCTGATTCCTCGGGAAGGTTTGAAGGGGCGGGAGGGGATGCCGTTCACTAGGATGGAGAAGTGAGTAGATGTAATGAGACTCATGATCCAGCGGATCCACATAGAACAAAATCCAAAGGCCATTAGCATTTGATGAATGTAAGTCTAGCTGAGTTTATCAAAAGCCTTAGAGAGATCCAGTTTGAGAATCATACCTGCCTGCTTAGTTTGCTTGAGGGAGTGTATTATCTCGTGCGTGAGGAGAATACCATCCATGATCTGTCTCCCTTCCACGTACCCCGACTGTTCCAGAGAGATGAGCAGGGGCAAGAGGGGCTTCAACCGGTTTGCAATAACTTTAGATATGACTTTGTAAATGACATTGCAGAGAGCGATCGGCCTATATTTGTCAGGGGTGATTGAATCCTCCTCTTTAGGGATAAGGGCTATGAAGGTAGAATTGAGAGAGGGAAGCAGCCAATGGAGAGCTCTTGATTCTTCTACAATTTTCCATACCTCCAATTTTATCAGCTCCCAGAAGGTGTGAAAGAACGTGGTGGTGAATCCATCCGGGCCAGGGGCTTTCCCTTCCTTAAGCTGGGACATTGCCTCATCCACCTCCTGAGACAGAATGGGGCGAAGGAGAAGCTCATTATGTTCCTCCGTGATGAGCTTTGGCACATTTTTGGTTATTCTTTCGATTGCCGGTCGCCTGTCTCCTTCAGGCTCTTGATGGACATGATTGAAGTGGTTAAGGAATTCCTCCTCAATTTCCTCATGCTTCTCTGCTTTTGCCCCCCCTTGTTTTTGAATGAAAGGGATGCTATTGTGCATTCTTCGTTGAACAGTGGTTCTGTGAAAGAATTTGGTGTTTCGCTCACCTTCTTTCAGCCATCTGATTCTGGACTTTTGCTTCCAATATATTTCCTCCTGCTTCCTCCTTTCCTCAAGTTGGCTGTGGATGCGTCGTTCCTGTTCCAGAGTTACCTCAGTGTGCCCCTCTATGGTTACCTTTTGTTGGAGTTCCGTTAGTTCCTTATTTAGGTCTTGTTGCGCTTTAAAGATATTTCCAAAGGTCTCCCTATTCCAGCGCTTTAGGTGATTTTTTAGAAACCTGAGCTTCTGTTGGAACTGATACATCTTGCACCCTTCTGGCGGGATGAAGGATGTCCATGTAGTTTTGAAAAAGTCTTTGAACGAGGGATGCGAGAGCCAGAACTCTTCGAAGCGGAAGGGTCTTCTAGTCAGGTCGCCTGGTCTTTGCCATTGGAGGGAAATCGGCCAGTGATCCGATCCTGTATGAGGAAGTATAGCCGCTGAAATGTCTCCTCCGAGATGCACCGCATTATCTGATATGAGGAAGCGATCCAGTTTGGAAGCAATTTGATGCTTACCTGCCCTGCGATTGCTCCATGTAAAAGTGCCATTACAAAAAGGCATATCTATGAGAGAGGTGTTCTGAATGAAATCCTTGAAGTGGGCATTTTCTTGTTCCATTCTATTTCTCCCTCCGATCTTCTCCTCTAGCTTGGTGATCATGTTAAAATCCCCTCCAATAATCCAGAGCGGGTGCCTTCTGTTGTTGTTCAAAGCTTCTATGGTGTTGAGAAGTGCGATTTTGCTTCCTGTATCCTGCGGGAAATATACATTTGAAAGGTTTCCATGAATATTCGTACCTAGAATGTGGAAGGCGGCCTGGATGAGGTGATGAGAAGCGTGAAAATCCGAAAGAGTTAACGCTTGTGTATTCCATGCTATAGCCAGCCCTCCTGAAGCTCCAGAGGCATCCACCGCTACTGATCGACAACCTGGCCAAGCTTTGGAGAGAATGCTGCCTAATGTTGAGCTGTTACATTTGGTTTCTTGGAGAAAGCACAGTTGCGGCTTTTCCATTTTAATCATGTTTTTTAACATTCTGAGTTTTCCTGGGCTGTTGAGCCCTCTTAGATTCCATGATACTAGCTTCATGGTTCAACTATTGATAGAGGGTTTATAGTACTTCGTCAATTTAGCATACCTGCCTGAGTCTACCAGGATTTTCCCAATCTCGATCGTTCGCTGAAGATCCATTCTTCTTCCTCTCTTTTTGGTATCTTTTGGGGGAAGGCTTCCATCCCATTGGCTTCCTGGCTGTATACCTAGTTGATGCTGCTGAAAGGCCCTAGAAATGACCACTGTTACATAGTAATTTGTCACCATTGGTCACCGTCCCTGTTACCCCTGTTCCCGTACATTGGAGGACGCATTTTGGGACCTGTGAGCAGTGACATAACCTGAAAACACTTGCATTATGTTCCCCTGAGTATGTACTTCACTTTCCCTGAAGACACCTTCTGCAAATTATCCCTGAAAAGTACCCTTTTTCCATTAGCGCGGGTCCACCATGTCTTACCTGCGCCAATCACTGGGATCCTCAAAAGGGGGTGCGACCATTGGCGCTCTGTCTCAGAACAACACCCGCGCCAACCAAGTTTGGTAATGATTTTTGACAAACGCGCGCCCAGATGTTTTTTCCCTTCAGATCACGAAGTCTTTTGAGGATGAAGTTTATCTGATAGAGGTCGAGAGTCATCATCTATCCTTGACATCTATCCACAGCGGCTTTTCGGGGATAATGCCAATCCACAATGGGTGTCCTGATGCATTGTATATTCCTCCTTTCTCCATCTATAAAAGTCTGTCCTCATGCACTAGACAAGCTAGTTTTTGAGTAATGCTAGTTGTGATTATGCTTGTCTTGAGTGATAGTAAGAGTCTTGAAGCATAGGGAGGTTATGCTGCCGGAAGTCTGAGAGAGAGAAGGTCTATTGCAAGATATACATAGCTGCTCACCCAGCCAGAGGAGAGGGTCAACGTCAGAACCTTGGTTGTATCTTTCTCTGTTGATTATTCATTAATAAACGACTATTGTTATGGTTCCAATCTCATTGTTCATCATGATAATGTTTGGTTTATTTCCTTTCTGACTGAAATATAGTTGTATTTTAGTGGATTTTATGCTTGTATTCGCTTCGTTCTTTGCATGTGTAGGTATCCATACGCGGGGATCACAAGGATTGTGACCTGCCGGAGCAAGGGAACGGGAGTATCAACTCTTCTTCGACATTAGCGTTGGACTCCAGGTTGGTTCTCGTAATCCACTTTCAGTATGCAACTAGGAACTTGCATAGTAGCGTGGTTTGATTGTTGCTAGACCCATTTTGGGCTAGTGGGATCGTCTCTGTCCGCAGAGGGGATTTACCTTTCCAACAACCACTTCCAGCTTGTTGAGTTGAGTCTCTGGTATACTGTCGTATGCTTTCTTTTTGCATGCTAGTTCTAATTCTATGATGTCTAGGCCATTCAGATCTATGCTTTCTGGTTCTTCTTCCATCTGTTGCACTTGGCTGCTTCCTTCCATATTAATCTCTGAGCTTTGAAGGGGGTCTAGCTTCCCATCGACTTCCATATCCTTATATTTCCCTTCCGGCTCTTTTTGTCCTTCATTGAGGTTTGCTGGAATGATAATGGGGGTTTGAAGTTTGGAGGGGAAAGCGGTAGGATGAGGATGGGAGGAGGAAGAAGGAGGAGCTGGGCTAGTCTCGGAGATCGGGGGATGTTCATCAGAGGTCCGGGCAAGAATTTCAAAACTGTTCTTTGTAGCTGGGCCATTGGTATTAATTTGCTGGGGCTTATTCCCATTTGTGGGTTTTTTGTGCGCTCGCTTTCGGCTAGGGGCTTTTGTGAAGCCGTCTTGGGTTAGGGTTTCTGAGGGATCAGGAGTATTGGCTTTGGCATTCAGAGGACAGTCCCGGAAGAGATGCCCAAGAGCATGGCATTTTCTACAGCGAAAGGGGACATGCTCATAGTCCAGAGGTTGAATCCATTCTTCGTCACGGTGAGAGAGACTTACCGATTCTGGCAAAGCTTCATTCAGGCGCATGAAGACGCAGATACGGGCATAAGAAGTGTATCTGCGCATTTTTGTTTCTTCTGCCACCCTGATGTATTCCCCCAATCCATTTCCTATATCTTTGAGAATGTCCTCGTCCCAATATTCATCTGGAAGTGAGTACATTCTAATCCAGACTGGCGCCCATGTGAGGTCTTCCTTATCCGGGTTAAATCTTGGTATCCATTCCCTCAAATACAGACCCGCTGAGTTAAAAAAGTAGGGCCCTGCTCCCAAAATTCTGTATTTGTCCTCAAGACAGAAGAAAATCGCAGTAAAGAAGCCTTTCGGCCCTAGCTGCAGAGTAACATCTCCTTTGGGTTTCCACTTCGCCGCAATCCATCCATATAAGGCCCTTTCTGTCGGCCAGAACCCTATGAACTTCCCAATGAGGGCATGATCCCTCATAAATTCGATTCGCTTGTCAATCTTGTGTCCCGACAGCTCTATTCTAGGCCGTTCTTTGGCAATAGGCTTGCATGTAGTCGATGAGACTTTCAGAGCTTCCTCTGGTTTTTCCTCTTTATCTTGTGTGACGCTGGCTTTATCCTTCCGCCCGCCTATCTCCTTGTTTCCGTGCTGGTGCCTGTTCTCTTTGTTCATTACCTCCTTATCGATAGATCCAAAAACAAATCCCTGCTCCGGACCGTACTGCGAGGTATTTGCGCTGGGGGAAGGCTCTGACGCCCTCCCCTGAGGAGTTTCCATAGTGCTTCTCTAGTACCCTGCAACGCTGTTGCGAAACAGGGGTTTTTTTCCTGCCCGTGAATAGAGCCAGTACTGTGCAGTCTGCGCCGTCGAAGCTGTTCTCAGAACCCTAATCGCTCTCAGAACTTCCGAGTGTATGAGTATCACTCATCTTCAATACCCAAAACTAATAACAATATCAAAATGCTTTACTTATGGATTTAGATCAATTCAACTAATCTCAAATATTATAAATACTTAATAATATTTAAATTATTAAATATTTGGTAATACTTCTATAAAAGATTAAATTTGCAATGATTTTTTTTTGTTAATTTGTATGTGATTTATAAACTAGCTTTTGGCCAAGACATTGTAACCTAGGGTCATCAATGTTATTAAAATCCCTTGAAGATCATAATCTACACCCAGGTGTAACATGGCTAAATTTTTTGTACCCACAATTCAAATAATTTTTTTATTTTTTTTATTATTATTTTTTTTTTATAAATCTTTTTCATTTATCTCCTACTCTTTTAAATTTGTGATTTAATTTGTCCACGGGGCTTTGGATTGACAGTGAATGGGTGCATTGTTAACGCACTCCTTGTGATAAGGTCATTGGTTTCCCCGTGGATGCTTACCTACCCAAAAAAAATTGTGATTTAACCTAATTTTAACATAAGATACACTCAATGAATTTGTTTATATGTATATAATTTTATCAAATATATATTATAAATATCAACATTATCTATATTATAATATTTTTATAAAGTAATATTAAAATATTTTTAAATATAACATAGTTTAATTTATTAAGATTAATATATGATGGTGGCGATAGTTAAGATGAAATTTAGTTTATTGACTTTATTAAAGGTAAAGAATTATTTGGTTTTCTTTAAAGTTTTATTTATATGTTCAACAAGTTTTAAGCATTTTTAAGTCACCATAATTTTGACAGAGTTAAAAAGTTAGGAAGGTGAATATCATAACAAATATTTTGAAATTGTGATTTAATAAGGTGTACGAAAGACATTTTAAGAGAGTGATTTTCATTTTAAATCATCTTAACGCAATAAAAGTGGCAAATTCTTTTTACCTATGAATTTTTTTCGACGGCTTGTTTCACTATGGAGCCCATAAGAGTTTATTATTATTTCAAATATGTGGTTTCCTTCTTTACCCTAACCAAAACAAAGAGATGTATTGATCATCTCCTTGTAATATTTTAATTACGCCGTAAGGCGTTCCCCTCTGAAATGAACTGCCCCAAATGACTTTCTGTCTTAATGATAACCGTTAGATCTTTTGTTAGACGATTGAACAAACATCAGCCGTCTAATTTAATAAGAATAAGAAAAATGTTTTAAAACATTAAAAACCTTTAAAAAAACGTAGGGCGCTTGAGGTCCATTGCTTCGGCGCTTGGAATCCCCTTGGGTAAAGAAAAGGCTGCGGCGGCCTGCATGCAATGGCTTCCCAAGATTGATAAAATGCGTCAGTTGATTGCCAAAGAAGGCGGAATTCAAACCTTGTTAGTCTTTTAGAAGAACCCACTACGCCCAAATCGCAGGAGCTCCTTGTTTAGGCTCTGTTCTACAAGTGAAAGACTCCATCAGATTTGAAATCGGGAGATAAGTTTTACGAGTTGATTTTTTCCAAGTTCTAGGTTAAGTGGTAATATGCAATTGAATTTGTTGGTGACTCCCATAGCTCACCACCATACCAGCTCTGTGTTGTGTTCTGTTAAACGTGTATAAAATTCTAACTTATTTGGTGGTTCTGTGTTGTGTTCGGTTAAGTAAACAGATTTCGTATCCATGACCAGAAATTAAGGTATGGAGTTCATTATTTCATTTTTGTCTGTAAAAACTCAGCTTTAAAGTGATAGTAATTATGACTGGTGGTGCTTGCAGACCGTAGAATTGAAAGTAAGGATGGACTGTGATGGCTGTGAACGCAAAGTAAGGAAGGCTCTTTCTTCTATGTCTGGTATGAACACACTCTGTTTTTTAATTTGTTGAAGGGTTGCTGCAGTCAAGCCCATACAGGCTTGCCCTGCGACTTTGTTGATATATTGGGAATGTTGTGCAGGAGTTCAGTCGGTGGAGGTAGACAGAAAACTGCAAAAAGTGACAGTCACTGGATTAGTGGAGGCGAACAAGGTGGTGAAGAAAGTGAAAGCAGCGGGAAAAGAGCAGAAATGTGGCCATACGTGCCATACAATTTGGTTAGTAACCCATACTCCCCACATGCATATGACAAGAAAGATCCCGCTGGATATGTCAGAAAAGAGAGCTTCAGCACCAAAACATCCCCCTCCAACCCCCTGCTGGAAGAGCACGTTACAGCTCTCAGTGAAGAAAATCCAAACGCATGTCTCATTATGTAAATAAATTAGAGCATATTGCTTCAAAGGTTCGCAGAGCCCTCAGAGCTCTGAATATTTACGGTGGGTGTTGTTGGTTTTATGTGGAGATGGAATAACATTGAGAGTTTAATGTGATAGATGTGGGCAGCATCCATGTCATGGCCGCCTGTGAATCCCGTGTCAGCTTAATACGCCTTAAGCTTTGTACAACATTTCACAATGGTAAGATGGTAAGCTATTGTCAATGTTGAAATGTAAGATGGGAAGGTATTGTCAAATTATTTTAATTACCGAAAAAGGTTTCTTTATAAAAGAAGCTGTTGTATTTTAGAGTGTTTTTATTACGAATAATTTAATTTAAAGATATTTTTTTTATTTTTTAAATCAGAAAAGTATTTATATATATTATATAATTTTGTTCTTAATTTTTAGTAAAAATACGAGGGGTTATAAAATTAATTGTTTTATATATATTAAATAATAAAAAGAAAAGCTTTGTAGGTGAATATTTTACAAAACTGTCTCAACAACCCACAAAATTTACAATACATAATACTATTGGAGAATTTGACTATTATTCTATAATTCACCTATTTTCAATTTACATCCCTCATGAGCATACTTGTATGTTTATCTGTTAAAGTCTATTATTCTTTTCATGATATTTTCCATAGATTTCTATTTTGCCAAAGGGCCTTTGACCAAATGATGTAAGATTAGGAGAAAATCTTCCACCACGATTCACCTAATATTATATGGCTAACAAAAATTAGTGATAAAGACCATATATCTCTGCTAGATTATTTATTATATCACCAAAATTCATAATAAATAATTAAATTTACTAGATTACTAAAATTTTGTAATAAAAAATTTCTCATACTTATTATTTATATTAATAAATATTTTTAACCCTAAAATTAATTACAAATATTAAAATTTAAATTCTGCCCATAGTTTTTTAATATAATTTTTGTTTATTTTATTTTATAATAATTTTATCTTTGATGTGTAACATTTTTTTTATATAATTAACTTATAATTTATCTAACACTTTTTAAATGGATCTGAACCAAATTTTGTAATAATTTTACTTTTTATATCTGGTTTGGTGTTCACATCTTTTTGGGCATAAACTTATTATCTATTTTTACGACGCAAGGCATTCCCCTCTGAAATGAACTGCCCTAAATTTCTTTCTGTCTTAATGATAGTCATTAGATCTTTTGTTAGACGATTAAACAAACATCAGTCGTCTAATTTAATAAGAAAAATGTTTTAAAACATTAAAAACCTTTAAAAAACGTAGGGCGTTTTAGGTCCATTGCTTCGGCGCTTGGAATCCCCGAGCTCGTTGGGTAAAGAAAAGGCTGCGGCGGCCTGCATGCAATGGCTTCCCAAGATTGATAAAATGCGTCAAGGCTGCGGCGGCGTGCATGCAATGGCTTCCCAAGATTGATAAAATGCGTCAGTTGATTGCCAAAGAAGGCGGAATTCAAACCCTGTTACGTCTTTTAGAAGAACCCACTACGCCCAAATCGCAGGAGCTCCTTGTTTAGGCTCTGTTCTGCAAGTGAAAGACTCCATCGGATTTGAAATCGGGAGATAAGTTTTACGAGTTGATTTTTTCCAAGTTCTAGGTTAAGTGGTAATATGCAATTGAATTTGTTGGTGACTCCCATAGCTCACCACCATACCAGCTCTGTGTTGTGTTCTGTTAAACGTGTATAAAATTCTAACTTATTTGGTGGTTCTGTGTTGTGTTCTGTTAAGTAAACAGATTTCGTATCCATGACCAGATATTCTTAAGAAGGATGCACCTCCAGAAAACTTGCCCAACATGCGTTAAGTTCCCACAATAGCTGCAATATTAAGGTTTGTTAATCTGTTTTTTGGACCCTACCTTTATTTGGTAGAGTCATGTACAAAATGAACCAGTTAAGGTGCCCCGTTTTTAAGGAATCCTGGATATCCTGAATAGTTTGCACTTTTTGTGCTATGTTATGTTTGTCAATGATTGAAAAACCACCTTCAATTATGTTTGCTTTCGTCAGAAACATTGAGGATCATCTTCTCGATCAAGTCTTGTGTAATGTGCAAGACTAATCTTTGTGGGGAAATCACCGTTGTACACTATGATCCTTTATAGCCTTTCAGGATTTTAGACTCTCTTTCAAAATGTTGGTATTTATATCGGGGCCTACCTTCTAAAGAGTGGTTGTTACCGACGGAGTCACAGATGAGGCTTTCCCTCATTGCACAGTCCAGTTGAGACCATCTGGCGTTTATTCTGGAGCTGCAAATCTACATGTGCCACAACGTGGATTTCATTTGGATTACCTGGAGATGCATATTTTTCAGTGATGTCCACTGGATTGGTGATGACTATTCATTTGAACTACTTCACTTTAGAGGGTTCGGCACTGCATACAAGTTATAGACTCTGTATGTATTGTGGAAACTTTGCTGTAAAGTACCGATTTTGTTTCCTCTGTTCTTCTCTTTACAGAGAGAGGCTAAACTTGTCTTGTATATTGAGACAAGTGCTCAAAAGTTCCAGTTTTAGTCCTGTTGATTCTGGAACAGAGCAATAAGCCCAATCTTAGTCTAGTTTTCTATTCTTTAAAGACACTATAAATCTCCAAATTAAATTATCATAATAATATAATTTTAAGGTCAAGGCCTATTTAGATATCAATTATTTGAATAATTATAGGAATAATATAATTTTAAGGCCAAGGCCTAGTCAGAGGCCGAATTAACAGATGAAATCCCTTTGTTTATGGGACAAGAGATGACCTCTGTGCAGTGATGATTTGACTACATAGTCTATGCAGGTGTACATACTTTACCCTCGCTAGACTCAAATTGGCCTAGTCAGACACCAAATTAATGGATGAAATCCCTATCACCTATGCACAGTGATAATTTGAGTCTATGCTGGTTTACATAACCTCCCCCACTAGACTCAAACTTGTGATCTCGAAAGACAGAACACATGTTCTTAACTGATAGGTCCTCTCTAGAGAGTAGTTGCCACTCCTTGATAGTATGAGATTTCTTTGCTCCTGGTTATATCTTTCCTGAGAAACCAAATTTGTTCTCAAAGGACAGAACACATGATCTTAATTGATAGGTCCACTCTATAGAGTAGCTGCCACTCCTTGATAGTATGAGAGTTCTTTGCTCCTGGTTATATCTTTCCTGAGAAACCAAATTTGTTCTAGGTACTGTCTTCTGTCTAAACTTGCAAATATGTCTTGGGGTTTTAGTTTGTGTATTTGAATTTCTAAGTGCGAATATAGTGAGAATTATGCAGTGGATCATGATCGGTTCAAACTGACGTATTGGGATTTTCCTAAACAAATGTTGTAAACTTCATAAGATAGAATTAATGGCAAAATTTCTATGTGCAATGTGCAAGCAAGAACACATACTAAACAATTTGTAGACTTGGATTGCAGGTCATTGGAGATATTCATTGGTTGTTAACCAAAAAAGAAAAGTCTCATTTTTGTGTTTTGAACTGAAGCCCTAGAGTATGTGGATAACTACGAAATTTCTTTGTAAAAATATCCTGAAAAAGTTCTATCCAAGAAAAGCTGGTACAATGAAATTAAAGCCTTGTGGTTCTTGAAAATGTCAAATTAGATTTCCCAGTTGTGGAGTTAATATCTTCCAAAATTTAGGAACCTGACTACATTCATATTGCATGTCTGTATTGCAGAATGGCTCGTTCAGCAGAACCAGCCGACAAAGGTGTATTTCAAACCCAGTTCAAAATATCATGTGAAAGAACCACATGTGAACGGAAAGGAAGCCAGTATATCTGAGAAGCAAAGCTCAGGGCAGCTGGCTGCGGCCTTTAGTAAGCCGCCTATGCCTCCCCTGTTTGGTCCCTTATTTGTCTTCTCTATTCTGGAGACGCTACTTCATACAGAGAAGAAAAACGAATGATTTTCTTCCCTTCTATTTGACTGCAATGGTACGATGAGGAACACCTTATTAATTTCTATATGAATCTGTATGTTCTTGAGGGGAGGATCTTGCTTGCTAATGAATATTCTAGTCACAGAAACAAACATTGCAATGGGGTTTGTCTTTCTAAGTCTTGAGTTTAGAGCGAGACGTAAATGTAACTGTACCTTACATACATTAGTTTCAATAAATAAAAAAACAATGATAACTACAGGATTGTAAAGAAGAATAATGTGAAGAGCGTTAAAATTTTAACGCAGAAGTGCTAGGGTAGCTAGGATAGACAGAGTCGTCCGGTTACAAACATGCCCATGCATTTGGTGTGTCTCTCTAGTTTTGCAATTGAAGTTTCGTAAAGCTATCACAGGTGATAGCCATTACCATCAAAAGAGAAAGGTCACTTTGGGAGGAAGAGCTTTAGGATCCTAATGCTGGACCTAGTCTTCCAAAGAGTTCACATACACGTAAAAATGTACAAATCTTCCACATCGTGGCAGAAAGTATCTTGAACAACTGGTTGACACTTTATCTTGAGAAGAGGTTGAGTTGAATGAGCCTCTTCGACAACTATGTTTATTAGGATTTTTTTGTTGATTGTGGAAATCTTGTATCTTCATATGATATAGGTATTTCCTCTGTTCACCATGGCTGAGTTTGGCAATGTGAAAAATGAGGCAAAGATGCGAGGCCAAATTTCCATAGTGCGTTTATTTTCTGTACATTGGTGCCAAGTTCCATCCTGTGACGCTGTCCTGTATGCACAAATATGCATTTGTTCGTCTACAACTCCAAAATTAATAGATGAAACTAATAAAGGATTCCCGAGTTGAACAGTTGTGCTGTATTCTACGTAAAGCCTAACCCTCTTGGTGAGGAGGGGGGACTAATAAGTGCTTTCAACCTATTGTATTTTTCTTTAACAATTTCATATTGCCACTTAGCAAGAGTTGTTAGATTGAGTTACGCTGGGCAGAAATTTATAAATTGTACTTCCAATTTTTATATGCAAAGGCATCGGTCTTAGTAGTAAACCTGGAATTGATCAGGGCAGCGGTATTAGTTTATGTACATTGGTGCCAAGTTCCATCCTGTGACGCTGTCTTGTATGCATAAATATGCATTTGTTCCTCTACAACTCCAAAATTAATAGATGAAACTAATAAAGGATTCCCGAGTTGAACAGTTGTGTTGTATTCTACGTAAAGCCTAACCCTATTTGTGAGGAGGGGGGACTAATTAGTGCTTTCAACCTATTGTATTTTTCTTTAACAATTTCATATTGCCACTTAGCAAGAGTTGTTAGATTGAGTTACGCTGGGCAGACATTTATAGATTGTACTTCCAATTTTTATATGCCAAAGCATCGGTCTTAGTAGTAAACCTGGAATTGATCAGGGCAGTGGTATTGATAGTGGTGCTGGAATTTTTATGGTTGTTGTTGGTAATAGGTGAATTCACAAGTATATTTAAAATCAATTACAAGTTTACAAGATTTAAAGTCAATATTTATCAAGGCATTATATCTCATCATCATCTCACAAATGAGAATTTGGACAAAAAAAAATCCATGACACCCCAGTTGACTGATAGTAAAACTAGAATTAACCTCAGTGTTCTATGCATCTAGATTTTATCTTGAAATCACGATTTTTTGGCCTAGCTGATGTTTTCCGGTTTTTACAGATATTTTGATGGTATCTTGATTTTACCGATGTTTGTCCATTTTTACCTGATATTTTTAATGACAATATACTTGTTGATTTTAAATGCCCACCTAACAATGCATTTCATAACAAAATGGAGCTGTATTTCATATTGAAAAACTCTTCTTAAAGTAGCTTATATGTAATGCCTTGCTCTATCACCTCTAAAACATCTACCAAACAGTGATTTGCTCTATCAGCTCTAAAACATATACCAAATAGTGCCTTGCTCTATCAGCTCTAAAACATATACCAAACAATTCCTTACTCTATCACCTATAAAACATCTAGCAAATATTGAGCCACTTTTGGCAATGTTGTGATACACATTTCCAATTCAACATTGCTTATCATCATCAAAGGCCAGGTAGAAAGAATAGATGAATAAGGATGTAGTCTAATGCGAATATTTTTTTGGTCCTTTTCACCGGAATCTAGTAATACAATTCTTGGTGAGATCACAATATTCTGTCATTTAAATTGTAATTTTAAATGCAAAAATGGATTTAGCACCGTAGAAAGTCTTTAGAAAACATATGTTGTGTAGACTCAACAACATAAAACTACATTTTTTGAGATTTTTGACATGGTTTTAAGAAAAATCTACTAGAATATCTACACGAAAAAAAGACTAAAAAGTCACCTTGTTAGCCTACGACCTGTATAACAATTTCTAATCAAACATCAACCAAAGAAATGGGACTCGATGCTTCCTCATGCCTCTATTCACCAAAGTTTCAAGGGAAAAAATGTAGGGGATGACTGGGGGAAATTATAAGCCACTCCATTAAATGTTATGACTTTTGTTTCTATGCTTTAAGGGATTTGGGAGAGTGAGGTCTTTTAATGGGAAAAGGTGGCTTCAAGTAAAATATAAGATAAAATAATAAGCATTTTAATGATGGCTTCCTTCCACCAGAGTTTAAGCTTCTCCAATAACATATCCATATTGATATGTGTGCTTATGCTTACAAAAAATAGTAAGACCTGCAAATCCTTCAAAATTTTGGCCGAATAAATACACCACTAATAACCTCACAATCAGGAAAATCTTGCTCATGTTAACCAGTGGTTGATTAAAAAACATTTTTTTAACAGAATCCCATTATAGCCATTGGCAAGGACAAACCCCTGACATTTGGGACGTCCCATAGACAGTCTTCCATCATAGGCGGCATATCCAAGGAATCCATTGACAACAAACGACACTAAAAATGACCCTACCCTGTTTCCTTGTCTGTAGTGCACAAGAAAAGCATCCCCATGGCACCCTATAGACTCGAGTAGGGTTCCGTCAGCTCTAAACTGGACTCCAGTTAATGGGCTTGATTGTTTTCATGGGGCAGATAGAGAGAAAGCGACATAAAACAATTTGATCAGAAAATCCTTGATCATTGAGAACTTTGTAACCATCTTTGTTTGACTGAAATTATGTGTTTTGTTTTACCATAAAATGCTTAGGGTGCCAGTGTGTTATTGAATAATGCGATAAATCTGTTGTGGATGCAGCAAGCCATGGCAGTTTTATCTGCTACACACACGGACCTCAAGTCCCTTATTACAGATCTCCAATTTCCTACAACAGAATGGGATGAGAAATGGATAGATGAATACTTGGATGACACTGTAAAGCTTTTAGACATTTGCCTTACATTAGATGTCGAAATTTCAAAGCTGGGATGAGAAATGGATGGACGAATACCTGGATGACACTGTAAAGCTTTTAGACATTTGCCTTGCATTAGATGTCGAAATTTCAAAGCTGGGACGCGAAATGGATGGACGAATACCTGGATGACACTGTAAAGCTTTTAGACATTTGCCTTGCATTAAATGTCGAAATTTCAAAGCTTGAATATTTCCAGCTTCTTGTTCATTATGCTTTGCATTTGCTGGACTTTCAGATGGCGTTTGGTCTAACCACAAGCTCTTTCGTGGCAAGACTGAATCTCGAAGTATTTGTGAATCTCGAAGTATGTGTGGAGCTATGACTGGAAGAAGGCGACTGTTACTCAGCCAGGTATGCTGCATTTACTTTTGCATGAATATGTAGTACTATTTTAGTGTGGCTATGATAAAAAATAAAGTAAAATAAAAACAAACAGGATTATATATTAAGTATATTAACAGCATATAAAACAGAAAAGCAATGCCCATAACCATTAAATTTCTTCAATGAGATTAAACCGAAAGTTATTTCTACCATCTTTACTTTCCATATTCACCTTGAGCTTTGAGAGCTTCTCCATATTAAAGGAAGACGCAAACATTCGGTGTTGGTAAGACCATTGTTCACCATTAACAACAAACACACTTCTCCCAACCACAACAAACAACATTTTCTGGTCCAGAGGAGACTTTCCACAGTAATTCACGTGCTTGGAAGATAGAAATTGCTGGATCAATTCTGCATTAGGTCAGAACAATTCTCAGTTCGTAACCAAATCAGATCACAAACTTCTCACCTACAAAAAGTAATTGAATTTCAAATCTATAATTGCAACAAATAAATAAACCAATAATCCATGAGTAGCATATGCCATAAAAATTACTTGTGACAGTATCATATTTCTTGGACCACTCAACCATATAAGGGAAATCACTCTTTCTGAAATCGTAATGTATAAGGGCCATGTCTATGCACAAATCCTTCTATATCTTTCTCGCAATATCCAATAGATTTCCGATCATAAATCGTGGGGTAAGGCCCTTGAATCCTTGTTTTTTCTACGACTGGAATCAGTGAATCTGTATCTCCACTGCATACCAACAAAACAATATCGAATTTTCTGTAGTAGATTTTATGATGGAAGATAATAGCAAAAGTCCAATTAGAAACATTCTCATTGTTCTAAGTGCCATGTTCTGATTAAAAGAAATGATATGCACGGTGAGTTGTGACCTGAACATCCAAATGCGTAGTCCAACGTTTATGAGCTCTAGGTAAATTGGCAACATAGATCTAGGGGAGTCTCCCCAGTGAGCAAAAACTTCATCACATAATAAAGAAAACAGACCAGATTGATGAATGAAGGTCCTTTATAAATGCAAAAGAAGCAGCACAAGATATAAAACCACAGACCTGCAAGTAGTCCAGTTATAAGGAATTCCTGTAACATTGGCATGAAGAGCCTTTTGTACTTCAGGTAGATTGAAATAAATTTCGGAATGCTTTTCAGTGCAAGGATCATACTCCACAAACAAATGCCTCCATGGCTGCAACAAAATGCCTCTATGAGAAAGAGAATGCAGTAGTGCTCTTATAGCTGATCACCATGCAACAAATTGTGGACCTCAATGGCACGCAAGAATGTGTTTAATGTGAGAAAAAATGACCTCAATCATCTAGTCTGGCCTTTATTTTATAGTTTACCATGTCAATGGGGAAGAGACTACCAAATGCAAAAGATATAGCATTGGACTTTAAGAATACCTTCAAACTGATAAGTTGGCATATAGAGTGCTTAATGTATCTAATATTCTTACACATATTTTTCTCTGGTCTTTATTTTATAGTTTACCATGTCAATGGGAAAGAGACTACCAAATGCAAAAGATACAAAATTGGACTTTAAGCATACCTTCAAATTGATCTGTTGGCATATATAATGCTTAATGTATATAATATACTTACATATCTTTTTCTCTGTTGTTTTCTATATATTCCAGTACTATTCAAACAAGGACGGGTGTAGATACTATATGGATCAATATTCCCCATTTCCACATCGGCACGATCTAATACCATATTACATAGAGCTGATGGATGCACAAGAGATGAAAAGTCACATTGAATATTGGGCAACCGGTAGGTGTTGTCTGATATCAAACCATGAGACCACATAAATTCAAAAATCCCTACAAGATCATGGAAATCGTCTGTAAGTGCATTGCCCACCTGCAAGAACCATGATTTTCCGGATGTTAAAACACAATATAGAAATATAATCACCCCTTTTCATTCTATATGATCCTATTTAGAACAAATGATTTATTGCCATCTGTCATCCATTTCAAGTG
Organism: Pinus tabuliformis; assembly: GCA_031772625.1. Taxonomy (NCBI): domain Eukaryota; kingdom Viridiplantae; phylum Streptophyta; class Pinopsida; order Pinales; family Pinaceae; genus Pinus; species Pinus tabuliformis. The sequence continues at coordinate 1,268,670,120 of CM062807.1, read as the reverse complement.
TTGCTCGTTATATTTTAATGCCCATACATTCATAATGACAGTATAGGGTCTTACCATATATCCTTTCAGATTAATGGCTGGATTTTCAAGGTCCTTGTTGTGTCTGTAGATGACTTGAGCTAACTAAGGAACATAATGGCTTGGAAAAAACAATATTGGAGAAAAATCCATTCAGGTTAATTCAGTTATGTTATGGGATGGATCCAAACTTGTATTGGTAATGAAGGAAACATCCTCTAAACTCTACTCAAGATCAGAAAAAGCTCAAAATCTTAATTCAACAGTGTCTTTATAAAAAACTCAAGAAACCAGAACTTGCATCATTCAAGGTCAAATTAGGTCGTATTAGTAGACATCTAGAACCACAAAATATAGTCAAACTCCTTCCATCCATGTCTAACTTTCATACAAAAGCATACCTTCGATTCTTAGTGATGGCATAAAAATGAGTGTGCTTTTTGTGATAAGTTAAAAATCATTACTAAATAGTCTTTATCAATTAGATATTTATGGACAGTTATTTTTTTAGTTTCCTCAGAAAACAAAAATCTTTGCCTCAGTGCACCCATAGACAGGAAAAAGAACAGAGTTATCTACTCAGGGGCTTGGATATTGTTTACTTTAATGCAACATGTCAAAAATTGGAAGAAAGGAACTTATTGTTTGTTCGTTCAATGTACAATGTGTCTTTTGTGATGTGGTTTTGCTCCAAGTGGTATCCAAGCTCATGTCTTGCGTTTGAGAGAATTTTATATTGTCTTAGAGAACATATATTGGAATTTATGTAAGGATTTTCTAGCAAGATACCACCAAAGATAATGAAAGAAGCAACAAAAAAAGTAAGTGCATTAAGGACTAAGGTTGCTTCCACGCATGGAAAATCCTATAAACATAAAGATGGTTTTGTACTAGTTTACTAAGCCCTAAGACTTAATGACAATATACTTGTTGATCTTAAATGTCCATCTAAAAATGCATTTCATAGCAAAATGGAGCTGTATTTCATATTGAAAAACTCCTCTTAAAGTAGCTTATATGTAATGCCTTGCTCTATCACCTCTAAAACATCTACCAAATAGTGATTTGCTCTATCAGCTCTAAAACATATACCAAACAGTGCCTTGCTCTATCACCTCTAAAACTTGTACTAAACAATGCCTTACTCTACCACCTATAAAACATCTAGCAAATATTGAGCCACTTTTGGCAATGTTGTGATACACATTTCCAATTCAACATTGCTTATCATCATCAAAGGCCAGGTAAAAAGAATAGATGAATAAGGGTGTAGTCTGACATTGTCGATGCAACAGAGAAAGTGGAACATATCAGAATTGCTATACAAGAATTACAACGAAGTGCACAATTGCTTGCCCAGGGGTTAGATCCTCTCTCTAAACAGGTTAATGAATTCTTTCATGTTATTTTGAGTGGAAGGAATGAATTGCTTGATAGTTTCAGGTTATCCGCATAAGGCACACCCATCAGAGATGATCAATCATGAATATATCAGCAATGCTAACCAGCGTGAAATGTTTCTTGGTTTAGAGTTTCTTAGGGTTTTTCATTTTCTTGGTTTAGAGTCTCTTAGGGTGGTTCATTTTTTTGGTTTAGGTATGGAACTCAAAAAAATTCAGGGCTTTTCTAGTTTATGATCTCGAAAAAAATTAGTTAATCTGTTACTTGTTCTCTTTGATGGAAGTTTTGTAATGCATGACTGAAGAATACACGGTGAGAGAAAAATACATATTATGCTAATTGATGAATGTTTTTCGCTTGTTGAACTTATGGTATTGAATTTATCACACTAACACTTTACAACAATGAACTAACAATATTCATGATGAAAATAGCAATATGGAAGATTTTTCTGCATATTGAAAAAGGCAATATGGGAGATTCCAATCACGTTCCAAGGCATTTTTTAAAATGTGGATGTGACAAAAGGTTGTTGTGGAAGGTGTTGTTTGTATATTTTAACACACTAACACTTTACAACAATGAACTAACAATATTCATGATGAAAATAGCAATAGGGAAGATTTATCTGCATAATGAAAAAGACTATGGGAGATTCCAATCATGTTCCAAGGCATTTTTTAAAATGTGGACGTGACAAAAGGTTGTTGTGGAAGGTGTTGTTTGTATATGGGAAATTTCTTGATCATTGTGTATAATCCTAATGTTGATAGATATGTCTACTAAGTGGTTGCAGTTAATGGGACATTGATTTGAGTGGTCAATATATTTTTATTATTTATCAAAGTAATCTTGTGTTGTATTTCTGTTCTTTAATTTATGCCTTACGGCGTTTCCTTTGCAACATCTGGTGCAAATGCTAGTTTATTTTTATCATCTAATTCTTTGTGGCACCCAACAATTTCCACAATTTCTCTTAAATTTAAATGTAATAGTTATTTAGCATAGCTACCTTGTTCCTAACCTCCCAATGATTTAGACAAAAATTGTCATCTTCATGCCAATCATGTTTGAGTGACAGGTTTTTAATTGGAATTTGAACTAATTTTAAAAACCTTTCATCTTCATAGTCACTTATCTTGTTATCATATATTAAATACTTAATCATAACCTTTTTATACCTAGAATTTGAAACAATATTAATAAACCTCTTCTCTTCCATATTATTTATCCTCTTTTTATATGTTAAATATCCAATCATATTTATACTTTCAATTTAAAAAAAAAAATAATAATAAAAAAAATCATTTTTATAAAAAAAAATCAATATTTTAAAATCATAAATAATATATATATAAGCGCACTCATAACACAAACCCAATAAAGCTCTTTTCAAAAAAATATTAATACCTTAAAATTATTTTTATTAAAAAAAAAACCATTTTTTTTGGTTTTAATATATAAATTATTTATCTATTCTAAAATAAAATAATATTATCATTATATGCAAAATACCAAACATTATCTGCATTACATCATGTCTCACTGTTTACTATAAAACCACCTCTAACCCAATAAAGTTCCAATGCATCGAAATTATTTTATGAATAAAGCTGTACATAATAAAGTCCAATGCATCAAAATTAATTTCCTGAAATTATTCTATAAATAAAGCAAACCTTTGCGCTAAAAAAATTGGTATTTGGTATGATCTCCAGGTTTTCTTTCTCGTTCTACGTATACTAATCAGGCTGATTAGGTAACTAGAAAATATGGATCCTGAATAAGGATCAGGATACCATTAAACCCGGGGCCTGAAATCTACGAATGTACCGTTAGGGTGATGTAAGGAGTGATTAAATAATTTGAATTATGACGATGGTTACGTACCTGTGTGTCACCTTGGAAAAGAAAATTATATGGAAGGGTTCGGAATTTGTGAGGGGGGCCTCCGGGGAAGAGAAGTATATTCATATTTGTTATTGGTGGTAATGTATTCTCCGAGGTTCAGTTGCAGGTATGTGTGACAAGTGGGATAAATTTCAGTTATTCTGAGAGATAAATCTGGGCATGTGGGTAATGTTCATACCGGCTTTGGTGCATTTGGGTGCCTCCCGGAACAGGAATATTCTTGCTATCTTTTAGTGGGCAATTCACTCTGGCATTCTTAGAGGGGTTTGCGCTGTTAAAAGACAAGGTGCCTGTCAGTGGGAAGGACGTTATGGCATTATAAAGAGGTTTTGGACATTTTGGAGGAGGTTTTTTTTTGGTATGGTGGAGAAGATAAGTTCGTTATTTTTACGGTTTCTGGGGCGCAAATTGGAGGATCGATACTGGTGGCGGGCTTCTGCCATTTTTGAGGGTGGATTTGGTAAGTGGGTATTCATTAGAAAGTTAGAGGCTCCGCTGGATTTGCATATAGTTTTTATGATTAGATGCTCTGAATGTGGCTTCAGCACGTTGTGAAAATATGGGTATTTAATCATCTTTTCACAACAATCTGTGAAGAAGTCCATTGAGCAGTGGAAGAATTCAGAGGCTTTTCGAAATTTTAGCCCTTTTTGACATCATAACTTTTTTTGTTCATAGAATGCCCATTTCAGCCCCCCACTACATTGACTAGAGAGTGAAGGAATTCTGATTCTGGTGTTCTATGCATTCATTATCACACTCCTAAAAAGTTCCTGCATTGGGTCAAATGTTCCATCCCATCTCTTCACTAATGTGGAAGGAGATTAATTGATTTGTCATACTTGAGATCGAGGAGCACTCGATATTAACAAGTTCAAAGGGGCAATTTTATCCATATCAAGCTCCAGGAAACAAAGTCTCCTGGTTTTTAAGAAGTTAGAAGGTATGTAAAAATCCAAAAGTCTCCTAGCTTTTAAGAACTTAGAAGCTATGTGAAAATCCACTTGTAGAATTTTTTAGTAGACACACACGTTCTCAGAGTGGCATAAGCTTATGAATTACCCATAGCAGTCCTAAGGAATATATATCAGAAGATACAAGGATTTTATTCTTTCTGGAGCACTTTGCATATCACAAACTGTATATACCACAAGGTTTGAAGATATTGTCTTTCTGGAGCACTGTATACATCAGAAACTGTATATATCACAAGGTTATATTGATATTGCCTTTCTGGAGCACTTCAACATCCTGAGGAGCTTAAGTTTTGTAGGTAACCCTGGCAATCGTAGTCTTATTCTAACACAAGTATATGCATCTGCAGGTCCAGGAAAATCTAGGCATGTACAATGACGTCTTCTGAGAAACAATGATTTTTGAGCTGGCAAAGCTCAAGGCTCAAAACATAACTCTGTGCTTATTAGGCACCCACTTTTTGCACTGGCTCAAATTTTCCATCATCACTGTATTTCCAGTTAAAATTTTGCTCATGGGAGTCCCTGCCCTGCACAATGATATAATGGCATCAATGAGTAGTCCAAAGGAGTTGTTGCCTTTTTGTTGACTGTTTACTGGGACTAAGAATTTGTATGGGATTTTACTCATACATTTACTGGGGAAGCTGTTTCTGGGATTGGCAAATGTTTTACACGCAACCAAAGTACCCTCAGTCAAGTTTCATCTGATGCATGATTGTGAAATTTATCAATAACCAAAGTCTGCCTGAAGATAACCATGCCTTCTTCCACACTTCCAGGATATTAATATAAGTTTCAATCTAAGGAGTCCCCCAGATTCAGAGGGAATCAGGATCCCAACCTCTCCACCTAATATCAAGGAATTTTTATTAGGCATCATGAACTGTCGTGAAAAACAGGTTAGATCCCAACAATGCTGCCTCAGAGGTTTTCAGTGCGGTTCTGAAACGACATGGAAGAGAAGAGACTCACAGGGTATTGGTCTCGGAATTGTCGCAGCAACAGCAAAATGCAGTAGCAGAAACAGCAACTGTGAGGCCAACAATGCTGCCCCTTCTGGTAGCAGGAGGTCTCTGCTGGGATCAGAGCCCAAAATCTTGGTCGGAACTAATCAACCCCTGTTTCCTGCTCAAAACAGTCTAGCATCCCCCGAAGTTTCCTTGGAATCTCTTCAAGCCAATATGATATCTCCTCATACTCATTTGAATTCTCTTCAAAATCAGACGAGTTCTCTTACTGCCCAACTGAAATTGCCCCATTTTAAATCATCCCACACCTGTTTGAATTCCTTAAATGGCCAGTCGAGATTTCCTAATGAGCAAAGCAAGCAAATCCGAATTGGAATGGAGCATTCAGAAAGCTACACTTGTGTCACAGTTCATGGTCCAAAATCAAGCACAAATCACATATATACTCATTTCAGTAAAGAGAGTGAAACTCTGCAATTCCCAGTTCGGGAACAACATGAACAGGGAACCCCGTATGTTGCATTCTCGCATCAGAGCTATGTGAATGTCCCAATGTTTCACAGTACCTATTTTCTCAGTGCTTGCTATTTCTGCAAACAGCAGTTGAACCATGGAAACGACATTTACATGTACAGGTCTGTCATAATGATTGTACCATGATTTTCTGTTTGAGATTTTGGTTTTAAGCTTGGCCAATGACATTCAATTCATCATAGCTACCCCTTAAAAGTCTATGCCAAGGAATATCTTCTAATATTGAGCTCTTGTATCCAAAATAAGGTATATAATAACCTTTTATTATGAGAGAACCTATTTGTTTGATGTAAGTTGTGCATTTCCTCAAGTGTTGTGACTGTAAATATGTAGATCTTGGGTTTGATCTTTTTCAGAATATCTGCTTTGGAAGTGAAGTCTCATACTCTGCTTGCTGATATCACAGTGGTGACAAAGCATTCTGCAGCGTGGAATGTCGTTACCAACAAATTTTGTTGGACGAAGGGAATGAATCATTTCCTCCTTCTCCCCCATCTTCATCAAATGCTTCATCTCATTATGGCATATTTTTTTCAACCAGTACAGCTACTGCTGCATAGAAGGTGCATGAAGACAACTGCCAATCATCTTTAGTGCAGGAAATAAAGGACTCTTGTGTGCAGTCACCTGAGAAAACTTCAGCAAAGGACATAGCCACATATATACCTAGTTGGAAAGACAGCCACACCTATTCTTAGTTGTATATAATTTATGCTTTGCATATCTTATGCTAGGAAAGGGATGGCACTGTAATGTTTCTGAGACAAATTGTCTTGGGATGAGCTCTGTGTTGTGCATATTTCAATCGGTTTTTAAGTTTATCACCCTGTAAATATTCACAAGGCATATACAGGGATGTCCCAATAAGTTTCCAACTCATACAAGTCTATAATAACTAGCTACCACTGAAATGGTAAAATAATATAAAGCGCCAAAAGAGCCTAATCAAGCTTCATTCAAGGCATATGTTCTGCTTACTTGTGACCTCTGAATGTTTGATCACAGAAAGGCGCATTCCCTTTTCTTCATTATATTGCCTGAGGACAGGGATGAAAATTTATTATGAGATTGCTCGTGTTTCCACGGAGGTTGATTAGAATTTTGGCACAGCAAGTTGAGAACTAGAGCTTGTTAACGGTTCTGTAATGTTTGTTTGACGATGAATACTACAATGGAGAGTGATATGCAATGTCACTCAAGATGTCGGCTTCTTTCTGTGACCTCATATCTGTTTAATGGGGATTTGTTTTTGCTGTTTCTGGACATGGCAATGGTCATATTTGCAAATGGTTGGTGTTTCTTGTTGATTCTTGCACACAAACTGGATGATGAGAGGCTTTTAATATTGGATATGTGATTTCCAAGGCTAACAGTAATTGGAAAAACCATTCCTATTTTCTGCTAATACTGCACAGGAGAGGTTTTTAAAGATTTCCCTCATTTTACACAGCAAGTGGAAAAAAACTTCTGAGAGTCTGACTTTTCTATTAGATTGAGATGGCAGGTTGGATAAAAAACCCATTTTTGAAAAATAAACACGGGGAAAAAACATCTATGAGAATCTAACAGGAAAAAAAAATCGTAAAAAACTGAAATCATGTTAGATATTAAAAAATACAAAACAAATTGGTTTTTTCAAAATTTTTAACGTATAAACCACCGCAAACAACAAATTAACACATTAAAAAATCAATATATATAATGTACCTTAGTGATCAAATTAACGCATTAAAAGATCAATATATATGATGTGGAATCGTAAAAAACTGAAATCTTTTTTTATAGGAAAAGGTCATGGTTTAAATTGAAAATGTACGAAAATAATGTGTTTTTTTTTTCTATTTTATAAAGAAATGTGTTATTTTTATGTATTAATTTTGTATGGGTTTATTTGATGTGGAATCCAATTTTATGATGTGGAATCGTAAAAAACTGAAATCTTTTTTTATAGGAAAAGGTCATGGTTTAAATTGAAAATGTACGAAAATAATGTGTTTTTTTTTTCTATTTTATAAAGAAATGTGTTATTTTTATGTATTAATTTTGTATGGGTTTATTTGATGTGGAATCCAATTTTATAGTTAATGATTTTGAAATTTAAAGTTTGAGTAAAAAAAAAAATGAGCAAATGAGATAATTCAAAAATATGATTAAAAAATAGTTTTTTTTCTTTAAAAAAAATTACATAATTTTATATGGGAAGATCATATGTACACTTTTACACTATTTTGAGTCTATTTTTTACTTTAAAATTATCTTATGCAAGTATGTTGGTGATTTTTTTTTACCATGTTACATAGACTACAACTAAAATGAGCTAACAATGTAGTACTTTCAAGAGTTGCCAATCACCACAATTATTTTAATCTCATTCATTATTAGTTTCTTTCTCAACTCTTTGGGAAATTCTTGCTATTATGTTTATTTTGGTACTTGAGACTACCCTTTTTTATCTCTTTCCATCTCCCGCCAACTCCATCACCCCTTGCAAACCCAATCATAGATTGGAATTTTAGCCCCTAAGATGCTTTAAGTTAACAATGAGCATTTAATTTCATCTCCTTCCAACTCCATCACCCCCTCCAAAGTAGATTGGAAGGAAATGAGAATGATCAGCCAAGTATTTTTAGCCCCTAAGAAGCCTTAAGTTAACAATGAGCATTTAATTGTGTATCTGTTAATTTTGTTGTGAAAATGAACGTGCCTTCATGTTTCTTCTTGCATTTTATAAAATAATAAAGGACTAGGAAGAACATATTAACTCTAGGATTAACACCATGAAGATTCAACCCTTACCCAACCTTCGATTTGATTGCATAGTCAGTCAAAACATTAATGTGTTGAGGTGAGTTATTTAGTCCTTTTATATTATCTGTTTTGTATGTTAATACATGCTAAAAAAAATATGTATAATCTAATGTGTTATGCTCAAAATTGTTATGCAAATATAATTGAAAAAATATTGAAATAGAGCCTAGGTCTTTGTCATTGATAATGGAGAAATAATACAAATTACCATTGTTAAATTTAAATATTTATTACTTTTATTTTATTTTATCTTATAGGTGTATATGTGAACACAACTTAAAGACAACATGAGCTAAATCTAAGAAAAAATTGTTTCAATCCCTTAATATAATGCCTCTTTTGCGCAATGTAAATAAATCATAGGAAAAAGTAGGAAAAATTTGGAGAGTGAAAGGGTGCTTGGAACTTATGGATCTCAACTTCATTTATACTTGGCTAGTTATTGACGCATGATATGAATAAGTTGGGGGAAAACTAAAGAATGCGAAGGGATGGATGACTGCTTCACCCACTTGTAAACTTGTATCCTTGTTACATGTAAATTTTTTTTTTTGTGCTATGCAATATATCAATATTTCTACTTCTACTTCGAAACTCAAAGGGTAAGATGTGCAATTATTGTAAAATGGAGACCAAAGAACAAAAGCTTAGTTTGTTCTTATTTTAACCTATGAAGAATGAAAAAGCCATAACTTAAAATTTCAAACAATGAAAGATATAGACATAATTTCAAAGGGTAAGATGTGCAATGATTGTAAAATGGAGATCAAAGAACAAAAGCTTGGTTTGTTCTTATTTTAACCTATGAAGAATGAAAAAAGCCATAATTTCAAATTTCAAACAATGAAAGATATAAACATAATTTCGAACAATGAAAAATATAAACATTTTTTTTGAATTTTTGATTTTTTTTAATTACTCAAGGGTTGGATTGAAAAGAATAAATATCAAAATAAACTACATATTTGAAAAATAATGTAAGTATAGATGTGAAGTTTGTGTTTTACATGTTTTTTAAATTTCAATTGAAAAGAAAATATATAAAAAAGAGGAAAAAATGAATATCTAAAGAATGAATGTAAAAAATGATAACAAATGGTATGAGCATAATTAATTTTTAAAAATAAGTTCAATATAACACATTATTTTATGACCTAATGGGACTTCTTCAACCTCCCTTTGAACCAAAATAATCTAGAACACGTCCCAATGATACTAGGGATCATACTAACGAAGCCATTGAAAGAGAATAAAGCAATTATTGGAACCATGAGTTTTGACTTCATGGGGATCAATGTAGAAATTATGGTGTAGAATTGCAACTACTCATGAAATTTTAATCAAAATCACAAGACACAAACCTACTATACTGCTCTACAGAATTCAATTCACAATTTAGAACATCAATCACAAACATGTAATGAGAAATAACACACATGCACACAATATTTTTCCAGGGGAAAGCAATCTATTAAAAAACCCCTTTGCTTGCTTGCATTAATCTAATGAATAGAGATGCATTACAATTGCTAGCTCAATTTGAGCTCAACCTGCAGGTGAATAACCTATCTCTTTGCTCAGTGAGAAGCTCTGACCTAGACATTGTCAATTTTTTCCTCCATTTGAGCCCCTATTTCCTTGCACAATTCCTTGAGAAATTAGGTCCCTATTATTTAGGAAATTCCTCTAAAATGGTTGCACAATTCCCAAGGTTGATCATCTGATTGCATGCAACACATGTACACTCATGACTAGTATACAAGTGATGTTACACTGCCTTGGAATTTCCACCATAGTTGAGGAACACAAATTCTCTTCATACACTAGCTCTTTTGGGCCAATTGATTAGTTAACTGGATGATCACTGGGTTAGACTGAAATCTCACTGCACAAGTGACTTTCCACTAGTTCCTCCAACAATTAGAACTAGTTTAACTAAAAAAACTTGAAATAACTGACCTTGATTGCTACAAATTAGCAACCACACATGCTTAACTTAACTCTAACTCCTCTAACTCAAATTTATTGAGCTAACTGAATGACAAGAGCCATGTCACCTCAATTAATTGCATCCAAGTTTTCTGTTGATGTGAAAATTTGAATTTTCCCAATTTGACAAAGGAAAAATCAAATTGAGAATTTCTTGTTGCATTTTTCAACAATCAATACATTTGCTCTAATTAATATTAATTGTCTCTACAAATTAGTACTTAGTGAAATCTGGACAATTGGCTACCAAAAAAGAACTTAAATAAAACAATATATACTTAGTAAATCAAAAGTAAAGCTCGGATTTGTATATTCATTTGCACCCTTGGAAGAGACATTGTTGCCAACTTACGCTATTAAGTCTTGGGGGAAAATTCCCAATGAAAATGAAAACAATGAATGAACTAGCATTTGGCTCTTAACATACTTCTCTTTGTGCCCTTTTTTCTCTCACATCTCTATTTTTCCTTCTTCACTTACATGACTAGTATTTATAGATGTGTGGGGAAATTATAATTGGTTATGAAATTTAGGAAGTTTTAGGAACAAGCTTTGAGAACCTAATCACTTAATGGCTCAAGCATAACTAGGACTAACAAATTAGAAAAATAAAATAAAATAAATGAAATGAAATGTAGATTTTTACTGTAGATTCAAATTGCTTATGTGATACTAAAATGAAAGACATGAATCTACTCTACTCATCAGCGGAAAAAAATAAAATGATCGGTGAAATCACGAAGCAAAAAAGGAATAATTTCAATCACACATAACACAATATTTTTCTGGGGAAAGCAAATGCTCAAAACCTCAACTATCTATATTGCATTAACCAGAAGATTTGATAATAAAATACAATGCTTGTTTAACCCGAACAATCGTTGCACAAGTACAAACTATCTCACTGCTTCACAAACCAACTCAAGCCAATGCTTAGATAAATTTACTGCCTGCCAAGCCCCTACTTCCTTGTGCAATCCCTAATCGAATTAGCCCATATTTAATTGGAAAACTCCCTCACCACAATTGCACAACCATCATAGGCCTTATACCTATTTCATGCACCATCTATACAACTCACAACATTATACAACTGATAGTACATTGTCCCTGAACTCTAATCTCAACTGTATATTCCTATGAACTGACATGCATGAGTTTTTTTTTTTTTCTCTGAATATGGCTACTTCTATATTAATACAAAAATAATTTACACCGAGGCCATGGCCTCGTAGAGCTAGCCCAAAGATGCGGCATGATTACAAGCATAGCATATCAGTATGCAAAAATCCAGTTGAGTATTGCCCTCAAGAACTGTAGAGAGCCTGATCATGACTAAAGCAAAAATCCAGAAAACCCCATAGTTGTACATGGAACTGAGAATTAAACCGGAGCTATGCGACAACCAAAACAGTAAAACTAGACCAGGTAGCTGTGACCAGCTACGTGACAACCCATTACTGAATACAAAGGTAACTGTGACTGCGACCGAAACTGAAAACTGAAGGCTAGCAGAATGCCCCTTTCGTATGAAAAACTGGCAATATGAGCTAATGCATATATCATAATATCTAGGACGGTGATGAGTGAACCTTCTCGAGCTTGCTGAATTCCAAGAAAACCAGAAAGAACCAACCTGTTTAAACATCAGGAGAGGGATCAGGCGGCTCCTCGGTGATGCGGCATCCATACTTGTAATCATCGTCGTCATCAGAGGAGCCCGCCTGATTCTTCATGCTTTGAGAAGCTTTGCTTTTGCCAGAGCCTGAAGCTTTGCTCTGTTCGAGGTTTGTCTGGATGGAGCCTGGTCTGTCTTCCGCCGGCCTGTCTGTAGTCGCCCTGAGGGAACCAGCCTCTTGACCTGAATTGAGCTCGCTAAGCTCAATGGTGACCGTGGCCATAAAGGAAAAAGTGCCATGACTACAGGGGAATTGTAACCGAGTGGTGTTAGTCATGGATTGGAAGGAGCTCAGTGCTACAATTTGCAATCCTCTGCCCCTACCCCGTCCACTCCGAGTAGCTGGGTACCTATCTGAGCGGAAGTCTAAGTAGGAGGTTGAGGAGTCCGTCATGGAGGAGACGGCCTGGTGTCCAATTTTCCCTCGAGAGCTGCCTCTTCTGCAGCTCATCCACTGTCGTAGTTTCGGCATAGCTGGAGGAGCAGGGTGATCCGGGCTACTTGGTAAATGATGGAAGCAGTTAAGGATGAAAACAAACTTGGCTTCAGCGCTCAGAAGGCTGAAAGGGAGAGCAACAAACGGGTGGCAAGCGAAAGAGCAGGGGAAACAGAGGGTAGCTTGAGGGCATAGCCAGAAGTTCCTCCAACGAACCAAAGCCCAGTTTACTCCTGAGAGAGGTCGAGAGCAAACCGCTGCATCTGCGAAGGAGGAGGAGCCAAAGCGAAAGGGAGAAATGCGATTATGGCAAGTTGATAGTGCCATGATCAAGAAATTAACCGGCAAAAGAGGATGTACAGGCATCATTAAAGTCTCATTAATCTGGAGCACAGGGGGAGTTATGACCGGAGCTGTGAGAGGTTGAGTGGCGGTGAAGATCAACCACGCACCCATCCAAATAGCAAGCCACGTACCTGTACTGCCGTCAGACACCCGGATCCGGGAGGGATAGATCTTGTTGCACCAGGAGTGTGCAGTCGCTTTTGAGTTGTGGATCATTGGAACAATTCAACGGACTAGAGAAGAAGGGGAGCTGCTGATCGGCCCCTTGATTAGCCAGTCTATCTGCAACCTTGTTAGCTGTTCGCCAGATGTGCTTGAAGGAAATGTTGCGAGGAGTTTTGAGCCATTCTTCGATTTGTTCTAGTCTACTTAGAAGCCTCCAACTCGAAGCTATCTTTGCAGCTGAGGATCCTGATTGTATCCGAATAGCAGCTTCTATGAGAATTTGAGAATCCCCTTCAACCTCTAAAGGGAGAAAATTTTCTATTTCTGCTGTGCGTAACCCTTGCCATAAGCCTTCAATCTCGACTGCTTTATTGGTGTCCTGACCCATCGAACTGTGATACATATGCAGAACAGATCCCTCCGTGTTCCTGATGATGCCACCATATCCAGCCGGCCCAGGATTGCCCTTAGCCGCTCCGTCGAAGTTCAGCTTGTAGGGGTGGATGGTCGGAGGAGACCAAGAGTGTGCAGACTCAGAGTGGATTGAATTACTGGCCTTGATGAGGTCTACAGAGGTGAGATCTAAGTTCCAGTTGGCAAGAATGAGGCGTTCCTGAGGAGAGACTGGCATGTCTGAGTCTTGCCATTGTCTGAGAGCTAGAGTTTCTTGAAGATTCTGCTTGAGAAGAAGCCAAAGAGTGTCAAGAGGTGAACTGTGATTTTTGAAGATCCTGTTGTTTCTTTCCTTCCAGATTATCCAATAAACGAAGCCCGGAAGGAGGTTCCAGAGAGCGTTGAGAAAAGGACTTTGGAAAGGATTCCGTGGCCAGGTTCTGATGGTGTTTACGATATCTCCCTCTCTTCTGCCTGTTCTTCTGTTACACTGTGCTGTTCTCTCCCACATTTGAGCTGCTAGAGGGCAAGTGTCCAAGAGATGATTAATGTTCTCTGAGTGAAGATTGCAGTTGGAGCATCTAGAAGGCCCAATAAATCCTTGCTTTTGTAAGTTATCCCATGTGAGGATCTTTTTTTTGCTGAGAAGCCAAAGGAATGTGGAGACCTTAGGCCATATGTTTGGTTGCCAGACTTGATCCCATAGTTGATCTTTTATTATCTGAATGGGATGATGAAGGATTTGATATGCTTCCTTGGTAGTGAACATGCCCTTGGTAGTATATCCCCATCTCAAGCGGTCTTTCTGATCAGAGAGTTTGATTCTCCTGAGTTTGAGCTCTTGATCAATCTCATCATAGGTTTCCTCCTGCCAATTGGCTTGCCAAGTGTTTGCCGGTCTCCAAAGATGAAAGCTTTGGGGAGATTGTTGTTGCCAGAATTGATGAACATGGATTTGTTCATTTTGTTGCATGGTTGCTTACCATTTGGGTCTGTTAAAGAGAGAGGCAAGTTTGGGAAGTTGTTGCCAGGAATCTTCCCAAAATCTCGTAGTGGTTCCTGAGTGAATTTCCCGGAAGCTGTTTGCTTGAACAAAAGCACTATGTATCTTGGTAGCATTCCAAATTAGCGAGCCAGTAGTGGTTGGACTGAAACGGATTAACTCGTGCTTTGAACTTCCTGGAGCATATTTGGCCTGCCATAGATGACCCCAGGGAGTGTGTGGTTTAGAGATCCAATTCCACCATATGCGCGCACCCATGATGTTGTTGCTGTGAAGGGGATCCCTCAGGCCTAGTCCCCCAGCTGATTTCGGAAGACAAACTTCCGTCCATTTGACCAGGGCCCATTTTCTGTTGTGGCCTGAGGAACCCCAAAGGAAATTTCTTTGAAGATTGCGAATATTCCTAAGAACCCATTTCGAGGCAGCCAAAATAGAGAACAGATACAGAGGCATGGCTTGAAGAATAGATTTGATGAGGATAATCCTGCTAGTAATGTTGAGGGAGCGGAAAGTCTAGGAGGAGAGTCTGGTTTCTAAGTTGTCAAGGAGGATCCTCCAAGAGGCATGTTTGATAGCAGAATCAAACAAGGGAGCTCCCAGATATTTCGAAGGAAGCTTGGCTATTGAAAAACCCAGAATCCTGGCTATGTTCCTCTGAGTGAGAACGGGAGTGTGGAAGAAAAAGAGCTGGGATTTGGAGGCATTGATGGTAGTGCCAGAGGCTTCTGAAAAAAGATTGAGCAGGAGTTTAAAGGCAGAGGCTTCTTGTACTGACGGGTAGCCAAAAAGCATATTATCGTCGACAAACTGTTGGTGAGTAATGGGGGATTGGCCATGCAGTGAAATGCCCTTTAAGGAGTGTGAAGAAGTGGCAGAGTGAAGAAGGCGGCTTAACCCTTCAGCCATGAGAACAAAAATGAATGGGGAAAGAGGATCTCCTTGACGAATACCCCGAGAAGGTTGAAAAGGAGGGGAGGGGGAGCCATTGAGAAGGATGGAGAAGCAGGGGGAGGAAATGAGATTCATGATCCATCGAGTCCAGGTGGCATTGAAGCCGAATGCTAGTAAGATGTGTTTAATATAGGTCCAGCTGAGTTTGTCGAAAGCTTTGGAGAGATCTAGTTTGAGAATCATACCTGGTTTTTTCAATATCTTGAGTGAGTGGATCACTTCGTGGGAGAGAATGATGCCATCCAGAATCTGGCGCCCTTCTACATATCCTGTTTGCTCTGGCAAGATAAGGAGAGGGAGAATAGGTTTGAGTCTGTTCGCCACTACTTTAGATATAAGCTTATAGATGACATTGCATAATGCAATTGGTCTATATTTATCAGGAGTCTTGGATTCTTCCACTTTAGGAATGAGCGCTATGAAGGTCGTATTTAGGGAAGGAAGAACCTAGTGCATTGATCGTGATTCATCCACTAGCTCCCAGACCTCTGTTTTGATAAGCTCCCAGAAAGCATGAAAGAAGTTGGCTGTGAATCCGTCAGGGCCAGGCGCCTTACCATCCTTGAGTTGGGCCATTGTGTCCTCCACTTCCTGCATGGAGATAGGCTGGAGAAGCCTATTGTTGTGATCCTCATTAATGATTTTAGGAATGTGCTGCACTATATTTTGTATGGCTTGGTTTCTACTACCCGACAGTTCTCTAAGAATGTCCTGAAAGTATTCTTGGAATTCCTGTACTATGTCTTCATGCACCTCCAGGCGCTCCCCTTGTTGATTGTTGATGAAGGCAATGTTGTTCTGCATTCTCCTTTGAATGGTTGACCTATGAAAGAACTTGGTATTTTTCTCCCCGTCCTTGAGCCACCTGATCCTGGATTTTTGTCGCCAGAGAGTCTCTTCTTGTTTCCTGCGTGTTTCAATCTAATTTAGGAGAACCTTCTCTTATAGTGAAAAATCCTCCGTTCGACCCTCTGATATGATACATTGTTGCAGCGTGTTCATTTGCTGCTCCAATGCTTTCCTTTGATCGAATATGTTGCCAAACTGAGTGCGATTCCAAGTTTTCAGCACTTGTTTAAGGTATTTTAGCTTTTGTTGAAATTGAAACATCTTGGCTCCTGCGGGGGGAGTGAAGGATTTCCAGGCAGCTATTACCACATCTTTGAAGTTAGGATGGGAGAACCAGAAGGATTCAAAGCGGAAAGGTCTGTTGCTCTTTGACTCTGGACGCGACCATTGAAGCATTATAGGCCAATGATCTGAGCCTGCTTGAGGCAAAATGGATGCATGGAAATCTCCGCCCAGATGAATGGTGTTATCCGACAGGAGGAAACGATCAAGTCTGGAGGCTATGTGCTGAGATCCTCTTCATTTGTTGGTCCAAGTAAACATACCGTTTGAGGTCTGAAGATCCATGAGTTGATTCCTAGATATGAAGTCTTTAAAGCCAATGCTGTCCCCTTCTAGTCTTGCTCGACCTCCAGATTTTTCCTCCAACACTGTAATGATATTGAAGTCACCACCACTTATCCATAGGGGATGGCTTCTGCCAGAGCTGAGAGCTGTGAGAGAGTTCAGCAAATCCAACTTTTTTTGAAGATCTTGAGGAAAATACACATTAGTGAGAAGACCATGGATGTTGGTACCAATGAGGTGGAAAGTGGTTTGAATGAAGAAGTGAGAGGCATGGAAATCTTGAAGGGAGAGGATTTGAGGGTTCCATAAGATTGCCAGCCCTCCAGAAGCGCCTGATGCATCCACAGAGACTGAGCGACATCCTGTCCAAACTTTGTTTAGAATTTTCTCCAATGCAGTGCTATTGCCTTTGGTTTCTTGTAGAAAGACTAATGTGGGCCTTTCTTGCTGAATCATGTTTTTTAACATTCTATGTTTTGCAGGGCTGTTAAGCCCTCACACATTCCATGAGATTAGCTTCATGAGGAACCGTGGGGAAGAGATTTAAAGAACTTGGTCGGCTTGGGGAATTCTATAGAATCCACCAGCATTTCTCCAATAATGATAGTCCTTTGCAAATCCGTTTTGCGCCCTCGTTTTTTCGTGTCTTTCAAATTTTTTTTACCATCCCAAGGACTACCTGCCTGAATGCCGAGATATTTGTTTTGTTGTGCTCTGATCAGAACTCCTTCAAGTCTGTCGATCTCCCTTGGGGGAATATCACTGAAGTCTTTCTGTCGACACGCTGCTTCCAGTTTGAGTAGGTCCAGACCTACTAGATCTTCACTTTCTGGTCCCTCCTCCATGAGTGATGGTTTGTCCTGTTCCTCCTCATCTGACTTTTGATTAATATTGTGGGCTAGAGAAGCATCAACCTCCATGGCAGAAGATTGTATGGCTATTTCTGAAGCGTGATTTTTGTCTGTAGAGGTTGAAGTAGGAGTGCTGATTGGAGCGGACTTAGAGGGCGAAGCTGAGGGATTTGGGGGAGGCACAGGGGTGGAAGGGGAAGGATCTGAAGATGGGATGAGAGTATGATCCTCCATGAAGATTGGAGAGGACAAGATTCCAAAGCTATTCCGAGTTTCAGGTTTCTTGGGATCTTCTGGAGCAACTGGAGGTTTCTTGGTTTGCTTTCTACGGCTAGGAACTCTCGTGAATCCTTCAGCGTCTTTACTTGTCTCTGATGCGGATGCTTTCGACTGAAGATTCAGAGGGCAATCCCTGAAAAGATGGCCATGCTCATGGCACCTTCTGCAACGAAAAGGAATATGCTCGTAGTCTATAGTTTGTACCCATTCATAATCGTCATGAAATAAACTTACCGAATCCATGAGTTCTTTGGCCAGATGCATGTGTACACAGATCCTGGCATAGGAGGTGTATCTTCGGTATTTGGTTTCCTCAACTACTTTGATGAAGACTCCTAGGCTGTTGCCAATGTCCTTTAAAGTCTCCTCATTCCAATATTCCACGGGAAGAGAATACAAGCGTATCCATACCGGAGCCCAGGTGAAATCCTCTTTGTCTGGATCGAACCTTGCTTTCCATTCTCGAAGATATAGGCCTGCAGAGTTGAAGAAATACGGACCTCCTTCGAAGATGCGAGTTTTGTCTTCCAGGCAGTTGAAGATAGCAGTGAAAAAACCTTTGGGGCCTAGCTGCAGGGAGACTTGACCCTTAGGCTTCCATTTGGAGGCTATCCATCCATACAAGGCCTTTTCAGTTGGCCAGAATCCGAGGAACTTGCCTATGAGTGCATGATCACTCATGTATTGGATTTGGGTGTTGATTCGATCACTGGGAAGATCTATTTTTATTCTCTCTGCAGACTTAGGAATGCATGTTGCAGAGAATGCTTTTGGCCGTGACGTCAAGTTGTTCTGGTTTGTTCCTTTGTCTTTGGCTGCCGTCTGACCTGCAACAGCTTTTCCATTGTTGTTTTTAACCGGATCTGAATGAGGGCCTTCAGTTGGGTCAGGGCCTTGACCGACTGGAACTTCTGCATTTACTGACTTGTCCGGAGAGGGTTCTGATGAGGGAGGGGGGGCGGAGCCCACCCCTCCGGATGGCAGGTCCATGGTGTGGAGATCAGCGGCGTCGAAGGCCAGAGAAGCTGAGGACACAAAGGAGAGGGGCGGCGGGATTTTTCAGTAACCCTAGCAGGGGCAACATCGATCTAATTCTTCACAGCTGAGGATGATATAACTGACATGCATGAGTTATTTATGAGTGAATTATCAATTATATGATTGATCACTGCATGTGAATTAATTCCAATTTAATTCACTTGAGCTCTCACTAGTTCCTCCAACAGTTAGAACTAGTTTAACTCAATTAAACTGAATTAAATAATTACAACTCAATATAAACTCAACCTGGGCCCCTAAAATTTAGGGATCACTCTACATGACTCTAGATAGAATTCCAACTCAAATTTACTGAGCTAAATAAGTCAACTTAACTTAGTTAATTACTACAAGCTGCTATGAGAATAGAATTACATTTTAATTACCAATTTAATTCAAGGACAAATTAAATTAGGATTTTCTTGTTGCTACTTTTAACACTCCCTCTCAACAAGAAAGGGATTATCTGTTACCCAGATCCTACCTCTATGAAACTTAAATTTTCATCTTGGAAATGCCTTCGTCAAAATATCTGCATCCAACATGATTCTCCTATTCACACAATCTCAAAGATGGTGATACTGGATGTCAATATGTTTGGATCAATCATGAAAAACTAGATTCTCAGAGAATTTGATACATCTCTGATTGTCACAGTAAAACACTATTGGATCCATCTGCTAGCCAAACAAACCAAAAAGAATCTTCCTCATCTAGATAGCCTCATAATGGCAGAAGTGTCCTCAGACACGTAATTTTATTAAAAAGAAAAACAATTACATCTAGAATTTTGCAAGATTTTACACCCAAACAACAAAACACTCTTGCAATGAGCTATTTATAAGCTCAATGTCCTAACTACCTCTAATTGTGGATCAATTATAAAATAACAAGTGTCCACTTACAATAAAAGCTATTAAAACGACTTATTAACAATTCTCCTAAATTAGAGCCTAAGATATGACACATTTGTAGAGTCATATCTTTTACAACAATATACTAATTCTAAATGTCTCCATTAAATAATTAAATATTCTAGATTAATAATTATTAATTTAATATCTTAAATTAATAATTACTTTATTCTAACTTAATAACCTATGATAGTATTTATTTTTGGATCATCTAACATTCCCCCCTATGGTCCAAATATACATTACAACAGATACCAAGTTCATCCCTTAACTTAGTGTCAAGAGGTTTCATGAAAATGTCGGAGATCTAATCTTCTAAAGGATAATAAATTGGCTTGAGGACATCTTTGGCAATGAGAGATATGATATGATTATACTTGGTGTCCACATGCTTTGTTTTTGAATGAAAAATTGGGTTCTTGGCAAGATTGATGGTTGAATGGCTATCAATGAATAATGACGTAGCTTCTGCCTGAGAAATGCCCAAGTCCTGCAAAATTCTGCGCAACCAAACAATTTCACATGTTGATTCCAATGCTAAAATATACTCTACTTCTGCTGAAGAAGTGGCCATTATAGCTTGTTTCTTACAACTCCAAGACACTACTGCTGACCCCATGTTCATTAAATAGCCCGATGTTGATGCTCGATCATCAATACTTCCAGCGAAGTCGGCATCTAAAAATCCACCAAGTACAAAATTTTCAGTCTTTGTGTAAAGAAGACCAAAATCTTTTGTTCCTTGGATATATCAAAGAACTCTTTTGGCTGCATTCCAGTGGTTGTCTCGTGGTTCTTACATAAAACGTGAAAGAATATTGACGGCATAAGATAGATCAGGGAAAGTGTTTGTCAAATAAATCAAGCTGCCTATCAACTATCTGTAAGTAGTGTTGTCCACCTTTTCCCCCCTTCAAATTTTGAAAGTTTCAAGTTTTGCTCCAAGGGGGGTAAGAACGGGCTTGCAATCCTGCATTCCAAATCACTGAAGAACCTTTGCTGCATACTTACTCTAAGAAATGAAAATATGACGTGGACATTGGAAGACTTCAACTCCAAGATAGTAGTGAAGTAATCCCAAATCTGTCATCTTAAAACCTGCATGTAATTCCGTTTTCACTTGTGCAATATGATCATCATTGTTTCCAGTAATGATCAAATCATCTACATACATAACAAGAATCACCAGATATTTACCCTGTTGTCGCACATACAAAGTATCATCAGATTCACTTCATTGAAAACCAACTTTGCTATGGTATTCATCCATTTTTTCATACCAAGCTCAGGGAGCTTGTTTTAACCCACATAAAGCCTTGATCAATTTGCAGAATTTATGTTCTTGCCCTTCAATTTCAAAACCTGGTGGTTGTGTCATATACACTTCTTCCTATAAATCCTCGTTGAGAAAAGCATTTTTCACATCCATATGATGAACTTTCCTTCCTTTCTGAGCGGCCACTGCAAGTGTTAATCAGATGGTGTTCCATTTAGCTGTAGGAGAAAAAGTTTCCTCATAATTAGTGCCTTCCTACTGTGCAAAACCTTTAGCCACAAGTCTTGCTTTATACTTGTCAGGTTCTCCCTTTTGGTTGTACTTAATTCTGTAAACCAATTTACATCCTATGGGTTTAACATTTTGAGGACAATCAACAAGTTTCCAAGTTTTGTTATCAATTACTGCTCGATAATCTTCAATCATAGCCTATTTCCATTCTTTATGTTTTACTGCTTCGTTGTATGTGGAAGGTTCAGTAAAATCATTTGCTATCAAGGCAAAATTTCCTTAACTTTTTTGTGACTTCCTTGTTCTTGTTTTACTCTGCTCATCAGGTTTTACATATTTCAAAAGTTGAACTGCCCATTTTGGTAGTTGATGCTCACTTGTTTGAGATTCTGAAAAGTCATCGTCATTGTAAAGAGGATTAATGTAAACTGATTTTCGTCGATCAGATGAATATTCTGGAGAATCATTGTCAGAAGAAATGCTACTGCTTGGAGATGCGGATGAACTGCTGGAAGACCCAGATAGTGTTGTTGAATTAGATGGACTGGATGAATCATCTTCAGATGAAGGAAAAACAAGTTCATACCAATTTGGTGAATTTGGTTGAATTTGCATATTTCCTTTTCTTTGACTACCTTTAGTTTCTAACCTTTGAAGAAGACTTTCGATTTCTTCAGCATTCTTACTCTTTGTTTCATAAAAAAATTACATCTCTACTTACAATAAATTTTCCATTGGTCAAAACATGGTACCCTTTCTTCTCATCGGAATATCCAATCATTGTGAATTAACTTCTTCAGCCAAGCTTAGTTGTTTTTTCTTTCAGAACTAAGGCATAACACACTGATCCAAAAACTCTTAGATGTTTAACTCGAGGTTTGAAACCAAACCGAGCTTCATAAGGTGTGATTCTATCTAAAGAAGTAGTTGGAGATCTTTTTATTAAGTAGACAACTGTATGAATTGCTTATGCCCAATATGTTGGACTTAACCTTTTGAAAGTTAACATAGATCTCACCATTCCCAACAAGGTGTGATTCATTGTTTCTACTACTCCATTTTGCTCTGGAGTGTAAAAATTTGTAAGATGTCTTCTTATGCCATTATCACTACAATAAGCTTTGAATTCATTTGAAGTGAATTCTCCACCATTATTTGTCTTGAGAGTGCCTATCTTGTCTTTGACTTCATTTTCAAAAAGTTGGCGAAAAATTTTAAACTTTTCAAATGCTTCTGACTTTTGCTTTAAGAAATAAACCCAAGTCATTCTACTGAAATCATCAATGAATAGTAAGAAATATTTGCAACCATCGAATGAAGTTTGTAGTGGTCCACAATCATCACCATGAACTAGTTGCAGCAACCTGTTTGCGCACCATGAACTTGTTGGAAAACTTTCTCAACTTTGTTTTCCATAAATGCAAGCTTCACATTTTGCATTTTCCTTTTTGAGAGTTGGAAGTCCCTTAGCCATCCCTTGTTTCTGCAATTGAGAAAGACTATCAAAATTTAAATGTCCATATCTTACATGCCATAATCTTATAGGTGAAGTTCTTGTAGTCATTGCCCCTGCAAAGTTATAATGCCTTGGAATAATTTTCCCTTTCATCCTTAATAATTTTCCATCTTCATAACATGTCATCATAGTTTGCAACCTCTGCTTGACTGAATTTATCTTAGCTAGGCCATCTTCCATAATTACCTGATGTCTTTCTTGTCGAATCGCGACTAAAGATAATAAATTTTTTTTAAAGGTTGTGTTAAGTTATGGTATGTTCTATGCTTATAACAATTTACTTCTTTTTCTTATTATATTCCACCGATTAGCAATCACATGTACATAAAGTAAAGTGCAGATAGAACATTAAATGATCGACAGAAAACAAGCCAAGACAAGAGACACAAGATGTGGCAACTAGCCAGGGACAAACCCCATAATGTGTGGGGAAACCCTTTGATCAAATCTTCTTTTATCTTCTATAATTCAGCAGAGAGAAATAGTACAATAAATCTAATTTATATCAGCGGCAGCAAACCCTAGATCAACAACATCAGCATTAGCGGCTTCATCATCAAACAAGGGCAGACGATATCTCACAAACCAACCGTCAGATCGGCTTGATTCCACCACCAAAAGTTGCGGCTTTTAGAGGAGGTTCATATGAACCTACATCGTAGTTCAGATGAGGAGATCTTATAGTCCACGCAGGTCAAACTTCACTTCTGTAGTTGCAGCTTCAGTTTCAGCAACTTCCTTCAAACTAGGGCAGTCGATATCTTACAAATAGTCTGTCGGATTGACTTGATTCCACCACCAAAAGTTGCAGATTTTAGAGGAGGTTCAGATGAACCTACAACGCCGTTTAGATGAGGAGATCTTCTATTCCACGCAAGTCAAACTTTACTTCTGCAGTTGCAGCTTCAGTTTCAACAGCTTCCGGCTTCACATGTGTGAGGGAGAGACCCTTTTATGCGCAGTAGAGAGAGAGATGTGATGAGATGAGTGAGTCCAAATGAGGAAAAGTCTTCCTATATTTATACACAATGTTGGTGTTTGAATAGATGCGACTGTTGGGCTTCTGAGCCTACATGAGTTGTAGGTCGGCTTGATAATAATTCCATAATCAAAATAAATTCATATCTCCATGAATACTTATCGGAATTGGATGATCTTTATATCAATCCTACACCTCTTGATGAGAGGAATCTAATGAACATATTATTAGCCATGAATAAGATGACCCACATGAATTTTTTCCCTAGTTTCAAATTTTAACACTCCCTCTCAACTAAGGAAAACTCCATCTGCAATCTGTCTATCAGTCGTTACTATTCATCCATCAAATGCACTACCTTGTACAGCTTGACCCTTGCCCTACTCTTCTCTATTATGCCTATTCTTCTTTGTCTTGTTCTGCCCTGTACTGATCTATATGGCTCTGCTATGCTTTTGTCCGAATTATGAAGAAGAAGAAATGATCGAGGATGTATCATACTGACTCAAAGTCAGTCTCAGAGTATGTACCACTAGTCCCAGACTAGTCTCAACCAACCCGAAGTCAACGTCATAGTGAGTACAACTCCACTGGTCCCAGACCAATATCATCCTCCACTGACTCAAAGTCAGTCTCAGAGTGTGTACCACTAGTCCCAGACCAGTCTCAACCGACCCGAAGTCAGCTTCATAGTAAGTACCACTCCTACCGCTGGTCCCACACTAGTATCATAGTCTCAGAGAGTGTACCACTGGTCCCAGACTAGTGTCAACCAAACCAAAGTCAACGTCATAGTATGTACCACTCTCACTGGTCCCAAACCAGTACTGCACTGACACGAAGTCAGTCTCAGAGTATGTACCACTGGTCCCAGACTAGTACTGCACTGACACGAAGTCAGTCTCAGAGTATGTACCACTGGTCCCAGACCAGTCTCAACCAACCCAAAGTCAGTGTCATAGTATGGTACAACTCCTACCACTGGTCCCAAACCAGTATCATTGATCCCAGATCAATGGAGGTCATCCTAGTGTAGGGAGTACGATAGATACAACGATGCGTCCATCGGTACTACTATGGTCCCTAACTTCATTTCCCTTCTCATTGATCAGATGAGAGGTACTTCCCATGAGTCCTAGACTACATGGGTAAGATGCCTCAACAGGAGAACTAATCAATCCTGTCCTCATAGGAGAACACATGAATCTTGCTACAATCGCCATGGAGAATGCATCAATCCAAGCCACCATGGAGAACACATCAATCCAGGCCTCACAGGAGAACACATCAATCCTACTATAGTCACCATGGAGAACACATCAATCCAGGCCTCACAGGAGAACACATCAATCCTGCTACAATTACCATGGAGAACACATCAATACACGCCTCACAGGAGAACTAATCATCCTGTTACACAGGAGAGCAAACAATCCTGTTCCACAAGAGAGCAAATCATCTTGTCCCACAAGAGAGCGAGTCATCTTGTTCTAGTGCGCACCACCAGGGGAGGGTGAGTCACCCTGTGGTCGTATGTTGCTCCAGTAAAAAATGCAAGCCCTCAGAGCTCCCAGAGCTCAATGTATGCAACATGTAGGACCCTTGTACAAGGGTTTCTTGACGACTCCAATTCATTTGGGAAAATCACAGATTAGATCTTTCCTCAGGGCTTTGACAAGGTGTATCGACCTATACATCATCTTAATGCGATGGAGCCTCCTTGCTCATCGACTTACCATATCCCAGATGATGTCTATCT
Organism: Pinus tabuliformis; assembly: GCA_031772625.1. Classification (NCBI taxonomy): domain Eukaryota; kingdom Viridiplantae; phylum Streptophyta; class Pinopsida; order Pinales; family Pinaceae; genus Pinus; species Pinus tabuliformis. Next base: position 1,268,644,284 of record CM062807.1, on the reverse strand, counting down.
ACTAGAGCAATCGACAAATATGGGATTCCTCAGTAATTGAATCCCACCTCTGGTTGTTACAGAGAATCATAGTGGTATGTGTTCAAACAACTCACTGAAGAGCTTTCCCAACCAGGCAGCTTCATACAAGATCATACTTGTAGATATGTATCTGGTCTCGGTGATGCTTAGGGAAACCGACTTCTGCTTCCTTCTCATCCATTATATCGAAGCAAAATCCAAGAGAAACAACACTAAGAGTGCTCTAGTAATCCTCCACACTACCTTCCTAATCAACATTTGAATAATCATGCAGTTTCATATTTCTGGTAGTGTATCTCAATCCATGAGAGATTGTGTCGTGAAGACATCGCAAAAGATTCTTGGCATCAATCTAGTGAGGCTCAACCAAATATGAGCTCACAATGCTAACTGCAAAACATATGTTCGTACGGAGGTTCACCAAGAACATCAATGCGAATGAGTTTTTGAAACTCAGAGGCATTTCCCAAATCTGGTCTGACATCACTACCATATAACTTCCGAAATTTAAGATCCTTGAGGTAGTCATAGGCTTGCAGTCCATCATACCAAATCTTTTCAGAATCTTCACCACATATTTTCCTTGAGATAGGAAAATTTCCCTTGGCTTCTACCACACTTCAAGTCCTTATTTCTTCATTTCAAATTCAGAAGCCAACTCCCTCTTGCATTTGAGAATGAGAGGGTCTGCACCTGTTAGAAAGAGGTCATCCACATACAACACTAGTATGAGAGGTTTATCATCTTCAACCTTAAAGTAAAGGTTAGAATCGACTTCACTCCTAGTGAATCCCAGCTTCATCAAGTAGCCGTCGATCCTCTCATACCATGCTCGGGGTGCTTGCTTCAGCCCATAGAGAGCCTTCTTCAACCTGCATACATGAGAATTTCGATCATAAATCTCAAATCCTTCGAGTTGCTCCATGTAAACCTCTTCTTTGATTGAACCATGCAAGAACACAATCTTGACATCCATCTAATGTAGGTTCCATCCTTGTGAAGCCACAAGGGCTATGATCAAGAAGATGGTCATATATCTGGCAACAGGTGCAAATATCATAGTCTATATCTTCCTTCTGGGAGAAACCACAAGAAACAAAATGAGCCTTATACTTTTCTGTACTTCCATCTGCTGCATGCTTTATCTTGTAAACCCATTTAGTAGTGACAATTGTCTTGTCCTGGGGTCTGGGAACTACTTCCTAGACATCATTCTCCATAATAGACTCATATTCTATGGTCATAGCATCCTTCCATACTTGATGCTTGACGGCGTTTGAGAATGATGAAGGCTCATTTTGTATGATCGTGCTCATGATGGTCAGGTTTCCCTGATACCTATTAGGTTTCTTACTTTCACGAAAGGTTCCTCAAGGTGCAGCATGTCCTTCAACATCATCAAGTAGCCCCCTAAGCCATGAGGGCCTCTTCCTAGAAGAGGAAGGCTCAAGTGGAGGAGGATCAATCAGATCCATGGGTTCTTCTATATCAAGCATTGATTCATCATCCTTTTCTTTCAATTCCCTGGTGTCGGCTTCTTGAGAGCTCCTCAAAGTCGGAAAATTGTCCACCTTGCTGAGAGCCATATCTTCATCAAAGGTGACATCATGAATAATCATGACTTCCCTTTGACCGGTTACATAAATTCTATAGCCTTTAGTATTTTCACCATAGCCCACGAAAATTCCCTTCTTTCCAGATGCACCCAATTTATTTCTTTTCTCTTTCGGCACATGAAAATATACAGGGCTTCCAAAATTTCTAAAATGAGAAACATCAGGTTTCTTATCGGTGAAATTTTCTTCAGGAGTCTTGGAACCCAATGCTTGATGAGGGCATCGATTTTGTACATATATGGCAGTGTTTGCAGCTTCAGCCCATAGAAACTTTAGAAGTCTTTGATCATGTAGCATGGCCTAGACAGCTTCCATAATCATGCGGTTCTTCCTTTCCACCACACCATTCTGTTCAGGAGTATATGGTGTAGTAGTCTCCCTCTTGATGCCAGCCTTAGATATGCTTGAGTGAACCAACTATAATATATCAGAGGTCTTGCTTTGGCTTGAGGGGAATGGTCCCCTTTTGAGCTTTCCTTCAGCACATCCTGGACATACACCTTCTTTCTCTACTCGGAATTTAGGCATCATTGTCACCATTTGTCTTACACCGAGTAGAGCTTTATAATGAAGATGGGCAAACCTCCGATGCCAAAGTTCAGACTAAAGAGATATTTCATAAGACATGACACCTAGTGGACTTCCATTGACCTGATATAATGAATCAACACGAAACCCAAGAGTAAAGGCATCTTTAACATTCTTTATCGATACACGTACCTTGCCATCACTGAAGGTTACCTTGTAGCCTTTGTCTTCCATTGTTGAGATGGAAACCAAGTTCTTTCGGAGGTCAGGTGCATTTAATACATCCTAGAATTTCTAGCCTTCTTGAATGCTTGTCCTCTTCCTTGATTCCCAAATCTCCTCTTACCTTTGCTATTGAATTTGTCATTCCTTTGATTGCCATCAGAGGGATTTTGATCATCGTCCTGGTGTGAGTCCTTTCTATCAGGGCACTCCCTTGCATAGCGACCTGCTTTATTGCAAATGTAACATCGTCCTTTTCTTCCACCCTTAGGTCCAGCCTTTCTTTGTTATTTAGTCCCAGAATTATTTCTTTTCTTAGCATGAGAAGAAAAAGCAGCAGGAGGACCTTTAGGCAAGGGCATTTCTTGCTCTTCTACCCTTGTTTCTTCTTGAATGCATCTAACCATTAATTCCTCGAAACCAAGAATTACATTATTGTTTAGAAGAGTAGTCCTGAACACATGCCATTCGGATGGTAATCCTCCAAGAGTCGTGAGTTCCATTTCTCTGTCAGTAATAGTCTCCCCAATAGATAGGAGATCGTTCTTGATCTCGGTGATTCTTAAGAAGTATGCTTGCATACTCTCATTTTTACCCTTCTTGATTTTCCTCATTTTATTTCTAACAAACAAAACTTGATTTGCATCATTAACTTTAAATAAACTTACCAGTCTATTGTAGATTTCCTTGGAGGTGTCTAGCTTAGAGATGCAGGCCACCAAGTGCTTATCGATAGAGTCTCGGATGATCTTCTTCGCTTTAACTTCTCCGTTCTTCCATTTGTTCCTGGCAGTAGGAGGTGCATTTGATGGAGGCTCAATAATATTACCTCTCACATAATCCAACACTCCTTGATCCTCAAGGATTATATCGATAGAAATCTTCCATCCGCGATAGTCAGCTTTCTCATAGAGCTTGTCTTTGGTAGGAAAGAGTGTTGAGGACTCCATCGTTCTTTTAGGATAGCCTTGCCAATCTTCTCTTCGGTGATTGCTCTTGCTCTTGCTCGGGCTTTGTCTTCACCTTAGCATTGATACCATGTTAAGTTATGGTATGTTCTATGCTTATAACAATTTACTTCTTTTTCTTATTATATTCCATAGATTAGCAATCACATGCACATAAAGTAAAGTGAAGATAGAACTTTAAACGATCGATAGAAAGCAATCCAAGATAAGAGACACAAGATGTGGCAGCTAGCTAGGGACAAACCCCACAATGTGTGGGGAAACCCTTTGATCAAATCTTCTTTTATCTTCAGTAATTCAACAGAGAGAAATAATACAATAAATCTGATTTATATCAGTAGTAGCAAACCCTAGATCAACAACATCAACATTAGCGGCTTCATCATCAAACTAGGGCAGACGATATCTCACAAACCGACTGTCGGATCAGCTTGATTCCACCACCAAAAGTTGCAGCTTTTAAAGGAGGTTCAGATGAACCTACAATTCAGTTTAGATGAGGATATATTCTAGTCCAAGTAGGTCAAACTTCACTTCTGCAGTTGCAGCTTCAGTTTCAGTAGCTTCCTTCAAACTAGGGTAGTTGATATCTTGCAAACCATCCGTCGGATTGACTTGATTCCACCACCAAAAGTTACGGCTTTTAGAGGAGGGTTTAGATGAACTATAGTGCAGTTCAGATGAGGAGATCTTCTAGTCCACATAGGTCAAACTTTACTTTTGCAGTTGCAGCTTCAGTTTCAGTAGCTTCCGGCTTCACATGTGTGAGGGAGAGACCCTTTCCTACGTAGTAGAGAAGAGACTCTATTCTGCGTAGTAGAGAGAGAGAGATGTGATGAGATGAGTGAGTCAAAATGAGGAAAATTCCTCATATATTTATACACAACGTTGGTTTTTGAATAGATGTGACTGTTGGGCTTCTGAGCCTACATGAGTTGTAGATCTACTTGATAATAATTCCATAATCAAAATAAATTCATATCTCCATGAATACTTATCGGAATTGGATGATCTTTATATCAATCCTACACCTCTCGATGAGAGGAATCTAATGAACATATAATCAGCCATGAATAATATGACCCACATGAAGTTTTTCCCTAGTTGCCTATTTTAACAGGTTGGTACATACCATACATTTGAAATCATTTTTCCTCCAATGATAGGGAGAAAAAAATTTAACTGCTCCTTTTCCATAAGGAGTATGTTTTATATCATCTTCAAGAAAAACGGAATTAAGTTGGCAATCTTGAAAATTCCAAAAAAAATCACATCAACAAGTCATGTGCTGAGTTGCCCCTGAATCCAAGATCCAAGCATCTTCATAATCACTTCTAATATGGGATGAAAGTTGTAATGTTGGCAAATAAGTAAAAAATATTTTGAGTTATCATCATCTTGATCATTTGCAAATTGTGCTGAGTACTGATGAAACTTGGGAATTTTATTAAGAGAAGTTCGACAATCTTCAACATAATATCCAACTTTGTTACATCTTCGACACACAATTTGACTTAAGTCTCTTCCTATTCCTGGAGATTGTCCTCTGCCTCTACTTTAACTTCTATTTTGAGGTTGTCCTCTACCTTGATTAATATTACCTCTTCCTTGATTGTTTCGTTTGCCTTAAGAATTACTCCTTCCTGAACTATTGCCACTGTTAAAGTTGTTTCCTCTACTTTGGCTTCGACCTCGAATTTGTACATTATTTGTTTCTTGATTCTGATTGAAATTCCCTATATCTATGTTTCTAGAACTATCAGTTGATGATTTACTAGTGCTCGCCTCTGTGAAAAAGACATCTTCACCAACTTTCGTTTTCTTCCCAAAGGTTTTATCATGTTGGGTCAACATTTCGCAAAGCTCATCAAACTTTAGCTTTTCTAACTTTCCAATCAATTGTAGAGTTTCCAAAGAATGTGTATAGGAAGTAGGAAGTCAAGCAATTAAAATTGTGACCATAAAACTATCATCTACTGCTTGAAAGCCAACATTAATGATCTTTCTCTTAATATTCTTAAGTTTGGAGATATATTCAAGAACATCACCTCCTTTAGTCAATTTTTGTTGCAACAATTTTAATTGTAGATCAACTTTATTTGATTTGGGTTGAGTATCAAAGAAGTCTTTAAAAATTTGCAAAGTCGATCATGCATCTATAAAATTTGCTACTATGGGGAGGGTAGTGGGGACTGTTGGAGTTGTTACAGGTGGCTGGGAGGTCGACTCTCCCTGCTTGCCTTGCAATGCTTTCTCCAGTTCTTGCTCCATTTGAATTATTCTTTGGTTCATCCTCATCAGCAAATACATTGTATCTCCTTCTGCCTTCTCTTCCGCAAGTTCTGTAGTTTGTGGGTGCATGGTTGCAAGCAGCCTTAGCTGCTTTCTAAGTGCAGCAATATCTTCTTCCTTTTTTCTTATGAGGGCTTTGATGCCCTTGGCATCCTTAGGATTATGCCCTAGTTCCACAATAATTTCCTCCAATGTCTTTATTCTGTTGTCTTTGGCCAAGGAAGACATTCTCTCCAAATCTAATTGAGTAGATGTATTTCTCAATGATTCCTTCAATTGGTGGGCCATCATTGCCTTGTCTGCTAGAGTAGCATAGACCATTTCACCTGTTTTCTTGTGTAGCTCAATTTGGTCCATCGGGTGTATGTCCTTGGCGAGGACCTCTAAGTTTGTCTTTATGTAGTCTGCAGCTGTCTGTGGCTGTGGTACCTTAGGCTTGAAATGACTTAAGATCATTTTCTCCTCCTTAATGTCATAAGCTGCCATTAATCTCTGCTGTTTGGAGGGTGTTGTCTTGAGAAATTGATCATATAGTTGTATTCTCAATAACTCATTTTGGGCCTTGATTTCCATGAAAGTTCCTTTAATACCAGATGGTTGTGCACCTTGCTGCCTCGAGGAGGACACCTCCATACCATGTTGCCTCTCGGTTTCCTGTCTGTGAGAGCTGGTGGATGTTTGCTGGCTGGTTTCCCTCTCCCTCCTTGGGCTCTCTATGATTTCGTCACTAATTTCCTCTTCAATTTGAGGATCTATTCTCTGCCTTTTGGCCTCTGGCTGCTGTGTTGACCCATTTGCAGGTGTGGTCTCTTCCCTGTCCCATTTCTTGCTTCTTTCCTCATTAAGAGGAGTCTGTAATGCTGGAATTTGTGGTGCCTCTGCTTGCAGTGGAGGGGCTAGCCCTTGACTCTGCTCCTTTGAAGTAGTTGGTTGTTCTGTCATTGTTTCTTGCTCTGCATCAACTACCTCCTAGCCTTTAGTTGTACCTGCTGCTGGTGTAGTCTTTTCTTGGGCAGCTTGTGAAGTTGCAGCAGTTGATGTGCCTTCTCCGACTTGCTGTGGTAGTTTGAATGTCACCTGCTCAAAAGAATCCGAGTCAAGAGTCTTTTCCAAATCTTTCACATTTTTCTCCATTATTTCTTCTTGGGTGAATTCTTCAACTAGTGTCCCTTCCACCCACTCATCTTGGTTGGAAAATTATTCTATCTGTGGGATTTTGCAATGTTCGTAGGCTGACAGCCTATATTTTATTTTTCTGGCATTGATAAAGCCATTTGGGTCATAAGGTACCCACCAAAAACTTCTTTTTAACCTGAGTTTCGCCCCCAATATTTGATCAGCATCTTGCCATCCTTCTTTTTTGTTCATGACAAAGGGGCCTAGTTTGTCTTTGAATTTCAACTGAGCCTTTTTCTTGGTGCTATGAAATGAGTTAAATCTGAGTTGATAAATTGCTTGTAATATTCCAAGGCAAATAGTCTCATTGGCACATATCTTGGCAGCCTGTAGGGACAGAGCTCACAGCCATATATCCTAATGACAGTGTGGTTCTGGTAAAAGCACCAGTCACCTATTTTGTAGTTTTTTGAGAGTTGCAATATTTTCTGCATGTCATAGGATAGCCTAGCAGGAGGAGTTCTCATTAGGAGAGAAGAGACTGGATGGAAAAACATGTCAATGAACTCACAGTAAGAGTAGGGAGAGCTGCGGACTTCATGAAAGACTGAGGTCCAAAAAATCACAGACCTCTTTTCTCCTTTAGAGTCCAATCTTTTGATGGGGCATTGAAAAAAGTCTGGCTGGTAATACAGGAATAGATGATAGATGTAGGATGAGTATTTGAATACTCCCTCCCTATCCAGTTTCAGTAGTTGGTCATGTATCTTATTGGAAATGAATTTGGCATAATTGTATTTGACAGCAGGGGGTTGTCCTGGGCTAAAAGCAGACAGCAAGACTAATATAGTTTGATCAATATGTTCACTTGTCTTGAAACCCAGAACATAAGATATCATATCAACTAGTAACTTAACCACTTCATTGAAATGTACATAGAGAAAAGGAGGTGGCCCTGTAGGCTAGCGATCTGCTCTCATGAATACTTGGGAAATTCGGGCTATCTTTGAGCTGGAGAGTTTGGGACCTTCATCAAGTAGGAACTTCACAAAAAGAGGGACCAAAAGCTGAGTTTGCTTGAAGTTTAGCATTTGATTGATGGAGTCAGGAGTTATATGAAATAGGATGCTCCCTGATGGAGACTTGACTGCCCTTTGAGTTGGCTCATAGTTTTCACAGCAGAGGCGAATTATTTCAGGGAAGATATTGACAGAGGGAAGGAAGTATAGAGGAAAATTTGATTCCCATATCCCATATAAATCACTGTTATTCATATAACTGTTCCTCAGCTCACAAAATGTTTGCAGGTGGTTTATGTGACCAACCAAGTCTTGGATTAGGTAGTCCCTATCAACCAAAGGTAATGCTTCCAGTTCCTTGTGGGGTGCATTGAGAGGAGTGATATTCAAGGCTGCTAGAGTGGCCATATTTAAATTCTTTGTGTTTGTAATTTGGAACTCTAGTTTGTGCAACAACAGACAATAGAACACTGGCTCTGAAGCCTTTCCCAGGGAATTTGCAAACTAAGTTTTGATATAGAAATGGCCTTACTAGGTAGAATTCAAAGGAGAAAGACAAAGTCTGCAGGGTAAATTGGGAAGCTGGATAAAACAGAGGAACTAGTGCTTTTTTGCAGTGGATTTTGATGAATTAACTCACTATTTGGGCAGTTTTGGAGACTCTGTCGGCGGAAATGGGCTCGAAGTGTGGTTTAATGGCCAATTTGCAGAGGAGGGAAAAGTTTGCAGGTTTTCTTTTGAACAATGGCTCACATAGTGAATTAAAAGGTGGTGATTCATAGGCAGGAGCGCATTTTACTTTGAATTCTAGTTCCTCAGTCGATTTCAAATGGAGAAATTTCGAAAAACAGGGTTTACAGGCGAATAATGGGTAAATACCTATTTCACAGGTGACTGGTACAAATTTCAGGTACAACACTGAGCTGAGGGGGCCGAGTTTGCAGAGTGAACTCGTCTGGGTGGCGAATTGGAGTTCTGGAGGCGAATTGGTCATAAGTTGCATGCACGGTCTCCGCAAGCGAACAAATAAAAATGAACGTAAACCATCACTTTCATGACTTTTAACAAAATTTGGGCTTTTTAGCGCTTTTTGGCGCTTTTTTGTGATGACATCATCATGACATAATTTTGTCGTGTAGCGGGTACGGAGGATGACGTGGCGGGGTGGTGATGTCAGCAAATGATATGGCACTGGTGCGGAGAAGTGGCGGGCAACGTGGACGCAACGTCATCATGTGACGCGGGGATGACGTCAGGGGGTAGGCGGCCGGGCGGTAAGCGGTATTCCCCGCACCGCCTTTGGCCCATGGTGGTTTTGCAGGAGGGGGCTCCGATCACGCCGGGAAGCCGACACGTGGCAGGGGTACGGCAGCAATACCGCCCATCCCCCGGACGCTAACTCTCGGCAGATGAGGGGCTCCAATATTGCCGCCAGCCGTTGGATCTACGGCGCGAGATCAGACGGTCGATGCACGGTTTTGGTGGCGGGTGGTTATGGTACGGGACCCGCCGTAATATTTTAATGTTTTAATAATGTTTCGGGGGTATAAAACTTTGGGTTATGGTATTTTATGTGTTTGGTGCGGGCGGTTATGGTTATTCGCTTAACCAAATGTCAAACGAAATCCTGATATATACATGCGCGCCAGGGGTTAATGTATGGTTTAGGTGGAGGTTTTAAGTGCGGTTATTTATTTAACCTCATGTTAAATAAACCCCGAATGTGTTTTGAACGCGGATGGGTTATTATTAAGGTCCCAAATGGACTAATAATTCCCGAACTTTGTGTTATATGGCTATAGTTGCCAAGGGCAAGGATATTTAGGTATTTTTTGGGTTTATTATATAGTTTTTTGTAAAATAAGGGCGGGAAATGATAAAGCAACTATACAATAGGGTTAAGGTTAATATGATTTTATGGATAGGTAACGCTAAGTTGGTGAGGTAACAACTTAGGTTTTTAGGGAAATGAAGAAAAATGGTAAGATCTTTTACACAAGAAATGTAGCTTCTTTTAACTAAGTAAACTCAGAGTTCAACTTAGCATTTTTCATAAAATGAAGTGGAATAGGACTATTGGGAAGATCCCAAGGTCCTTGAGGGGATGTTAGAAAATGATTTCTGAGGGAATAATAGGGGAAATTAGTCATGCTTCCACTGTCCTGCAGTCACTTTGCCATGGTATTTGTGACATCCATGAGATAAGTCTTTCTTGACAAGACAAAAATGATCACAAACTTGCTTCTGCAACCTCAACTGCCTACCTAGCCTAATAACACCTAGCATTTTTTCTTCCTTTTGATTGGGTGCATTTGGACTAGCAACCATGATTTTCCTCTTTTCTTTTGAATGCCCTCCTATCTAAATCTACCCTTATCTCTTCCAAGGGCCCAGATTAAGCAGTTGGGCTCCTTTATTTCTCTACCTGTTTACTCATCTGCCAAGCGTTTGGACATATCTTTATTCTCTATTCTAAAGACAAGTAAATTCAAACATGATCTAGCCAGGATTGGACTGTCTGGCTATTCATCAACTGTGGCAAGAGTCTACCAACTGCACATACTGAAATTCTTCAAAAATGGAACAGTAGTGGCATTTAAACTAGCACACTTTCCTGGTCTTTTGGTTTGGGGTTCATTTCTATTATTTTTTCTGACCAATTCATTCTTTTTGCCCTTTGATTTTTCTTTTAGGGCATACCCTCTTTTCATTTTTTAATTTTCTTCATTTGTTTACAAAATATGGAACCTTTGCAGCATGCAAGGATGAACATATTTGGCTCTTCTATAGTCAATCATGAAAAATGAAACCTATTGGTATAGGAACCTAACAGTTACTTCGTGAAAATAAGGAACCATTCATATGGGACTACATAGATATGAAGGGGATCTCTCCTGAATTATGTACTCATCGAATCTATATCAAGGAAGGATCTCAACCAGTCTGTCAACCCCAACGACGAATGAATCCCAATCTAAGGGAAATTGTTAAGGAAGAACTTCAAAAATTGCTTAATGCAGGGTTTATATACCCCATCTCTGATAGTGAATGGGTTTCTCCATTAGTAATAGTACCTAAGAAAAACGGGAAATGGAGAGTGTGTGTAGATTATAGAGCTCTAAACAAAGCTACTCAAAAAGATCATTTCCCCTTGCCATTTATTGATCAAGTGCTAGACAGTTTGTTAGGAAAGAGATTCTTTTCCTTTTTAGATGGTTTTAGTGTAACCAGATCAAAATTGCACCCCAGGACCAAGACAAGACCACTTTTACTAGTCCATGGGGAACCTTTGCTTATAAAGTTATCCCATTTGGACTATGTAATGCTCCAGCAACGTTTCAAAGAGCAGTGATAGGAATATTTTCTGATATGCTTAATGACTCTTTGGAGATATTTATGGATGACTTTACTCCTTATGGTGTGACTTTTAAAGGTGCATTACAAAACCTTGAGAAAGTACTTAAACGATACATAGAAGCTCATCTTTCTTTAAGTACTGAAAAATGTCATATGATGATGAATGAAGGAATTGTATTGGGACACTTCATTTCATTCCTAGGGATTCAAGTTGATCCATCTAAAATACAGGTAATTCAGACTCTTCCTATTCCGAAAACACAAACTGATGTAAGAAGTTTTTTAGGACATGCTGGATATTATAGAAGATTTATTAAAAAAATTCCTAAAATAGCTTCTCCTTTGTTTGTGTTACTTATGAAAAATGTTGAATTCAAGTGAACTGATGATTGCCAAAAATCATTTGATGAACTTAAGCATTAGTTGTCTACAACTCCTATTATAAGAGGACCTGATTGGGCACTACCCTTTCATATATCCTCTGATGCTTCAGATACTACAATTGGAGTTGTCTTGGGTCAAGAAGAAAACAATCTTCCTTATGCTATCTATTTCATTAGTAAGAATATGACCCCTGCTGAACTTAATTACACAGTTGCCGTAAAGGAACTTTTAGCAGTCATTTATGCTATTAATAATTTTTGACATTATATTACTGATTGCCCTACTTTTGTTCATACTAATCACTCGGCCATTAAGTATTTAATGAATAAATCTGTTACAAATGCCCGAGTCACCAGGTGGTTATTATTACTACAAGAATTTGATAGTACAATTGTAGATCGACCAGGTAAAGAAAATGTAGTTGCTGATTTCCTTTCTCGGATAAAAACTAACGATAATACTCCAGTGGATGATTCCTTTCCTGATGAATACTTATTTGCAGTATCTGCTCACTCACCTTGGTATGCAGACATTGCCAATTATTTGGTTGCAGGAAAGTTACCATCATACCTATCACATAGAGAGAAAAGAAGAATCATTCAACAAAGTGCTCGGTACAGCTAGATAAGTGGGTGTCTTTTTCATACTGGACTCGACTAGGAAATTCGGAGATGCATTAGAGAATATGAGGTTCATGATATATTGAAGGCTTGTCATGATGGCCCTTGTGGAGGGAATTTTGTTGATAAGAGAACATCACATAAAGTTCTCAGAATGGGTTATTATTGGCCCTCACTTTTCAAGGATGCAAAGAAATATGTCAGTGCCTGTGATAGCAGCCAGAGAATGGGTCAACCTAATCATAGAGATGAAATGCCACTGAACCCCCAGGTAATATTTGAACCCTTTGAAAGATGGGCTCTAGACTTTATAGGACCCATCAATCCTCCATCCAATCAAAGAGTCTACATATTGGTTTGTACAGATTATATGACTAAATGGGTGGAAGCTAAGGCACTTATTAGAGCTAATGAGGAATCTGTTTTAACTTTTCTATTTGAAGAAATCTTTGTTAGATTTGGAGTGCCTAGAGAGCTAGTCACAGATGGAGGACCTCCTTTCAATTCTCATGGCTTTAAAGCCACACTTCAGAAATATCATATTAATCATAAAATTACTACACCTTACCACCCCCAAGCCAATGGTCAGGTGGAAAGTACAAATAAAGTGATAGAAGCCATTTTAACAAAAACAGTAAAGGAGAATAGAAATGACTGGTTTCAAAAGCTGCCTGAAGCATTATGGGCTTACAGAACTATCTGGAGAAACACTACAAGTTTTTCACCTTATGAATTAGTCTATGGTAAAAGTGTTATCTTTCATGTGGAATTTGAGATTAAAACCTTAAGAACTGCTTTAGCTATTAACCTTGACTTGACTGATGCACAGACAGCTAGGTTGCATCAGCTTCATGAATTGGATGAAAAGAGGTTGGATGCCATCCATCAAACAACTATGATTCAGTAGCAAAGAACCAGGTGGCATGATAAAACCATTAAGCATAAGTAGTTCCAAAAAGGTAATTGGGATTTATTGTATGATTCTCGGTTTGAAAATTTTCAAGGAAAATTATGAACAAGGTGGCTAGGACCTTATGAGATAGATGTTGTTTTTCCAAATGGTACAGTAAGGCCCCTAACAATTGATGGATCTAGAACACCATTGTTAGTGAATGGGTATCGGCTCCGTTTGTACCAGCAACCTACTTCTAAAGAGGATTTTAAAGCCACTTGTATGGCAGATTCACATTATATCTTTCTAGGGGAATCTGCTACCCCTCATTGCACCTAATTTTTCTATTATATATTTTTATTAGATTAGATTTCTCAACTAATAATCCCTGTCAAGGGTTGCCACGTTACAGTTTATTATTTTGCAGATCTTATATTCGGAAGCTCGCTGAAAGAACAATTGCATTGCAAGTAGGATCAAGTTTCATCTTGGGAAACATTGCCATTCCACTCCATAATCCATCCCCTTATACTACCCTTCAGCAACATTTTCCTATTTTTCTTTAATAGCAACATCTCTTTTTCTCGTTGCTGAAACACCAATTCTTGCCCATTTTTCCCGTTGCTGAAACACCAACTTTTCCCTATTTTCTCCATTGCTGAGACACCAATTTCTCCATTGCTGAAACACCAACCTTTTCCATCTTTCCTAAAAAGCATCAATTTTCCTATTTTTCCGTAATGGATACACCAATTCCTCTCAAAAACGACCAATACATATCACTTTTAATTGAGAGAATCAGCCACTCATCCTGATAATTGTGTTCCTTCACTATTATCTCCTGTGAATAAAGAAAGCCTTTCATATAAGTACCTTCATATCTTATAATCGTGTTCCTTCACTATTATCTCCTGTGAATAAAGAAAGCCTTTCATATAAGTACCTTCATATCTTATAACTCCTTTTCATAACCATTGGTGATCCACTAACAACGAGATTATACTTTCAGCACAACAATCGAAGGTATAACGTGAGGTATGCGTGTTTATGTGTAAATATTAAACTATAGTTAATGAGAAGATTCTGATATGATCGTCGAAATCACCGTACATCCAAACTTATCATTTTAGCCGCAGTTGGGGGGAATATCAAAATTTTGCAATCATTACCCGATATGCCAATCACCGTCATTTTTATTATGACCGTGTCTCGCCACCCCGTCTCTGTCTTATTATGTCACAACCTCATTTGCAATATCTTACTCTGTTTCAGCTGTGGTAACTCGGCTCTGTACTGTGCATTTTACTGAACCATCAATTATGGGAGGTAACGCTATTCGAAATGAACCTGTTTTAACGGCTCTATTGGAATTACACCCAGAAGCATATCAAATTTTTCTGCAAGCAGGTTGGGTGGATTATTTCCGAAGGCTCTAGGAATTTGATTCTCAGCAAGTCTTGGAATTCGCACTTAATTTAAAGGAAGGTTACTCTACTGTTCAGGGAGTGCGAATTCCAGTAACAGAGGAAGATATAGCGCAGGTTTCAGGATTACCAGTCGATGGCATTCGTTGGTTTAGTCATAAACACATCATTTTGAACACACAGCAAGATTTTCTTCTACCTGGGGAGCGGGTCGAACCTAAAGGCAGGGGTGTTGCACTGCATTCATTACCACCTCCATGGCCAAGGGTTGCAGAATTTGTCAAGCACTACCTCACCTGCGAAGGACGTTACCAGGTAGTGTACTAGCATGACTTTGTGTTGTTGAATCATTTAAGACATGGTCGTTTATTAAATATGCCATACTATCTGCTTGGGTGTCTAAGGAATATGTCACACTATTCCATGAATGAAAAGTACCCACTTCTCTCTCACTCACCATCGCTTGGTTCAGCTTCTAATTCACAGAGGCTTTGCCCAGCAGAATCCTCCTCTCCTTAACAACCCACCCCAGGAAGCTGATGAAATTCCTCAATCAGTAGCTGAAAATCCGCTCAAAACTGCTGAAATTCCCCAACTTGCAGTCGAAAATCCTCAAGAAACTGCTGAAAGTCCTAAAACAGCAGCTGAAACTCCCCAATTAGACGCTGAAAGTTCTCAACAGACCCCTGGAATCTTTTAGCACATTGAAAACCTTTCTGTACAACTACCAGGGAGCATCTTGGAGTCCTCAGAAGTTCTACCACCCACAACAGTTAATCCAATTGACCCCTCCTCCGTATCTACCCCACCCCTTAACTTACCTGAATCATCCACTCCCACTGTTCATTTCCCCAGTGATAATTTAGAAGAGAATATCCCCATTCCCAAGCCAAAAATAAAAAGGCAAGAAAAGGATCCACCCCCACTAAAGAGAAGAACGAGAGCTTCAATTAAAGAGGCTACTATTATTGATGATCCTCCTACCCTAAGGAAAAATGCTCATAAGAGAAAAACCCATGTGCTTTCCGCCTTTCTGCCTCGAAGACGAACGAGGACCTCTTCTGAAACAACAGCTGAGACCATCATCCCAAATTCCCCGCCCATTGTCTTAAAACCCCATACCCCACCACACCCCCAAGCCCCTGAATCCTTACCTTCCTCACCCTCGGGTACCGAAATGCAAGTTGCTCAGGAGTTTGTGACATCATTCCTTTCAGAAGATGCAGCTACCCCACAAGAACCAGTTGTTGAATTATCAAAAGTAGACACCCAAGATGATGTACAACATGTAGCTGCTCCACAAGAACCAACTATTGACTTAACAGGTGTTACACAAGAACCACCCGTTGAGGAACAAAAGATAGACAACCTAACCTAGATGTAGTTGCTCCACAAGAACCAGCTATTGACTTAACAGGTGTTACACAAGAACCACCCGTTGAGGAACAAAATATAGACAAACTAGATGTATCTACTCCACAAGAACCAGCCACTGACTCAGTAGGTGCTACACAAGAACCACCTACTGATGATCATGATCAGGAAACAGACCAGGACGTAGAAGCTACTGACTCAATAGTTGTTACATAAGAACCAGCTACTGATTACCATGACCAGAAAACAAATCAGCACGTAGCTGCTACTGACTCAGCAGTTGTTACACAAGAACCACCTGCTGACGAGCAAAGCATAGATAACTAGAGTACTGCACAAACTGTAGCTGTTACAGAAGAACCAGCTACTCAGTTTGCTGATATGCAAAATTCGCATGCCCGGGATGATATACCTGTTACAGAACCAGCTGATGACCCAGCAGTTGATACACAAGAACCACCTGCTGAGGATGTAAATGATAAAGCTACCACCGAACAACGATCCTTTCATTCACTTAAACCAGCCATAGAGAATGCAACTGCTACAGAAGGCCCTATCATGTTAGCCTCCCTTTAACAAGAAAATGAGTTTCTGAAATCTGAGATTGAGGCTTATAAGCAGGAGTTAATAATGGCAAGGGAAGCTTATGAAAGAGAACTTAATCTCTATACTTTAGCTCATGTAGCATCTGCAGCTGAAAAAAGTGCAAAAAATGATCGATACAACGAATACATGTGCAGCCAATGTGGTGATCTTTATTCTCAAGCTAGTTATAAGATAATCAAAGTCCCATTGCCTGGATCTACTCCTGCATCTACTCTCGTCATAGTTAAGAAGGAACGCCCTGCTGTTACACAAGAACTAGCAGGGCCTTCAAAGAATTCTGAAGAAGAAGTGAAACCACAGGTATCCCGACCTACCCCAGTTTTTAAAGTTGAAAATCCTGCACAAAAGTTTGCAAAGACGGTGTTTGCCCAGACTGAACCTCGGTGTGAAATGACTGTCTTCACTCAGACCTCAAGCATTCAAGAACTCAGGGATATATGGAAGAAAGAGTATGTGCTATCACAAGAAAAGGCATTACAGGAACATAAATCATTATGGAAGAATCATGTATATAGAAATTGGAAAGTCCTCGAACAGTTCCATGCACATCATAAGGAAAATAAGAAGTTGAAAACTAGACTATCTCTTATCTTTGAATTAGTTCAAAGACTTCTGGCCACCAGGAAACCATCCTTTAACTATTCTTCGTTTCTAGCAGAACACCTAGCGTTATTCCAAGTAAAAGCAGTCAGAGATGGACGACCTCATGAGGTGTCTACACCCCAGTAGTTTATTGAAACCTTTGCAGAAGCATCAGTCAGTGAACATAATTTATTATGTGAACTCAATCTTCATAATGAAGCCATGCCTGAGGATAGAAAGTTTAATTTCATTCCTCTGGTTGGGGACATTCAGATTCAAGCCTTTGCTTCTTTCGTGGCCAATCAACTTACATGGAAAAATGCTTTCCTTTCAGCAACACATAACGAATATAATCGCCTTCTATGGATTCAAGTCGAACCACATAACACTGCTGTTTTTGTTGCTGAACATCGTTGGTTTTTAAGGGAACCAGGAATGACTAAGCATATTATAGGACTTCAGGCAGCCATTTTGGAGGATTGCCAGCATTATGTCAAGACCAGGGGAACTCTTGCCTTATAGGCAAACCAACTATTTTGGGAACACTGCCCTAAGGAGAGAAAGGAATATCATCCCTATAATCTTCTTAACCTTCAGGCAGCAATCTCACGACTACCGGCCTATGTCAAATGCATTCAACAGTGTGCTGAAAATTGGTTGGGTTATCATTTTCACTTCCCTCTCCTATGGTTGCTAGTACAGCAATACAAGAATTATTTCAAGTTGTCCAAAAAAGAGGAGCTTGCAACATGGCAAAGATTACAGCATCTCCATGGCTTCAGAGATTTGGTCGATAGCACCTTCTATACTTATTGTATAAGTAATTTGCACTGTACATCCCAGTACTCCGACTCCGACTCAGAGTAAAATGTTGCATGGGGACATGCAACTGCTTCAGTTAGGGGGATGTTAGGACCTTATATTGTTCCTCTTTTACCATACATTTTTCCATAATATCACCCTTTTCAACCTATATTTAAAAGTCCTTGTTAGTGTTATAATCCAATTATCCCAAAGGTATGCAATGATTATTCTCATCGCTAAACGTTTAATTATTTAACATATAATAACGCTATCTTCATAGTTAATCTTTAAATTGTTAGTTGTTGAACAGTTAATGAATGATGTGCAGTCCACGTTTCTGAAACTGCCTGGAGTTTGCAAGACTATTTTTGCAGTTGCTGAAACAGTAAGAACAACACGCAAATCTCGAAGCTGAAACAGTCGATATTTGCATCCTAAATTTGACAGCAACAGAGGAACCACACTGATCACCGAGGAAGCTGTTACACTGGATGTAACGCCCATGATCTAAAGACAATATTACTGTAACAACATTTTGTTGACAGGAAACTGATTTCCCTATTTTTGTATAATGAGTGAAAACAAAATTTATAATGTAAATCTTTTGTAATAGATGTCTCCTCTTTATAAAGAGGAGACATCTACATTAGAGGGGGGCGAACAGACTGTGGAACAAATATCTTGCTGAGGGAACAGGACTGGAATCCTTTTTGTAATATGACATATTGATGGATGAATAAATTTTTTGTTATGAACATATTTTTCTAGTTCTTGTTTCCTGGGGAATCTTGTGAGAAGGACAGGGCCCACCTTCATCACAAGATTCACCCATTATATTTCTGTAGTGTGTCAAGTGTGTCTTTTATTCATGCCTTGTTAACAAGTACTGTTTACTGAATATTGTTTATAACACCTTTGCCAAAACTTTGTTTCTTTCTCAATTGATCTTTGTATTGTCCAAAGTTAGTTCATGAGTGTTTCACCAGTGATTAAGTTTACAGAGTGAATTGGCAAGCTAGATAATCAGAGGAAGGTGCTAAAGATTCCCACTCCGGGGATAGGGTCCTGATTCTCTGTTACAGTATAGCCATTCTTTTCTTTTGCAGATTGATTCCTTCCCATTATATTACTCTTTGAATGAATTTAAGCATTATTTGATAGTTGTCTGCAATAGAGAGTATTTGTTGTGACACAGAGTAGAGCGTCAGCTTGTTAAAGTGAGGTGTGATTTGTTTGTACTACAACTATTATTGCTTTTAATATTGAGTGCATATAGTACGTAGTTGCCTTTGAAATAACCAGACTTCCCTGGGTTGACAATTTATGTAGCACAGAATTGCTTAATCAATAAGCAATTAAAGTGACCAATAGGCATGTTACCCTTCAGTTGGGCCCAAAAGGATTTTTCACGGCCATCTTCAACTGCATTGAAGACAGAAACCGCATCCTCGATGGAGGCCCCTACTTTTTCAATGTCGCGGGTCTATATCTAAGAGATTGGATAGAAAGATTCAACCCAGACAAGGAAGACTTCAGCTGGGCACCAGTCTGGATTCGAATGTACTCCTTACCTCTGGAATATTGGGATGAAGAATCACTCAAAGCTATTGGCAATGGGCTAGGAGAATTCATAAAGATTGCAGAGGAAACAAAGCTCCGCCGGTACACATCATATGCTCGCATATGCGTTTACATGCGACTCGACAACGCTCTCACGGACTCGGTAAGCCTCCTTCATGATGACTTTGAATGGATTCAACCCATAGATTATGAACATGTGCCCTTTAGATGCAGGAAATGCCACGCTCATGGCCATTTATTCCGTGACTGTCCCTTAAATGCATCCCCTAAACCCTCAGACCATGCGGAAAAATCTGACTCTAAAGGGTTCACCAAAGTCACAAATAGAAAGAAGCACACCAAAAAACCCCCCCATGGACCAAAAAACACTATGCCCACCTCCGTTGTACCATCCACCAGCAACAGTTTTGATATTCTATCTAACCTAGACATGCCAGAATCAAATATATCCAAATCGGTTAAGTCATCTACCATGCCAACCACCAAGTTGTCCACCGTACCCATTCTCAATGCTTCCAGTCAGCCTCTACAAGAAAAAAAATCAGATCAGCAGCCAGTAGCTTCTCAACCTACCCCCTTCCAAGGAGAAGACAAGGCCCAATGGTCAGCAAAAGGAATGGACATTGACAATTTTCTGACAGACCCACTCAAAACAACCCACCTCATGGCTGAGAGTAGTCAACAAAGTCACATGGAAGAAGAGCCAGAGAGCTTTGATCTAGGAGACCTAGACATCTTTAGTCTCGAACAAGCTTGCAAAAAGAAGGAGTTCGACAAAATACCGGACAAGCAGCTCAAAAATTTGGAAGTAGTACTCTCAAGAGTACACCAGCAAAGAACCTTGGGCATACAACAAGGAAGCAACTCGGATGGGAAACACACCACCAAAGATGGAAAGAAAAGGGGCAGAAAGACAAATTTACAACGTACCATCCTCATTGGGGAAATGTTAGTGGAGTCCGGCAGGTGCTCCAAGCTGACCAAATATTACAAATCATTACCAACTAGTCAACCATGAAGCTCATCTCATGGAATGTAAGAGGACTTAACAGTCTCGGGAAATACAGGATGATCAAAAACATGATACAGCATGAAAAACTCCATATATTCTTCATGCAGGAAACAAAATGCAACAATAGCACATTATATTCTATTCTATCCAAAGCTTGGCTGGGATGCCAAACTATTACGGTAGATGCATATGGAGCATCAAGAGGGCTTGCTATCACTTGGAATATGCAAAACATTTCACTAATAGACTTTCATGCCTCCCATCATCTCATACAGGCCACTTTTCACATCATAGGAACCAATATACATGGTCATTTGACAAATGTATACTTCCCTCAGGACTCTGTGCAAAAGAATGCGCTGCTAAAAAAGTTGGAAACTCTCAACTCCACAAGAAAACATCCACTTTGGATCACCAGTGGGGACTTCAATATGATTACTAAACTAGAGGAGAAAAAATGCGGCAGAATGAAATTGGACAATGAAAGCAGAGGCTTCAAAGATTACATACAAAATAACTGGCTAATAGATTTACCATTTAATAATGGTATTTACACCTGGAATAATAAAAGATCAGGATCTTAATAAATCACCTCTAGGCTGGACATATTTTTAATCTCAGATAACTCAGTACATTTGAGAGGCGACATTACTGCTTCAATACTTTCCCTATCAGGTTCAGATCACTGGCCCATTTCACTTCAATGGACAAGACCTGGAGACTCAATCAGGAAACCTTTCAGATTTGAAACATTCTGGCTCACCCACCCAGATTTCAAAAATATAGTCAAATCAGCTTGGGATAACTTCACTCCTTCTGAAGGATCAACTATGTATCAATTTCAACAACGGCTAAAGTATCTCAAAAAGAAAATCAAGCACTGGAATCACGCTACCTTCGGCAATATATTTCAAGGTCAAAAAATGCTCGAGCAAAGCATGATAGAGCTACAGTAGAAAATCATTGAAAGAGGCAGAACCGAGGTATTGGTAAGTCAAGAACAAGATCTTCTCACACAGCTAGAAGAAAGAAGGAAGCAAGAAGAAATGCTCTGGAAACAAAAATCAAGAATTAGATGGTTAACATAAGGGGAAAGAAACACTAAATTCTTTCATCGCACTACTATCCAGAGAAGAATGAGTAACACCATTGCACATCTTTAGAATCAACAGGGAGAACGATTGGAGAAACATGAAGACATTGAGAGAGAGCTCATTAACCATTTCAAAACAGTACATCAAGAACCGCCAATAGATAGACAGCCCACTATAAACAAAATTCTCTAGCATATTCCAAAAATCATAACAGAAGAGAATGAGTAACACCATTGCACATCTTCAGAATCAACAGGGAGAACGACTGGAGAAACATGAAGATATTGAGAGAGAGCTCATTAACCATTTCAAAACGGTACATCAAGAACTGCCAACAGATAGACAGCCTGCTATAAACAAAATTCTCTAGCATATTCCAAAAATCATAACAGAAGAGCACAATCAACTCTTACTGTGACAGGTTACTATGTTGGAAGTAGAATCAACATCAGCTCAACTAAAAGATGGGAAATCCCCCGGACCTAATGGCTTCACCTCTAACTTCTTCCATCACTTCTGGGAACTAATAAAAAAGGAGGCATGGAAGGTGGTAAATGAATCTAGAACCATGCATTGGCTTCTTCCTTCTCTCAATGCAACATTCATAGCTCTCATCCCGAAAGAATATTAGACGAGTACTCCGGAGAAGTTGAGACCCATCGTTCTTTGCAATGTCATATAAAAAATCATTTCGAAGGTCATCACCAACCGTCTCAAACTGCTACTCCCACTCCTCATCTCGCCAGAACAATCAGGCTATGTAGAAGGCCGTCAAATCCTGGATGGCATAATACTGACTCATGAGATCATACATTCCTTAAAGAGAAACAAACAGGCAGGTATGCTTCTCAAAATTGATTTATCTAAAGCTTTTGACAAATTAAGTTGGACTTACATAAAACAAATGCTTACTGCCTTCGGTTTTAGCCCGACCTGGGTCAGATGGGTTATGAATCTAATATCATCCGCCTTCTTCTCTATCTTAGTTAATGGTGTCCCCTCAAGTCCCTTCTCCCCCTCTAGAGGAATCCGTCAAGGAGATCCATTATCTCCCTTCCTTTTTGTCCTCATGGCAGAAGGTTTGGGTCGCCTTATAAAGCATGTTGTTCACTCCCAAGACCTCAGAGGCATCTCTACCCATGGAACCTCTGCCATCACTCATCAACAATTTGTGGATGATAATATGCTATTTGGACACCCCTCAGTCCATGAAGCTCACTCTTTCAAAGCCCTGCTAGACACATTCTCTATGGCTTCAGGAACCACAATAAACACTGCAAAATCTCAAATTTTCTTCTTCCATACTCCCCCTGCAACCCAAAGAGTCATTGCCTGAATCATAGGCTTCTCACCAGCCAAACTTCCATCCAAATATTTGGGTGCTCCACTGATAGATTCGGCCTTAAAGCATGCATCCTGGAAGCACCTCCTTGAGAAAATTGAAGGTCGACTATCATCATGGACTTACAGAGCTCTCAACATGGCAAGCAGGCTTATTTTGATAAAGGCGGTATTGCAATCTATGCCTCTTTATCTTTTCTCAGTACTCGCAATGCCGAAATGGGTGCTCAAAAAGATCAAAGACATGCAACGCAACTTTCTCTGGGGTTCCTCAGGGCAAAATCGCAAATGGGCACTAGTAAAATGGGCGACAGTCTGCACACCAAAAAAGCAGGGAGGTCTGGGACTGCGAGATCCTCAACACAGCAATACATTGATGGGAGAAAGATTATGGTGGCATTGGGTGTCAAGCCCACACACGCCATGGGCCAAACTATGGACTACAAAATATGCGAATAATCAACCGCTGGAAGAGCTAATCAGAATCACCAATACAGATACAGGCTCTCTAATTTGGAATGCAGCAAAACAACATAAAGCGCTAATACAACAACACAACTTCTGGGAGATACGCGATGGTAGAACTGCAAGATTTTGGACTGACTCATGGCAACAGCGCCCCAAAATTTTAGAAGTCCTCCCCCCTCAAAATCTTGAAGGCAATGACATCAACCAAAATGATTAGTTATGACTAGTTGTGATTCCTGAATGGATTTGATATTTTTTTAGTTATAAATGTATTTTTATATTTTTTTCTCTTGTTTTGCCACCACATCCAAATTCTAGATTTTCAAAATTTTTGGGGATCTGTATCTGTATCTGGATCTGGATCCATATTTGTATCTGTATCTTGGTAACTTAGCTTGAGATTTTATATATTTTAGGGCCTGATGATAAATTAACAATATATACTTCTTGTGCACAAAATATGGCTGCAATATTTTTAAATCTTGTACAATTATATAGTATGTTGATCTTAGAGAGATAACCTCCTTTTAGCTTCATTTGGTATCTGACTAAAATATGCAACAAGTTGTCCTTCCTAAATCAATACTCCAATTTCTACACCAGAATTATCACATTGAACGCACAAAGTTTTGTCAAAATCAAGTAAAGACTAATAATGGAGCTTCACTTGCCTTTGTCCAAACAAATGTCTTTCTCTTAGTGGAACACATCAATAGTCCACATAGGATGCTCAATCTTTTAACGAACTTCTTTATAAAAACTTTCCAAGCCATGAGAACTTTATAACTCTATGATTCTTTTGTTGAGAAATATAGCTTGAGTAGGAGCTTCTTGCTCGATTGATAGGGCCCCCAAAATAGGCCTTTCATCATTACTTCTTGAGGGTGATCTTAAAGGTGATGACTGCTTTTCCATCACACCTTCCGAATTTTGCATTCTTGGCACTGCAAAAACAGGTCTACAATCTGTACTTGGAGGTGAAAGTGATTCTGAAAGTGGTCATGCATGAATTGTTGCAACTTGTTGGTTTGGAGATCATAGAGAATTCCATTGTCTATTAATCCCTGACTCCATGATATTTTGTCATGAAGAAAATTCTATACCTTTAGACAGATTTTCTTTGCCACCTTTTTGAGATGAAAGCACTCTGTAGCCATTGTCAACAGGTTTTGTAGGTTTTAGCCAATGTAAAAGGCTAGCATCCACATAGACAACACCACTAGGTGGAGCCTCCCCAGGCATGGCATTTGAGTGACTTTGCACTGCCAATGAGATGTTTTCTTGATCATTCATCCACAATAAGTACAATGTTCCACCAAGTACTGTATTCAATCAATATCTTTTTTTGACAAACAGATTGAGCACCACAACAAATGTTAACTGAGTAGTGTCAACTGTAATAATTAAATTACCCTGGCCTCTCTGGAGTATGAACTATTTGTATTAATCCGCGACCTAGAAGAACAATTATGATAAATTCAGTTACTTTCCTGATGAGGTCCACAACCAGGATATTGTCACTAAAGCAGTTTGCTGCGATTAGAAACTTCTGTGGATAATTTCTATCTCTTGTAGTAATTCATTTGTCCTAGAAGGATCTAATACCCGTTGACTGTGCTCAGGGAGAGCTTGTTCATGCGCTAATTTCTTGTAGCAAGAAGGCTAGGTTCTGTAGGTTTTAGCCAATGCGAAAGGCTAGCATCCACATAGACAACACCACTAGGTGGAGCCTCCCTAGGCATGGCATTTGAGTGACTTTGCACTGCCAATGAGATTTTTTCTTGATCTGTAAAGTTTCCCTATTGGGATGAAATCAAACTAGAGATCTAAATTTCCCTTCTTTAATTAGTGTCAGCAAATAGTCTCTTATTTGTCCATTATCTCCGTAGGAAGATGAGCTTGTTGTGATAAAGAAACCACCATTTTAGAAGACTCCCCCGAGATTCTGTATGGCCCTTGAATGGTACCAGTTAGGGGATTCTTTTGCCATATTAAGTGGTGTCAAGTGTGGATTCTTTTTCCATATTAAGCGGTGTCAAGTGTTGGAGTTTGCCAAAACTATCTGGTATAATTAAATGGAAATCGACTACTGCAACACAAATAGAGTTCATTGAGGTGTTAGACATACTTGATGGCAGCTATATACAAACATTTGAAATCTTCTCAGAATTGATGGAAGCAATAGATGTTACTATTGAAAAAACAGATGAGTCCAAATTAATATCACATGGATCTTTTGATGAACTAGTACTTGTACCTAAGCTAACCTTAACTGACAACACCTACAAGGTCATCTCATCTTTAATAGTGGTGTGAATGAAAATTTACTCTCATACCTTCTGCCCTTATTATTGTTTCACCATCGAAAGTTAGCCTTGCTAGATTAGTTCCCGCATTCACATCACATCTTTCTTTACTAGACTTTTGTGTTGTGGTGATTTGATGAATTACAGGTACTACTATCACAGAAAAAGAATCCCTCTGTTAATATTATGGAGCCAGCCTTGACTACAAATGCCATTCCTCTGCTGCTGAATGGTTCCACTGAGATTCAACCACTACTCCAAATAATCAATATTGGTTCTGTTACATCATTTAAAACAACATCCTCACACTTTTGCATTACTCTATCTAATGGAACACATCAACACAAGACTTTGCTACCATCAACATATAGCCCACAAGTTGCATCTGAAGACATTCAAATTGGCTCAATAATTCTGCTTAAAAAAGCAGCTTGCATGGTGCTTCAAAACTCCTCGTAAGGCCCAACATTTGAATTTACCCTTTTTTATTTTTTGTCTTCTATACCCTTCCTGCATTACCAAAAAAAAAAAGAAACTTCATTAATTCATTTCTCATCTGTTTTCATAAGGTCCATCCAAGTGGTTGAGCTTGAAGTTGTAATGCATACAACAGCATTGACCAAGGACTCATCAACACTAATACATGCAAAGGCAGGTACATCCCAGTATAGCTCTTCATCAGTAGAAGATACCTTGCCCTCTGTAGTTACTCCACTAATTACGGCGACAACTACAACTATTCCATTCAAGGCGCTCAATCCTTACCGAAAGTATTGGTCAATCCAAGGTAGAGCATCTGCAAAAACAACATTGAAGACTTACAACAATGTGCGAGGCTCAGGAAAAGTTTTTGGATTTGACCTTATCAATCGTGATAAGGAAGAGATCCACCTTTCTGCATTTGCTGAATTGGCCGAATCTCTTTACAGTCTTGTTCAAGTTGGCCAGCTATACATTGTTTCAAATGGCACAGTCAAAGAAGCAAACCCAAACTACAACCACCTCAAGAACAAATGGGAAATTTACTTGTTTGCTGCTTCCACTGTCAATCCATGCCCCATAGATGATCCAACGTTTCCTTACCAGAGCTTTCACTTCAAAACTATTGCTGAAATAAAAAATGCAAGTCCAAATACGAATGTGGATGTGATTGGTGTTGTTACCTCCACCTCACCTACATCAACAATTCGACGAAAAGATGGAAGTGAAACATTAAGGAAAACACTCATATTAAAAGACAAGTCAGGTTTTAGCATTGATGTAACATTATGGGGAGACCATTGTGACTCTATAGGACAAAACTTTGCTGAATTCTACTCTTTTGACAACCCACCAATCCTTGCAATCAAAGGAGGTTGTGTATCTGAATTTAATGGCACCACAATAGGGACGACATCAACGAGCACTCTCATCATAAATCCACAAGTTGAAGAAACTCATCAACTACATGCATGGTTCTGTGAAACAGGTTATAGCTCTTCTTCTCCATCTTTGAGTAGAAACTATGGTGTTGCTTCGAAACGTGCCCTACCACAAAAGACGTTTCATGAAATTGCTTACATGCAAACCTCCGAGAAAGCAATATGGGTTTCAGTTCGTGCAACAATAACTACTCTTCACATGGATGACTTCTACTTTCTAGCATGTCCATTAGATTTTAATGGAAAACAATGCATGAAAAAGGTTGTGGAGCATTCTAACAATCTTTGGCATTGTACAAAATGTAACGGTGACTTCCCAGAATGTGACTACCGTTACAAACTTAAAATTGAGCTACATGACCACACCGGGCACCTACAGAATGTCACAGCTTTCAATGACGCAGGAAACGAGCTCATGGGCATCACGGCAAAAGACTTGTTCCTTCTTTCTATCGAACCAACTGATCTGCAAGAAATTTGTGGCCGAATTACAGGACGCCGCTTCCTGCTAACACTTTCCATTAAAACAGATTACTTCAATGGTGTTGAGTGCTTGCAACCAATACTGATAAATTCAGAAGAAATTCAATATGCCTCTGCATGCAAAGAAGCCCTTAATGACATTCAAGCAATGTCCATTTCAAAACGGCCTGTTGTTCACCGCCTTTGAAAGCTTTTTATGGTCTCTTCAAACACTACTACTTGTACATAAACTGGCATTTCTGAATTACGCCCATGCTATTGTAATGCACACTTTTGCTGCAAATACTCTCTTCCAGTTATTCCAAAATATGTATGTTTACCCTTTGCATTTTACATAATATAGATATCAACATTTGTAAAGACTTACTACATGAGTTTTCCATTCATTGTTTACATGGCTATACATTGATCTCTTGCTTGCTAAACTATTCATGCTATCGTTCAATCTTGTCAAAAAAAAATGGAACAAAAGAAAGCAAAATAATGGTTATCTTGCTCTTCTCCTCTCAATAATAGATGCCATAATAACTTATGTTTTTGTAATACTGTTAATTGCATGTTTTTCCTTTTACCTATTCTACCTACACTTCACCAATGTTCAAATAAAAAAAAGTAATTCTAAAACATGTAATACATTCTCCAAACATGCAATACTCGTTTATGAAAACTAACAATAATTATCTGTACTTGTTTAGATATGCCAAAAAACACTCAAAAGGCGGATAAAAACGAGCGGCACCGTCTTCTTTACGCACAGCACAAGGATACAATAAATGCACGCTGACAACTTCTTTATAAAAACCGCAACAACCCTACTACTTCTTCTACATCCCTTCCCACCTTAAATGCTCTCCCAACTATACAAACCAACACACCTCACCTTCATCAAATCCAATATAACCCTCCCCTTAATGAAAAGCATCGTTGCTTTCAACAAAGGATAGATGAACTTTCTACCATGCATGTTTTCACAATATGAAAAGAATCATACCCAGGAATGAAAACAAAACTTCTACACGGTAGCCTTTCTTGCTTTCATTGTGCATCATCTAATTCCACCAATTGTTTTTCTGAACTGAACAACATGAACCCTGGTGAACAACCCTATGTCCTTCAACATTTAACACAAGTTGAATAAATGCTCATTGCACGTGTAAACCCCATTCTACAAGTCACACATGCCTGTGGTGGTCAATACAATTATAGAGGCCATACAATTAGCTTCCCTCAAGACATCACTACTATTGCCAACTACTTACCTCGAATGATTTCTGACTTAGACATCCTCATTGTGAAAAGGCAAAATCCATCTGAAAAGGCTTATGAATTATTCGTTTGCAAATCACGTGTCCTTGCAGCACTTGAATACAAAATAAAAAATGACCCTTACTACAGTGATGTTCAATTCAGTTCATCTGCAATTTTTGCACTACCAAATCACCCTACAGATATTTCTTCTCTTCTCCATAATGTAACCACCTCCTCTTTAGAACCCCATCAAACCACTACTGATTCTACTTATGATACTGATGTCATGCTACCTCCATTAGAAATCCAACCCTCTTCTTTCGTTCCAATACTCCCAAATTCATCTACTGAACTTGAGCACATTTGTGATTATTTGCACTTGCCCCATGCAAATTCAACAAGCTCTATTGATTGGCCTCCACTATCTTCAACAACTATGAATGAATACAACACCGTAGGCCTCTTTTCCATTGCATTCCCCACACTCTTCCCTATAGGCATTGCCATGATCATGCAACCAAGACTTACAAAAGTTGAGATGCATGAATATGCTTTGCACTTGCTGCACTACCATGATAACCGATTTGGCCAACAACCAAGATTCCGCTACTATCTTTATAACATTCTAATGCGCCACCATAGCCAAACAACTGCTAGTGTTTTTGTGAAGAAGTACATTGAGAACAACTTGCCAACAATGGTTTCGGACCTGCGACAGTGTCTCCATGACTCTCCAGATTCAAGACTGCCAGAGCAAATAATGTGATTCGGTTCAGGCCTACAAGGAACACGGTCTTTCTGGAACAAACGACGCTCTGAACTAACTGACATGATCATGCAAATAGGAAGCTCGGCATTCTTTTTCACTGCCAGTGCTACTGATACTAAATGGCATGAATTGCACATGATCATGCCTACCAGTGTTCGTTCCTGTTCAGACAACGACTTCCAATGGAGAATTCAAAACATAATTAAAAACCAACATCTAACATCCCAATATATGCACTGTAGATTTACAATTTTCCTCGAAGAAATCCTGCAAAAAGGCCTCCACACAATAGACTACTAGTGCAGGTATTTTTTAATATCCATTTCCCTCTACATTGATTTCTACGTTGCGTATATGTTTTAACCAAAATTTACCTTCATATTATATTCAGATACGAATGGCAACATAGAGGATCCGCACACATTCATGGCTTCCTCTGGTTGCAAAATGCACCAAATATGGACACAATTGACTGTGACAATGTAGTGGAAGTTGCTAATGCACATAATTATTTCGACCACTACGTAACTTCCTGGAATCCACGTCAGGTAGAATATCGAAATATTCCGCTTCACCAATCAAAAATTCATAACCCATGTCTTCTTGACACAGAATCAATATTCAATTCCAACCAGTCTGATGACTATACGGAGCTCTTCAACTGCGTTCAACGTCATACAAAGTGTCATGAATCTTCTTGTCTCCGCAAAAAATACAATGTACTTAGCTGTCAGTATGGAGTGTCATGGGAATTAAACTCTACATCTTCACTTTTCATTGATGATAAAGGGCATAGCACCTACGTCCCTGCTCGCAATGATGAAATATTGAATATTCACAATGTCGATCTACTCTCTATCTGGAGAGAAAATGTTGATTGTCAACCAGTCCTATCTCACCATGCTGTGTTAAAGTATATTGCAAAGTATGCAGCAAAAGAAGAAACAAGATCTGAGAGCTACTGTCAAATGCTATCACGACTTTCACAAAGTGCCATTCCAGAATCACCTACTGTTGCTGTTATCCAAAAACTCCTCACAG
Organism: Pinus tabuliformis; assembly: GCA_031772625.1. Classification (NCBI taxonomy): domain Eukaryota; kingdom Viridiplantae; phylum Streptophyta; class Pinopsida; order Pinales; family Pinaceae; genus Pinus; species Pinus tabuliformis. The sequence continues at coordinate 1,268,613,695 of CM062807.1, read as the reverse complement.
AAACCATTGTAGATAGAGACATTGGAGCGCAAGAAATATGCCATATGTTACAAAAGCTGCCTCTCTCTGTGTGCAGTCGTACATTTCGTTCTTTGAATGTCAACAAGGTTGTCTTCAAACGTATTTCGCAAGATATTGAGAATACCCGTTCGACACCAAACTTCATCCTTGAATACATGAACAAGCCTGTTTCATTAGAATCACTTACCATCCTTGAATCTGCACGCTCATGGTCATATTCTGCCCAACGGAAAAAAAAAAAAAAAAAAAAAAGAACCAATGGAAACACATATTCCCTCCAATGATTGTACATGTCTTGCCCTGCTACAATGTCATTCCTTCCTCTAATGATCCTTCCTATGCCAATTTTCGCTAGAGTGAATTACTATTGTATTTCCCCTTCCGCACACTCCCCAATGATATTGGTTCAACTGATGCAGAAATAATTGCACACTCGGAACAAATAAAGGGTACATATACACCATGGTATGTCCATCGAGAAATTGAAAACCCACAAACCCCACATACTAAAGATCAAACTGCCCTGACACCCCTCCTGATTCCATGCAGATGAATGAATGGCAAATCCTCTCTCAGCTGCACCCAAGTTACAATATTGCAGTTGATGACCTTGACATGATTGGCTACCACGACTTTGATGCCAACCACAATTGGTCGCATACTACTATCCCTCCCCACTTGCAAGAAACTGCGATAAATTTCGTTGAATTCAATCGCTCAACTATTCAAAACCAACATCATTCTTTTTCCAACCTTCCCCAAGATCACACATTATCTCCTACCGAAAACATAGCTTTTACCACTATTTTTTCACACTTTAAAACCCCTTCGCCAAAACGCCCATGCAGAATCATCATACAAGGAACAGCTGGGACAGGAAAATCCCATTTGATTAACTGTCTGCACCATGCATTTGTGGAAAACTCACCAACAAACAAAAACCCTTTACTGTTACTTGCACCAACCAGCGTTGCAGCTTTCAACATAAATGCCCTCACAATTCACTCTGCCCTTCGTATCCCTATCCAAACAATGCATCCTCTTGAAGGCCAACCACTCCTACAACTGCAAGAGCAACTATGTCATGTAGAATATATTCTCATTGATGAAACGAGTCCAAAAATGCTTTCTCGCATTGACGATCATCTAAGAGAGGCATTCCCTCTTCACCGAAATGCACCATTTGGTAATCGCTCAATTATCCTTGTCGGAGATTTAGGCCAGCTACCACCTGTAAAAGACATTCATTTATACGCTGGGACATCATGTGGCACTGCACTTTGGCGCAACTTTTACACATTCATAACACTTTCAACCGTGTTTCATCAACAAGGAGCTAGCTCGTCCCAGGTTGCTTTCCAGCAAATACTCACAAATCTCATAAATGGAATATCTACACATGAAGATTGGCAACTCCTAATGTCAAGGACAAATTCTTCTCTAACGCATGAAGAGCAACACACATTTGAATAATCCATGCACCTATATGCAATGAACAACTCAGTTGTGTTGCATAATAAGAAAATGCTTAAAAAATTGAACATCCCGATCGTGCTTTGCTCTACAGAACAACAAAGATAGAAAACTTCCACTACAGCAGAAGATGAGCATTTGCCTGCAAAAGTGCTCTTATGCAACGAACAAAAAATTATGCTCACCAGCAACTTATGGGTGAATGCAGGCCTCGTCAATGGTGCACTTGGGAAAGTCAGCTCGATATTTTATTCAATTGACTCAAAGCCCCCAGAATTATCATCCTTCATAGTTGTCGACTTTCAACAATACAAAGGAACACCATGGGATATTTCACACCCAACATATGTACCCATTTCTCCCATCACAAGGGGTACACGCCGTCAAATACCACTTCAAATGGCATGGGCTTTAACAATACACAAGTCACAAGGAATGACATTAGACAAAGCAACAGTAGACATCGGCACCAAAGAATGACAAGGGCTAACGTTCACTGCAATTTCAAGAGTGCGGTCATTGGCAGACATTCAAATCAATCCAGCATTTCCATTCTCACGCATTGCACAAATGCATGAGAATCCATATCTTAAGCGTAGACAGCAAGAGGAATCATTGCTCGCATCAAAATCTATGCAGGAGAATACACTCTAGCCAATCGTACAACCTGTATTCCAGATTTACCCACATGGTAAACACCACTTACTACATAACCAAATTTCACATACATTTGCTTGCTATTACATTTAACCTCATATGATTTTATATTAGTTTAAATTTCGTTTATTTTATTTCAAATCTTCAAACAAAATGTTTTCTACTACGAACGGCAAAGTCTAGCATTCATTGCAATTTAAAAATTTCTTTAAAAATTTATTTATTTTAATTCATTTCTTTAAAAAAAATTCTTTTAGCAAACACATCCATTGTTACTTACAATGTTTTCTTTTTGGATGGCAATAGGTATGGATACAGGCTACCTCCGAATGTTGTATGAGTATTGCCAAGAAATCCAGCAACAAGAACTTACATTACAAGATATGCAAACAAGGATACAATCATTACCTCTTTACCGTTTGCGTCCAACCATTGAATTGTTAAAGAAGATAAGAAAAATACTCTAGAAAACAATTCACATCCATGAAAGAGACGCACACAAGAAAATTTGGAATCAATTGCAAGAACAACTCACACAATTTGGCACCACAATAAACATTAACTGGTGTTGCCGATGCCATGGCCCATCATGCATATATGATTAGCTGCTCATTGTCAATTACATCTACATGTCATAGAATGCTTTTATTGTATATATTTTTAGATGTCAAAGAATACTTTCATTGTATATATGTTTAGTTACTACCTAACAAACACGTCTCTATGTATAGAGAATATGTAAAATCTCAAGAATTACATTGCAAAGCATGTACAAAATTGTATCCACTTTTGTGACAATACTTGTCAACATTGTATATGATTCAAATTTCAACTGCTCATCATTGTATATATTCACTTGGTAATGTTTTACTTGTACATATATCACATAAGGACGTTTCTGGTACGGTTTCATCAACAAAAAACACTCAATTACGCCTCTCTTTTTAGATAATAATATATTATTAATTTCCTAAAACAGTTACTGCTAAAGTTCCTGCTATTCTGGTTTGTTTCAGCCCATTAATATCCTTGCCCTTCTTTGCTCATTTGAAAAATTTTAGGACCTAAACTGACACTTTCTAGCATCACTACATTTGTATGCACAGGTAGCTTTTCACTATGACTATGCAGCATGTCTTCCTTTGCCTCTTCCTCCACATCATCCAATACAAAATTTGTGTCCGCGACATAACCTCCTTCCTCCATCTTCTTAGCCAAGTTGTTCAACATTGTACATATTTTCTCAGCTATATGCTGTGCCTTGTCTCCCACAATGAATGCATGCCATTAGGCAGTTCCACGAATTTCTAACATTTCAAACCATAGCCACAGCATTGCGCCAATTGACAACATTCAACCCCAGGGGATATTCTGTGCAAACAAGAATAGTTACTTTTGCTTAAAAATGCTCTGTTACTAGTGTTGTATGCACAAAGATGACAGGAACACTAAATTAAGTGACAAATGGGAAAAAAAACAAAGGTTAATTGTGAAAGCAAAAGGAGGTTAGCTTGAACAGAAGTTGTATACAGGAATATGACAAAAACACTACGTTAAACAACAAGTAGGGAAAAGAACAAAACTTAACTGTGAAAGCAAAAGGAGGTTAGCTTGAACAGTCAAAATTCCTTCCTCCAAAACCTTCTTTTGTAGGTGCAGTATAGAGTCTGGAAATTTGGTGGTCAATGCCTTTGTGAGGTACGTTGAATTACCTTATTCTTCTAATGGCAAAATAAGTTGAGTACCCAACCAAGTGGATTCCTTCAATAATGGAATTTTGCAGTTATGCCTGCTCATCATATCAAGCACTTCTTTTTTACAGTTCTTTTTGCAAAATCAAGAATACTACCAACTTTCAATTATACATGTTAAAGAATTGATATATTCTTTTGATATTTTTGAAACAAACATTTAGCCTGGTTTTCCATTTTTTATTCTAGATAATAAAAAATCCTCATCAGAGGAGCAAATGATGTCCCTTGACAGCAGGAACTCATTCAGACTTTGATCCAAGGATATCTGTGTCCCCAAAGCATTCCGGTGGAGGTATGTCATGTTGCAGGATAGAAAAATGTGGTTTATGAAATGCAAAAATATCTGAAGTAAATATCATGAATGCACACTTATAAGAGAGGTGCAATATAGAATCTCTAGCCCGGGTGTGGTGGGATGATCTATCAATTATTCCAGCCCAGGTGTGGTGGGGTGGTCTATCATTCTTCCAGCCCAGGTGTGATGGGGTGATTTATCAATTCTTATTATAACGTTGCAACGAATCTAGATTTGTGAATTGCCTGCAGTGAATATGGACACTAGGTTTAAACTCATCAAAGCACAGATCTGATTTGCACCCATCAAAACACAGGTTTGATTATTCACCCCAAGGTTGGAAATATGTTGGCCAACCCCAGATTGTCTAACCTTATTGAATGCCATATCTCTTGCAGAATCCAAACCATGATCCTCAACCAAATATTGATGTTTCTGCAAACTAGGTTTGTCACATTAGTATGTCTGAGGACAGTAATGGGGAAAACAAGGATTAAAAAAGTTTTTACTAAATTTCCTCTGGTTAATCAACAAGAGGAGCTTACAACCAAAAAAACCTCTACATAAAGCAGGGCGCTACATTAAACAAACAACTGGCAGAGAGAATCTACCCGTTTGACATATGCGTCACTTGATAGTTCCACTAAGTTTGCAGCCAGTTTTGGATTTCTTCCATAAACAGTTTTGAAAGTAGTATGAACTATGGATTTGTTTACACGGGAATTGTGGCAAACTTAGCTTCTGGGAAAGTGAGGTCCCATTGTGTCAGGTACCAAAACTATTCTGCAACAAATTTCTGAGGCTTCTGTTTATAACTTTATCACCATTGTTTGCCCATCATCTTGTGCATATTAGGTGGAACTATGCACTAAATATTTTTATCTAGCTTTTGCAATATAGTCCTCCAAAATGATATAGAAAGTTAGTATGACAGTATCCCTGTCACTAAATATAGCTTTGGATAACTATGCAAGCACAGAACCTTCTTTGAAAAATAGGTCAACTATTTCCTCTGTTTGCCCATCATCTTGTGGATGTTAGGTGGAGCTAGGCACTAACTAAACCTTTTTATCTTGCTTTCGCAATAAAGTCCTCCAAAATGGCATAGAATGTTAGTATGGCAGTATCCCTGTCACTAATTGTAGTTTTAGATAGCTATGCAAGCACAAAAGCTTATTTGAAAGATAGTCCAATTATTTCCTCTGTTTTCCCATCATCTTGTGGATATGAGATGGAGCTATGAACTGAATCTTTTTATCTAACTTTTGCAATAAATTCCACCAAAATGACATAGAAAGTTAGTATGTCACTAATTATAGTTTTGGATAACTATGCAAGCACGAAAGCTTCTTCAAAAAATAGTTCAATTACTTTGCTTGCATCAATAATCCTTTTTCATAGAGTGAAGTGGTTCATTTTAGAAATCTGTTGGTAGTGACAATTTTTTTATCATTTCATTGTGTTCAAGACTTCCAAGCACAAAATCCATATTGATTTGAACCCTAGGCCTAACAACATTGGCAAAGGCATATATAGTCCTGTATTCTGCAAATTTCTTTGGCAAACTGAATTCAACAACTTTGCAAAAGAAATCATTTGCATCATATGTATCCTTTGAGGCTTCAAAACTAACTACATCATTATTCATACTCACAAACGACATATCCCACTCAATGTACCAACTGCCACCATTGACTTTCCACTCCTATGTGGAACATAAAGGAATGGCTTTGCAAATATGTAATATGCCATGTGTTTGTAATGGAGTTGTTATAGAAGTTGTAGAAAAAGAACAGGAATGACATGGGGAAAAGTAAGAATATGAAAAGAAACAAGAAGACCCCTCATGTCTACCTATGCAAGGTCTCAAACACCATGCCCATCTTTGTAAGTATTTCTTTGACTTTAAATTCGTGTTGTAGCTAAGGAAGTTTAAAAGTAATCTAGGATGGAATTGCAAAAATGTCCGTTGTAGCTACATACATATCTACAAATATTACCCTCAGACCATTTTCCCAATTTTTATACCATTTTTCCAATTTAAAAAATCTATCGGCCTCTCCTTGCACCTTTTGGGGTAATTGCGAGTTTTAATATGATTAAACTAGTAAATATCATAGTCAAAGTAGCATATTACACAATCTATAACAATCCATATGAAACGAAGATACAGGATACAGTCTTTAGACCTTCAATGTCCTTCTAGACTACTCTTATTGGATTCAAACGAGTAATTCTTGCATTCTTTGTACATTCTAGCATCCTACTTTCCTTCCGTTTGAAGTTTGCTTCTAAATCCAAGAGCGGGGCGCTTTCTAGTCCAGTCATAGAGATTCCATAGGCATGCCTCAAGAACAAACACAGGGTCTAAATCAACCAAGGCATCTCCAAAGAAACCTATTAAACCGATATTCCCGAATAAAATGAAACCTATTAAGCCTCTCCGAAGATTCTACAATGCCAGTTGACACCATATACACAGATTATACCTTTGATCGGATAGATCCAGATTTCAAGGCCAAAATAAATATAAGAAATGACACTTTTCCTCCAGTCCGTAGGGTAATGAATATCAGCCCAGACCAGTCCAGGGATGACGAATACCAGCCCAGAAAGACAACGTAAATCCGTGGCCAGACCGCCCTCGCTAAAGATCCCAAGGTTTGCGTCATGCTGGACGAATTAGAATGCAGAAAAATGAGTTATAAAGTAAAATAAGCAAAGCAGCGAACAGGGGAAACAATTAGACACTACACTGACATAGTAATACATATACACCATTAACATATCTGCCCGTCTAGCTCAGTTGGTAGAGCGCAAGGCTCTTAACCTTGTGGTCGTGGGTTCGAGCCCCACGGTGGGCGTCTTTGACCTACTTTTGCTTAAAGTTGCGTGCGAGAGAACCCTGTCAGCGAGAGTCTATTGCTTCTTCCAAGCAACGAGTCTATAATTTTAGGTTAGAGGCCATGATTTTATGGAGTTTCGAACACTGTTAGTCTATCTGATTATTTCAATGGTATGTCGGTGATAGCGAGGAAGATTTCTTCGGAACATGGACTCTGTTTTAAATTATCTGGCCCCCGCGCAGTGTGAACCTTCAACTTTCTTTCAAGCAGCGTCTCTTCGCACGGTTTCTACTTTTCTAAGGTTTATCGGTTTCTACTTTTCTAAGGTCTACCCTCTAAGGCTTCCAAGTTATAGTTACCCACATTGTGGTCAGATTGAATGTTTTGGACTTGTCCTGCTGTTCGAGAATGTTGGAGTTTATTTGGCTTGTTCTTAAATGTTGAGGTTTTTTTTTTTTTTTTTCTTCGTAAAAACTGTGACAAAACTTGATGTTGAAACCTTGCATCATCAGAACATAACACGCAGAAAGGGAAGGATCGCCAACTAGAGAGTACCCAGACTTCGTAATACTGCAAAAAAGAAAGATTCCCTCAATTTTCGCGGGCCTAATTGTGTATCATAAATAGAGGAGTGTCCAGAATTCATGACTCTACAGGAAAGAAAGTTTCCCCTACTTTTCACCGGCCTAATTGTGGATCACTGTTTTATAGTTTGGCTATGCTGTTCTCGATGGAATGAAAACTATGATATTGGTACTTCCCTATTTTGGAGAAGGAAACATGTTCACTCTAGCCTTTGGTTAGAGAAATAGGCCTATAAGTAAATAAAATTGTTTTATGTCCATATGTAACAGATTGGTAATTGTATCACCTTTGAAAAGTTTTCAAACTTGTTAACGATATATATTGAATATTTATTTAATGTTCATAATAACCACCACTGGGAATTACATTTAAGCCCGACTTCACCACCTCAAAATCAAAATCAAATCACCTTCATCACCAAATGAAAGTCAGAGGGACTTCTAATTAATCTTCACAGAATTTTACTCCTTGCTTGTTGATGTCAGCGAAATAACAAAATTGAAAATGGCAAAGAGCCCAATTCCGGTTTTCATCTCTTAACCACAAGCAAAATGAGTTCTGATGGTCTGGAATGACGATAAGATAGAATGTTTGGATCTTGTAGTGGAAGACAATGACAACACTGTTAAGCTCCATTAAATTTTTCCCAACTGCTACTTATAATTACGGAAGTGAATTGCAGTTATTTCCTTAATTTCTGGAAACCAATTGCAGTGGTTCCCTTAAATTACGGAAACCAACTGCAGTTAATTAGTTTTCTTGTTGGGAGCTTCTGAAGTGGTCCATTACTCCATCTGGAGTTCTCTACCATGAACTGTGGAACCCCTGACACAGCCAATAGAAGCTTGATAGAAGCTTGGCTATATATGTTTCTGTTTGGTCCCCAAGCTTGCATCTCAATCCCCTTCAGTTTTTACACCATCAAATTGAGAGAGCAGAGCTTGGAAGTGCCTTCCAGATTATCTGTGTTCTTTTATTTTTCTGCTTGCGTGAGGATTCCGCTGTTGTTTGTTGCGTTCCAATAACCTATTGTTCCTTGCGTTGAGGAGTGTGCCTACTCCTAGAAGCGTGAAGGATTACTTCCGCATGGTGAAATTGCCTTCAATTTGCAATTCGATGTGCTGGAAGCCAATAGACCAGACTGGCGATTATTAAAGAGATCGCAGGGTTCAGCTTCGTACGTGGAGGTTTACCACCAGAATTGGTCGCAGTTCAGTCAAGCTATTTTTCTATCGTTTGAGGCCGAGAGGAAACTAAAGGCTCGGGCTCTCTTCAGTAGTTTAACCAGATTTCAAAACAATTGGAAAGGAAAGCTACTACTGGTTTTGATCAAGCCAACACATCAGAAAATAAGAAGGGAAGGGACTGCTACGCTTGAGGCATCAGAGTGTGTTTAACATCAATGGCTGGAGGTATTCTTCTTGGGTATTAAAGTTTTATTTTTAGATTCTTTTAAGTATTTTTAATTCCGTATTAAATAATCGTTGTTCAGATTTAGCATTGTTGAAATTCGATTATTAATTAGAATAATCATTATATCAACTTTCATAAGGTATCAGAGCCTTAAAAATCTCTGCCTTGGTGTGTTTTGCTTACCAAATCATGTTTTTATGAGAACGGAAATTACAGTCCATGCTCAGAAATCTAAGACATCTTAGAATTGTTGGAATTTTTTTTTTCGTGATGATTTTTAATATTATGGTTAGTTACAGTGTGTAGCCTTCGACAGTAAGGTTGGGGATAAATTAGTGCATATTTTAATTCTCGACTTGGTTTTCTTGGTCTCCATGAAGTTTCTGTTGACTAAGAACAATACGTTTCCCACAAAAAAAAAAAAAAATCGACTATTTGAAAAAAAATGTTTTATATGGTTTTGTTAAAAGGAATTTAAGGTTTATTTATTTTGAGAGGAATTCTTGCCATCATTTGGAGTAATACTGATATTTATCGCAGTTTTTACTCATATAGTTTTCTTGTATGAAGTTTATTTAAAATGTCATTTTGACTTATTCATTTTACTAAACTTTTTTTCTTTTTACTTTGGTTAAAGAAATGTTTATAATTTTATAAGAAATTTTTTTAAGAGTTTCATTAGTGCGGTAATTGTTTCCGCTTTCCATATTTTTTTTTAATTGCTTCATACCATTTCACATAGCATGAAATGTGAAGTACTGTGTATATTTTTGTTTATGCAATTTATAATGAATAATGTCTAGTGATCCATATAATTTTAATTAATTAGAGAATAACCAGAGCATATTTAATTAAATAAAATTATATATTATGATTGGTTAGGGTCACATAAAGATTATTTAGACATTAAATTGTAATTAATTATACTAAATATAATAAATTTTATCCACAAGAATTTTTGTTATATTTATGTAATTAATTAGGATAAAATTTCATAACTTACCCACAGGAATTATGAATTAATAGTTTTATCATAAAGTTCAAAACTATGAATAATTAAATAATTGAATCTGCTTGAATTAAAAATTTAGCCCACAGACAATTTTTATGTCATTAGATTCAATTTTGAGCATAATTTACATTGGTAAAACATGAAATTTTATTTAGGCCTCAATTTTAACATAAGCGTGTGATCTTTAATGCAGTTGTACAACTTGCAAATTTCTCTGAAATTCGTTGTGATATTCATGAACTTAAGGGAGATAACTATAAGGTTTGGAAGGAGAGGGTTCTCCATTTGGGGTGGATGGGCATAGACTATGCTATTAGGAAATATGAACCACCGACACTCACTAATACCAGCACTGCAACGGACATCTCGCTTTATGAACGATGGGAGCGATCCAATCGTCTAAGCATGATGTTCATTAAGACTAAAATTTCAGCTAGTATTCGTGGTTCTGTTGATCAGCATGAAAAGGTCTGAGACTTGTTGAAGGCCTTTGATGATCAATTCATCACTTCAGACAAGGCACTAGCAAACACCCTAATCATGAAGTTCTCATCCCTAAAGCTCACCAGTGTGAAAGGTGTGCACGAGCACATCATGCAGATGAAGGACACTGTAGCTCAATTGAAGAAACTCGAGGTTGAAATATCAGAGTCTTCCCTGGTGCACTACATCCTGAACACCCTTCCGCACCAATACGAACCTTTCAAAATCTCATACAACACACATAAGGATAAATGGTCAATTAATGAACTCGTGACCACGTGTGTTCAAGAGGAAGAGAGACTGGTGATGGAACTGGGAGAAAGTGCAATGCTGGCAACGCATGGAAAGGGCAAATCCCAAGCCAATCGAAAAGGGAAAGGTAAAGTACCTCCCCAAGCCGATATCAAGAAGGATTCCAAGTGTTTCTTCTGTAAAAAGAAGGGACACATGAAGAAGGAATGCGCCAAATTTCAGAAATGGCTTGCGGATAAAGGTAATTTAATCTTGTTTGTTTGTTATGAATCTAATATGGTTAACGTCAATATTAACACATGGTGGATTGATTCTGGATCAACAATTCACATTTTGAATTCCTTGCAAGGTTTGCAAAACCTAAAGAAGCCGGTGGCAAGTGAGCAAAGCATCTTATCAGGGAACAAGATGGGCTCGCATGTCGAAGCTATAGGAACATGTTATTTAACTTTAAGTAGTGGCTTTGTTTTATAATTAGAAAAGACCTTTTATGTTCCAAGTTTTTCTAGAAACTTGATTTCAGTCTCAAGGCTTGTACCTTTTGGATATTCCATTAACTTTTCAGAAAAATCCTTCAGTCTATTTTGTAAATCTGATTATGTTGGGAATGATATTTTGTCTAATGGTCTTTTCTGCATTAATTTACAAAACAATGTCACTTATGATTCAATGCATGTTCACATTGCCACTAAAAGATGTGTTATTAATGAAGATTCCTCTAAATTATGGCACTGGAGACTAGGTCATATCTACATAGAAATAATTAAAAGATTGGTAAATGACGGGGTACTTAATACTCTGGATTTTACTGATTTTGAGACTTGTGTAGATTGCATAAAGGAAAAGCAGACCAACAAGTCAAAGAAAGGTGCCAATAGGAGTTCGGACATATTAGAGATCATACATACTAATATATGTAGTCCAGACATGGACTCAAATGGTTAGAGATACTTAATCTACTTTATAGATGATTACTCACGATATATGTATCTCTACATACTTCATAAAAATAGCGAGGCATTAGATGTCTTTAAGATATTTAAGGCTGAAGTAGAGAAACAATGCGGCAAGCAAATTAAGATCGTGAGATCAGATAGAGGTGGAGAATATTATGGTAGATACACAGAAGATGGACAAGCACTTGGGCCATTCGCTAAATTTCTTCAAGAGCATGGGATTTTTGCCCAATACACCATGCCTAGTTCACCCGACCAGAATGGTGTAACAGAAAGAAGAAACTGAACATTATTGGACATGGTGCGGAGTATGCTCAGCAGCTCCAATCTTCCTAAATCCTTGTGGACTAAAGCACTTAAGACGACAGTGTATATATTAAACCGAGTTCCAACCAAGGTTGTTCCTAAAACGCCATTTGAATTATGGAAAGGTTGGAAACCGAGTTTGCGACATATGCGCATTTGGGGATGCCCGTCTGAAGTGAGAATTTATAATCCACAAGAGAAGAAGCTGGACCCAAGGACCATTAGTGGGTATTTCATTGGATATGCTGAAAGGTATAAAGGTTACAAATTTTATTGTCCATCTCACAACACTAGGATTGTGGAATCAAGAAATGCAAAGTTTCTTGAAAATGACTTGATCAGTGGGAGCGATCAACCAGGAAAATAGTTTCTGAGAAGGATCATTCAGAATCTCAACCTTCCACCTCAAGTGATAGATTGGTTATTGTTCATAGCACCCCTCAAGTACAAACTGGTGCTGAACAACCAATTGTTGAAGTTCCACAAGCTGCTAACGATATTCCAGTAGATCAAGGAGTTCAAGAGTTGCCAAGAACTTTTGAACAACAAGTTGAACCACATACTTCTCAGGAAGATGATGGTACAACATTAAGAAGATCTACTAGACCAAAGAGATCAGCGATTCCTGATGATTATGTTGTGTATCTGCAAGAATCTAACTACAACATTAGAGCCGAAAATGATCCCGAGTCCTTTTCACAAGCCATGAGTTGCAAATAATCAGAATTATGGTACGATGCCATGAAGGAAGAGATGAATTTCATAAAGAGTAACAAATTCTGGGATCTTGTTGAATTGCCTACTAGTGAAAAAGCCATTGGATGTAAATGGGTTTTTAAGACAAATAAAGACTCATTGGGCAACATTGAGAGATACAAGGCAAGACTTGTTGCTAAGGGATTCACTCATAAAGAAGGAATCGACTACACGGAGGCTTTTTCTCCTATATCTAAGAAAGATTCCTTGCGCGTTATTATGGCCTTAGTAGCCGACTTGGAGCTGCAACAAATGGATGTGAAAATGGCATTTCTCAATGGAGATCTAGAGGAGGAGGTTTTACATGAAACAACTTGAAGGATTCCCCTCTAGTGATGGTGAGAAATTGGTTTGCAAGCTTAAGAAGTCATTATACAGTTTAAAACAAGCGTCCCGCCAATGGTATTTGAAATTCCATAATGTAATTTCTTCTTTCGGTTTTGTAGAAAACATTATGGATCAATGTATATACCTGAAAGTTAGTGGGAGTAAAATTTGTTTTCTTGTTTTATATGTGGATGACATTTTGCTAGCAACCAATGATAAAGGTTTGCTACATGAGGTGAAACAATTCCTCTCTAAAAATTTTGATATGAAGGATATGGGTGAGGCATCTTATGTCATTGGCATTAAGATCCATAGAAATAGATTTCGAGGCATCTTGGATCTGCCACAGGAAACCTATATTAATAAAATTTTAAAGAGATTTCGGATGAAGGATTGTTCACCAAGTGTAGCTCCCATTGTGAAGGGTGATAGGTTCAATTTGAACCAATGCCCGAAGAACGACTTTGAAAGGGAAAAAATGAAGAACATTCCATATGCTTCTGCTGTCGGAAGCCTAATGTATGCTCAAGTCTGCACAAGACCTAACATTGCATTTGTTGTGGGAATGTTGGGATGATATCAGAGTGATCCAGGTTTAGACCACTAGAGAGCTGCAAAGAAAGTAATGAGGTACTTTCAAGGAACCAAAGACTACATGCTTATGTATAGACGGACGGACAAATTGGAAGTAATTGGCTACTCAGATTCTGACTTTGTTGGATGTGTTGATTCACGCAAATCAACATCAAGTTACATTTTTATGATGGCCGGTGGAGCTGTATCATGGAGGAGTGCCAAGCAGACATTGATTGCCACTTCCACTATGGAAGCCGAGTTCGTCTCCTGTTTTGAGGCTACTTTACATAGTGTATGGCTTAAGAGTTTCATTTCTGAGCTTAGAATTATGGATTCTATCTCTAAGCCATTGAGAATATATTGCGACAATTCAGCTGTTGTTTTTATGGCTAAAAACAACAAAAGTGGGACTCGAAATAAACACATCAACATTAAGTATTTAGCTATAAGGGAACGTGTTAAAGAAAAGAAAGTGGTCATTGAGCACGTTAACACTGAGTTGATGATCGTTGATCCTTTGACTAAGGGCATGCCACCATTTAAATTCAAGGATCATGTAATGAATATGGGACTTGGTTCCATTATGTAGTTTCTCATTGTATGGACAATGTTATTTTAATGAAATTCTTAACTATTGTGATGTTTTTCTCATATTTATGTGCACCTTAATTGATTTGAGAAAACTCATTTGTGTAGGACAAGGAATAAACATAAGGTTTATTCATTAAGAAATTGTTGCCACATAAATTTAATAAGAATATATACATAGTAATACATGGAAGATAATATTTGTCATTAGAGGACTTATCGCCATGATTCATGTATCTATTACTTAATACAAATTATCAATGGGTTTTAAGATGAGACATTAAGTTTGGAAGAATGGACCAAGTGGGAGAATGTTAAGCTCCATTAAATTTTTCCCAACTGCTGCCTATAATTACGGAAGTGAACTGCTGTCACTTCCTTAATTTCTGGAAACCAGCTGCAGTAGTTTCCTTAAATTACGGAAATCAACTGCAGTTAATTAATTTTCTTGTTGGGAGCTTCTGAAGTGGTCCATTACTCCATCTGCAGTTCTCTACCATGATCTGTGGAACACCTGACACATAGCCAATAGAAGCTTGATGGAAGCTTGGCTATATATGTTTCTGTTTGGTCCCCAAGCTTGCATCTCAATCCCCTTCAATTTTTACACCATCAAATTGAGAGAGCAGAGCTTGGAAGTGCCTTCCAGATTATCTGTGTTCTTTTATTTTTCTGCTTGTGTGAGGATTCCGCTGTTGTTTGTTGCGTTCCAATAACCTGTTGTTCGTTGCGTTGAGGAGTGTGCCTACTCCTAGAAGCGTGAAGGATTACTTCCGCATGGTGAAATTGCCTTCAATTTGCAATTCGATGTGTTGGAAGCCAATAGACCAGACTGGCGATTATTAAAGAGATCGCAGGGTTCAGCTTCGTATGTGGAGGTTTACCACCAGAATTTGTCACATTTCAGTCAAGCTATTTTTCTATTGTTTGAGGCCAAGAGGAAACTAAAGGCTCGGGCTCTCTTCAGTAGTTTAACCAGATTTCCAAAACAATTGGAAAGGAAAGCTACTATTGGTTTTGATCAAGCCAACGCATCAAAAAATAAGAAGGGAAGGCACTGCATCCCTCCTTCCTTCCATTTGAAATTTGCTTCTAAATTCAAGACCAGGGCACTGTCTAGTCCAATCATAGAGATGAATGAAACTCCATAGACATGCCTCAAGAACAAAAAAATGCTCTGAATCAACCAAGTTCTCTCGAAGATGTTAGTTTGACAACGAATTATGTAATTTTGGGTAAAATGTAATTATTTAGTTCTATACCGAAATAGCAGTTATGTAACGGAATCAGCTGGTATAAAACTAGTGAATTCCCGAGAAATGTAATCGTGGAGAATAATTGTTGTATTAATAGAGATTCCAATCCCTTGCCCCGTGGATGTTTCCTTGACATCCTGTCAAGGTTTTACCACGTAAATATTGTGTGTGTCTATTTGTGTATTTGGCTTCAGTTTCCAGTTAGTTATGAATTTTTCTTGGCTAATGTATAACTGAATATTCATTTCTTTCCTAATTTCCCCTATCCGAACAACAATTGGTATCAGATCGAAGGAGTGTGTGATAAAAAAAAAAGAAAGGGTATCAGAGCGAAGGAGTGTGTGATAAAAAAAAAGAAAGGGAAATCTATGTGTGGACCGGAGTGGAAAAATCATGGAGGTTCTGCATGAAGGCGAGCTCATTGCTGTGTGAAGGGAGTGCGTGTTTTTCATGGAGCTGTTGTCAAACCCGTGGAAGCTATTAGCAACACCTTGTCCCTGCGTGTGAAGGCAAGCAGATCTCTGCTTGAGAAGCAACATCCTGTTTCTGTGTGTGAAGAAAAAATACGCTGGGAGGTCTCTGCATGAATCTCTGCCTTTGCCTGCCTGCGTGAAGGCTAGGAAGCCGCTGTTGTCTCTGCGTGCAATGCTGTTGGTGCTGTGTGGCGTGAGTTTGGTGTTGCTGCGTGACCAGAGAAATCCGTTGTCTGCGTGAGAAGTCTAGACCACCTCTGTGTACAACAAAAAATACGTTGGGAAGGTGTGACCTCTGTGTGCAAGAAAAACAGTCTGCGTGCAAGGAAAACCCTTTGCATCCTAGAACCTGCATATTTTTCCAGACGTTCGCTGACTGTTGTGCCCGTTCAAAACCCTCATCCGCTTGGTGTCTCTGCGTCTGTAAAAGGTTGAGCGTGGAAGTGTGGAAAGCGTGGAACAAATTTGTTGGGTGGTTTGGAGCGTGAAGTTGTTCTCTGAGTGGCTGAGGAAGTTGTCTAGCAGAACCGTTCTCTGCGTGCTGCCACTGCTGGTTACTTCAGGAAACTAGAAATTGAAGAAACCATGGGTATTGCCAGAGGAGTTCAATCAACGAAAACAATTCTGAAACAAGATTTCTCTCAAATTTAACAAAAAAATACCCGAATTTCCTTTGCTGATTGAACTCCTCTGGCAATACCCATGGTTTCTTCAATTTCTGGTTTCCTCAAGCAACCAGCAGTGGCAGCACGTAGAGAACGGTTCTGTCGGTTCTGATAGACAGCTTCTTCAACCACGTAGAAAACAACTTTACGCTCTAAACCACCCAGCAAATTTGTTCCACGCTTTCCACACTTCCACGCTCAACCAACCATTCCACGCTTCCATGCTCAGCCTTTAACAGACGCAGAGACACCAGGCAGATGAGGGTTCTGAACAGGCACAACAGTCAGCCAACGTCTGGCAAATACGCAGGTTCTAGGACGCAAAGGGTTTTCCTTGCACGCAGACTGTTTTTTTTGCACGTAGAGGTCACACCTTCCCAGCGTATTTTTTGTTGTACACAGAGGTGTTCTAGACTTCTCACGTAGACAATGGATTTCTCTGGTCACGCAGCAACACTAGACTCACGCCACGCAGCACCAACAACATTGCACGCAGAGACGACAACGGCTTGTAATTTTGGGTAAAATGTAACTAGTTAGTTCTATACTGAAATAGTAGTTATGTAACAGAGGCAGCTGGTATAAAACTATAGTGAATGCCCGAGAAATTTAATCATGGAGAATCATTGTTGTATTAATAGAGATTCCAATCCCTTGCCCCGTGGGTGTTTCCTTGACACCCTGTCAAGGTTTTACCACGTAAATCCTATGTGTCTCTATTTGTGTGTTTGGTTTCAGTTTTTAGTTAGTTATGAATTTTTATTGGCTAATGTATAACTGAATATTCATTTCTTTCTAATTTCCCCTATCCGAACAACAATTTTTTCCTCGGAAATTTGTGGAAAATAATGGGGGAATGTGTGAAATTGAAGAAAAAAGAATACAGTTTTTTTAATTGAAGGAAAGGAGAAAAAAAGTTTTTTTTTAAGGGTTTTTTTATTTAAAAGGAAAGGAGAAAAGGTTTTTCAAAGGGTTTTTTTTTTATTTAAATTGATTTTTTTTTTGGAAAAATAAGGAATACACCCTAGTTGAAGAAAAAAAAACTTTCATTGGAAAAATAAGGAAATATAAACCCTAGCTGAAAAGACTAAAACCTTAGGAGAAGAACAAAATGGCCAAGATGTCGAATGCAAAATTCGAGGTGGAGAAATTCACCGGAAAGAGCAATTTTTGTCTTTGGAAATTGAAGGTTAGGGATCTGCTTGTGCAACAAGGGTTGCACAAGGCATTGGATAGGGAAACTAAGAAACCTGCAACCATGACTACTTCAGACTGGGAGGACTTGGATGCCTGAGCTCTCATTACCATCCGGTTATGCCTAGCGGATGAAGTTCTCTTCAATATTGTTGAAGAGACTACAGCCTCAGGATTGTGGGAAAAACTGGAAAAACTCTATATGACAAAGTCATTAAACAACAGAATTTATCTGAAAAGACAGTTATACAGTCTTCGAATGAAAGAAGGTTCAAACGTTGCAGAACATTTGAATGTTTTTAATACATTTATATGTCAATTAACAGATATGGAAGTTAAAATACAGGAAGAAGATAAAGCCATAACCTTGTTGCGTTCTCTGCCTGAATCATGGGATCAGTTCATAACTTCAATCAACTTGAGTGTTAGGATATTCCGACACATAGGATATAGTTAAGTTCAACTTGGTCTAGTTTAGAGTTAGGTATAGAGTTAGGTAAAGTGTGTTTCTTTACCGTTGTACATATTGTAACTTACAATCCGACGGTCACGATATGTAGTGATCCGACGGTTCACTCTCACCTCGGTATTATCGACACTTGATCCGTGGCTTGACACCCGATTGGTCCATGAGTTCTATTTAAAGCGCATGGAGGGTCATTGTTCGGGTAATCCGTGCATGAGAGAAGCTTATGTAAATTTTCATTCTTTGATTAATAAATTGTCTGTACCCACGTTGGGACAGGCCGTGGACTGTTTCCCTCCTTGCACTCTGAGGGTTTTAACCACGTCAAAAATACTGGTGTATTGATTTGAGATCTGGTTGTGAGCGGTGTCCTTTTGGTATTCTTTCTGAGGATCTTACCCTGTAAATTCCTACATGGTATCAGAGGTATTTGAGGGCCGCGTCCGTTGGTGATCCAAATCTGAAGCCGGTAGAACTGCATGCGGCTGTCGTTTCCTAGATCTGTTGTTTCTGACTGCTTTCGGGCCGAGAGGACTGCTCTGTTGCGTTCGGAGCATCTGTTTCAGTGAGGAACCCCTTTCGTTTCACGCGAAAAGGTTTCCGGTAGCCCTAGCTGCGTCATTTTTCAGATCGGGAGGTATACAGTGTTTTTTTTTGCAGTTTACTGTCATTTTCTCTCTGCTTATTTCGGTTTCGGTTTATTTAGCCTTTTTTTTTCCGGATCTATACCTTTCATTTCTGCGTATGCTCTTTGCCCTGCGACTCTGTGCGATCTGGGCAAATCAGAAACAGAAAGAAAGGATTTTTCTCATGCGTATGCTCTTTTCCCTGCACCTTAGTGTGATCTTGGAAAATCAGAAACATTGAGAAAAATATTTAGTTTTTCGGTTAAAAGCTAACTTTGAGATTTTTTTTTTTTAAATTCTAGTTTTTTGGCTAAAGCTAACTTTGAGCCGTAAGGTTCGTTTTTCTTTGCATATTCGTGTTGGGTTTTGTGTTTTGTGTTTTGTAGGGGAAAAGAGCCTTCCCAAGGCAAGCACGCAAATCGAGGCCCCCCCCCCTCTCTCTCTCTCTCTCTCTCTCTCTCTCTCTCAAATATTTTGTATAGATCAATTGGTTCAAAGACTTTTTAAGAGAGTAGAGGTCTTGGGTTCAAGTCTCCATTTTGTGGGGGCGGATTTTTTCATTCCCGCACATTCGCGCACTTTGCCGGCAACGTCAACAAGTTTTTTTCAAAAAGCCATAACTTCTTCATCCGGAAGCCTTTTTCAGAGCCGTTTTTTTTAAAACCGCCTATTTTTTCGAGATCTATCCATTGGACCACTTACTTTCAGCATCTTCAGCTTCAGTTTTTTTTCAAAAAATGGAAAGTCCATGCCAAGTCATTCTTGACAGCACTAACTACTTCCAATGGGTAGCCTACATGGGAGATTTACTTAGAAGTAAAGGTCTCTTCAGAATAGCCACAGACCAAGAGAAGAAACCCAAAGATGAAGACAAGGCCGAAAAATGGGAAAATAGACAAGATCAAGCACGTGGTTTGATAGGAATGTCTGTTTCTCCTGATCTTAGATTCCACATTGCAGAAATTGAAACTCCTCATGAAGCATTAGAAAAACTTGCTAAAGTTTTTGGGATTAAAAATGAAATTAGAGCCCATCAACTTGAGAATGAGTTGCTTACTTTGGATCCTAATAATTTTTCTTGCATTGAAGATTTCTTGTCCAAATTCAAGACCCTTAGATATCTCTTGGAAGGTGTTAAAGTTAAGAAAGAAGATGGTAACCTTATTTATTCCATCCTTACTAAGTTGGGACCAGCCTACTCTGTATTTGTTTCCACTTTCCATTCTACAAGGGAGGCTTTCATTTGTCAAGGCAAAGACTACAAACCCCCTTCCTTTGACTCCTTTTGTGATTCCTTAATAAGAGAACAAGAAAAACTCTTACACCTTGGTCTTCTTAATCTTGGAAACTCTTCCTCGAAAGCGTTAGCCGCCCAGCAGCAACCAAATTCAAAGAATCCTAAGAAGTCTTATCCTCAAAGGAATGGTCCTAAACCAACTCAGCCTCAAGATGAAAGATCATTTCAGCAAAATGACAAGACCAATAAAAACAAATGGAAGAGGACTGACAGACATTGTAACTTTTGTAATCGAGATGGCCACTTAGAATCTAAATGCTTTAAGAAGATGGAAGCCTTGGAAGCCGCAATGAAGAAACATAACATCCATCTAGAGCCTACTTCAACTTCAACTTCCGGAACGGCACTTTCTGCATGTCATCGTCAATCATCTCAGTCTGGTTATGCATTAAATATAACTCATTCAGGTGAAGGTAAAATTGTTGAATTTTCACCTCATGATGTTGTAATCAAGGATCTAAAAGATCCTAAACAGATTCTAGCTACTGGTCTTGCTGATGATTCCAAAAGGTTGTATAAGTTTCACAACTTTGGGTCATCCCATCTTCCCTCAGTGTTTGTTGCTCATAATGATGAAGTGAGCAAACTTTGGCATGAGCGGTTTGGTCACTTAAACTATCGCTCCCTTCAGCATCTATGTAAAGAAAATATGGTGACAGGTCTTCCTATGGTATCTTGCAAAGATGGTGTTTGTTCCGGATGTGTACTCGGAAAACATCATCGGGACAGTTTTGACAAACGTGCCTCTTGGCACGCCTCAGCCCCTTTACAGCTTGTGCACAGTGATTTATGTGGTCCTCTTCCTGTTGCTTCATTCTCTGGCTGCAAGTACTTCTTAACTTTCATTGATGATTTCTCTAGACGCACTTGGGTATACTTCTTAAAACTCAAGAGCGAAGTATTTAGCACTTTTTTGGCCTTCAAAGCATTTGTTGAAAAACAATCTGGACATCAAATTCTTAAGCTAAGAACTGATAATGGTGGAGAATATGTTAAAAACGCATTCATCAACTTTTGCACCGAAAATGGAATTCAAATGCAACATACTGTTCCATACACTCCACAACAAAATGGTGTAGCTGAAAGGAAAAATCGCACCTTAAAGGAAATGGCTAATTGTATGCTGCAATCTAAAGGACTCAGTCTTAGTTTTTGGGCCGAAGCAATTAATTGTGCAAATTATATAATCAATCGCACTCCTACTAAGGTTCTAGAGAATATCACTCCAGAAGAAGCTTGGAGTTCCATTAAACCAGATGTAAGTCACTTTCGTGTGTTTGGAAGTGAAGCATGGGCCCATATTCCAGATGAAAAGCATAAAGCTTTAGAACCTAAGAGTGAGAAATGTACTTTTGTTGGATATTCTGAAGATGTAAAAGGTTATAGACTTATTCCATTTAAGTCCAAAAATGTTATCATTAGAAGAGATGTAAAATTTGATGAAAATAAATCGGCCTGCGAGCCTAGTCCGGCGGATGTGCCACCTCTTCCTATCTCTTCTATCTTTGAAAACATTTCTTCTTCTGATGATGAAAGCGAGGATGATAATCCTCCCCCACCTTCTCAGGATCCTCAACTTCCAAGATGGGTCCGTGCTACTCGGGATGCAGCAGGTGATCTTGCCGGTGATCCTACAGATCAGCGACGTACACGTTCTCAGTTTGAAAGAGCCTCTTCTTTACTGGCTCAAGCTCCAGTAAATCATGATCCTGACACTTTTGCAGAAGCTTCAGGCCATCCACATTGGGAAGCAGCTATGAATGAAGAATATCATTCATTGATGACAAATGATACATGGGATCTTGTTCCTCTACCAAAGGGACGCAAACTTGTTAGATGCAAATGGGTTTACAGAACCAAGTATGGACCAGATGGGAAAGTTGATAAACATAAAGCTCGTCTAGTTGCTAAGGGCTTTTCACAGGTTGAAGGCATTGACTACACTGAAACCTTCTCCCCTGTTGCCAAAATGAACTCTATCCGCCTTGTTCTTTCCCTTGCTGCCTCTTTAAAATGGGAAGTCCATCAGATGGATGTTAAATCTGCCTTCTTGCATGGGGACTTGCAGGAAGAAATCTATATGGAACAACCCATTGGCTTCATACAAACAGACTCCAGCCTTGTGTGTCGACTTAAGAAATCCCTTTATGGTCTCAAGCAAGCTCCTCGGGCTTGGTATGCCAAAATGGATAGCTTTCTTTTAGAATCTGGCTTTTCTAGGTGTCATTCTGACAATACTGTCTACACCAAGAAAGTGGGCAACTCTCTTATCATCCTTGTTCTTTATGTTGATGATCTTATCCTTACTGGTAGTGATCCCAACCTTATAAACCATGTGAAGTCTATCCTTAAAAAGAAATTTGAAATGACAGACTTAGGACACTTACACTATTTTCTCGGTCTTCAAGTCTTGCAATCCAAGGAAGGTATTTCCCTTTCCCAGTCCAAGTATGCTTGTGATATTCTTCGTCATTTTCACATGGAAGACTGTAAGCCAGCCCCTTCTCCCTTTCAGTCTGGAGTCAAACTTTCAGTCTCTTGTACTTCTCCTGAAGTTGATGCTACCTTATACCGTCAACTTGTAGGAAAACTCTTGTATTTAACCCATACTCGTCCTGATCTTTCCTTTGCTGTTGGCCTTGTTGCTCGTTTTATGCAAAACCCCCGTGAAAGTCATTGGAAAGCAGCTAAAAGAATACTTCGTTATGTTCGAGGTACAGTACAGTTTGGGATTCATTACAGTGCCAAAGCAGCTCCTCTGTTAGTTGGTTTCACTGATTCTGATTGGGCTGGTGACCCTGATGATCGGAAGTCTACTGCCGGTTATGTCTTCACTCTTGGTTCAGGACCTATTACATGGGCTTGTAAGAAACAGGCTGCCATTTCTCTTTCGTCAGCAGAAGCAGAGTATCGTGGTGCCGTGGAAGCTAGTAAGGAAGCCTTGTGGCTTCGTCAGATCCTATCAGAGTTTGGCTTTGAGCAGCAGCATCCAACCACACTTTGGTGTGATAATCAAAGTGCCATTCAGCTATGCAAAGATCCAGTTCAGCATCAGCGCAGCAAACACATCGAACTACACATGCACTTCATCAGAAAGCTCATTCATGACCATGTTCTTGAAGTGCAATATTGTCCAACAGATGATCAGGTTGCAGACATCTTCACAAAGGCTCTCACAGAGGCGAAGTTCACTAAACTTCGATATATGCTTGGAGTTCAGGAAGTTGTCGCTAAGGGGGGATAGGCTCTAGTGCCTCCTTCCTTCTCCTATTGTGTCATATTTGTAAATCCTTCAATCCTATCCCAAGTTGTTCTTAAGGGGGGATGTTAGGATATTCCGACACATAGGATATAGTTAAGTTCAACTTGGTCTAGTTTAGAGTTAGGTATAGAGTTAGGTAAAGTGTGTTTCTTTACCGTTGTACATATTGTAACTTACAATCCGACGGTCACGATATGTAGTGATCCAACGGTTCACTCTCACCTCGGTATTATCGACACTTGATCCGTGGCTTGACACCCGATTGGTCCATGAGTTCTATTTAAAGCGCATGGAGGGTCATTGTTCGGGTAATCCGTGCATGAGAGAAGCTTATGTAAATTTTTCATTCTTTGATTAATAAATTGTCTGTACCCACGTTGGGACAGGCCGTGGACTGTTTCCCTCCTTGCACTCTGAGGGTTTTAACCACGTCAAAAATACTGGTGTATTGATTTGAGATCTGGTTGTGAGCGGTGTCCTTTTGGTATTCTTTCTGAGGATCTTACCCTGTAAATTCCTACATTGAGCACTGTTGATTCTTTGAAGTTTGAATCAGTTGTGGGAGTTCTCCTGTCTAAAGAAGTATGAAGGAAATCTAGTACTGAAACAGCTGCATCAGAAGCCATGGTAGCTAGAGGACACTCAAAGGAAAGAGGAGAAAAACCAAAGGGGTCTTCCAGATCGAAATTGAAGGGAAAGAAGTGTAAGGCAAAATGTTGGAACTGCAATAAAATTGGACACTTGAATAAAGACTATTGGAAACGAAAGGAATCTGAAAACCTGAAGAAGGAAGCGAATCAAGTCGATTCAAGTATGATAGACGAAGTTTTTTTTGCTGAAGAATTATGTATGATAGATGAAACTTCAGATGAATGTAATGTATCTCAGGGTTTAGCTAGTTGGCTGTTAGACTTTGGTGCTTCTCATCACATGTGCCCACATAGAAATTGGTTTACTTCGTATGAAAATGTAAACGATAGTTCTGTGTTCATGGGTAATAATGTGTCATGTCAGACTATTGGGATGGGAAATATCAGGATTAAGATGTATGATAACACAGTTAGAACATTAAATAGTGTTAGACATGTTCTTGATTTGAAGAAAAATTTGATTTCTTTGGGAGTGTTGGATTCAGATGGTTATAAGTTTACAGATCAGGATGGCATCTTGAAAGTATTTAAAGGAGCCCTAGCAGTTATGAAAGCAGAAAAGGTCGGAAATCTTTACAGGTTAAAAGGAAATACTCAGATCAGTGAAGCAGTGGTTGCGTCAGAAAAGGAAGAAGTAGGGACTCGTCTATGGCATCAGCAATTGGTTCATATGAGCAAGAAAGGTCTTCAGATACTGATGAAACGTAAATCTCTTCCCGATCTGAAGTCCTTGAAGTTAAATTTCTGTAAACATTGTGTATGGAAAACAGTGTAAACAAAGATTTAAAGTTGAAAATTATAATAGTAAAGATGTTTTAGACTATATTCATTCTTATCTGTGGGGACCATCCCCTGTTGTGTCATATGGAGGTGCTCTATATTTTTTAACGTTTATTGATTTCTCCCATAAATTTTGGGTCTTTATGCTAAAAAAGAAAGCTGATGTATTCAAGGTCTTTAAACAATTTAAAGCAATGGTAGAGAAAAGAACAAGCAAATCTATTAAATGTTTAAGAACTGACAATGGTGGTGAGTTCACTTCAGTTGAATTTGAACAATATTGTAAGGATGAGGGAATTATTAGACACAAAACTGCTATTTATACTCCTTAGCAAAAAGGTGTTGCTGAGCATATGAATTGGACTCTTATGGAAAGAGCCAGAAGCATGATCAGCAATGCTAACTTGCAAAAGGAGTTATGGGTAGAAGCAGTATCTACTGCTTGTTATTTAGTTAACAGATCACCTTCAGTAGCAATTAATTGTAAAATTCCTGAAGAAGTTTGGACAGGTCAGTCTTGTGATTATTCACATTTGAGGATATTTGGTTGTGATGCTTATTCTCTTATTCCGAAAAATCAATGTTCAAAATTAGATCCAAAGTCGAAATGTTATGTCTTTGTTGGGTATGACTATGCGGTGAAAGGATATAGGTTGTGGGATCCTACATTGCGGAAGATAGTCATTAGTAGAGATGTAACATTTGATGAATCCTATTTTTTAAAATCAAATGTTGAAAGAATTGAACAGGAACAGGTATCGCCAAATCAACGAGTTCAGTTGGAGGCTAGACCTTTCAGTAACAGTTGAAAGGAAGGAGAGACTTCTGGAGAAAAAGGTGTTGAAGACACAAACGAAGTCGTTGAAGCTTCTGAACCAGTTCAAGTTTCTGAACCAGTTCAGCGACCAGTCACTCTAAGAAGGTCTACAAGGGAAAGAAAAACTCCCAAAAAGTATGAAGACTTTGTTTTGATCACTGAAGATGGGGAACCTTCTTGTTATCAGGAAGCAGTAGATGATACAGATAGCGAAAAATAGAAAACGGCTATGGAAGAATAAATGAATTCCTTAGCCAAGAACAATACCTAGGATCTTGTAGAGCTTCCTGAAGGGAGAAGTGTTGTTGGATGTAAATGGGTCTTCAAACTGAAACGGAAATTTGATGGAAGTATCGAAAGGTATAAGGCGAGACTAGTAGCAAAAGGGTATTCTCAAGTTGAAGGTATAGACTTTCATGACATTTTTTCTCCAGTTGTAAAACTTGTTTCTATGCGTACTGTGTTGACACTAACTGCATTACTTAATCTTGAGTTAGAACAGTTAGATGTTAAAACAACTTTCTACATGGTGATTTGAATGAAGAGATATATATCGAACAACCAAAAGGTTTTGTACAAGGTCGCAGCAGAAGATTAGGTTGCAAGCTCAGGAAATCATTGTATGGTCTGAGACAGTGTCCCAGGCAATGGTACA
Organism: Pinus tabuliformis; assembly: GCA_031772625.1. NCBI lineage: Eukaryota > Viridiplantae > Streptophyta > Pinopsida > Pinales > Pinaceae > Pinus > Pinus tabuliformis. The sequence goes on along the minus strand of CM062807.1, from coordinate 1,268,587,254 downwards.
AGAAGTTTGATTCCTTCATGGTGAACCAGAACTTTTAATCAGAAGTGAGTATGATCATTGTGTATACTTCAAAAGTTTCAATGGCATATTCATTATCTTAGCTTTGTATGTTGACGATATGCTTATTGCAAGCAAAAGCATGGAAGATATCAACAGGTTAAAGGCTAAGCTCTCTAGGACGTTTGATATGAAGGATCTTGGAGCAGCAAAACATATCTTGGGCATGGAGATACACAGGGACAGGAAAAATGGTAAGCTTTGGTTATCACAGCAGAAGTATGTGGAGAAAGTGCTTGAAAAGTTCTCTATGAACAATGTGAAACGTGTTAATGTTCCACTAGCTTCCCATTTTAAGCTTTCTTCGGTTTTGAGTCCTAGAGCTGATGAAGAAAAGAAGTATATGTCTCATGTACCATATGCAAATTCTGTAGGCAACTTAATGTATGCGATGGTATCTACAAGACCTGATATTTCACATTCAGTTGGAGTTTTCAGCAGGTTCATGGCAAATCTAGGTAAAGAACATTGGCAAGCAGTGAAATGGGTGCTTCGATATCTAAGAGGCACAAGTGACCATTGCATCGTCTTTAGTGGTAGTGAAGGATCAGTCTGCGGATATGTAGATGCTGACTATGCAGGTGATTTGGACAAAAGAAGATCTACTACAAGTTATGTCTTCACTCTTGCAGGTGGAGCAATTAGTTGGATGTCAAAGCTTCAAGAAACAGTTGCGTTGTCCACTACCGAAGCTGAATATATAGCTGCTTCAGATGCCAGTAAAGAAGCAATCTGGTTAAAGGGTCTGCTTGATGAGATTGAAAGGACATAGGAGAAAGTGAATGTACTTTGTGACAGTCAAAGTGCTATTCACTTGGCTACAAATCCTGCTTATCATAGCATAACCAAGCACATTGATGTAAGGTATCATTTTTTGAGATGTGATCGATGGCAGAAAAGTAGCTCTTAAAAAGGTCCATACGCAAGAGAACTGTGTAGACATATTCACAAATCCAATTACAATAGAGAAGCTGTGATGGTGTTTAGCTTCTCTTGGTTTGCAGAAAATATGATGAATGGGCATGGGCAAGGGATTAGGAAAATTGTTGTCAAGGTGGAGTAACTTTGTTAGTTTGACAACGAATTATGTAATTTTGGGTAAAATGTAACTAGTTAGTTCTACACCGAAATAGCAGTTATGTAACGGAGGCGGCTGGTATAAAACTAGTGAATGCCCGAGAAATGTAATCGTGAAGAATCATTGTTGTATTAATAGAGATTCAAATCCCTTGCCCCGTGGGTGTTTCCTTGACATCCTGTCAAGGTTTTACCATGTAAATCCTGTGTGTGTCTATTTGTGTGTTTGGTTTCAGTTTCCAGTTAGTTATGAATTTTTCTTGGCTAATGTATAAATGAATATTCATTTCTTTCCTAATTTCCCCTATCCAAACAACTGAAGAAACCTTTTAAGCCTATATTATCGAAAAATATGAAAACTCTTAACCCTCTCCTAAGATTCTACAATGACAATTGACACCATGTACACAGATTATCCCGTTGATTGGATAAATCCAGATTTCAAAGCCAACATAAATATAAGAAGTGATGCTTTTCCACTAGTTCGTAACTTTGTAGAGTAATGAATATCATCTCAGACCAGGCCAGGGATAATGAATACCAACACAAAAGGCCAACGTAAATTCGTGGCCAGATCGCCCTCCCTAAAGATCCCAAGGTTTGCATCATACTCCTAGAATGATCTAGGATGCAGAAAAATGAATTATAAGGTAAATAAGAAAAATGCATATTTTGGCTAAACAATGGTAAAATAATTACCGACACAATAATAGAAAGAAGCAAATAAAGATTGATAACATTTTGAATGTGTTTACCCTTTTAATTCAGTTGGTGGAGCGCAAAGATTTTAACATTGCCAAAAATAAGAAGAATCAAATTTATTGATAAATCTTAGCAACTCACTGGACACTGCCTCTGCAGAACACGCTCTACTTTATAATTCATTACATGAGAAATATATACATGAAACATACATTTAAGGAAGTTAAAACAACACCCTAGAAAACAGGAACAAACTCCTAATCTAAGTTTCAGTTTGAACCATCACTCCATTAAGACATTTCTTCATTAATCTCAACACTCTCCCTTAATGGAGAAATGGATTCACAGATTTTCCTAACACTTCCCTAAACAACTCAAACTTGATTCTACCAAGAGGTTTGGTAAAAATATCAGCAACATTGTCACACCTATTACAATACTCAATATGGATTTCTTTTGACTGAACTTTCTCCCTGACAAAATGAAACTCTGTATCAATATGCTTTGTGTTCTTATGAAATACTAGGTTATTTGCAAGTTTGATGGAGCTCTGGTTGTCGCATTAATCTCAACACTCCCCTTAATGAAGAAATGGATTCATAGATATGCCTAACACTTCCCTAAACAACTCAAACTTGATTCTACCAAGAGGTTTGATAAAAATATCAACAACATTGTCACAACTATTACAATACTCAATATGGATTTCTTTTCACTAAACTTTCTCCCTCACAAAATAAAATTGTGTATCAATATGCTTTGTGTTCTTATGAAATACTGGGTTATTTGCAAGTTTGATGGAGCTCTGGTTGTCGCATTTGATCACTGTTGCAACCTTCTGTTCTTCTCCAGCATCAAGGAGAAGTCTCCTCAACCAAACTGCTTCACATGTTGCTGCACACATAGCTTGATATTTAGCTTCCACAGAAGACAAGGATACTCTGTTCTGCTTTTCATTGCTCCATGTAATGACCCTGGATCCAATGTTGAATGCATAGCTTGTTATGGATCGTCTATCATCTACATTTCCAGCCCAATCGGAGTCTGAAAAACCTGTCAATCTAACATCACACGAATCAGTATAAACAATACCAAAATCTAAGGTTCCCTAGAGATACCTTAAAACACCTTTTTTTGCAACCCATTGGCTCTCAAGGGACTTTGACATAAATTGGCTCAATGCATTGACTGCATAAACCAAATCAAGCTTAGTTGTAGTCAAGTAGATTAGACTCTCAACTAGTTGTCTATACAATGTCGCATCTGCCTCCTTAGATCCATCATCATTCTGAAGATTTAAATTTTGTTGTAAAGGTATTGTTGCAGCTTTGCACTGATCCATTCTGAACTTTTCTAGTAAGCTCCTAACATACTTACTTTGTGACAGAAAAGTTTGTCCAGAATCCCTCCAGAGTTCCAAACCCAAACAATAATATAGCTCTCCAAGGTCTTTCATCTCAAATACTTGCAACATCTGCTCCTTGATTTCTTTAATGAGATTATCAACATTCCCTGTAATGATTATATCATCTACATATAAAGAAATCAAAACAATATTTCCCTCTTTATCAAACACGATATAAAGATTAGGGTCATTTTTGCTCCTTTTATAACCATGTTGTAGGAAAAATGAATCAATTTTGTCATACCATGACCTGGGCATCTATTTTAGTCCATATAGCGCTTTCTTTAACCTGCAAACAAAATGTTCTTTACCATGTTTGACAAACCCCTCAGGTTGCACTAAGTAGACTTCTTCTTTTAAGTAGCCATTTAAAAAAGTAGATTTAACATCTAGCTCATGAATCATCCAATGGTGTTTGGTAGCTAAAGCAATTATCATTCTGATTGTGTTTAATTTAGCTACAGGGGCAAATGTTTCATCATAATCTATGTCTTCTTGTTGCGAATACCCCTTTGCAACCAACCTAGCTTTATACTTATCTATGCTCCCATCTGCTTTAAATTTAGGCTTATACAACCATTTTCATCCTATGGGTTGTTTGCTTTTAGGTAGTTTAACTAAATCCCAAGTTTTGTTTTTGAGGATTGATTCATATTCATCTTCCATAGCAGCCCTCCATTCACTATATTCACTGGCTTCTTTATAACTAGAGAATTCAACAACATTCATCATAATAGTTATAAAAGCATTTTCCCTATATCTTGCTGGCAACTGAATATTCCTACCTGATCTCTTGAGTGGTGGGGTAGCTTCAAACCTTGTCTGATCATCCTTTTGTGGACTTGGCTTGATAGCTACATTATCTTCTTCCCCTTCCTGTTGCTGCTCATTGCTGTCACCTAATTCGCCACTTTTGTCCTGCACTAACAAGGGCATGTGCCATTCTTCATTAGCACTCTCATGGCTTCCTTCATTAACCTCTCATGAAACATTACATCTCTGCTCACAAAAACTTTATGAGTAGAGGGATTAAACAATTTGTAAGCCTTAAATTATATACAATACCCAACAAAAATACATTTGATGGCCTTTGAATCCAGTTTCTTTCTATCTTCCTTTGGGACATGAGCAAAGGCTTTAGAGTCAAAAAATCTCAAATTCTTAACTGCAAGCTTATAGCCAAATAAAGCTTCAAAAGGAATTTTGAAATCTAAACTTCTTGTTGGACTCCTATTCTTTAGATATACTGCAGTCTTAATCGCTTCAGCCCAAAAACCATTAGAAAGATTCTTACCTTTTAACATACTGAGAGCACACTCCACAAGGTTTTTGTGCTTCCTCTCTGCAACGTCGTTTTGTTGAGGAGTGTGGGGTACTGTAAATTTCTGATGTATCCCATTATTTTTGCAGTATTTGAGGACACAAGCTTTCTTGTACTCTTCCCCTTGATCCAAGAAAAGAATCCTAATGCTTTTACCTGTCTGTTTTTCAACCATACTTCTTAACTCCTTGAAGTATTCAAGTGTGGCTCTTCTTCCTGAGGAAATACACCCAAGTAAATCTAGTACAATCATCAATAAATAGTAAAAAATAGTATGCACCGCCTAATGACCTTGTCTACATAGGCCCACATAAATCTGTGTGTATGAGCTTAAGTATACCTCTCCTCCTTCTATCAGTGTTCACAAGAAATTCATCTCTATGCAACTTTCCCAGTGCACATGCATCACAATCAATATGAACAGGTTTTAAAATAGGAAGACCTTCAACCATACCTCTTTTCTGTAATAGCAGCAGATCATTGAAGTTAATATGGCCGAACCTTTGATGCCATAAGTCCATTATAGTCATGGCAGATGATGTCAATGCCTGATGTGGTGCGCTTTTGACATTTAGCTTGTACAATCCTCCCACACAAATACCTGATGCAATAGGCTTCATATGATCCAACAGGTCTTTAATAACACAATATGATTTATAAAACTCTACCTTGAGATTCTGATCAGTTATCATAGAGACAGAGATCAGATTCTTTTTTATCCTGGGTACATACATCACATTATGAATATGTCTAATATTTCCATCAGGCAAAACAATAGGAATATTACCATAACCTTTGATTTGGTACCCTCTATCATCGCCAAGATAGATGTTTGCTCCACTGCTAGTCTCTTTGAAGTCTTCAAACCACTGTTTGTTCCCTGTCATGTGGATGGATGCACCTGAGTCCACAAACTAGGTATCTACTTCATCATCCTTAGCCGAAAGCGCAGAGTCAGATATGAATAGTCTGAGGTTCTGATTTTTGTTCCTCATTAGCGAAATAACCTGCATGTTGTTTATGTCTCTACTGGCCTTCATCAGACTTCTTCTTCAAGCAATATCTGGCTATATAGCCGATTTTACCACAATAAAAACATTTGGTCTCAAAGTCTTTTCTATTGAAAGTGTTAGGGTCGAACCCTAACCCCCTTATTTATGTAATAGGGTCGAATCATAGTTATAGTTAGTTAAAGAGTCAATAAATACCATATTAATAATTGTAAGTTGTTGACCCGCATTTAAAGAAGGGACCACAGTTAGTTGCAAATGGGCCATGGTATTAGATAGATGGTATTAATAAGAACCACGGTATTGACCCATGGTATTGCATGTATGAATCCTATATAAAGGATAGAGACTCCCCTTGAGGAGTGTCATGTCTTATTTTGTAATTGAGCCCAACTCTATTGGAGGTTGCCCCCTCGAAGAGGCAAGTGAACATTGCTTTCCTTTCTGAACAATAAAATACATGCTGTTATTTCTTATTGTTCTGTGTTCTAGGTATATTTCTTCGCATATTTGGTATTCTGGTATCTTCTCATAGGTCAAGAGAATAACAAGTGGTATCAAAGCACTTTCCAGGGCCAGTGGGATCTCCATTTCTAACAAATATTTTTTTGGCTAAAGACATGCTTCAACGTCTTTAAACCATGGGATCTATCGTTGAGCGCATAAACCTGTGGATTTGGGGAGGCATGCATGCAGGAAATACAAGAGGTGGTCACGCTTGTTGGACTCCCTTGTAACCCCTATGGGTAACCCTTCGAGTAGTAGCGCATTAGACAGAACCGCACGTGGACTGTCTTCCAAGTACCCTCTGGGTATATCAGAAGCCCCTAGGCTCTCTTGAAACCTCGCCATAGATAAATCATCGATTGTCTTGCTGATACAGTACGCCGAGAACAACACTCAGGGAGATTGCTCGCGCATACGATAGGGTAGTCGGGTTGTACAACTAAGGGTACAGTTGATCCTCCTCGGTTATGCCCTGAAAGATTGGACCGAGTACTACTGTCAAACCTTTATGTATATTGCGATATGTAGCACCTGACACTCCTTGAGACCATAGTTCCTTTGTTTCTCTCTAGATCACGCATCATCTTTGCCAGATCAGATCTAGTAGGTTGCGTTCTGTTATAGCCGCAACAATCAGTTCTGCCATTCAGATCTATCAGAGCCGCCAATCAAATCTATCAAATCTGTCATTCAAATCCAGCAGTTTGGGTTTTATAGCAGTTGCAACAATCAGATCCGCCATTCAGATCTATCAGCAGGGGTTCGATCACTACCACATTCCTATTCATACTCTGCAGTTGAGGGTTTCGCTGACAGATCTAACTATTTGTGTGGCTCCTATACCTGGGCGTGATTCTCATAGGACATTGGGCAGAATTAACTTTTCTAGGAATTAACTACTGTAGTATTCCTAAGCGAGGAGTAAAACTCCTTTCGAAGTACAAAAAAAAAAAACTTTTTTCGGAGTACAAAAAAAAAACTCTTGGGACGCTTATAAGAGTCTTAGCCCATAAGAATCAAGTTGACGGGCTGAGCAAGGTGGTACCATTCACTTGTCAGCATCAAAATTTCGAGTGGTCCCAAATTTTTTTTCACAATAATGACAAGTGCACTGGATCTGTGCATGGTACAAACCAAAGCTCAAGCTATGGCCAATGAGAAGATAGACACCCTTGAACAAAAGTTGGAGGCATTAACGAAGCAGATCCAGACCTTAAATGACACAATCACAAAGGGCAAGTCAGGGGAACAATCAGAGGCATATGATTTTAATGAAAACCTTGAGGGCGAGTCTAGCCATTCTCTTCACTTCTATGGAAACCACCAATAGTCCCAGCCTCGACCACCCAAGCTGGACATGTATAAATTTGATGGCTCTCATCTGGCCATATGGCTAGCACAAATGGAGCAATATTTCACATTGAATTACATCAGAGATGATGCGACTAAGCTGTGTGGGAAGCTTGTACTTGAACCAAGAAATATGGCAATGGTGGCAATGGCATCAACGCTGCTATGCAAAGCCAATGACTTGGCAGATATTCTTAGAAGCCCTTTCTGATTGCTTTGACCATGAATCTAACTTTTTGGGTTGTCTTACTAAGCTCCGATAGACAAGCACAGTGCAAGAATATGTTAAAGCCTTTGAAGCATTAGCCTTCTGCACAGGAGGTCTAGCAGATGAATTATACTTAGAATGTTTTATCAGTAGTCTGAAAGACGCCATACAAGCCCACGTCCGAATGCAACACCCAGTTTCATGGCTGGCAACTTGTAAGACAGCTCGTGAAGTAGAACACGTGTTAGCAGCCCAATCAACTCATCCAAATTTCATAGCCAAGGGATGCCCCACCCAGGCTCCGAGCACTACCCAAACACTTAAGGTTCAAAAGGTGTCACCAGCGGAAATGGCGGAAAGAAGAAAGCAAGGATTGTGTTACTACTGTGATGAGAAATACTCCCTGGGGCATAAATGCAAGGAACCCAAATTCTTTCAAATTGATGCTACTGATCACAGTTCATCTGAGGAAGCCCCACCATTTGAGGGACCAGAGGAGGAAGATGAGGACAACCAGCGAGAAAATGAGCTCCTAGCTACACCTGAAGAACTAGTTATCTCACCTCATGCTTTGGCAGGAATTTCTTCTTCCCAAACTCTCAAAATTAGAGGTTTTATTAAGCATCGCCCTATAGTAGTATTGATTGATAGTGGCAGTACGCATAGCTTTATCCATCAAAGAGTCGTTGAAGTAGTGCATTGTTTTGTTAGAGTAGTCTCTAATTTCCAGGTCCAGATTGTTGATGGGGGGATAATGAAATGTGAAGGCCGTTGTGAAAATGTGAAACTTCAAATGGGGGATTATCACCTAAAAACCCACATGTTTGCCATCAACATGGGTGGGTGTGACACTATCTTGGGTGCTGAATGGCTCCGCACACTCGGCCCAATCACAATGGATTTCCAAGAGTTATATATGAGCTTTGAGCAGAATAACCACACACATACCCTCCGCGGACTCCAGGCAGGTGCTCCTTCTATCATCAGCTTGCATAGGATGGAAAAATTGTTAAAAATGGCCACCATGGAGTTATAGCCTAATTTAATGCCATCCAAGCCTTCAAACCCACTTCTCTTCATATTCATCCTGAGATGCAACAGGGCTTAAACAACCATCTGCCAGTCTTTGACAAGCCTCATGAGCTTTCACCCTCGAGAGGGGAACATGATCATAGCATTACTTTGGTCCCAGGGGCACAACCACCAAATGTGTGCCAATATAGATATCCTTTCGCCCAAGAGAATGAAATTGAAACAATAATCAAGGAACTCCTAGAAGCTGGTGTCATTCGTCCTAGCATTAGTCCTTATTCATCGCATGTGGTCATGGTGCTCAAGAAAGATGGGGAATTGCATATGTGTCCAGACTTCAGGGCACTCAACAAGCTAACGGTCAAAGATAAATTCCCCATCCCGGTTGTTGATGATTTGTTGGATGAACTAAATGGGGCTCAATTCTTTACTAAGCTCGACCTTCGCTCGAGCTATCACCAAATTCGCATGAAAGAAGTAGACATTCCAAAGACTACTTTCCGAACTCATGAAGGCCATTATGAATTCTTGGTCATGCCATTTGGTCTCTGTAATGTCCCATCCACTTTTCAGAGCCTCGTGAATCACTTGCACAAACCATATCTCAGAAAATTTGTCCTTGTTTTCTTCGATGACATCCTCATCTACAACCTCACCTGGGAAAAACATCTTTAGCATGTAGATCTGCTCTTGCAATTGCTCCGGAAGCATAAATTATTTGTTAAATTGTCCAAGTGCTCTTTTGACATGGAAGAATTTGAGTATTTGGGCCACATTGTGGGGCGTGAAGGTGTCAGGGTGGATCCCAAAAAGATCCAGGCAATGCAGGATTGGCCTCAACCAAAGACCTTGAAGAGCTTGAGAGGATTTTTGGGTCTCACCGGCTACTATCGCAAATTTGTCCGCAATTATGGTAGCATTGCTAGACCCCTCACTCACCTTCTCAAGAAAAATTCATTCCTCTAGAATGATAAAGTGCAACAGGCATTTATAGCTCTCTAACATGCCATGTGTTCCACTCCTGTATTGGCACTACCCAACTTCACCAAATCTTTTGTGATTGAATGTGATGCTTCAGGTACGGGTATTGGGGTTGTCTTAATGCAAGAAGGTTGACTCTTGGCCTTCACTAGCCAACAACTAAGTGAGATAAATTTGGGACAATCTACCTATGAAAGAGATGATGGCCATCTTACATGTAGTGGATACCTGGCGACCATACTTATTGGGGCAGGGTTTCCAAATCGGCACAGACCATCAAAGCCTTAAATATTTTTTGGAGAAACGTCTATCCTTTCCACAACAAAATAAATGGCTAGCCAAAATGGTGGGATATGATTATGAGATATTTTACAAGAAAGGGTGTGAAAATGTCATAGCAGATGCTTTATCACGCCAATTTGAGAAGGAAAGCACCCTGCTCGCAATCTCTCTTCCCATTCCAGAGTGGATTGAAGAGGCTCGCAAGGAATGGTTTTCACATACTTTGCTCTCCCAACTCATTAATAAATTGCAGGCGGATCCAAATTCCACAACAGGCTACTCTTGGCAGGATGAGATTCTTCGCTACAAGGAAAAAGTAATGATATCACCAACATCCACTCTCAAAAGTCTCATTTTGGTAGAGTTGCACTCATCTCCCACTGCAGGCCATTCAGGCTTTTAGAAGACTTATGCTCGCACTCGACGTTCATTCTTTTGGACATGCATGAAAAATGAAATTCTTACTTTTATAGTTGAGTGTGATGTGTGTCAGCGCCACAAAGGAGAAACAGTCAAATCCCTAGGCACATTACAAGGATTTCCCATCCCTGCCTCAATCTGGATAGAGGTTTCTACGGATTTTATTACGGGTCTTTCGAAGTCATGAAACAAGTCAGTGATCATGGTGGTTGTGGACAAACTTTCTAAGAATGCTCATTTTTGCGCCCTGCACCACCCTTTTACACCAGCTTTGGTGGCTCAAAATTTCATGGACCAGATCTTCAAATTGCATGGCATGCCCACTTCAATTATCTCTGATCATGACCCGATCTTCACTAGTAACTTTTGGTAGGAACTTTTCAAGCTCCAAGGTACCCAACTTCAACTCAGTACTTCCTATCATCCCCAAACTGATGGTCAAACTGAAGCAGTTAACAAATTTCTAGAGACCTACCTCAGGTGTTTCACTTCAAAAAAGCAACATCTATGGGTAGAGTGATTACCTCTAGCAAATGGTGGTATAATACTAACTATCATACCACCACCAAAATGACTCCATATGAAGCAGTTTGTGGTCAACTCCCTCCTTCGCCTACTTCTTATATCCAGGGATGCTCGAAGGTACAAGCAGTGGATCAACTCCTACAGAACCGTGCAACCATGATGGCCCACCTCAAAGACAATCTCCATCAAGATCAAAATCAAATGAAGTGATGCAGCCCAGGCCACTCCCAGGCCACAACTACCAGGATCTCTGACAACCAAACATATAAAAGCTTGGTTCATGGCGATTTATAAAAATTCATGCTTGTTAACCCACAGCACTCTTCATGAAACTCTTGAAACTTTTCATGGCCATGCGCACCTCTTCACTTACCACAACTCTCTTAATTGCAATTGTTGTGTTACTGAGTTACGGTAGACAGGCTTTAATATATATATTTCCACACTATATATATATAGGTATACGCTATACCATAAAGGGTTCCTTCGCAGCCACATAAACTTTTCCCTGCGCAACCGTGGCTACATATATATATATGACAGTCATGGGAGATAAGTCGCACAAACAGTTTTATAAACCCTGGTTACACCATTAAGCTTCCACCGCAAGCAACATACAGCAAGTATGTAACCAATTATTCAAATGGACTTTAAACAGAGAATATATATATTCATTTACCCATGCGCTGTGTGTTCTTCCCTCCACTCTAATATCGCCACTTGGTTCTTACTCTACACAAAGGCCATCTATATAACGCAGGTATAACGCACATATAACCACCAGATACAATCAGAATCCGCCTTCAAAGACGTTGCCAGCTCCGCTGTTCAACGATCCAGCTCTGTGTGAGGGTTCTGCGATACATACCCGTTATAACTTGTATTAAATCGTTCCAATTCCGGTCCTCGGTCCCTGGGCGCTATGATGCAGCCCAGGTCACTTCCAGGCCAACTACCAGGATCTCTGACAACCAAACATATAAAAGCTTGGTTCATGGCGATTTATAAAAATTCATGCTTGTTAACCCACAGCACTCTTCATGAAACTCTTGAAACTGTTCATGGCCATGCACACCTCTTCACTTACCACAACTCTCTTAACTGCAATTGTTGTGTTACTGAGTTACGGTAGACAGGCTTTAATATATATATTTCCACAATATATATATAGGTAGACGCTATACCATAAAGTGTTCCTTCGCAGCCACATAAACTTTTCCCTACGCAACCGTGGCTACATATATATATATATATATATATATATATGTATATATATATATATATATATATATATATGTATATATATGTATATATATATATGTATATATATATATATATATATATATATATATGTATATATATATATATATATATATATATATATATATATATATGAAAGTCATGGGAGATAAGTCGCACAAACAGTTTTATAAACCCTAGTTACGCCATTAAGCTTCCACCACAAGCAACATACAGCAAGTATGTAACCAATTATTCAAATGGATTTTAAACAGAGAATATATATATTCACTTACCCATGCGTTGTGTGTTCTTCCCTCCACTCTAATATCGCCGCTTGGTTCTTACTCTACACAAAGGCCATCTATATAACGCACATATAACCACCAGATACAATCAGAATCCGCCTTCAAAGATGTTGCCAACTCCGCTGTTCAACGATCCACCTCTGCGTGAGGGTTCTGCGATACATACCCGTTATAACTTGTATTAAATCGTTCCAATTCCGGTCCTCGGTCCCTGGGCGCTATGATTCGACTGTTACACAAGTCTTTGATGTGGATACGATCTCAATCGGAATGATTAAGGCTTCAAACATTAACGCGTTCACACCTTTCTCGAACCCAAGTTCCTCAAATTACATATGCGCCTTTTCCTCTTTACAATGTACCAAGCTGTTTCAGTCATCGACAGTTCTAACAATTTTGATGCAATGTAACTCAAATTACTTTGCAATCTGGCAACCAACACAGCGCTATATTTGATACACTTTGACACCAAACATTGTGGCAGCAGTAGCTCTGGATTCTTTCCCCGATTACTCACACTTGGATCTGCTGTCAATAATTTCACTTTGAACAGATCGGACCCAAAGTTCCTTTTATAAATCAAAGAAATTTAACTCTTTATTAACTCCGATCCAATATACCTTTTGAACTATATATAACATCATTAAATGCCTTTTATATACAAACCTCATTTGAATACTGCGCTATCCATTTAAATGATTGAACAATTCAAAACATTTCAGAACTCGGAGGTTGGTAATACATTACCACTTCCCCTTGCATTCACTACAGCAGCTGCAATATGATGTCAAATTAACAATCGGAAGTCGCAGGGAATTAGATATCCAAGCTTCCGATCCGATCCAGTCGGAAGTCACCAATCGCCCTCTTACAATGCGTTCTTACTTTCAGTGCTCCAAGGTTCCGATCCGATACCATCGGAAGTCACAAGTCGCCAAATTCTTTAATACACAAACCTGTCAACCGTTCCTCAGCGCCGATGCGATATAACTCTGAACATAATTTAATTTCTAACTTGATTGATAACTCTACGTGTCCAGTTTGATTGTAATACGGTGAGATATGGAAATCTCTTCCGCTCCAATGCGTGCCGAGATGATCTCAAGCGGCGATTACAATCACTATGATTAGTGTCACTATCGACTGTTGACAGCTTTCAGAACCTCGATATGGAGTCAATTAGAATTCGGTGATGGCTATGTTCCAACGTTTCCTTCCGTGATCTTAGCGATATCATCCGGCCCAATTCACTTCAAACCCGACTTGTGTTATTTCGTGTCCCATTTCCATATTTAGATGCTGAGATATGGATCGCATCTTCAATCCAACGCGATAGCTATACGGACCAGAATTATTTCAAACTGATATATAAATTACCTCTGTTCCCATTACATCTCGTTGGTCTTGAACCGAGTCTTCATTTTGTTAAAAAATCTTTGTCGCCTTCAATTGTTTACTATGCGCCCTTTATACAGCAAATGGATTCTCCAACCAATCGATACCATCCTGTAGCTCTATATTCAGTTCCTCATATTAACCAATCGATCTCTAACAGAAATCTTTTCTTAGAATGGCGCCCTTTGCAAACAGAGATTTTAATACCATTTACCCTTGATGATTTGCATAACAGTTTTCACATAAATAAATGTGATTTCAAGCCCATCGATCATTAATTTAACAACGTTACGAACAAATATACAATTTCTCAATCACCCAATATATATAAACTGAAATAAAACAATGACTTACAACTTTTTCTGGCCAGATGTTTCAATGCCATGGCCCTTTACAATTTCTGAAGGCTTACAGCCTTGCTGTTCAAGCCTACTCTCAATCTCACACTCTCTCACAATCTCTAATATCTCACTAATCTATATCAATTGAATTGAACCAATTTTGGTTCATATCCCTTTAGTCACTCCACAAAATCCCCAAGTATCTCAACACCCCTATAATCTAGAATTTTATCCCTAAATTATGAAACTAAATCTAACTTAGGCTCATAATTAATTCTTAAATATCCCAAGTCTAACTTCTCTCATGTTTTCCAATTATTTGGAAACATTTCAAATCCTCTCAAAATCTCATAAATATTTACATAATATTAATAATTTCTCAAAAACATGAAACCCCTAGATTTAAATAAAATACAAAGTATTTTTCGGAGATGATGCTCCTGCATCATGAAGCAACAGGCAGACCAACATCGTTCAGAGCACAAATTTCAAGAAGGGGATCAAGGATTCTTGAGGTTGCAACCATATAAGAAAACATCACTCAAAGACAAGGGTTGTCAGAAATTATCTCAAAATTCTACAGACCATATCAAATACTTTAGCGCATTGGAGAAGTAACCTACAAGCTAGCCTTGCCACCCACTGCAAAAATCCATCTCGTCTTCCATGTCTCATGCCTCAAGCAAGTGGTTGGGAGACATTGCAGAATTCAAACCTGTCTATCAGAATTGGATGAAGAAGGTTCAGTTTGGCTCCAACCTGAACAGGTTCTTGACACACAAGAACAGCACTTGCGCGACTACACGATCAAGGAAGTCCTCGTCAAGTGGAAAGACATCTCTCCAGAAGATGCGACCTGGGAACCAGCCACTATTCTTCAGCAGTTTCCGCAACTTCAGCCTTGAGGACAAGGCTATTTTTATGGGGGAGGGCATGTTAGGGTCCAACCCTAACCCCCTTATTTATGTAATAGGGTCAAGTCATAGTTATAGTTAGTTAAAGAATTAATAAAGCCCATATAATAATTGTAAATGGTTGACCCGCATTTAAAGAAGGGACCACAGTTAGTTGCAAAAGGGCCATGGTATTAGATACATGGTATTAATAAGAACCATGGTACTGACCCATGGTATTGCATGTATGAATCCTATATAAAGGATATAGACCCCCCTTGAAGAGCGTCATGTCTTATTTTGTAATTGAGCCCAGCTCTATTGGAGGTTGCCCCCTCGAAGAGGCAAGTGAACATTGCTTTCCTTTCTGAATAATAAAATACATGCTGTTATTTCTTATTGTTTTGTGTTCTGGGTATATTTCTTCGCATATTTGGTATTTTGGTGTCTTCTCGCAGGTCAAAAGCATAACAGAAAAACATACCTTGAAGTGGGGGCATCATTCTCTGTGGGGTTGCACTACTCTTCTGTGCTACATTTGGCTTTCCTATGAAGGGCTTCTTCTTAGCCATTAAGGCCAGATCTGAACTCTAAAGATTATGTTATGCTCTTAACCTGCAAAATCATACCCAAATACAGAATATGCGAAGAAAAGATACCCAGAACACAGAATAGCAATGATTTTATTATTCAGAGAGTAATGTTCACTTGCCTCTTCGAGGGGGCAACCTCCAATAGAGCAGAGCTCGACTACAAAATAAGACACGATGCTCCTCGCAGGGAGTCTCTATCCTTTATATATGACTCATACATGCAATACCACGGGCCAATACCATGGGTTTTATTAATACCATCTATCTAATACTACGGCCCATTTGCAACTAACTGTGGTTCCGTCATTAATTGCGGATTAACCACTTACAATTATTAATGTGGGCTTTATTGACTCTTGACTATGACGTGATCCCATTACATAAATAAGGGGGTTTGGGTGGGACCCTAACATGCCCTCCCCCTTAAGACTAGCCTTGTCCTCAAGGTTGAAGCTGCGGAAACTACTGAAGAATAGTGGTTGGTTCCCATGTTGCATCTTCCGGAGAAGTGTCTTTCCATTTGACGAGGACTTCCTTGATCATGCGGCGGCGCAGTTGCTTGTCTCGTGTGTCTAGGACCTGTTCGGGTTGAAGCCAGATGGACCCTTCTTCGTCCAATTCAGGTAGACTGGTCTGAATTCTGCAATTGTTTCCAATCACTTTCTTGAGGCATGAGACATGGAAAACTAGATGGATTTTTGCAGTAGGTGGCAAGGCCAACTTGTAGGCCACTTCTCCAATGCGCTGAAGTACTTGATATGGTCCGTAGAATTTGGGAGAGAGTTTCTGACACCCCTTGTCTTTGAGTGATGTTTGCTTATATGGTTGGAGCCGTAAAAAGACCTGATCCCCTTCTTGAAATTGGCGCTCTGAGCGATGCTATTCTACCTGTTGCTTCATGCGGTTCTGAGCTTGATGAAGATTCTCTCGAAGATGGGCGAGCATGGTTGCGCGGTGTTATAGGAGTTGATCCACTGCTTGTACTTTTGAGCATCCCTTGAGATACGAAGTAGGTGAAGGCAGGATTTGACCATATACTGCTTCATAGGGAGTCATTTTGGTGGTGGCATGATAGTTGGTGTTATACCACCATTCAGCTAGAGGTAGCCACTGTACCCAAAGGTGTTGCTTTTCTGAAGTGAAACACCTAAGGTAGGTTTCTAGACATTTGTTGACGGCTTCGGTTTGACCATCTATTTGCGGATGATAGGAAGTACTGAGTTTTAGTTGAGTGCCTTTTATTCTAAAGAGTTCCTGCCAAAAATTACTGGTGAAGATCGGGTCGCAGTCGGACACAATAGAAGTGGGCATGCCATGCAATTTGAAGATCTGATCCATGAAAGATTGAGCAACCAAAGTTGGTGTAAATGGGTGGGGTAGGGCGCATAAATGAGCATACTTAGACAGTCAGTCCACAACCACCATGATGACTGACTTGTTCCCTGACTTTGGAAGACCTGTAATGAAATCCATAGAAACCTCCATCCAAATTGATGTCAAAATGGGCAATGGTTGTAATGTGCCTGGTGTGTTGACGGTTTCCCCTTTATGGCGTTGACAGACATCGCATTCTGCTACGAAAGTAAGGATGTCCTTTTTCATCCCTGTCCAAAAAAATGATCTTCTGGTGCGAGCATACGTCTTCTGACAGCCCAAATGTCCTGCAATGGGAGATGAGTGCAATTATGCCAAAATGTGACTTTTGAGAGTGGATGTTGGTGATATTACAACTCTGTCCTTGTAGCGAAGAATATCATCCTGCCACAAGTAGCCCTTGGTGGAATTTGGATCTACCTACAATTGAGAAATGAGTTGGGAGAGCCCGGGGTGTGAAAACCATTCCCTGCGAGCCTCTTCAATCCATTCTGGAATGGGGAGGGAAATTGCTAGCAGAGTACTTTCCTCCACAAATTGGCGAGATAATGCATCTGCTACACTATTGTCTTTCCCTTTCTTGTAAATGATCTCATAATCATATCCCAGTATTTTGGCTAGCCATTTATTTTGTTGTGGGCAGGATAGGCGTTGCTCCAAAAAATATTTAAGACTGTGATGATCTGTGCGGATTTGGAAACGTCGCCCCAATAAGTAAGGTCGCTAGGTCTCGACTGCATGTAAGATGGCCATCTTTTCCTTCTCGTAGGTAGATTGGCCCAGATTCCTCCCACTGAGTTGTTGGCTTGTGAAGGCCAACGGTCGCCCTTCCTGCATTAAGACCGCCCCAATACCTGTACCCAAAGCATCACATTCAATGACAAAAGATTTGGTGAAGTCAGGTAGTGCTAAGACTGGAGTGGAACACATGGAATTTTTTAGAGCTTTAAAGGCCTGTTGTGCTTCCTCATTCCAGAAGAATGAATTTTTCTTTAGGAGTTGGGTGAGGGGCTTTGCTATGCGACCATAGTTGCGGACAAATTTACGATAATAGCCTGTGAGACCCAAAAATCCTCTCAAGCTCTTCAAGGTCTTAGGTTGAGGCCATTCCTGCATTGCCTGGATCTTTTTGGGATCCACCTTGACACCTTCATGCCCCACAATGTGGCCAAAATACTCTACTTCTGCCATGCCAAACGAACACTTGGACATATTGACAAATAATTTATGCTTGCGGAGCAGTTGCAAGAGTAGATCTACATGCTGAAGATGTGCGTCCCAAGTGCAACTATAGATGAGGATGTCATCGAAGAAGACAAGGACAAATTTCCTGAGATATGGTTTGAGAATGTGGTTCATAAGGCTCTGAAAAGTAGAGGGGGCATTACAAAGACCAAATGGCATGACCAGGAATTCATAATGGCCTTCATGAGTTCGGAAAGCAGTCTTGGGGATGTCGACTTCCTTCATGCGAATTTGGTGGTAGCCTGAGCGAAGATCCAGCTTAGTGAAGAATTGAGCCTCATTGAGTTCATCCAGCAAATCATCAACCACCAGGATGGGAAATTTATCTTTGACTGTCAACTTATTGAGGGCCCTGAAGTCGGGACACATCCGCCACTCCCCATCTTTCTTGAGCACCATGACCACTGGGGATGAATAAGGACTAATGCTGGGACGAATGACACCTACTTCCAAAAGTTCCTTGATGATTTTTTCTATTTCATTCTTTTGGGTGAACGGATATCTGTATGGGCGCACATTTGGGGGTTGGGCCCTGGAACCAAGGTGATGCTATGATCATGTTCCCCTCGCGAGGGTGGAAGCTCATGAGGCTTGTCAAAGACCGGCATATGGTTATTTAAAATCTGTTGCATCTCAGGATGAATTGGCAGAGGCTTGGTTTCGACTGCCTCGTTGGCATTAAATTGAGCTACAACTCCATGATTTCCCTTTTTTAACAATTTTTCTATCCTATGCGTGCTGATGATAGAGGGGGCTCCCGCCTGGAGTCCACGGAGGGTATGTGTGTAGTTGTTCTGCTTAAAAATCATATATAATTCCTGGAAATCCATTGTGATTGGCCCAAGAGTGCGGAGCCATTAAGCGCCGAGGACAATGTCGCAACCCCCCATGTGTATGGCAAACATGTGAGTTTTCAACTGATAATCCCCCATTTGAAGTTTGACATTTTCACAACGGCCTTCACATTTCATTGTGCTTCCATTCGCAATTTGAACTTGGAAGTTAGAAACTGCTCGTACAAAACAATGCACTGCTTCTGCGACTTTTTGATGGATGAAATTATGTGTACTTCCACTATCAATCAAGACTACTGGGCGATGTTTAATAAAACCTTTGATTTTGAGAGTTTGAGGGGAAGAAATCCCTGCCAAAGCATGCAACGAAATAACTGGTTCAGCAGAGACATTGTCCTTTTGGTTGTCTTCTTCTAGCGGCTCATGTTCCTCCAGTGGTGGATCTTCCTTTGTTGAGCTGTAGTCAGTGGCATCAATTTGAAAAAAATTGGGCTCCTTGCATTTATGACCCGGGGAGTATTTTTCATCACAGTAGTAACATAGTCCTTGCTTTCTTCTTTTGGCCATTTCCGCAGGTGACACCTTTTGGACCTTAAGTGTTTGAGTCGTGTTGTGAGCCTGTGGGGGGTGACCTTTAGCGGAGATATTTGGGCGACTGTATTGCACTGCTAATGCACGTTCCACGTTACGAGCGACCTTGCAAGCCTCCGTCCATGTGGGAGGGTGGTGCAGTAGGACTTGGGCTTTGATAGCTTCTTTAAGGCTACTGATAAAACATTCCGTGTAGAACACATCTGAAAGACCCCAAGTGCGGAAGGCTAAGGCTTCAAAAGCTGTAATATATTCATCCACTGTACCAATCTATCGGAGCTTAGAAAGACGACCCAAAAAAGATGATTCCTAGTCAAAGCGGTCTTGAAGAGATTTGGTGAATTTGGTCAAAGTCTTAAAAGGTCCAGTGCAACGTCGATGCCATTCCCACCATTGCCACCTTTCATTATCCCAGTACATGCTCCCCAACATAAGCTGAGTCTCATCATCGAAGATGCGATTCAGTTTGAAATACTGCTCCATTTGTGCTATCCATGCCGACGGGTGAGAGCCGTCAAATTTATGCATATCCAACTTGGGAGATCGTTGACTGGGTGGTGAGTGGGTGTGCCAGACGTGAGGAGAGTGGCTAGACTCACCCTCATTGTGTTCAGTGTCATTATACTCCTCCTCGTGGGCTTGCTCCTTGCCCTTCGGGACTATTTTCTCGACCATGTTACATAGTCTGGTAAGCTGAAGGTGGAGGTTGTGCATTGATTCTTCAAATTTGTCCATCCTTTCATTGGCCATCGCTTGAGCTCTAGTTTCTACCATACACCAACCGGGTTTTTTGAAAATTGGGACCGCCTAAAAAATTTTCACTAAGAAGTGAGTGATACCACCATGCTCAGCTCGTTGTCCTGATTCTGATGGGATAGATCACCAATAAGCACCCTAAAAGATCCCAGACTCCTTTTTTTTTTTTTTTTCTCTCTGAAAACTCCTAACGGAGTTTTACTCCTTCCTTATCAATACTGCAGTGGCCAAATCCTCAAAATGTCAATGCAGCCAAAAGTCCTGCGAAAATTATACCTCGGTATAGGAACCCTTCACAACAACTCCGATCTGGGGGATCTGAGAGATCTGAATGGCGAATCTGATGGCAGAACAGACTGCTTCTGCAGATCTGATGGATCTAATAGATCGGAATGGCTGATCTGCGAACTCGAGACTGCGGGACTGATGTCTGCTGCTGTTGCACCCCTTTGCACAGGCGGATCTGGAAGAGATGCTGTGTGATCCCCCGATAGAAAAGGGAACTAAGGTCTTGAGGAGTGTCAGGTGCTACAGATCGCAATATACATAAGGGTCTGGCAGTAGTACTCGACGCAATGTTTCAGGGCTCTAACTAAGGAGGATCGACCGTACCCTTAGCCGTACAACCTGACTACCCTATCGTACGGGCGAGTAATCTCCTCAAGTGTTGTTCTCGGTGTACTGTAGCCGCAAGACGGCCGACGATTTATCTATGGCGAGGTTTCAAGGGAGCCTAGGGGGCTTCCAATATACCTAGAGGGTACGTGGAAGACAATCTGTGCTGCGGTTCTGTCTAATGCGCTACTACTCGAAGGGGTACCCACAGGGGTTACAAGAGAGTCCAACAGACGTGACCACCTCTTGTATTTCCTGCGTGCATGCCTCCCCAAATCCGCAAGTTTATGCGCTCAACGACAGATCCCATGGTTTAAAGACGCCAGAACATGTCTCTAGCCAAGAAAAAAAAATTGCTAAGAAATGGAGATCCCATCGGCCCTAGAAAGTGCTCTAATACCACTTGTTATGCTCTTAACTTGCAAAATGATACCCAAATACAGAATATGCGAAGAAAAGATACCCAGAACACAGAATAGCAATGATTTTATTATTCAGAGAGTAATGTTCACTTGCCTCTTCGAGGGGGCAACCTCCAATAGAGCAGAGCTCGACTACAAAATAAGACACGATGCTCCTCGCAGCGAGTCTCCATCCTTTATATATGACTCATACATGCAATACCACGGGCCAATACCGTGGGTTTTATTAATACCATCTATCTAATACTAAGGCCCATTTGCAACTAACTGTGGTTCTGTCATTAATTGCGGATTAACCACTTACAATTATTAATATGGGCTTTATTGACTCTTGACTATGACGTGATCCCATTACATAAATAAGGGGGTTAGGGTGGGACCCTAACAGATTATGAGTCAGTTGCCTTTCCTCCTTTTGCATGAGAATCCCAGTCAATTCTTCAAACACGAGGGCTTTTTCTTCTGCATTCAAGCTAGTGATAAACATATGATACTCATCAGTCATACCATTCATGGTAATCATGACCAAATCTGTATCTGACACAGCTTCACCGATATCACCCAGCTTGTTCTTAAGCTCCTTGATCCGTGAAATAAATGCTACAACTGTCTCATTCTCCTCCATCTTGATGGAGAGAATCTTGCTCTTCAAGAACAACAATCGATTAGTGTTCTTGACCTCATAGAGATCCTTGAGCGTCTTCCAGATTTCTGGTGTAGTCTTGCAATCACGGATATGGGGAATAACACAATCTTTGACCGACAATTTCAGGAGCATTCTCGCCTTAGTCTCCCGCTTGTCCCAGTCTTAAATTGTTGCTGCGGTTCCTCCTACAGTCAGGTTCGGCTTCACCTCACCATTATTCACAAATGACCATGCATTGTGTCCCTCAAGTAAGGTCTGCAACATAAATTTCCAACCAAAATAATTAGATCCATCCAGCTTGTTATTCTCATTTAGGTATGCTTCTGCTAATTGATTATTCATCTTGAATGAATAAAAACTTCAACTTCAGCAACTTAAAAAACAACCCCAGATCTTAAAACAAAACTGCAAATGCCAGATCCAAAACAAAAATTGAACCCAAATCCGCCTTTTTTTTTAAAGATAACTTCAATTCCTTCTTTTAAAAAAAATAATCGCCCCCCTTTATCAAATAAAGAACCTCTCCTTTTTCTTTTTCTTTTTAAATTAAAGAATTAAAAAAACTTTAATTAAAAAACTTAATTTTAAAGGGAATTTGAATATCCTTCATGTCCCATGAGGTTCCTGCAACGAGTAGCCAACAATGCAAATGGCGATGACTTCATCGTTTCTTTAATCTATGTCAAAAATACTCGAATGTATGTGGCACAATTTTTTTTTCAAATTAAAAATCTCAGGATGACCAGCATCACCAACGCCTCGATTACCTCCGGATGACCACCATCACCAGCGCCTTTGTGCCCTTTGGTTACCTCGCAGGTGGCAACTGCAACTTAAGAGGACCGTCTATTAGTCAATCCCACAACAGACCAAGCGTTGAGGGGACTCATCGGCTGGTTCATTGTCCTTTCACTTTGATACCATGTCCAAAATAATAAAATCAACTTTATTAAACAACCTAAGTAGCTCACAGGTGTGGAACACCACCTGGAGACTGCCACTGCATAACACACTCTGCCTTACAATTCAATTCCGCAGTGATCCTGAGAATTCCACCACCACTTCAATGTCCTTCCAAAATGCAGCAATTCACAGGCGACTTGTTTGTCGTCCTTTCACAGTCGGCGTGATTCAACAATGGTGCACTTGCGTCGTTCTTGAAAAATAAAAAACGCGTAAGGCCAGAACTGAATCGACGCGATTATCGCCCTTAAAAACACATTGATCACCCTCCAACTGCATCGGTCAAATTTTTGCCTCCACTCAGAGTTACAGGCCATCCTCAAACTTGTAGCTCTGATACCATGTCAAAAATAAGAAGAATCAAATTTATTGATAAACCTGAGCAACTCATAGGTGTGGAATACCACTTGGAGACTGTCTCTTCATAACACACTCTACCTTACAATTCATTACATGAGAAATATATACATCAAACACACATTTAGGGAAGTTGAAACAACACCCTAGAAAACAGGGAGAAAATCCTAATCTAAAGTTCGGTTTGAACCGTCACTCCATTAAGATATTTCTTCATTAATCTCAACGAACATTATGGTAGTGACTCGTGAGTTTCGAGCCCTACAGTGGGTCTATTTTTCATTTTTTTGTCTTGTGTGTGAGAGGACTTTCACTGAGCCACAGTATAATAGGATTTTCCAATGCTTCTTTCCACCGTTTGATGCGAACTTTCGCCAAGCCACGGTATAATAAGATTTGACAATGCTTCTTTCTACTCTTTGATGCGATTTGGAAGCAAATAAATTGGACCCTGACTAAATCTTCCGTTGCAGACCTAGCTCGTTCGAGAATACGATTAATATGAGGAACAATCAGTGGGCGTATCAACTTAAATCGAAGGTTAAGGTTTCAGACCTGCAAAGGCCGTGATTTGCGTTCACGCCTACGATGAATAAGATGAATAGTCAGTGAGCCTATCAGCGTAAATCGAATATTTTAGGTTTGAGACTTGTAGAGGCCGTGATTTTATGGAGGTTCGAAGACTGTTAGTCTATCTGATTGATTCAATGGCCACGACTTTATGCAAACAATGTCGGATTGATTGAATGGTATGGGCTTCACTGAACCTTTAGATAGTTAGGTGGTGATTGTGTGGAAGGTTTGAGACATGAAGAGACCATGATTTTATGGAGGTTCGAAGATTGTTTGTCTATATGATTGATTCAATGACCACGACTTTATGCAGACAATGTTTGACTAATTCAATGGTATGGGCTTCACTGAACCTTTAGATAGGTAGGTGGTGATGGTGTCGAAGAATTCTCCGGAACATGGACTCTGTTTTAAATTATCTAGTCCCCGCACAGTGTGAACCTTCATATTGTCTTCAAGTTGCGTGTCTTCACACGACTTCTAATTTTCTAGGGCTTACCCTCTAAGGCTTCCTAGTGATACTTGCCCACGCTATGGTCATATTGAATATTGTACAAGAGTGCCCAGTCTTCATAACCCTGCAAGAAAGAAAGGTTTCTTCGGAGCAAGGTTCCTTCACTTTTCACTGGCCTAATTGTGGATCATAAATAGAGGAGCGCCCAGACTTCATGACGCTGCAAGAAAGAAAGGTTCCCTTACTTTTGACCAGCCTGTTGGAGATAATGGAGAAAGCTAAATCTAGAAATTTGTTATAATGATGATAGGATTGAGATTCTAACTTTAGATCTTAGATCCTAATATTCAGGGAGTGGTTCTAACCACCTCATTGTGTGAAACCCTATATGTATTAGGTTGTTCTCCACATAGAAACATAGTGTGAATTGCATGTGTGTACACTCTCCAAGTATTTCATCTGGATAGCCATTTAGTTAATAATAGAACATCGATTTTTAAGTTGGTATCAGAGCTTCAGGATTGTCGATCCTATAAGCTGAGAGTGAAGCATGGACAACAGGCGTTGTGGACTGCGTCAACTAGTATGTGTGCCAGCATGAGGAGGTGTTTGCCGTGTTGAGCATTGTATTTGGTGTGATTGCGGGAGAAGCTATGTTGTGAAGCAACGTGAGTTTAGAAGCGAATTATCAATTTTGTAGTTGAAGGTGAGTTGCAACAAAGGAAGTTTGCACTGAGAAGCAGCGAAGGAGATCCCTGATCGCTGTTAGGAGAAAGCTTGCGCTAGTCTATTACTAGATTGCTAGAGAACACGATGTTAGACGGTTAGTAATCGCTCTCAAGCAAGGCCAGTGTCCAATGCAGAGACTCATCTCTGTTTTCACACCGCAGATTTGAAGTTGTCTTCTGGGTCATGCCGCAAACATTTTTGTTGTGGCAGATTGTTCAACGATGTGCCTGTCTTTGGCAAGATAACGTTGCCTCTGGAAAAGGAGGGAGAGATTCTCGTGCCTTACAAACCTGATGTTAATTTGGAGAAGGTGGAATTCGATAGTTTCTCCTTCGAAGAAACTTCAGCAACATTGCATCTGAAGTTTTTTTTTTTCTTCTTCTTGGCAACGAGGGTTTAGTCTGATGTTTGTGTTGTTTTTTTTAATTTTCAATTGTCTGGAAATTTTATTATCTTGAGTAACCTAGAAGGTGCAGGTTGTGGAGATCTGAAAAACAATTTGGAAAATTTTCTTGTAAATTATTATATGCCACAGAAAATGCAAATTTTTTTCGCTGATTGAACCCATCTTCAGAAATATGTGCATCAGAATTAGATATTGACAGTGTTTCCAGCTTGTAAGAGGTCGTTTAGTTGCTTGTCGCCAGAGCCGAGCGCACTAAAACCTGCGTGGCACAGAAACCACAGTCTACAAGGTTTTACAGCTGCCAAAGGAAGAAGTCTCCCGCTTGCGAGGTAACAGGGTTGTTGGAGCTCGAGGACCGTGTGGAGTCGAAAACAAATCTCAAACAATATGGCTGCACTTTTAGACATATTTGATCCTGATGATATCTTTTTCATGAGACTTGGTGGTTTTATTAATGACCACGCTTATCAAGAGGTTCTATATGTTCTGAAACAACGTGAGACTGAAAACTCACGAGTTGTTTTTCAGGAAGGGTGTGAAGAAGAACAAAGGATTGAAGATCAATGGGACGAGTCAGATGAAGCTGATTGCAAAGATGTGGCAGAAGTAAACAAAACTGATGAGAATTTAAATTGTAATGATCCCATACTTGATTGTGAAACTGAAGATGCAATGATGGGTGATGAATGTGTGCCTGTAACTGAAATCTGTGACGATGAAAACACATCCATTATTGTAGAATCTGAAAGTCTTCCTGATGCAGAAATCAAGTTTGATGAGATTTATATACCTCATGATGAATGGATCGATTTGATGATTGAAGAACATCTTATTGATAAATTATTGTTTGGTGAGAAGGAAGGCCTATCCTCACATACAGATCAAATGCAGAACATGCCTGCAACAACAAAACTGGGTGAAGGCATAATTGTGACAGCAGAAAGGGATAAAGTAGGGAGAGATGGTGAAATGAAAGCTCTCCTGAAGGAGCAGGATGATGAAAGTAAATGTGGTCCTCTTTATAAATCTAACATTGTTTTTTGTGCAGATATTGGGAGGCAAGAAACAACAACAAATTTTGAAGAAGAACTGAAGTTTCTTGAAGCATGGCTGAAAACACCATGTCTTTATGAAGTTAACAAAGAAGTTGCATTAATGAATGGTGAAGACATCATTGCTAACGTTCAGCTGATTGACACCAGAAATAGTGAGAAGGAAAATTCTCCTATCCAGTTCTTGGAGATAATGGAGAAAGCTAAATCTAGAAAGTTGTTATAGTGATGATAGGATTGAGATTCTAACTTTAGATCTCAGATCCTAATATTCAGGGAGTGGTTCAAACCACCTCATTGTGTGAAAGCCTATATGTATTAGGTTGTTCTCCACATAGAAACATAGTGTGAATTGCATGAGTGTGTGTACACTCCCCAGGTATTTCACCTGGAGAACCATTTAGTTAATAGAACATCGATTTTTAAGTCGACCTAATTGTGGATCATTGTTTCATAATTTGGCTATGTTGTTCTCATTGAAATGAAAAACTATGATATTGCTACTTCCCTCTTTTTTGGGGAGGAAACATGTTTAGAAATAGGTTCATAAGTAAAAAAAATTGTTATATGCCGATATTTACCAGGTTGGTAATTGTATCATTTTTGAGAAATTCTCAAGTTTGTTAATTATATATATTGAATATTTGTTTAATGTTAATAATTGTTAGAAATAATAATTACTTGCATTTTAGATTTAGAGTCTGAGTTGAGTTGACTCAGTGTGGGTTAAGTCAAGTTCAATATTAGCACTTTGAGTTCACTTTATATTTGGAGAGGTTGAATTTAGTAAGTGTGTGCATGACAAGTTATTTTAGGTGAGTCGCTAGTCAGAAAAGGTTTAAATACTCTTTACCGGGTTCATTGTAAAATCAACTTTGTGTGATCAATATTAGCAGTTTGAGTTCACTTTATATTTGGAAAGGTCTAATTTATTAAAGTGTGTGCATGACAAGTTATTTTACGTGTGTCGCTAGTCACAAAAGGTTTAAATACTCCTTACCGGGTTCATTGTAAAATCAAATTTGTGTGATCAATAGACAAGAGCAGCAACTCATATTATTTGTGTGTCAATTTTTGTATTTCTCCTCTCTGTCCTTTCCAACAATAATAACCACCACTAGGAATTACATCTAAGCCCTTAAACATCACCTACTCAAAATCAAAATCAAATCACCTTCATCGCCAAATGAATGTCATAGGGACTTCTAAGCATGGAATGTTCCTCCTTACATGTTGACGTCAGTTAAATAACAAATTGAAGTTGTCAAAGAGCAAAATTTTGCTATTCGTCTCTCAACCAGAAGCAAAGAGAGTTCTGCCGGTCTGGAATGAGGGCGACAAGATAAGAATGTTTGCATTTTGCAGTGGAAGAAAATGATAACGCTTGTAATCTCGAGCTAAAATTTTAAGTATACATGCCTTTGGCCTTTATACTCTCTGTAAACCTGTCTTCTCAGCAAACATAAAAGGGAGATGCGCCAACTTCTTCATCTCTTGCTTCGGGATTGGAGACAATGAACGTTTAGAAAATTTTAACGGAACTCATCTATCTCCAAAAAATCTTGGATATCACATAGACAAATCAGAAGTAGGCTTGCCGCTTCAGGTAGCCAGGTTGTTGTTTCAAGCCGCGAAGCTATTAGATGAAATGGAAAAGCTGCCTCGACCATGGAATGTAAGCCACTCTTCCATCCCAGTAAGTTCAATAGGCTTATAAAAAGATGGCAGACAAAATAATGCCCAGGCCACATCATTTATCAGTATATTTATATAATCTAATGTTGGAAAAGGCTCTACCTTTATGCCTGATTCAGGAAGTCCAGTTCACAATCAAATTCCTCCCGGTCATCAATAACCTTGACAGCTCTTGTCCGAAAGAGTGGTTTCAGATGAGCAATTAGAGATTCATAACCCCGTGCAATGTGGACTATAAAAACATTTTTTTAGTAGTGCAATTAGGTTATTTCCCTTCATGGGGAAGAAATCTTCTCAGAACAATTTGCTTTTTGTTCAAGGGAAAAAGATTCGGATAACATTATGATGGTAACAATGTTTCCAATCTTTAAAATAAGAAAGAACAGTGTGGTACTTTCCTTTAAAGTTTCTAAAAGGAGTGAATTGATTTTGGTACAAAACCATCCCAACATGACAAAAGTCTTAAACTCGGTGATGATGCCCTAACCTTGCCTGTAGATTGCTTGGACTTTGAAACCCTCTAACATCACATGTAGATTCATTTTCTGCTCTTAAATTGGCTAATAGAGTTGGCCTCCTCCCTCTCTTGAAAAGAGGTTTTATTTAAGAGGTTTTATTGATAGGGATTTTTTTTCCGTTTTCTAAGTTGTGTGAGTGTTGAGATGACTGCAAGTTTAACTTTCGGTTTGAGAAACTGCGACCCAGCGGTATTTAAGCCATCAAAATCACTTGGGGATTGCACACCCAGCATGGGTCACACCAACCCTTAACATGGCTGGATTTTTTCCCATGGAGTTTTGAACCGGTGTCCTTCACATCACAAAATGCCTTAACAATACACCTCATCACCATCTATTCTACACCCTATTGGCTATTGATAAGAATTTTTGACCTTCATTAATGTAAAAAATTTGCGAAACTAAAACCTTTAATTTGAAATTACCATTCTTTATTAATGATCCTCTAGTTCAATAATTTTTATATTTTTAAGCATGAAATGATTGATTTGCAAAAAAACATAACCCCACTTAAAATAAATATATTTGAGTGCTAAAAATAAAACAATATGAACATGTATTCTTGATAAACGAGTAAGCATAGGAAACAAAACCTCAATCGTCTACAAATTCAAAAGAATAAGCTTAAGGGAACATAATCACTATACATTGCTAAACATAATCTTAATTTTATTTCTAAATTAGCATTTAAGTATTTGTGGGGGAGAAAACTATAAAAACATTCACATAAATATACTCACAATAAACCGTAGCAGAAAATAGATGTAAGGTACAACATCCTTTTACAAAATTTGTTGTAGGTTTATTTTCTTACTACCGTAGCAGAAAATAGATGTAAGGTACAACATCCTTTTACAAAATTTGTTGTAGGTTTATTTTCTTACTAGACGATCTTAGATATATATGTATATGCTATCTAAAATCCAACAGCCCTTATTCTTTGTCTGTTCCACATATATTTATAACAAAAAAGAATATAAAGGTTGCAAAGAAATTGTTTAACTTTCCTCGACTCTTCAACATCCCAAACTACATTTCCCTTCATGCACTTCTATATGCTATTTCAACTTAGTAAAATCTTCATGTAACTCAAAGGACCTTGGGAAACTCATATTCTCACGAATAGAATGAATTTTTCACTAGGAAGGATTATATTCGTCAATACACTCAAGAGTCAACTCTAGGGGCAAATGAAAAGAAGACTCGTCTTCTTCTCACTAGGTCTTCAATGTACCTCTTGATCAACTCCTTGGTTATATTTCGCAAGTGGTTATTGCTAACGCATTGCCAAAGCACTTGTTGATATCTGGGAGCAGCCATTGCAAATTTTTTATTGTTATTTAAGGTATTCCCATGAACACTGAGCTTATTGATGTTCTTGGGTGCCAATGAACATCAATTGGCAAGAATAGAAGGGTGTTTCTATTGGCATAGAAATTATTCTCTCCAAACATCCTCATCATATCCTCTTTTTTCATATCTTTCCCTTTTTAAGTAAGAAAAAAACGTTGGTTATATTAATATATGAAAAAAAAGCTGGTTATATTAATATATGAAAAAAACTAGTACATCTTGTTCAATTGGAAGCTATATATCAATTTCATCTTTTGTGAGCAATTCAATGTAGGATGTAAAAGTGAGCTATATATCAATTTCATCATTTGTGAGCAATTCAATGTAGGATGTAAAAGTGAAATAATGAAGAAAACTAGAAACTCAACAGCCAAGACACGAAACTGAATAAGAAACTGAATTGGAATTAAAAATGAGGAAAAATGGCCAAGATATCGAATGCCCATGAAATAAAAACTCTGAGATTCATTTTTAATTCCAATTCAGTTTCTTATTCAGTTTCGTGTCTTGGCTGTTGAGTTTCTAGTTTTTTTCATTATTTCACTTTTACATCCTACATTCAACATGTGAGCTACAGTGAGCAGCATGAACAAATATAAAACAGTAACCAACAGAGAGTAGATCCTCCAAGGCCTCAGGCCAAATCAGGTACCCAAAACCAATTGCCCATATATGAGGACCAAAACTTTGCAACATATAGGCCATCATAAGTCAGTGTAATACAAAGACATAGTAAGAGCAAAAACCAAAATAATGTATGGTGTCATTTATGACCATACTGTGAAAAAGAAAGAAAAACACGAACTGAAATCACCAACAGAAGACCATCATCTAGGGAGTGGCATGTTGCCAACATCCATAGAGCTGTCATCCATCTCCAGAGTGATATGCAAGCTTCCAGTGGAGTCCATAATACCCAACTTAGACATGGCATCTGCAATAGTATTAAATTCTCTGTGTATATGTTGTAAGGAAACATTTTGAAATGTACCTTTGAGATATATAATGTTCCTGAGCCAACCCTGTAGATGTGGATGGGAAATAGTGGAAATTCCCAGCACGTGGTTGATAATGGCTTGTGAGTCTCCATAGATCTGCAGTCTCTGAATCTGGCAAACCATAATAACCCCCAGAGGGCAATTGCTTCAACTCTCATGTTAGTCCCCCTTCCTCCTGCCCAATGGATTCTATATTGCTGGTTATGGTTGATGCTAATCCACACCCTGCATCCACAAATTCCGCCCTGTTTTGCACCCTCGAAGTAACCTGCCAGGAAGGATATAATCGGGCCATTTTTTCTATGAGAGACGGAATGAGGCACAGTATTGGACAGCAGTGGTGGTCTCAGCCAGGAGAGAATGCTGTTGGTAATTTAGTCTACATTAAGAGTTTTTCCCTCAAAAATAATATAATTCCTTACCTTCCAGATTTCCCAAAATATCACAAGGGGGATATATGGACATTCATATCTCCCCTTACCTTGTTGGTTCAACATTACGGTTTCATCAAAGTCTCCTTGACTCTAAAGATAGACTTGAAGAAACTTTCTTTTAGCAATAAGCTTTCACCATCGGGTTGTGAACCACAATCAATAAATTTCTTAGTGTGATGTGGGCTGATTTTTAATATATAACATGATTTTTAAGGTCGGTGGTTTTTTATCTCCTAACGTTAGGTCTTTCATCAGGTCCATATTATAGATAATTGCTTCTATTGCAACTAACAACTTTATTCATCATGTCCATATTATAGATAATTGCTTCTATTACAACTACGCTTCTTGTTGCTATCAATGATAGAAATTTCAATGGTTTCAATCAATTCTTCCTCCACTTGAGTTTTCTTTTTCTTATGAACTTGCTTCTTCAATACCTTCAACTTCTTATTAGAAGAGATGGTTAAAGGTTTTTCTAGTGTTGTTGTTGGGTGATCCTCGTAAGATTGAGGTAGTTCCTTCAAGAGTTTTTGCAACCGTGACTCTCCTCCAAAACAAGTGGTAGGTCCTCCAATCAATCCTATATCCATATGGATCATTGCTTTTAGTGTTTTTTAAGGTTAGGTTGATGTTGCTTCCTTGCTCTCTTCAGTTATCTCTTGCTGCTTGTGGTGTTCTCTTTCTGTACTCAAGGTTTTTGAACTTCTTCCCCTACCATTACCTAGATTATCTTTTCCGATAGCTTCTTGAGCATCAATATCTTTTTTCGTCATTCAATCAATTACTTCATATACCCCTCTCTTCCTTGTGAGTGGATTTGTTTCTCCTTATTGTGTGTTGGGGGACTTTACCTGATCAGTGGAAGGTATATTTGTAGGAACAACGCTCAATGTTGAAATCTGAGCTCTCCTCTTTAGTAAATGCATGTTTCCTCTCTAACATATGTTTGTAGTTCAAGGCATTCATTTTATTCTCCTTTTTGAGAATTTTTGGCAACTAAAAGTCCACTTATGTTCACTGCACGAATGTGATTTCTATCTATTTTAGAGGGTTGGGCATCTTAAACATTTCCTTTTTCAACATATAGTAAATTATCTATTTTTCCTCAAGTAAAAATAAATTACCATGCAACTTTGTTTCATGCTTAAAACATCAGAATTTGAATCATAAGTGCAGCTTCCACCCTGTAACATTATTTACTCAGATATAAATTAGGAAAGAAGTGAAACGAACTGGAGCATGTATGTTTAACTGAAACTTCGTCGCACAACTATTTTGCTTAGTGGGAGATATATCCTCCACTTCAGCTTCAGGCATGCAACCTAAGAAAATGTTGGTACAACAGTCACAATAAATATTAGCGTGTTGTGATATAGCTTCCCAAAGGTTTCAAATTCAGTTGTATGAAAGATTCCGAGACCAACTACATTTCAGAGACCAGACCACCGCTGGCATCAAATTACACTTATCGGTACAGATGGAGTGGAGTCCCAAAAAAATCCTCTTTATCTTCATTCTGATGTTCTCAAAAACTCTGAATTTTACGATACGCCTTTTTTAGCACTGGTCTTTGGAGAAGAAGCGGCCAATGTTGGAGAGAATTCAGATTTCAACATTGGGCATTGTTCCTACAAATATACCTTCCACTGATAAGGTAAGTCCCCCAAAACAGAATAAGGAGAAAAGAATCCGCTTACAGGTAAGAGAGGGATATATGAAGTAATTGATTTAATGACAAAGAACACATTGATGCTCAAGAAACTATTAGAAAATATAATCTAGGTAATGGTGGGGGAGGCAGTTCAAAAAACTATATTATAAAAAGAGAACAACACAACATAGCTGAAGAGAAAGCAAGGAAGCAACATCAACCTACATTTTAGAGACCAGAGCACCGCTGACATTAAATTGCACAAAATCAGCACAGATGGAGTAGAGTCCCAAGTATATATATATTTATATACTAAAGTCGAAAGATTTTAATGCTTACCTATTGAAAAAAAATAAAAATAAAAATTGAATTATAAAGAACAAACGCAGCCTCTGACAATCCTTGTTGAATGAAGAGAGTCTTTGAGGCCTTCAATGTTCTAGACTACCGTTATTGGCTTCAAATGGTTAATCTTGCATTCTCTGTGCATTCTAGCATCCTACCTTACTTCCGTTTGAAGTTTTTTCTAAATCCAAGACCAGGGCACTGTCTAGTCCATTCATCGAAATAGAAATGAATTAAATTCCATAGACATGCCTCGAGAACAAATAAATGCTCTGAATCAACCAATGCCTCTCCAAAGAAACCTATTAACCCTATATTATCGAATAATATGAAATCTCTTAACCCTCTCCGAAGATTGTAGAATGCCAGTTGACACCATGTATACCGGTGACAGATTATACCTTTGATCGGATAGATCCAGATTTCAAGGCTTTGCAAACTAAATATAAAAAATGACGCTTTTCCACTAGTCCGTAGAGTAATGAATATCAGAAATATCAGACCAGGCCAGAGATGATGAATACCAGCACAGAAGGGCAACGTAAATCCATGGCCACACCCCCCTCCTCGCCTTCCTAAAAATCCCAAGGTTTGCGTCATACTCAGAGCACATTTGAAGCACCGTTAGTTTCTGCAACTGTCGTGCCCGTTTGATCATAAAACACATAACGGTGATGGATGGAAAAATAATGTGAATGGATGGGAAAAAAAATTCACCCTGTGATGGAATTTCTCATCGAACAAATTCCATCGCTCTTCATACGACTATGCTCTGAATTATAAAGCAGAAAATGAATTATAAAATAAATAAGAAAAATATTTTAAAACAAGGGGAAAATAAATAGAAGAAGGGAAAGACAGAATAACAGATAAATTTGTATATATATCTGCCCGTCTAGCTCAGTTGGTAGAGCGCAAGGCTCTTAACCTTGTGGTCGTGGGTTCGAGCCCCACGGTGGGCGAATACAGCATTTTGTCTGTTGTACCCACTCAGTGGGCGTATCAACTTAACCTGAAGGTGAAGGGCTCAGGTTCGAAACCTGCATAGGCCAGGATTTAGCCAATCTGATTAATTCAATGCTATGGGCTTCACTTACCCTTTAGATAGGTGAGCGGTGATGTATCAACTGAACCTGAAGGTTCAGGTTCGAGACCTGCTTAGCCCAGGATTTAGCCTATCTTCATTAATTCAATGCTATGGGCTTCACTTACCTTTTAGATAGGTGGGCGGTGATGGTGTGGAAGAATTGGACTCTGTTTGTGATGGTGTGGAAGAATTCTCCGGAACATGGACTCTCTATTAAATTATCTCGTTCCCGCAGGGAGTGAACCTTCATGCTTCCTGTCAAGCTGCGTGTCCTCGCACGGCTTCTACTTTTCTATACTTGTCCACACTGTGGTCATAGTCTGAAATGAAAAAAAGAGTAAATTGATTTTGGTTCAAAACCATCCCAATCCTATCAAGTCTTAAACTCGGTGATGATGCCCTAACCCTGCTCGTAGATTGCTTGGACTCTGAAACCCATTTATCTCACCTGTAGTCTTCTTCTGCTCTTAAATTGGCTTAACTCGAATAGGGCTTCTCCCTCTCCAAAAGAGGTTCTACTGATATGGATTTTTGACCTTCATTAATGTAAGGAATTCATAAAACTAAAACCTTTATTACGGATTTTTTTAGCTTCATTGATATAAGGAATTCATAAAACAAACTAAAACCTTTAATGTGAGATTCCCACTATTTATTGATCAATCTTCAAGTTCATTAAATTTCTATACTTTTAAATATGAAATGAATGATTTGAAAAAAATAGAATCTTTATTAAAATAAATATATTTAAGTGCTAAAATAAAATACCTTGAACCTGCGTTATTGATAAAGGATAAGGTTAGGTAACATAATCACTATATATTGCTAGTTAATTCTATTTCTAGATTAGCATTTAAGTGATTATCACTGAATCTAATTCTATTTTTAGATTAGCATTTAAGTGATTATTGCTAAACCTAATTCTATTTTTAGATTAGCATTTAAGTGATTATTACTGAACCTAATTCTATTTTTAGATTAGCATTTAAGTGATTGTTGCTAAACCTAATTCTATTTCTAGATTAACATTTAAGTATTCACCAGGAAGAAACTTAAAAAACACATTTACATTAAAATACTCATAATAAACCATAACAGAAAATAAATGTAGGACATAACACATCCTTCTTTCACATAAATTTGTTGTAGCTTTAGTTTCTCACTAGATATTTTTAGATACATATGTATATGTTATCCAAAACCCCATGACGCCTATTCTTTGTCTCTTTCACATATATTTATTAAAAAAAACAAATATGAGGGTTGAAAAGAAATTGTTTTAACTTCCTTTGACTCTTGAACATCCTAAACTACATTTCCCTTCATGCACTTCTACATACTATTTTGACTTAGTCAAATCTTCATGCAATTCAAAGGATTGTTTCATTGGGAATGCTTAAATTCATCAATATAATCAAGAGTCAACTCTAGCGGCAATTGAAAAGAGGGTTGGTTTTCTTATCACTAGGTCTTTAGTGTGCTTTGATCAACTTCTTAGTTATACTTTGCATGTGGTTATTGCTAGTGCATTGCCAAAGCATTTGTCAATATCTTGGAGCAACTATTCCAAATCTTTGATAGTTTTTTTTTGGTATTCTCATGCACACTGAGTTTATTGATGTTCTTGGGTACCAATGAACATCTGCTAGAAGAAAGGGCATATGATGAGGATGTCTGGAGCAACTATTCCAAATACTTGATAGTTTTTTTGGTATTTGCACGCATACTAAGTTGTTGATGTTCTTGGGTGCCAATGAACATCTACAAGTAAGAATAGAAGGGTGCTTCTATTGCCATAGAAATTATTCTCTCCAAACATCCTCATCATATGCCCTTTCTTCATACCTCCTCTTAGTGTGATGTGGGGTGATTTTTAATATATAACTTGAATTTTAAGGTTGGTGGTCTTTTCATCTGAACTTTATGTAACTCAATATGTCCATATTATAGACAATTGCCGCTATTGCAACTACACTTCTTGTTGCTATCAACATAGGGTTCATTTTTTGTAGATCAATGATAACAATTTCAATGGTTTCATGTAAGATCCCAAATGCCAAAATTTTCAATAGATCTAGTACAATGTAGTGTTCTAAATAAAATGTTATTTAACAAAAACATGAAACACCAAAGGGATCTGGAAAAATAAATAAATAAATAAAATATAAATATAAATTAATAAATAAGTGGCTATATATATATATATATATATATATATACCATTTATTTATATTAATAACTGTAAAAATGATACATACCCATACAAATAATATTGGAGCCCCTGCCAATAGTATGTACAACTACTCATTAAAAGACTAATGTAAGACCTTGAAGAACACTTGTGAATCCTAGTTGGATCCACCAGACAAATTCACCTTGGGGTTTTCATCCCAGGATCAGAATGGAATTGGCCACGCTAAGTTCTCAACAAAACACAATAAGATAGACAAACTTAGGATGTCCAAATGCCTTGCTCCTCTCCCCTTTTATAGGCTTGATGGACTCTCTAGAAGCCTTTATTTTATTATTTTCCCCCAAAAATGCAGGCAAACACCATGGGAAAATACCATGGCCAAATATCATCCATCTTGACCATATAAAAAAAAGGAATATTACAAATCCTCCTGCCCCAAGAGTGCTTGCCCTCAAGCAATTCACTGTTGTCTATCAATATGGCTGTCTGAAGTAGTTGAGTACCAATACTAGGGTCCCATATGAACCACTAAATCATCACAATATGCCATTGTATCACCCAATCAAGGATAGATCTCTTGATGCCTGGATCCCAGATAAACTTTTGATTCCATTGGTCATCAATAGATCCACTAGCGTGTGAACTGCCACCTGGATCCCAATCCAAACACTGACTCAACTTTCCATCAACAAATCCTCTTGGATCCCAATGCCACCATAACCCAACTTCATAGTGTTATGCTCCTATACCGATAAGTGTCATTTTTCATGATTGACATTTATGAGCTCTGTAATATGTTCATACCTTCCCTTGTTGCAAAGGTTTTCCATATTGTCAAAAAACAAAAATTTAAAAAATGAAAAGAGGGTATGCCTTAAAAGAAAAATCAAAGGTTAAGAAAAATAAGATGGTCAAAAAATTGAAAGAAAAGAACCTCAAACAAATAGACCAGGAAAGTGTGCAAGTCCAAAATGCCACTACTATTTTATTGTCTGCAACAATCTGATTGTGTGCGGCTTGTTGATTTATGCCACCATTGATGAATGGCCAAACAACTTAATATTGGCTAGTTCATGTTTGAATTTCATGTTTTAGAGATAGAGAATAAAGTCTAACCAAACTGTTCAATCTTGGCAGATAAATAGATAGGTAGGGAAGCAAAGGAGCTCAACTATTTAATCTGAGCCCTTGGATGAAATACGGGCAGACTTAGATAGGCTTATCCTGCAAAGAAAATAAAATTGAGGAGGGTTTGTCAGTCCAAGTGCACC
This sequence comes from Pinus tabuliformis, assembly GCA_031772625.1. Lineage (NCBI taxonomy): Eukaryota > Viridiplantae > Streptophyta > Pinopsida > Pinales > Pinaceae > Pinus > Pinus tabuliformis. The sequence continues at coordinate 1,268,549,082 of CM062807.1, read as the reverse complement.
AAAGAAAAATAAGAAAAAATGTTAGGTACAGTAGGCTGGGTAGGCAGTTTTGGTGTTGCAGAAGCATACTTGTGATTAATTTTGTCTCTCAACATGTTTATTTTACCTCTATCACAAGTGCCATGGCAAATATTTTTGGAGTAGCTCAAGCGAGGCATGACTAACTCCTCTCGTGTTTTTCCCCAAAACATTTACTAATTTCCCCCGGAGATATTAAGATCTGCTTAATGTCCCTCTTGAAACACTCCATCTCATTTCATAAATTGCCTGAGTGAAAATCTCTTTTTATTGATGGAGAATATCCATATCTACTATATAAAATCCTTTTTTCATCTAAGCCTGAATTTCCTAACGTTAAACTTAGCGCTTGCTTCCAATTATATTCATATTAACTGATAACATTTATTTATATAAATCCCATATGCAATTGTCCCCTTATCCCATACTATATATATAATATAAATCCCCGTTATTGTATATTCCCTACCCCGGTTTAACTATAAACCATATCACTGTTTAATTGGGGATTAAAGGTTTATCTGAAACCTTGTAATAACCCACCGCGCGCATACACAGGGATGATTAACCACCCCGCGAAACAATCAACATGACCCCGATACTATTTAAAAACGCATTATATTACGTTGGACCTGCTGCTTAGCCATTCGCCATCTCCGCTAAGCGCTAATCGTCAAATCAACGACCCCACATCCTACGGCGGAGATCTATTTCGCGACCCCTCCGACTGCCGACCTTTACCTCCTGGGGAACCGGCAGTATTGCGCCCATACCAGGGACGCGTGTCAACCGCCAGCGTTGTTCGCCACCCCTCTGCCCGAAACCACCCGACCCGAAAAGTGGTGTGGGGGAAAACCGCTTACCACCCTCCGCATGATGACAAGACGTCCCATCACTTTGACGTCAGCTGCTCAATAAATGCCAAAAAATACCCGCCAAACCAACCTTGTTAAAAACAACAGGAAAAGGTCATTTTCACCATTTTCCCTGTAAAATTGTTTTCATGAAAATACGTCCAGAAGACTGTACAAGCGTCCAGTCTGCCACCCGGCCAAGAAATTCTAGCGTTGTCCTCTGCAGTTCGTCGTCCAACCTGCGAATTACACGGTTTGCCTCTTAAAAATAGGTATTTACCCAATTCACTTCGCGAACCTGTAATTTCATTTTTTTCACTAAAAATTTTACCTAAAAAAGTTGAATCCAAGTTCAAATCATTCCCAAGCTTCCATAAAAAGACCCCCAAGCCTGCTATTTAGTCCATTGTTTCCACAGAAGCCCGAGTTCCAGTTTGAAACACAAGAAACAAACATGGAAGCTCCCGCAGCCCTGAACATCGCGCCTATGAATGCACCTCATAAAGACTTAAATTACTTACCCCTGGCCGATAAATATTTTCAAATAAAAGATTTGCATGGAAATATGGACCATCTTCAAGCCTTCTGCCAAATCAGGGACAGCTACCGAAACAACTCTGACGTTCTTGGGTTATGGGAATCTAACCTTCCCATGTATTATTTTCCCTCAGTTCATGTTTTCCCAGACATTATTCATCAGTGCTGTGCCAATTATGACCCCATCCATAGAGCAGTCATGTCCCCGTCCCAAACTGTTATTTTTCGCATAACTGATGAATCCATCAATGAGATGATACATTTCCATTCTACTGAGCCCCTTGCTCGTCTTTCCATGGGGTATCTGCTCGGATGTTCATGAGTCCAGACTGCCAGCCCCAAGGTCCACCTCCCTATTTGCACACTTGGTTCACTGAAACTGGTAAACTTATTGTTGACATGATATCCCGGATCTTGAGATTTAATACCAACGAATATGTTGATGAGGTCATCCTAGTTCTACTGTCAATATTTACCCCAGGACAGCCCCCTGCTGTCAAATATGACTATGCCACTTTCATTGCTAACAAAATCCATGATCAATTCTTGAACCTGGATAAAGAAGGAGTTTTCAAGTACACATCTTTCATATACCACCTTCTGTTATATCATCATCCAGACAGCTTTTCTTTCCCCATCAGGAGGTTGGACTCAAAGGGAAATAAAAGGTGCGTGATCTTCTGGACTTCAGTCTTCCATGATACCTTTGAGGGCCCTTATACCTATGATGAGTTTATTGACTTATTTGTGCATTTGGCATCCACTCTGTTGATAGGAGCTCCCCCTCCTAGAATCTCTGGTGACATGAAAAAGATCCTGCAGCTCTCCAAACAGTACAGGATAGGTGATTGGTACCTGTACCAAAATCACACAGAAATCAGAATATATGGCTGTGAACTTTGCCCTTTCAAGCTGCCCAAATATGTGCCCATGAGATTATTTGCATTAGAATATTTCAGACAGATCATAAAGGCAGATTTAGACCATTTTTGTAATGCAAAGAAGAAGGCTCAGTTGAGAATCAAAAACCAGTTAGGCCCTTATGTCATCCATTTTAGAGATGCCTGGTAGGAAGCTGACAAGATTTTAGGAGATCACCTTAAATTGAAGAAAAGTTTTTGGTGGGTGCCATATGACCCAAATAGTTTCATAAGTGACAGAAAGGTAAAAAACAGGTTGTCAGTTTATGTACATCATATGATCCCAGAAATTGAACAATATGCAAATCAGGATGAATGGGTAGAAGGGGCCTTAATAGAAGAAATTAGTAAGCAAGAAAAGATGGAAAAAGCTATGAGAAATCTTGGAAAAAGCCTTGACCTAGACTCTTTTGGACAGGTATCTTTCAACTTGCCTCAACAATCAGGAGTTGGTACCTCTGCTGGAACTTCTCAACAGCCTGCACAAAAAACCAGCGCAACAGTTATAGGGACTTCAAAGGGCAAAGAGATAGATCCCACAAAGCATCTTATAGTGACAAACTAGCCAGCAATGTCAAAAGAACAGAGTCAGGGGCAAATTCCTCCAGCCCAAACTAAAGCAACGGAAATTCCTGCATTACAGACTCCTCTAAATGCGGAAAGAAGCAAGAAGAGAGATAGGGAGGACCCCACACCTATCAGTGGACCTGCAGAACAACCGGGTGCAAAGAGGAAAAGATTGAATCCTCTATCAGAAGATGAAATTATTGAAGAAACCACTGACAGTCTGAGAGGTGAAAGGGTAGTCAGCCAACAGACTTCCCCGGTGATAGAAACATCAACTAGCTCACACAAGCAGTAGCTAGAAAGGCAGCACAGTGTGGAAGTTTCATCCACTAGGCCACAAAGCAAACATGCCTTGGACATCAAAAGGACATTTACAAAGATAAAGACCAGGAGTGACCCACTAAGGCTTCAAGTTTACAACCAGTATCTTAAGATGGCCCCCACAAACCAGCAGAGATTAATGTCAGCCTATGACATTAAAGAGGGAAAAATGATCATGAGTTACTTTAAGCCCAAGGTGTAGCAACCACAGTCAGCCGTTGATTACATCAGGACAAATTTGGAGGTCTTAGCCAAGGATATTCATACTATGGACCAGATTGAGCTTCATAAATAGACTAGAGAGATGGTCTACTCAACACTGGCTGATAAAGCAATGTTGGCTCATAAATTACAAAACTCCTTGCACAATACCTCTGCTCAACTGCATTTGGAGAAAGCTTCTTCTCTGGCCAAAGACAACAGAATAAAATCTTTAGAGGAGATTATCATTGAACTGGGACATGATCCCAAGGATGCTAAAGGCATAAAGGCACTAATAAAGAAGAAAGAAGAGGACATTGCTGCCCTGAGGAAACAGCTGAAAATGCCTCCTTCCATGCATCCACAGACTGCAGAAGTTGTACAACAGAAATCCGAAGAGGATATGATGGACCTGCTCTTGAAGCTTAATGCAAGATTAACTGATACAGAGCAAGAACTATAAAAAGAACTAAAAGAGAAGCAGGGCGAGTCGACCTCCCAGCCTCCCGAGGTAAATACCATAGTCTCAACTGCAGCTCCCTCCACACTTGGAACATCAGTAGCTCCAAATGTCCCAACAGTCACAACAGAAGCAATCACAGGTACATCAGCAGCAGCAGCAGGAACAACAACAGGTAGCAGTGCTAATTTGAACACATAACAACTGATAAAAGCATGGAAGAATTGAGGCTCCAAGTGTCAGAGCTGAAGCAAGTAAAGGAAAAATTGGCAAAAGTAGAAAAGAATTATGACAAATCCAAGATGAATGTGGCAGAGAAAATAAGGGAGGTTAAAACAATAGAGAATAAAGTGAAAACATTAGAACATGAGCTCACCTTTGATAAGCCCTTGGAAGAGATCAGAAAAATCCTTTGGGCAAATATCACCCAGTCTATAAATGAAATATGGCCATCTATCCAAGTGATCTATGAGCAGATTGGCTTAATAAACATAGCCCATGAGGTAATTCAACAGACAAGAGTACAGTTGGGCAAGATGCCAGAGGAAGCTAATCGGCTTATACATTTTTTGAACACCTACAATGCAGAACAACTAGAGCAACTAGGCATTTCAGATAGGACAAACACAATTCTGGAGATCAAAAAGGTTCTAACCAAGAGAACTTTAATGCAGAACTTAGAAAGAAGGTGTCAAGATATGCAAGTAGAAGTTAATGCCTTTATGGATAAGTTCACAGTTTTGCTGAGTAAAGGACTACCAAGCCCTTCGGTCATCATTGATAAGTTAATGAAACACATTGATTATGTCGATAAATTAAATAAGCATGTTAGCAACCAAGCTAACGCATCATCAAGTGCATTGGGAGTGAAAGCCCTTCCATCTGGCCGAGCTCTCTATGACAACTTAGAGAATTTATTCTACATCGAGCACGAGGTAAAGCATCTATTCACCATTCAGCCTAATTTCTACAGATATACAGAGACTGATGAGACTCTCAGGAAGCTTCAGAGACATAAAATGCTAGAGCAGAAGTGGTGGGAAGATATGTTGGAAATTTTATAAATTTCCCCTGGATGAAGAACGTAAACTTGGACTATTGTTTCATGATAAGGTAAACAGAAATAATTGAGGGTCAAACGGGTCAAAGTTCATGACAAAGATGGAGTAGCCAGCATGGCATATCAGTGGAAGGCTACTGTAAACCGACTGACAGAGCCTACCTCCAACACATCTGACAAAGACGGAGTAGCCAACATAGCATCAGTTATGTTTTCCCTATTATCGAGACTATTTGTCTCTATCTTTTGTAAAAAATGATGATTCATCACTAGATATTATCTCCGTGAGATATTTTGTATAAATACCTCCCCAATCGAAGTATTTGGGGTTGGTGAGTGTTCTTAGACTTTGTTGTAAATACTAAACTTGGGAATAAAAAGCAGTTGGAACTATCTGTTCTCTGGCCTGCTGAATGAGGTATTGATGCAGGAGACCTGTCATAGAATTCTTGAATGAACCCATGGATTAATAAGTATTCTCTATTTTGTGTTTTACTGTTTTCTAGTGTGTTAAATCACCTATGTTTCATAATCCGAATGGTAAAGAAAATGGTTAACTCAGAACTTGCTTAACTGCACTCTGTTTTCAATCTTTATTATTCTCTGTGTTTTCTTCAGAATTAGAATAAGCAGTGAATTCTTAATTGCTCCTATTTCCTGATTCTCTTATGTTGTTTGTTTGATAAAGAATTCTTAACTACTCTTTGTCGGTAAGCATCCATTTTCCCCCTTTCAATATGATGAAGGATTCTACACTTCCCTTCATCCATTTGAGTCCATTCCATCTGATTCCAGCCTTTAAATTATTCCATGTTTGACTACCTTGCTCTGTGATGCCATCCTCTGTTAGAAACTGAATTTAGGAAGCATGTTTCCATTGACTCCATCATGCCCAATGCACTGAACTCTTCAGTTTTACTTCACTGTTCTATTGAATCTCACCATCCAAAAAACAAACAAAACCCCTGGACTTCATAACTAGCCCATACCTTTTAAAACAAAGTTAAATCATAAAGAGAGAGTCCTCTCTGGATACAGATTGGCTAGATTCTGTATCTAAAAGATTGGTCTGTGGTTACCTCGGCCGTATTCCCTTTTTTACAACTTTTGGGAACAACCTAAGTGATAACACATAGCCCACGTGTCATGGCTCTAACTATATTATGTCCCTAGCTAAGAATTTCCTCTCAGGAATCATCTCATTAACCAGGTACCAACTCATAATCTCAGGTCTGTACATATGAGAAATAATCCCACCATGCTAACTTTGCGCTACTCTAATTCTAATTGGGATGCTCCTAAGTTGTAGAACCATTGCTCAGTCTTAACCCACCTGTAAAACCCATCTAAGAGGCTCCCATAAGATCCATTTGGAGAAATTTTACCCTTTTCCCCCAATGTACATAGGTGTGTTGATAGAGCTTCAAGCCCTATCAATGTATCCTTGAACAGGGTTTCTCTGCAACTCCAAAGTATATCCCTCTTTTTGCCTTGTGAGGGACTTGATCCATTCCTTAACGCTAGACAAATTAGTCATTGACTTGACACATACCCCTATGAGTTCCTCAATTTTCTTGTTCTCCTATGAGACCATGCCCTAGAATATCCAAATACTTTGCTTCAACATCATAAGATCTATCTTGAAATGCTTAATCTTTCCTTGAAATTCCTCTACTAGAAATTTTGGTGCCATGTTGAATGTCTTTGCATCTGTTTCCACCAGACACCCAAATATCACAACTATACTTTGAGCCTTTGACCAACTCTTTGGAAATGGCTCCTTCTGCACATTATGTTTGTCATGCTTCTCCTCATGTTCATGCTCATCATGTCGATTGACTACTGTTGACTCCTCACTCAAGTTTCCCTGAATGTCTTCTTCCTGCCCTTCTCCACCTATGGAGACAATCAATTGTTCATCCTCTTTGGTTTTCAAATATGGATGCACTAGTACACTTGTCTTCTCATATTCTTTATGAACGTTCTCTTGGAAATCTATGGAGCCAATTGTACAAGAGTCTACCTCATCAACACTATTAGAAAGAATTTCCTCCTTCCCTTATTTATGTACTTCTAAGTGTTTGTCATGTTGGTTGATTATTATCGGCTTATACTTCAAGTCTCTCTGAATAACATCATGTTGCTACTCACCATCTAGACTTGATTGGTCAGATTCTCCATGAGTGCTTCCCTAAAGATCAATGGACCCAACTATAGAAGAATCCTCATGATCAGAATCAATATCATCCTTTTTCCCCCTATTGCTTCCCTCCTATTACCTGGGCATGAATGATTACGTTCCCAAGATCCCTTGTAGATAAAGCATAGTCCTTTCCTTTTTAGCTCATTCTTGTTGTTGGTCTTACTCCCCTCTGGCTTCCTCCATCAATCCTCATTAACTCGCTTATGGGAAATTTTATGTTTTTTTCTGACCAGTTTCTCAACTAGATCATAGGAAGTTGGTGATACACTTAGTTTCTTTCTCCAAATGGCCAACAATTTGGATCTTAGTGTTTTGCAGATGTCAACATCTCCACCTAAGAACAAGGACACAATCTTTTGCATGCTTATTTTGACACTATCTGGACGAGTTGTTGTAATGCTGGTGCAAAACACGAGGGATTCACAGGGGGAGCAATACCATACCACGTGCATTCATATTGGGGGATATATATTGAGGAAAAATGACATAATATATAAGCATATAATAGGGGGTAAAGGGTTTTTATATTGGCAGGTATAAAGCATGGAGCTCAAAGTTAATGAAAAATATAAAGGGCTATAAAAAATGTTAATGAAAAAATTGATACCTGCAATATCTAGTGAAAGTAGGGGTTTTTTAAATTGGGAAGGTACAATTGGTTCGTATTGGTAGGGGGTTAAATAATGTGATTTTTAGAGGTATTTTCCAATATGTAGTCAAATTAAGGGTATTGTTTAGTATGCCATGAACGCGCGTGATATGTCAGAGGTTCATCAAGTGAAGCCCTTGTGGTGCAAACGCACTGGAGCATTTGAAAAATTAAAATGTCACGTTCCAAATTCAGCATGAATGTGCCAAAGCTAAACTCTGCCATGAGTTCTAAAATTTTGCACCTCTTCTCAAAGGTAGGAAGCATGATGTTGTCCAACCCTCGAAGGGTTTCTACCTTTTGATTTTTTGGTAGCATCGAATGTTCTCTAGCTCCGAAATTTTGTGGAGGGGCTAGAACACATGAGTTCTCCAAGACCCAGAAATAATTTGGTGAAATTCCACATGGATTGTATTTTATTAAAATAATTAATATTTTAATGGGGTTCCTAAGTCTAAACTTAGGAAAATTAAAATATTAATGGATATTAATGAAAATATAGGTGAGAAGCTTTTAAGATATGAGGATCAAGTCTAATTTAATATTAGCCATTGGTTAGAGATTAGATCACGACCTTTTATTTCTCAATAGGAAAAGTATAAAGGAAGGCTTGGGGTCAGTTGGAGAACACACACATAGAGATTGAGGAAATCAATTTTCTGAGGTGAGAAGTTATCAGGAGGAAAATTGATTGGGGAGATCTTGTAGCTGAGGGGCAGGGATAGTTCGGGAATGCTAACAGAGAGGTGGAGAGAAGCTTGTGGAGGCAACACAGTAGCCAGGAAGACTGACATTGGGCCAGTCTGGGCCCACGCAATCTTGACACAGAGCTAGAAGGGTCAGCGCAGAGGAGGAAGTTGCCTTCCATGCAGATGGCCGGAACTGCTAGGAACTGATAGAACAACCGAGAAATCTGACCTAGTGGGAAGAATAGCTGACGCAGAGCCTAAGAGAGCTCCACGCATGCCCACATAGTTACTTTGAAGGGGCAATGCAGTTGTAGCCGGGGCTAGCCAATTTTGATGCTAGATCAACCAGAATCTGCTGGGTGAAGTGAGGTAAAAATCACTCAGGTTTTCTACCATTCTATTTCTCTATCATTGGTTTTCTGGGAGGGCAACAAACATTTGTATTCAGAACTACTACTTAATAATAGAAAATTGTTAGAGTTGTTGCACCAGTTTTCCCGCATTGGGTTTTTTGGAGGACATTTAGTCCAAAAAAGGTGTGTCCTTTGTGTGATTGTCTCATTTCTTTTTTAGTACTTGATATGTATTGGTGTGGGTTGCAGTGTATTTGCATTAATATTTTCTGAATTTTTCTGAAAATAACTTGTTAAAATGAAGAACACAAGTAGGTAATGCAAATCAATTTACTACAGTAGGATTTTTGACTTTTTAGATCCATTTCACACAGTATCGGAGCGATTGAATATCAAGGAGGACTGAAGACATCGACGAAAGGATAGAGGAAAATTTGTGTCTGAAGCTCTCCCGAGACACAATGTAGTTTCAGGCCAAGAGAGCAAAGGAGGGGTAACACAGTCACCAAGGGAGGCTCACACAGAAACTACATCAGCCTGATTGGGTGATGTTGTTTCTACAGAGGGCAGCGTAGTGGTTACTGGGCCATCGGAGAGACTGTTGAGTCTCATTTTTCTGGTTTTCATGGCTAGAGGTGTAGATAAAATTTCATCTGGAGTTGTTGGTGGGGTGCTGATTCTATTGGTGCAGAACAATACCTAGTGGGGCAGAAGCAAAGTCGGGGGAATCAGTTCCTCAGAAGATTTATTTCCAAGAAATCTAGAGCCAGTTTTGAGCAAAAGCAAAGAGAGATCAAAGAGGGGTGGTTCGACAATGGTTGGCAGAAGGATTTCCGTGAAGGAAATCAAAATTCAAAGGGGGCTTGTTCCTTATAGGATTTCTAGCGCCAAAGAAATCCAAATATGAGTTTTTCTGGGGTAGCAATGAAAGAGGGAGAAGAGAACCAATTCAACATTTATTTGAGCAGAGATGGTCATTAATGGAATGAGGATCAAGATGGGTTGGATGGAGCATCCAAATTCGTCATCTGGAAGGCTAGGATCCTTGCCGTTTTGGATAAAAATTGCATCAAGGATTATGCCTTAAGGACGGTTGTTGGTTCAATTGATGTTGATCCTCTCAAGAAGTACAAGGAGGCTCAGGCAAAAACAAAGTTCATGATTTTGGATGGGGTCAAGGATCATGTGATCCCACATATTGCTGAGAAAGACACAGTAAGGGAAATATGAGAGGCCTTGACCACATTGTACGAGGGAACTTCCGTTCAGTGGAAGATGTTGCTTGAGAGTCAGCTGAGACAATTTCAGATGCAAAAGGGAGAAGAAATCGATCCCTTCCTTCTCAAGTTGCAAAGGATCCATGACCAGCTAACTTTTGTAGGGGCTACACGTGATGTTGAATTTATGGTCAGGTTTTCCCTAAATGCGATCATTGAAGACTAGGAAACCTTTGTCCAAAGCATCTTGGGCAGGGCTTCTATTCCTAGTTGGGAGGAGATGTGGGAAGCTCTTCAATAGGAACAGATCAAACAATGGACCAAGGTGGGAAGCAACAACAAAGGGGTTAGAATCAAGATGGAGGAAGAGGAGGATGCGTCTTTTCAATCAGTGGGACAACAAGGGAAGCCGAAACGAAAGAAAAAGGACATATCCAAAGTAAGGTGCTTTAGCTGTAGAGAAATGGGTCATTTTGCCATGGAGTGCCCTCAGAAGAAGGGCAAAGAAGAGAAGTCTGACTCAAAGGCTACTCCAACAAAGGCTAATGAAGAGGACGATGATGATTGCGCCATGAGTGCTCATGAACCTCTAGAGAAGGGGTGGGGTGATATTGAGATGTAGTCAGGAGGACTACATACAAGGGCAAGATCCTTGAGGTGCCCAAATTCTTGGATCGCATACAGCTACGGGAGCCCTTAATGACAGTAACATAATGAAAAGAGTCAATTGGTGCGAGGGATGATGGAGCAACAATGACAGAGCTATAGTGCCAAAGTTTGAAGTAACGCAATGGAGTGTTGCATCAGTGTGGGAGGCACAGAGCAAATACAACAGTAGTGCAGTAGCAACAAAGGGTCAGTATAGATTAGCAGCAGAAGTAGCTTCAACGTCAAGGGGAATCTAGACTAACCAACATGTCAGCTTTTGGGTGGATTTTCTGTAGCTTACTTCTCAGCCTCTAAGTTGTAGTGCAACAATTAGCAGTGGCAGTGCTATGGGCGACATGATGTAGCATATTGAGAGGGAGCTGTAGCACAGATGCAACAATGATAGTAGCAATGTCATGGGAAATAGTACATATTGCAGCAGTGCAGTGGATGAAGGGCAATACACTGAGCATCAACAGTGTAGAGGACCGATGTCGTGGATCAATGTGATACTTCTGCTGGGAAGTATTGCTAGAGCACATTCCTCGCTAAGAGGGAGTGTTGATTTTTGGGTAGCATCGGAAGTGCTCTAGCTCTGAAATTTTGTGGAGGGACTAGAACACATGAGATCTCCAAGACCCATAAATCGCTTGGTGAAATTCCACCCAGATTGTATTTTATTAAAATAATTAATAATTTTAATGGCATTCCTAAGTCTAAACTTAGGAAAATTAAAATATTAATGGGTATTTAATGAAAATATGCGTGAGAAGCTCCTAAGAGACAAGGATCAAGTTTAATTTAATATTAGTTGTTGATTAGAGATTAGATTATGACTGTTGATTTATCAACAAGAAAAGTATTGTTGGGAGTGGTTTTTATCATATTTTCTGCACATTCTTTCCCCTGTTTTGACCTTTCTATCCCCTAGGCTTATGACTTTATATGACCGAATTTCCTGTTTTCTTACCTTTTTAACCTATTATACTGTTATGGTACTTTGTTATATTTTATCGAATAATATGAGACTTTATTCCCTTTTGTGGCTAACTGGGAGAGCATTGAAGAAGTATTTTGGGAAGTTCTTCTTTTAAGGTGATGACTCGCGAAAACGAAGCTATGAAGCAGACATGCAGCAAGGATTAACTATAGGAAAGGGTAGATCGGTTCCCTGTTACACCTTGAGTGATGTTACAGGTTGTTGCTACACATTAGATGCTATTACAGGTTGCTACTACACTTTAGATGTTGTTACAGGTTGTTGTTACACATTGGATGCTATTACAGGTTGTTGTTACACATTGGATGTTGTTACAGGATGCTGATACACCTCGAGTTGATCCATCATCACACCAACAGTGATGTTGCTAGCTATACCGCGTCATCGTAAACCACCATTCACTTGATGTTGTTGCGCCAAAGCTGGGAAATGTGGGTACTATTCCACATAACAACTGTCGGCAGTGGGGATTGTCTATCTTTGAAGCAACACCACTCAAGCAGTTGCAATCATAACTAATGTATATTTGTATTTAGAAATAGGTTGTAACTTCTTTTATTTTTTATCAGCATAAGAATCCCGAGATTCTAATGATTGATCTATTTCTAATTTTGGGTTGTAATAAATATAAAAGACTCGATTTTTCATGTATAAGAGACGACATATAGAAGAGTATTGTTACTTTGCTTCTGTAATTTTGAGTTTATTTTAATATCAATTAGCACGGTGATGCAGTTATTGTCCTTTAACTGATTCGTTAATCACTTTTGTGTTCTTCCTGCGCCTTGCTGAGGAGGAAGGGCCCTCCTCTTTGGCAGGGATTGCAGGGATATAGGTAGTGTGCATTCTAGTTTAGTTAACTGATTTATGGTTTCTCGTTGTCGCTGTATAAATCATGGATTAGATTTGTTGTTGTTTCATTTGTATTATGTTGTTACACTGAGTTAATTGACAAAATGGTAGTAACCAGCTGTAATAGATGTTAGTTCCTGTGTGGCGCGCCTTTATTTTGATAGCTACCAGTTGTGATTTAATTATGTAGAGTGTCTTTTATATCTACACGCATGGTTTGATTTAGCAATTTAGATCAGCGACATCTTTCACAGTTTTCTGCATTTTCTTATACTTGGCTGGAGTGTATCGGCACAGACAATGCGAAATCCATTGAAACAATAAGACCTACCCTAGGTTGAAAATTAATGTTGTAGTCTGAGTCAATAAGTTTGATTAAAACAACACTACATTTTGGCATCGTTGCGGAGGATGGCAAGTTGACGATATAGTCAGCTAAGTTGTCTGTTTGATATAGAGTGTTCCTAGTCCACAGTTGCTAGGTGGTAAGACGAGAGGTAAGAACCTGCACATCACTCTAACATACCTGGGCGAGCTCACCATTGTGATTACTAGGACACTTAGGAAATTTTGATGTTTTGTTAGCGTGTCTTCAGCTCTTCAATCGCTGGGTAGTAAGACAAGAGGCAAGAACCTACGCATCGCTCTAACATACCTGGGCAGGCTCACCACTGTCGGAGACTAAGACACTTAGAGTGTGATTTAATACATGTAGGGTCCATGTGTGCACTTGTAGGACTTACAGAGATACTGAAATCACCCCCACTCTCATAAGTCACAGGAACGACAGGTCGTAAAAAGGAAATGAAGGGTGAATATTTGGGAAGGAAGACATTTATCCAAGAATTAATCTCCAAGGCCGAAAAAGAACAGTCCATCTCTCAAAGAAATGCAAGGAAAACATGGCCGTAGAAAGTTGTTAACCCCATAGCGAAAGCAAAAACCTCTAATTCCTCCATCTCAGAACCATATCATTCTAAAGCTAGCACTCATACCCCCAAGGCCAAGGATTCGATTCATGAGCAAGAAGGGGAAGCTAGTAGCCAGAATTTGAGGACAGAGTGGCAAGGGGAAATTGATGGGGAACATCAGACACCTAAGACGAGAAAACACATGTTGGTTTATAAACATCTAGATAAAAGTAGTGTGGTGAAGCAACCAACCCCAGGGGTATCTAAGGCACTAACTACATCTACAGGGCCATCACAAACACAGTTCGAAGGACGTCTACTACATCAAGGGTTAGAGGAATTAATCATGGGGGACAACAATGCTAAAACAGACACCACTACCACCACCATTGTGTTCCCAATCAGGAATATCGAAGGTGAAGCTCCTATGAAGAATATTCCTCTATCATTCTTACCATCCTTCTAGTGGATGACTGTGGAAGATCCAGACACATTCCTATTTGAGTTTCATGTCTTATGTAGAAGTTATGATTATACAACAGATGCTTAGAAGTTAAAGCTATTTCCTGCTATCTTAAAAGGGGCAGCCTTGAGATGGTTCATGGGATTGGGTTCTGCTTCTATTTCAATGTGTAATGATATGAAGGAGACGTTCTTGTCAAAATATCAGAACTATTGCGGGACCAGGGGTTTAAGGGAAGAGATATTTAGGATGATACAGAAGGAGGATGAAAGCCTGGAAGATTATGTGGAACGGTTCCACTACAATCTATAGAGGTCTAAACATAGCGATTTAGACTCGGAAATCTTAAAGACTATATTCTTCAGAGGAATGAGGGATGACTGCCTTAACACCCTGAAACTATTGGGAAAAGGGGATATATTGCAAGAGCCATTTGCTGAAATTGTAAAGCTCTGTCTAAGATGCTCTCAAGGATCGTCCAAAGGAAGGAGTACAGTTCAGGATGCCTCTGTTCGCATACACAAATTTGCAGGTGGAGGAGTAACCAGAGCGAAGATCAAGAATTTGTTCAAAAGTTTCAAGACCGATATCCCCAGTACTCTCTCGACCTAGATAACAACAACACAGATTAAGAAGACACAAGCAGAATCTAACACACCCTTGGTTGTGTTCTGTCTGACTTGTTGGAAGAAACATCCTTTCAGGGAATGCAAATTGAACAACATCAACCTGTTTAATATTTGTGAGATGGAGCATTCTACAGAGAAGTGTCCAGAGCTTCATAGACTAAAGGAAGTACTTAGAGAATCAAGCGAAGAGGTCCAATTCTTTTACTTCATCGCACCAAGGAGGCCATGGAAACCGTGACCTCCAGGTATGTCTCAAGACTTTTCCTCTTTCAATTCGTGGAACAATGCATATAATAACTAGCAATATCTATGGCAATATTCTACCCCTCCTTTAGCACAACTCCCTTCACCCTGGAACCAATGGTCTCCATCTCCTCCTGTTCAATATTCTCAATCCCAACCATACCCTTGGAACCAGAACTGGAGAGGAAATGTGTAAAATTCAGCTCTGCCTGCACCACCCATGCAACAACAGCTGCAATTACCTCCTTTCTAAGCTCCTGCTCCTCCACCACCTATGTGATCCCAAATACCTGTGCAACCTAACCCAAACCCAAAAAATAAAGCAGCTCAAGGCATAGAGGCTCCTACGACCTTCGAGATCTACCTTATTACCCCCGTGGGACTTAATGAAATACAATTGCGATCGGGCATGGTAATTAACCCTAGTCACTCCCTTATCATTACAGAGGAGGACTGTGAGCCATCCAGAGGAGACGCCGGAGGCTCTGAGGTAGCTATTGTGCCTACAACAGATGATATAGAGGAAGTTGTTACATCTGTAACAGTTGACCCTCGAAGAACTGTTACATCTGTAACAGCTAATTCGGGGAAGGTTGATACACCTGTAACAACAGATTCAACTGTTGTAACACAAGACCCCCCGTACCCTTAGAGATTGGACGAACTTAGGATGACTTCATAGCTTGAATATGATTTTCTTAAGGAGTTGCAAAATTTGTATGTACGAATTCCTCTGCTTCAAGCCCTTAAAGAAGTACCCATCTATGCCAAGGCGGTGAGAGATTTGTGCATCAAGAAACATTGGAGGAAGCTAAAGACCCTACCACTATCCATGTGATGGGAAAATTATCCAAATTAATGTCTGCTTAACCTCTCCTTACTAAGTAAATGATCCAGGAAATCCTACGGCCGCTGTCTACATTAATAATCAACCCATAGCCAACACATTGATTGATCTTAGGGCTGCCATTAATGTAATGACGAAAGATCTCTTTATCGCTCTCGAGCTACAAGGACTCAGACATACTCCTATTGTGCTTGAATTAGCAGACAAGTCCCGTGTTGAACCCAAGGGGATGTTAGAGGTAGTGATTATGATAGCTTCCTGGAGATATTCGACTAATTTTCTTATCTTACAACCCAAATCTAGTTTGGGGGAGCATCCTTTGATCATAGGGAGACATTGGTTGGCCACTGCAGACGCATTTATAGGCTGCAGGATAGGGTCCATGGTAATCTCGGATGGCCAAGCAACCTAGAACCTTAATATTTATCCCCCAAAACCAAATATGGATGTGTACAAACCTTGGTGGGATGAGTTTGAGCTTGAGTCAAATCTTTCCCTGCCACTCCTCACTCTAGGGAAAGCCCAATATTTCAAAGATGAGACAGAATATGATGTTATTAACGAATTTATTAGTAATTCATTTTTTGTTGCTTCTGTTAAAAATGAAAATGAGTAAGAAGAGGTGGAAGATATAGATTTTGAACGAATGAGAACCGCTCCAAATATTGTTAGCAGTCCAATTGAGATTGAATTTGGAAATTTTTTGAATGTTAATCCCAATTTGACTGCAGAACGAAGCCGACGACTGTTACAACTGTTACAGAAGTATAAAAAAAGAATTTGCATGGGATTATATGGATATGAAAGGGATCCATCCTAACCTATGCACTCACCATATTTATTTGAAGGATGGATGCAAACCAGTCAGACAACCACAACACCACATGAACCCTGCACTAAAGGAAGTGGTGAAAGAAGAACTACAAAAACTCTTGAGTGCTAATTTTATTTATCCAATATTTGACAGTCAGTGGGTGTCATCGCTTGTCATCGTTCCTAAAAATAATGGAAAGCAGAGAATCTGTGTTGATTACAGAGAACTCAACAAGGCCACTCAGAAGGACCATTTTCCCTTACCATTTATAGATAAGGTCCCTGATACTCTCTCTGGAAATAAATTCTTTTCCTTTCTGGATGGATTTAGTGGCTATAATCAGATACAGATTGCCCCGGAAGACCAGGATAAAATGACCTTTACTTGTCCTTGGGGAACCTACGCATACAGAGTACTTCCTTTTGGACTCTGTAATGTGCCAACAACCTTTCAAAGGGAAATACTGGGAATTTTCTCTGACTTGTTGAATGATTGCCTGGAAATCTTCATGGACGATTTCACACCTTATGGAGATTCTTTTGAAACAACATTAGTCAATTTGGAAAAAGTGCTAGAACAGTGTGTACAGACTAATGTTGCCTTGAGCACTAAGAAATGTCACATGATGATGACTGAAGGGATCGTGCTTGGACATTACATTTTTGCTGACGAAATCAAGGTATACCTTGCAAAAATAGAGGTAAGTCTAAAAATTCCAACCCCCAAAATGCAAAAAGTGGTACGTAGTTTCTTGGGGCATGCAGGGTATTACAGAAGATTTATAGAAATTTTTTCAAAAATTGCATCGCCATTATTTTCCTTGCTCATGAAGGATGTTGATTTCTTGTGGACAAGGAAGTGTGAGCAGGCCTTCTTAAAGCTGAAATGTTGTGTATCAACAACTCCAGCCTTGCGGGGACCTAATTGGGCACTGCCATTTCACATAGCTACATATGCATCAGATATTGTTGTAGGTGTTGTTTTGGGCCAATTGGAGGATAATAAACCTTATGTTATTTACTACATAAGTAAAAATCTAACTCCAGATGAGCTCAGTTACACAGTGACCGAGAAGGAGTTCTTAGAGTTCATGCATCCCATCAATGAATTCCAGCATAACATCACCGAGCATCAAGTATTTGTACACACTGACCATTCTACCATTCGTTTTTTAATGAATAAGCCAATTACAAATGGTAGGATCACACACTGGTTATTGCTGTCACAAGAATTCGATATCGCTATTGTAGATAAGCTTGGAAAAGATAATGTAGTAGCTGACTTTATTTCTAGGCTAACTATTGATGACAATTGCACTCCCACTGAAGATTATTTCCTTGATGAATATCTTTTTTCTATTTCTACTTACTCACCTTGGTATGCAGATATAGCTAATTATCTTGCTACAGGGAAGTTTCCACAATATTTGTCCTCCAAGGAGAAAAGAAAAATCATACAACAAAGTGCTACATATACCTGGATAGATGGGAACCTCTACCACACCAGACCAGATTTCTAGATCAGGCTCTGTGTTAGAGAAGATGAAGTGTTTGATATCCTTAAAGCCTGTCATGAGGAACCATGCGGAGGACACTTCACAGACAAATGGATAGGATACAAAGTCCTTTCAACAAGGTACTACTGGCTGACAATATTTCAGGATGCCAAGAAATTTGTGAAGGGATGTGATAGTTGTCAAAGGATGGGCCAACCACTGTAATCAGATGAGATGCCGTTACAACCCTAGATCATCCTAGAACTTTTTGAGAAGTGGGCTCTAGATTTTGTGGGACTAATCAATCCTTTGTCTAGAAAAAGATCCTAAATTTTGGTCTGTACTGAATATGTCACCAAAAGGGTTAAGGCGAAGGCACTAACCAGTGCCACAGAGCAGGCTGTCTTAGATTTTTTGTTTGAAGACATCTTTGTTCGGTTTGGCATACCCAGAGAGATAGTCACAGACAAAGGGCCCCAGTTCACATCTCATAAGATCTGGGAGTTGGTCAAGAAATATAAGATCCATCACAGAATCACAACACCTTATCATCCATAAGAAAATGGCCAAGTAGAAAGCACTAACAAAGTCATTGAGGGGATCCTTACTAAGACTGTAGCCAACCATCGAAGAAATTGGGTTGATAAACTTCCAAAAGTGTTATGGGAATACAGGACTACATGGAGGAATACCACTGGATTCTCACCATATGAACTTCTATATGGCAAGAACCCTTTATTCCCCAATGAATTTGAAATCAAGACACGAAGGAAAACATTGCAGGTAAATTTGGATTTGGCTACAACATAAAGGCAGAGATTGAACCAGCTCAATGAATTAGAGGAGAAACGGTTGGCCGCTATCCAGCAAACAAAGATTATCTAGCGACAGAGAGTTAAGTGGCATGACAAATTTATCAAGAAGAAAAAGTTCCAGAAAGGAGATTGGGCTCTCTTATTTGACTCAAGGTTTAAATAATTCAAGGGTAAGATCTGCACCAGATGGCTAGGTCCTTATGAGGTAGATGCAGTCTTTGACAATGGGACTATAAATTTGGTGACCATTGACAGTGCGAGGACACCATTACTTGCAAATGGGCACAGTCTTCGGTTATATCACAAACCTACCTCGAGGGATTCGTTTGTCAACATTGTCACAAATTCAGATTTACAAATTATGGGAACATGGACCCCCCTATTATTTTAATTTTTCCAATAAGTTTAACAGCTGAAAACCACCTGGTGGCGGCTATTACACCTTCACATATATATATATATATATATATATATATATATATATATACATCTCTCTCTCTCTCTATATATATATATATATATGCATGTATGTATGTATGTATGTATGTAGATATATATATATATATATATATATATATATATATATATATATATATATATATATATATATATATATATATATATATATATATATATATATATATATATATATATATATATATATATATATATATATATATATATATATATATATATATAATAATATATATAATAATATATAATAATAATAATAATAATAATAATAATATGGTTGTGAAAACCTTTCTCAGGCGCAGACAAACACTTTTGTAGTAGTTGAAAACCACTTGGCGGCGGCTGTTACACACTTTGTAACAACATTTGTTATTTCAAAGCATATCTTACGATAAGTGTTGTTACATGATTTTCTCTTCTTTATCTTTTTGTAGAAAATAAATAACATATATCAGTCGTCTTGGATGTTACACCTGTAACAGCTGACGACTTTTCAGGAATAAACGAGATATTTTATTATAATAAATAGCAGCACATCACCATAATTAAGTTTGTATGACTTACTGCCCGAGCATGGTTCGTCCATCGCACTGCCCATTACTTCGCCCCTTGTCACCTAGGTATGTTATCAAAAAAGTAATATTGAATTCGTTTTATTTTGTAATTATGGCAACTTAACATGACTATTGACGACCGACGATGGCTATCATAATTAAGTCAAGGGGAACGAATTATATGGCGACATGACCATCGCATGACTTGCGATTATTAGAAAAATCCAGCAATTAAGGCATGATGACCCGGTAGTTATTGTTACTAAATGATGAATCATACCAAAAAGTGTAAATGTACCATCGATGAGACCCCCCATGATTCACCATTAAGGAAAATTCATCGTGCAGTATGAACCATGTGTGACAAATCCCAATCCAAAATCTTCACTTGTGCTACCCTGCCACCCTACCATTTACCCTTGCTGGAAGCACTGAATCCCCATTTAGAGTGCTTAGAGAGGAGGAAGATAACAGTACAGGCTGAAACAACTAGAGTGCATCGACTACCTCGGAGCACTTAAAGGGAAGAATAAGTAGGTGGAACAACACTGAATTTCTTAAGAAATGGGAGGAGAAGCGATACAGAATGAACCATGATCCACATAAGCCTTGGAAGATTTCCCTGAAGCATGCCAGATTTTCAAGGATGCGGACTGGTTCAAATTCTTCCGGAGGTTGGAAGGATCAGAAAGTGGTATTTCCATGGAATTTGCAAAGAATCTGGAGGGAAACCAAATGGAAGTCAGAGGGTTGAAGTTGGAGGTCACAGAAGAAGTTATTGCCAGAGTACCATGATTGCTAGCGGTTGGGAAGATATGGTTTACCAGGAAGGTCAATGATACCTCACTGAAAGCGGATTTTCTCCAAGAAAGAGAGTCGTTGGTAAAGAAAGGCAAGGCAATTGATGGACTCTCACTCGCCCAACCATGGGAATATGTTGCCCTCTATCTCATCAAGTATATTACTTGCGAGGGAAGGGAAACAATTGTGTTCAATTATCAGTTTCCATTATTGAACCACCTCTGACATTAGTAGCTGATCAAGCTTCCTTATTTCTTGTTGGGCAACATTAGGCACATGGCCGTGGCTATGAAAATTACTACACATCGAGAAACGTATGTTACCAACCATGACCTTATTAAACTCATTATGCTAGATGCTTTAAGCCGATAGGGCAAGAATTGGGAAGAATTCATGCGGAAAAGGTCTAAGACCACCTGTAGAAGGCAAACAGGGATGTCTAAGGAAGCTCCAAAGGTGACAAAGGAGAAAACCCAGTCCTTGACAGTAAGGGTCAGAAAAAGGTCAGAAAAAGGTCAGTTGATAAACCAATTGGTGACAGGAGGCCGAAGTAGAGGATAAGGGTTAGCGGGCACCCAGATCCCCCATCCACGTTAAGAAAGAACAAAGGAGCAATAGAGCAAAAGGACGAGGAGCAAGCTTAGCCAGAGAAACCTCCTTCACTTGGTAAGAGCAAAACCCAATCCCTGTTGTCAACTATTGAAATTCTAGAGAAAGAAATTAGGGAATTGAGGGAACAACTAGCAGAAGGAAAGGCAGAGCCAAGAGCCCCAGGGCTAGATACTTTGGCAGAGGTCGTAGATAGGGCTAGAAGGGGAGAAATCCTAGGCACTCTGTGCATAGCCTGTGCTGAGAAGTTGGTGGAAATAGTATTGAAAGTATGTGCAGCAGACACTACCTCGAGGGGGACTCAAACTGAAATCTGGGAACCTGTTACACAAGAACCTGTCGAGGACGTTGCTGTTACACAAGAACCAGCAACCGAGGTAGTGCAATCCACAAAAAGTGATCAGGTAACGGATACGCAAGAGCCCTTGGCTGACACTGTTGTCTGATCAGAACCAACAGTGGAGGAGAAATTTAGCCAAGAGGAGGAAGAGAAATATAATATCCATGAGCCTACGGTCAATGCTGCTACTACACAAGAACCAGTAGAAAAGACCGAAGCCGGTTCGGAGGAAAACGATGCACAAAAGTTTGTGGATAACATTGCTGCTACATAAGAACCAACAGTGAAAATGGACACTGACCAGGAAAATAAAGAAATTGTGATAAGACCCATCGACGAAGTCGCTGTTACACAAGAACCAGTAGCCAAGGTGGGATAGGTTTTGCCCTCAGGAGGCTGCTACACCCTTAGTTGATAGTTCACGTGGAGGAACGCTGGGTCCTGATGAAGGATGGTGTTATGAGAGATTGTTTTTGTTTCAGAGCTTCAAAAGTGTAAGCATCTAGTGCTCTCTCTATAGGAGGTAGTGATTCCACTCAAAACACATAAAAGAATGATGGATTCCCTGAGAAAAAAATGGCTAAAATAAGAATGGGAAAGAAAAGAGGAGGCACAAAGGCACAAGGAAATTGTAAAGAAGAAGGATGAACAACTGTATCAGCTGCATCGACAGGTCTCAGACCTGACGTTTGATAAGACCAAACTTCATGACCTTGCTCTAAACCTGTTAACATGCAGGTGGTCATCCCCATCATACCCTATGTTCATGTGGGAACGTTACTACTTATTTCAATTAAGGGCAATTTATGAGAGCAAGTCCTATTTGGGTTCTACAACCCGCACCTTTTTGGAAAAGTTTCGCTCCTGTGATTTTGATGATCAGAGTTTGCTATGAGATCTATTCTTGCACAATATTATGTGTGAATACGTGAGCACGAAGATGGTGGCACATGTCCTCTCCTACACAGGGGACTTGCAGTTGCAGGCCTTCCTTTCATTCATGAGGAATCAGATTGAGTGGCACCTAGCCAAGAAAACAACAGAGACCAACGAGGAAAGAACAACATTGTGGATCAAGGCTAAACTAGGAATGGCTTACGAACTCTAGCAAGAGTTTATAATATTCCTGAGCACTCTAGAAATCAGAGATCAATCGGCCATTTACAGAAGAAGAATCGTGAGGATCTGCCTCAACCTATTTGAAAACATGAGGAGCCAAGCACTAGCCGAATGCCTCAAGCGCACTGAGGCCTGTAGCGTGAAGTTACAGGAAGGGGACCCCTTTGAATACAAGAACTTTGTGGTTGTTGTTACACAGGTGTCGGAATATGCTTAGATTGTTCTGAAACTGGGGGCATTATAGATTGGCCTCAGGTTCAAATTCCCTTTGATATGGTTGACATTCAAGGAATATCAACATGATTATCATTTATGTGACTTCGAAGAGGAATCTTGGCCACGTGAGTTAATGATTGATCAAGGATTCAGAGCTCCGGGTGATGATACTGCTCGTACCTACAATTTCACAGATTTTCATCAGGGGAACAGTAGAAGGAACTGAGATTCTGCATGGGGACATGCAGTTGCTTCAGTCACGGGGAGAAGTTGGTAGTGGTTTTTAACCTATTTTCTTCACATTCTTTCCCTTGTTTTGACCTTTCTGTCCCCCAAGCCTATGACTTTATATGACCAAATTCCCTGTTTTCTAAACCTTTTAACCTATTATACTCTCATGTTGCTTTGTTATATTTTACCGAATAATACGAGACTTTATTCCCTTTTTGTGGCTAACTAGGAGAGCATTGAAGAAGTATTTTGGGAATTTCTTCTTTTCAAGTGATGGCTCACGAAAACGGAACTATGAAGTAGACATGAAGCAAGGATTAACTATAGGAAAGGGTAGAATGGTTTGATGTTACACCCTGAGTGCTGTTATAGGTTGCTTCTACACATTAGATGCTCTTATAGGTTGTTGTTACAGATTGGATGCTATTACAGGTTACTATTACACATTGGATGTTGTTATAGGACGCTGATACACCTTGCGCTGATCCGCCATCACACCAACAACGTTTCTCCAGCTATGCCACATTATCCTGAACCACCATTCACTCAATGTTGTTGCGCCGAAGTTGGGAAATGTGAGTACTATTCCACATAAAAACTATCGGTAGTAGGGATAGTCTATCTTTGAAGCAAAACACTGAAGCAGTTGCAATCATAACTGATGTATATTTGTATTTAGCAGTAGGTTGTAACTTCTTTTATTTTTGATTAGCATGAGAATCGTGAGAGTTTCATGACTGGTCCGTTTCTAATTTCAGGTTGTAATAACTATAAAAGACTGGATTTTTCATGTATAAGAGATGACATATAAAAGGGTACTGTTACTCTGCTTTTGTAATTCTGAGTTTATTTTAATATCAATTAGCACGGTGATGTTGTTACTGTCCTTTAACTGATTCGTTAATCACTTTTGCCTTCTTCTTGTGCCCTGCTAAGGAGGAAGGGCACTCCTCTTTGGCAGGGATTGCAGGGATATAGGTAGTGTACATTCTATTTTAGTTAATTGATTTATGGTTTCTCGTTGTTGCTGTATAAATCGTGGATTACATTCGTTGTTGTTTCATTTGTATTATGTTGTTACACTGAGTTAATCAATAGAATGGTAGTAACCAATTGGAATAGATGTTAGTTCCTGTGTGGTGCACCTTTATTTTGATAACTGCGAGTTGTGATTTAATTCTGTAGGGTGTTTTTTATATCTACACGCATGATTTGATTCAACAATTTAGATCAACGACATCTTTCACAGTTTTCTGCATTTTCTTATTCTTGGCTAGAGTGTATCGGCATAGACAATGCGAACTCCATTGAAAAAACAAGACCTACCCTGGGCTGACAATTAATATTGCAGCTTGAGTCAATTAAGGTTGATTAAAACAACACTACAAGTATAAAGGAAGGCTTGGGGTCAGTTGGAGAATAGACACAGAGAGATTGAGGAAATCAATTTTCTGAGGTAAGAAGTTCTCAGGAGGAAAATCGATTGGGGAGATCTTGCAGCTAAGGGGTAGGGATAGTTCGAAAATATTGACAGAGAGGTAGAGAGAAGCTTGTGGAGGCAATGGAATAGCGAGGAGGACTAATGCTTGGCCAGTTTGGACCCACGTAGTCTTGACGCAGAGCCAGAAGGGCCAGCGCAGAGGAGGAAGTTTCCTTCCACGCAGATAGCTAGAACAACCAAGAAATCTGATGCAGTGGGAAAAATATCTGACGCAGAGCCTCAGAGAGCTCCAGGAAAGCCCACATAGTTACTGTGAAGGGGCAGTGAAATTGTAGTCGGGGCTAGCCAATTTTTCTATTGGATCAGCTGGAATCTGTCGAGTGGAGTGAGGTAAAAATCACTCAGGCTTTACTCCATTGTTTTTCTCTGTCATTGGTTCTTCGGGAGGGCAACCAACATTTGTATTCAGAACTAGTGCTTAATGATAGAAAACCCTCAAAGCTGATGCGTCAATTTCCCTGCATTGGGTTTTTTGGGGGATATTTAGTCCAAAAATAAACGTGTCCTTTGTGTGATTGTCTCATTTATTTTTCAGTACTTGATCTGTATATTGGTGTAGGTTGAAGTGTATTTGCATTAATATTTTCTGAATTTTTCTGAAAATAACTTGTTAAAATGAAGAACACAAGTAGGTAATGCAAATCAGTTTACTGCATTGGGATTTTTAACTTGTTAGATTCAAAAAATTTCACACTATCATCAACCACAATATCTCCCTCTTGATATTGTTATTGTAAGGTAGTAGTGGAGATGTAATAACTATGATCTTACTGAGACAAGAGGTGGTTGTGAGCTTGGCCTCTTCACAAGGATGCTCTTAGAATTTGGATTGTATCAAAGAAAGCATGGATGACTAAACATGTGCCTAATTCCTCCAACTTTTGAAGGACTATTATTGACTTTGTTCATTGCAACTCGGATCCAAGTGCGAAGAGCTTAATCCCTCTTCCCTGTCCTTCTCATGGATGCTTACGTTGCAATATGGCATGGACTCTTTTCGAGAAAGGTTTGTTTCTCTGACTTTTTATTTGGTTTGAGGAGTTACTATTTCCTAAAGGATCCAACATTTTCTCTAATTCATAAAGAAGTTTCTTAGCATTTTCTAGGGACTCTTCAAGACCCATCTTTGATATTATACAATACCTAAGCAAGAAAATATGTAAGAATACTGTGATGTCCCTTAAGCGAGATATTTGCCCCGCAAAAAAAAAACCACAAATTAAAATCACCCACCCCCAAGACATAATGATTATTTTAATGCTCAAAAGTATTTCTCCAATAATAAGTTCCAACACACCCCTCTTTTCTTTCTTTTCTTTTTTAATTCTGAAATAAACCACATAGAAATTTGGCTAAAAATGATAGGTAAAACTACCCACAAAAGGGAAAAAACCTCACTTCTGCTTCATAAACTCACAAAAATAGTTTTTATTTTATACCTATTCCATTAGAATTTAAAGAACCTCTCTTCTCTAGTTGCAACAATCTATCGATTTTATTTTAGCAAACCTTGTTTTTAGTAGATATGTTTCCTTCATACCAAGATACCATGCTATTATTGATAAAACTGCTACTTTTGTTTTTACATTCTTTGTCAGAGATGGATGTATACTATTATCACCCTAAATTTTTTGCTTCTAAACTTTGGAAAGTTCGCCTTGTTTCTAGTCATAGTCTTATAATAGGTTTTGAGTCATCTCATCTCAATAATGTCATTCTCTTTTCCAAATAAAGTTTGACAACTTCATTCCATGTCCTAGAAGCCTCACCATGTGTTTAGAAGTCATATCTCACATCATTTTGAATATTAGCTGCGAATCCACATTTTCGTAGCGCAGACAGTGTAAAAATCCTATTTTGCGCTACGAAATCACTGAACTAGGAGTTTTCGTAGCGCGCTATGAAACCCCTGAAAAAGCATGTTTCAACATAAAAGACTCCGTTTTCTGCTTTTACTAGTAAAATTCCAGAAGGGGTCCTGAGCAACTGAGAACTCAATTTTGAAAAATAAAAGAGGCTTTTCTTCCTAACATACTAAGCTACAAAAACCTCTTTTAGTTTCTTCAAATTCATTATGAGGTGGGAGGAATTTATGGTTAAACTTGCGATACGAAACTGTTGAAAGCCAAGCTTTGTCTTCTGGTTTTAGCAGTCTTTTTCAAGATTCGTTTCTGGTCACAAGAAAAGGTATTTTGGATTTCTAAAGGAGGTTTCTCTTCATAAACTCTCCAGCTACAATAAACTATCTAAATTTCTTCATAAGTGTTATTAGTTGGGAGATACTAAGATTTCTTTGAAACCCTAATTTCAGAGAACAATTTTTTCCTTTTTACACGTGTTTTTCAAGGACAGATTCTGGACAGCTGGAGAAGTGTTTTAAAAAACCAAGAGAGGTTTTTGTTCTAGACAGAATGGACTACAAAAAAATCCTTCAGTTTCATAAAATATATCATGGATGAGAATGTAAAGGCTTTTTCCCACGTGCCAACTTTCAAGGATCCTAAACCTAAAAATAGGGAAACATGTTCCCTAATTTCTAGGGTTTATCATCAGCAGTAAGGTGACAACGTGGGAGGCTTCATCAAATTCGACCTCATGATGTTGTAGCTGTCAAAGAATGCATTCAATGTTTAGTTAAGGTGGTTTAGTCATAACAAGGAGTTGTACTCCTAATTGTATTAGGACTCTAAGACTACAAGTTAGCTATCATTTGTATTTAATAGTTTGTTTTATGGTTAGAATAGGTGTCACTCATATAAAATTCGAATTCTATTGATGAGGGATGAGAGAATCCATATTGTAAATGCTATATATGAAGCAATAGGTTGAATTAGCAAAGGGTTGGAGACTTTTTGGCCCCGCTGCTGCTTTATGTGAAGGAATACAATCAGTAATGCAGAGATGTTTTCTTGAACAAAACTGAGTTCAGATAGAGTTTAATCCTTTCTTGATCTATATGTTATTTTAATCCTTTATTGTTAATGCTCAGAATTCATAATATAATGCTTTGACTTCCTTTAACAATAAGATGAATGTGTTTTACATTTGAACCACCAGCACTATAATACATTGCTATTATTCAGAATTCACAACCATGTGCTCTATTTTCTTTTAGTAATGGAATGATTGTGTTGAGCAGTAGATCTCATTGCTATTACTCAGAATTCATAATCTTATGCTCTGACTTCCTTTATTAATGAGATGATTGTGTTTTTTCAGAATCTTGTGAGTAAACCACCTCTGAACCATCAGCAGTAGATTTCATTACTATTACTTAGAATTCATAACTCTATGCTCTGACTTACTTTAATAATGGAATGACTCTTTTGACCTATGTTATTGAGTGAATTGTCTTTATTTAAGAACCTTATTTGTCTCAAATTTCATGTCAAGGAACCTTGCCACTAAATTTATTGACTTGTTGACTCCATAGCCCAATGGTAGCAAGCCTTAATCTTTTCAACCTACAAACACACAAAACCAAGATAGAGTTAGTCATTTATATTATCATTAATCAATATCATTAACCCTTGAGAGAGCCCTCTCAGGCTGAGGAGGCTAAGCCTTAGCTAAAAGATTGGTTTGAAATAGTTACACTGAGATAGTCTGATCAACAACCTATCAGGGTCCTCTTTTGGTGATAACATATACTCTGGAAGTTATTTAAAAAATACACAATGTCAACACTAGGGAAAGGGAAAAGTGAATGAAAAAGATATCAGTCGATCCTGTAGGAATTTACAGGGTAAGTTCCTCAGAAAGAATACCAAAAGGACACCGCTCACAACCAGATCTCAAATCAATACACCAGTATTTTTGACGTGGTTAAAACTCTCAAAGTGCAAGGAGGGAAACAGTCCACGGCATGTCCCAACGTGGGTACTACAGGCAATTTATTAATCAAAGAATGAAAATTTACATAAGCTTCTCTCATGCACGGATTACCCGAACAATGACCCTCCATGCGCTTTAAATAGAACTCATGGACCAATCGGGTGTCAAGCCACGGATCAAGTGTCGATAATACCGAGGTGAGAGTGAACCGTCAGATCACTACATATCGTGACCGTCGGATTGTAAGTTACAAAAATGTACAACGGTAAAGAAACACACTTTACCTAACTCTAACCTAACTCTATACTAGACCAAGTTGAACTTAACTATATCCTATGTGTCGGAATATCCTAACATCCCCCCTTAAGAACAACTTGGGATAGGATTGAAGGATTTACAAATATGACACAATAGGAGAAGGAAGGAGGCACTAGAGCCTATCCCCCCTTAGTGACAACTTCCTGAACTCCAAGCATATATCGAAGTTTAGTGAACTTCGCCTCTGTGAGAGCCTTTGTGAAGATGTCTGCAACCTGATCATCTGTTGGACAATATTGCACTTCAAGAATATGGTCATGAATGAGCTTTCTGATGAAGTGCATGTGTATTTCAATGTGTTTGCTGCGCTGATGCTAGACTGGATCTTTGCATAGCTGAATGGCACTTTGATTATCACACCAAAGTGTGGTTGGATGCTGCTGCTCAAAGCCAAACTTTGATAGGATCTGACGAAGCCACAAGGCTTCCTTACTAGCTTCCACGGCACCACGATACTCTGCTTCTGCTGACGAAAGAGAAATGGCAGCCTGTTTCTTACAAGCCCATGTAATAGGTCCTGAACCAAGAGTGAAGACATAACCGGCAGTAGACTTCCGATCATCGGGGTCACCAGCCCAATCAGAATCAGTGAAACCAACTAACAGAGGAGCTGCTTTGGCACTGTAATGAATCCCAAACTGTACTGTACCTCGAACATAACGAAGTATTCTTTTAGCTGCTTTCCAATGACTTTCACGGGGGTTTTGCATAAAACGAGCAACAAGGCCAACAACAAAGGAAAGATCAGGACGAGTATGGGTTAAATACAAGAGTTTTCCGACAAGTTGACGGTATAAGGTAGCATCAACTTCAGGAGAAGTACAAGAGACTAAAAGTTTGACTCCAGACCAAAAGGGAGAAGGGGCTGGCTTACAGTCTTCCATGTGAAAATGACGAAGAATATCACAAGCATACTTGGACTGGGAAAGGAAAATACCCTCTTGGGATTGCAAGACTTGAAGACCGAGAAAATAGTGTAAGTGTCCTAAGTCTGTCATTTCAAATTTCTTTTTAAGGCTGGACTTCACATGGTTTATAAGGTTGGGATCACTACCAGTAAGAATAAGATCATCAACATAAAGAACAAGGATGATAAGAGAGTTGCCCACTTTCTTTGTGTAGACAGTATTGTCAGAATGACACCTAGAAAAGCCAGATTCTAAAAGAAAGCTATCCATTTTGGCATACCAAGCCCGAGGAGCTTGCTTGAGGCCATAAAGGGATTTCTTAAGTCGAAAAACAAGGCTGGAGTCTATTTGTATGAAGCCAATGGGTTGTTCCATATAGATTTCTTCCTGCAAGTCCCCATGCAAGAAGGCAGATTTAACATCCATCTGATGGACTTCCCATTTTAAAGAGGCAGCAAGGGAAAGAACAAGGCGGATAGAGTTCATTTTGGCAACAGGGGAGAAGGTTTCAGTGTAGTCAATGCCTTCAACCTGTGAAAAGCCCTTAGCAACGAGACGAGCTTTATGTTTATCGACTTTCCCATCTAGTCCATACTTGGTTCTGTAAACCCATTTACATCTAACAAGTTTGCGTCCCTTTGGTAGAGGAACAAGATCCCATGTATCATTTGTTATCAATGAATGATATTCTTCATTCATAGCTGCTTCCCAATGTGGATGGCCTGAAGCTTCTGCAAAAGTGTCAGGATCATGATTTACTGGAGCTTGAGCCAGTAAAGAAGAGGCTCTTTCAAACTGAGAACGTGTACGTCACTGATTTGTGGGATCACCGGCAAAATCACCTGCTGCATCCCGAGTAGCACGGACCCATCTTGGAAGTTGAGGATCCTGAGAAGGTGGGGGAGGATTATCATCCTCGCTTTCATCATCTGAAGAAGAAATGTTTTCAAAAGTAGAAGAGATAGGAAGAGGTGGCACATCCACCGGACTAGGCTCACAGGCCGATTTATTTTCATAAAATTTTACATCTCTTCTAATGATAACATTTTTGGACTTAAATGGAATAATTCTATAACCTTTTACATATTCAGAATATCCAATAAAAGTACATTTCTCACTCTTAGGTTCTAAAGCTTTATGCTTTTCATCTGGAATATGGGCCCATGCTTCACTTCCAAACACACGAAAGTGACTTACATCTGGTTTAATGGAACTCCAAGCTTCTTCTGGAGTGATATTCTCTAGAACCTTAGTAGGAGTGCGATTGATTATATAATTTGCACAATTAATTGCTTCAGCCCAAAAACTAAGACTCAGTCCTTTAGATTGCAGCATACAATTAGCCATTTCCTTTAAGGTGCGATTTTTCCTTTCAGCTACACCATTTTGTTGTGGAGTGTATGGAACATTATGTTGCATTTGAATTCCATTTTCTGTGCAAAAGTTGATGAATGTGTTTTTAACATATTCTCCACCATTAACAGTTCTTAGCTTAAGAATTTGATGTCCAGATTGTTTTTCAACAAAGGCTTTGAAGGCCAAAAAAGTGTTAAATACTTCGCTCTTGAGTTTTAAGAAGTATACCCAAGTGCGTCTGGAGAAATCATCAATGAAAGTTAAGAAGTACTTGTAGCCAGAGAATGAAGCAACAGGAAGAGGACCACATAAATCACTGTGCACAAGTTGTAAAGGGGCTGAGGCGTGCCAAGAGGCACGTTTGTCAAAACTGTCCCGATGATGTTTTCCGAGTACACATCCGGAACAAACACCATCTCTGCAAGATACCATAGGAAGACCTGTCACCATATTTTCTTTACATAGATGCTGAAGGGAGCGATAGTTTAAGTGACCAAATCGCTCATGCCAAAGTTTGCTCACTTCATCATTATGAGCAACAAATACTGAGGGAAGATTTGATGACCCAAAGTTGTGAAACTTATACAACCTTTTGGAATCATCAGCAAGACCAGTAGCTAGAATCTGTTTAGGATCTTTTAGATCCTTGATTACAACATCATGAGGTGAAAATTCAACAATTTTACCTTCACCTGAATGAGTTATCTGATAGACAGATAGAAGGTTGCATGATAAGGTTGGAACACATAATACATCATTAAACTGACCATTGTCTAGATGAACAGTTCCAGTCCCTACAACATTAAGAGATCTATCATCACCAATATATATATTTTTGGTGTTACAATCATTTAAAGAAGAAAACATGGCTTGGTTTTTGGCCATGTGACAAGAGGCTCCAGAATCAATGAGCCACTCATGAGAATGAGAAGAAGAAGAAGATACATTTAATGCATAACCAGACTGAGATGATTGACAATGACATGCAGAAAGTTCCATTCCGGAAGTTGAAGTTGAAGTAGGCTCCACATGGATGTTATGTTTCTTCATTGCGGCTTCCAAGGCTTCCATCTTCTTAAAGCATTTAGATTCTAAGTGGCCGTCTCGATTACAAAAGTTACAATGTCTATCTGTCTTCTTCCATTTGTTTTTATTGGTCTTATCATTTTGCTGAAATGATCTTTCATTTTGAGGCTGAGATGGTTTAGGACCATTCTTTTGAGGATATGACTTCTTAGGATTCTTTGAATTTGGTTGCTGCTGGGCGGCTAACACTTTTGTGGAAGAGTTTCCAAGATTAAGAAGACCAAGGTGTAAGAGTTTTTCTTGTTCTCTTATTAAGGAATCACAAAAGGAGGCAAAGGAAGGGGCCTTGTAGTCTTGTCCTTGACAAATGAAAGCTTCCCTTGTAGAATGGAAAGTGGAAACAAATACAGAGTAGGCTAGTCCCAACTTAGTAAGGATGGAATAAATAAGGTTACCATCTTCTTTCTTAACTTTAACACCTTCCAAGAGATATCTAAGGGTCTTGAATTTGGACAAGAAATCTTCAATGCAAGAAAAATTATTAGGATCCAAAGTAAGCAGCTCATTTTCAAGTTGATGGGCTCTAATTTCATTTTTAATCCCAAAAACTTTAGCAAGTTTTTCTAATGCTTCATGAGGAGTCTCAAGTTCTGCAATGTGGAATCTAAGATCAGGAGAAATAGACATCCCTATCAAACCACGTGCTTGATCTTGTCTATTTTCCCATTTTGCTGCCTTGTCTTCATCTTTTGGTTTCTTCTCTTGGTCTGTGGCTATTCTGAAGAGACCTTTACTTCTAAGTAAATCTTCGATGTAGGCTACCCATTGGAAGTAGTTAGTGCTGTCAAGAATGACTTGGCATGGACTTTCCATTTAAAAAAAACTGAAGCTGAAGATGCTGAAAGTAAGTGTTCCAATGGATAGATCTCGAAAAAATAGGCGGTTTTAAAAAAAACGGCTCTGAAAAAGGCTTCCGGATGAAGAAGTTATGGCTTTTTGAAAAAACATTGTTGACATTGCCGGCAAAGTGCGCGAATGAAAAAAATCCGCCCCCAAAAAATAGAGACTTGAACCCAAGACCTCTACTCTCTTAAAATAGCTTTGAACCAATTGATCTATACAAAAAATTTGAGAGAGAGAGAGAGAGAGAGAGAGAGAGAGATGGGCCTTGGTTTGCGTGCTTGCCTTGAGAAAACTCTTTTTCCTTACAAAACACAAAACACAAAACACAAAACCCAACACGAATATGCAAAGAAAAACGAACCTTGCGGCTCGAAGTTAGCTTTAGCCAAAAAACTAGAAATTTAAAAAAAATCTCAAAGTTAGCTTTAGCCGAAATACTAAATATTTTTCTCAATGTTTCTGATTTTCCGAGATCACACTAAGGTGCAGGGAAAAGAACATACGCATGAGAAAAATCCTTCCTTTCTGTTTCTGATTTTCCCAGATCGTACAGAGTCGCAGGGAAAAGAGCATACGCAGAAATGAAAGGTATAGATCTGGTTAAAAAAAAGGCTAAATAAACTGAGACCGAAATAAGCAGAGAGAAAATAACAGTAAACTGCAAAAAACACTGTATACCTTCCGATCTGAAAAATGACGCAGCTAGGGCTACCGGAAACCTTTTCGCATGAAACGAAAGGGGTTCCTCACTGGAACAGATGCTCCGAACGCAACAGAGCAGTCCTCTCGGCCCGAAAGCAGTCAGAAATAGCAGATCTAGGAAACGACAGCCGCATGCAGTTCTATCGGCTTCAGATTTGGATCACCAACGGACGCGGCCCTCAAATAGCTCTGATACCATGTAGGAATTTACAGGGTAAGTTCCTCAGAAAGAATACCAAAAGGACACCGCTCACAACCAGATCTCAAATCAATACACCGGTATTTTTGACGTGGTTAAAACCCTCAAAGTGCAAGGAGGGAAACAGTCCACGGCCTGTCCCAACGTGAGTACTACAGGCAATTTATTAATCAAAGAATGAAAATTTACATAAGCTTCTCTCATGCACGGATTACCCGAACAATGACCCTCCATGCGCTTTAAATAGAACTCATGGACCAATCGGGTGTCAAGCCACAGATCAAGTGTCGGTAATACCGAGGTGAGAGTGAACCATTGGATCACTACATATCGTGACCGTCGGATTGTAAGTTACAAAAATGTACAACGGTAAAGAAACACACTTTACCTAACTCTAACCTAACTCTATACTAGACCAAGTTGAACTTAACTATATCCTATGTGTCGGAATATCCTAACAGATCCCTTCACAATTTGTTCTTCATGCATATGCGTCTTGGGCTTTTTGATGGTGACCTTAGCCACCAACTAGATGGAAAACTTACAATCCAAGATATGTGCTTAGCTGAACATCATATATTGGCATTGCAGGCTAAAAGGCAAGGTATTTTGCTTCTCAAGAACCATGGAAGATATCTACAATTTGGTCAGTGTTGTAACATAAATAGTGATTCATTAATGGTTGCTTCATTCTACTATCTACATAAATGTGTCACTATAGGTGTAGTTATTTAAAAGAAGTAATCCTCTTTGCTGCCACTTGTGAATGTCCAGGTCTTCCATGTAACGCCACAACACCACTTCAAGGCTTGAAAAATTATATTAGGATTACTCTGTATTCCCCTGGGTGTGAGGACTTGGCATACATTTCTGACAATACGTTCGTTGAAGCGTAGAAATGTATGAAGTTTCCCAAGCTGCAAAAAGACCTGTGGTGTTTTTCATCCTTTCTAGCGATCCAGTCGTTGTGTCAGTAAAATATCCTAATGTCTCCATCATTATTTGGGCGGTCTGTATAGCTCTGAGAAATGGCCTAAACTTTCTCTTTGACTTCTTCAAGCGCTGAGTCCTTTCAGCATTGCAATAAAATAATTAGACTCTGCTAATCTTAAAGAATACTCCCACACACACCTGAAGAGGCTACTGGGCTTTGTCCCAGTGGCGAGTAGTTGTGGGGTATCTCTTATCCTTTTTGAGATCTATGTGGCTGCACATGAGGCTCATGGTCGTCGTTCAATATTTGACACTCCCTCTGTTGCATATAGCTCAATGATCCCGTGCGTATGACTCCATGGCTTACTCTATTGTGTGATGATGTGTTCCCAACTGCCAAATATAGATCGATCTTGATGATCTCAGTTGTATATTATAGCCCATATGGCCCTAGGCACTGAGAAGTGTGGAATTTTAGCCTCCACATAACAGTTACACTGTAAGATCCAATAAATCTGAAGCACATGTAAATGAGCCAAGGAATAAACTTTATGGTGACATATTACATCAATCGACCAATGGATA
Organism: Pinus tabuliformis; assembly: GCA_031772625.1. Lineage (NCBI taxonomy): Eukaryota > Viridiplantae > Streptophyta > Pinopsida > Pinales > Pinaceae > Pinus > Pinus tabuliformis. The sequence goes on along the minus strand of CM062807.1, from coordinate 1,268,513,707 downwards.
AATAATATAATGGCTGGCCCTTGATTCATATACTAACTGTGTGCCCTTTACAAACACCGACAATAATGGCTCCACCCTACAACGTGTTGTGGTAAAAACACAACCCCCCCATTATTAATGTGTTCACTTCAAATAATGGGGACCCTTTCTATAAAATTTTTGGCTAAACACTTTTTTGCATTTTTATTTAGTTGATTACCCTACGCTTTTGTTAAATTTTCATTTGCTTTGGATTCTTGTTTTGATTGCTTTGTTAGAATCGATTTTTTATAAGCTTCCCATTGACGTTTGTTTCGCCTCATTTGGTCAACTGGTTTGAAAATGGTACTCCTTTGAAGTCTCATCATTTATCTAGTCTAGGTTAAAAATGCATAAAATGTATGATATTGCATTTTGTAAATAAATTAGTTCGATACTGCATTTATTTTAAATATTAACCCCTAGTTAGTTCTTACTAACATTTTTTTCATTTTTCATTTTTACTTATACAACCAAATCATAAAGCAACCGGATTTTAGTGATTTACTCCAATAAGTTATTAATCTCGAAAAATCATAATTTCGAAGTGGCTGTAATTTATTTTTTCATTTATTTTCAAAATAATTGTAGTTTAATTTTCATTTTTAAAGTGACTGTAGTTTATAAAATAATCCTCATAAAATAAAACCAAAATAAAAATTGATTTTTAATATTAAATCTTAAATTAATTATTATTTAAAATATAATTAATTAAATTAAATTAAAAGTTAATATATATATATATATATATATATATATATATATATACTTATTTCGCAATCAGAAGATCGCATCAGGACTTTTCAATCGCATCGGAGCTTTTGCATTGTAACAAGTTTTAAAAACCCCAATACACACCATACCCCGATGCCGATTGTCGATACCCCTCCCAACGCCGATTGCCGATTTGCTTTACATCAGATCGGGGATTTTGCATTGTAATAAGTTTAAAAACCCCAATAGCCATCTCCCGATCCGATTTGCCGATAAACATAAGTCAAAGGGGCATTCAAAGTCTTATAACAAATACGATTTTGGTTTAAGGTTTTGAACTCACACGTATGAGTGAAGTGGTAATATAGTTATGATATAATATATTAAAGTAGTTATTTAATATTTTAAATTAATTAATATATAATATTTAATTAATTTAACTAAATTAAAATTTAAAAAATAATTTAAATTAATATTAATTAGTTATTGATTAGATTAAATTTGTTTATAAATAGTTAATTAAATATCTGTTAGTTAGATTAATAAACAATTTATTAATAATTAGTTTAGTTTATAATTAACAATTAATTTAGAATTAACTAGAATCTTAATTTAGGATTAGATTTTTAACCCAGTAGCAGAAATTCCCGAATTGTGCTAGAATTAAGTAATTTATTTTGGAAGTTCATAGATTGAGTTTTACTTGGCCAAATGAGGCCCAAGACGGCTCATTGGAAAGATAAAATCAAGGAGAATATTTCTGAGGAGGTTTCACTAATAGATTTTTTCATTTATTGGGTCGAAAACCAGGCAGAAGATCAAGCTCCAAAAAACAAAATCAAATTTCTGAGTTATTTTCCGCATTTTCATTTGTCCAAGCCTCTTCTAATTGCAGATCCATTCGTTAATAATATCCTTGGCCAATTAAATCATCCCAAGCATCAATAGAGAGCTTATATTTTATTTTCAATTAATTATTTAAATAAAATTTGATTGGATTTGATTTAAATGCCATCAATGATATTTTGATTTTATTGTTGCATCTTAATTCATTTTGATTTCTTTTTGCAGGAAAACAATAGAAGAAATATGGAGAAAATGATCTCAATCAATGAGAAGGCTCCAACAATTAAATATTGGGATTTTGAGCAAATAAAATTAGATTGGGTAGATTTCTCTTCAACACACTTTCCTCTCAAGAATTCCTTCACAAATATTATAAATAGCAGATTGCAGAATGTAATAAGGGGCTGCTCTCCTCTGCAATTCTAGACTTCTAAAAACACTAATGTAATAGGAATTTAGAGTTGTAGGAGAGAGAGGAGAAAATCTCAGATCTGGGGATTATTGAGGATTTTCCCTTTATATCTTGAATTATACATGAAGGGCAAAGTTTGCACTATTGTGGCTTTATCTTTGAAAGTAGAAGTTCAAGCAATGTAAAGAGCTGTTGGAGGCCAGAGACAGAGAGATGGATGCAATAAATTGGTATTTCTAATACTATTGTTTCAAATATCAGTTTTATTTTTATGGTAACAGGAACGTGTCATTTTATTCATGTTTGTGCACTATTGTCAATATGGGTAATTTGTCTCAATGTTGTTATTATGTATCTCTGTTTTTATGAATTAATTTTTCATTTTTTAGTAACTACTTACTCAGAAATCTATCTTATAAAACTGATTTATTGAATGATAATGTGTTGTGAACTATTTCCACATCATTATTCAATTATTGGATTTACTGATTTGATAATTAATATCATTTTTGTGAACTACTTCCTGAATGTTGTTGGTTTATTATTTCAGTTAAGAGGTCTCAATAGGATGTGTTTTAGTAACCATAATATCAGTTAATTGAACTACTTCATTAACTTGATATTCATTATAAACAAGACATATTTAAATCCCAATACTTTAATTATCTTGCTCTTAGTTGGGTTAGATCTATATCTGCCTGATTAAGATAGGATTTAGATTAGTTTCTTTTTCTTGCATCATAGAATAAGCTTGCATTTAGAGTAAATTCTATATTCTTTTAAGTCTTCTCCTCAAAGAGGCAAAATTTTAGTTGTGGCTTGGTTGAACCCAAATCAGCTTAAGGGTCATTCTCTTGCCTGATCAACAAGAAAAATTGATCTGATATCCCTGTCTATTGGTAGGTAAAGATAAATCATAAACCATTAGCAATAGAGAGAAGGTAACTGTAGCTAGTTAAACCGGTCGGAGCCACCACACCAAATGGAAAAGGCGCTGCTTTAAGGTCCGGACCGGGTGGTTATCCCTTATTGTTGTTACAACGATTTTCAAGGTATCAAAATTTTTGGTGCTAGATGGAGGGCCTCAGACTTTTTGTCTATTGGAGTCTTTTCAATTTGAATATTTTATTTATTATGATGACTCCTCTTAAGCTTCCAATTTGGAGTTGCATCCATGGACGTGCGTCCTCCAATACTCCACCCGAAGTGGTAAGACTCTTGTCTCAGGTAAAATTCAATGGTAAGAGCAATTCTTCTGCTTTTAATCATGTCCTTGAATTTATTCAAAATATTTCAAATTATGATTTTCAAGGAATTGATGAAGACATTTTATGCAGAATTTTACTCTCACATTTGCGGCAAAAGCCAGAAACTAGTGTAAAACTCTTCCAGTTGCCTCAATTCGCAGCTGGGATCAATTTGTTACAATTTTCGTTTGTAAATTTGATCGCTATGATTATGATCAGGTATGTGATAAAATTGGATATCTACGAAATGAAAATGAATCTGTTAGAGATTTTAATATTCGATTTCATTTGAATTGTTTAAAATTTAATGTCAAAGATGAACCTATGAAAGAAGAATCACTAGATTGGTTTGAACATAATTGTTCTTTTTCTCCTATTCTCGATTCATATGAAATTAGTTCAAGCTTTGTTTCATCTACTTCTAATATAAATGAGAATTCCAATATGATGTGCAAATAACTTGTGACGAAGAAGTTTCACAAAGCTTGGAAAATATTTCTGATCAAATACAAGACAACAACAACAATTTTGGAGAAAGAGCAGCCTTGAAATCTGAAATTTACAATGAGCATAATGCACAAGAGTTCTCAAATAGAGACACTTTTAAATACATTGTTTCAGGTTCACATTTTTCCCTTTATCCTGATATTTTTAATGATGGTAATTTTTCCCCTCTTGGTATTAATGATATTTCAGAAAATACAGAGGCTGATCTAAATGAATTACCATTAAGTTTTTATCAAGATAGAGAAGCAATTAACGATAATTCTTTTGCCATTAATGAACATGAAATTCTTGTTCCTCCTTGTTTTGATATATTGGATAAGATCGAAGGGAATTCTAGAAAATCTTGTGAGGTCATTTATGATAATTACTTTGACATTGAGGATGTTGATTTCTATTACTCTCAAGAGAATCTTCATGAGAAAATTCAAATAAAATCTGTGAATGAGGAACGTTTCAATTTAGAAATTATTCCAACCTATCCTCATTTTAGAGTAGCAAATTATCTTCATGATTTCACCATTCAAGAAAACATTCCAATTTATGATTCATACCATGGTCAAGCTCTCATTCCAACTCATAATCATAATTCGTTTTCTAGTTCACAAGTTAGAATTCGAAATTACTCAAATTCCATAATTCTGGCCAATCTTTGTGAAAAAGAAATCATTTCAAAACGATCCCAATTGTGCTGTAACATTAGTTGTAAAAATAGTGATTTCATTTTATTTTTATTTCCTCATTTATTTTGTATAAAATCAGATTTATTTTCAGATTTTATTTTTCAGAATTTTAACACTTTATGCTGTCATATTGAGCACTTTATTATCAAACACTCAATTGATGAATTGCCTTATTGGGAAATTGAAGTTTCATATTATAACCATGAACATCAAGAGCTTTTAACATGTCAATGTCAATTGATGTTCATTTCTTATCAAAAGCTTCTATCTTCTCAAAGTCAATATCAACAAGAGAATGTATTTTTACAATTTGGCTAGCAATCTAATTTAATTAATAAATTTCAATTGTATTTAACAGATTTCCATTCATTTTTCATTGACTCATTTGAAAAATATGTGGAAAGTTTTCCTTCACGGAAGATTGTTAATAATTTAACATTTGTACATAACACAAACAATTTTTCCCAAGCCTTTGCATTTAAAAGCTCATCTTCACAATCTGACCTGTTATCTCTTCCTTTGAACATTTCCCAATCCTTAATAGAAATCCATCTAGATTTCTATGATCCAATTGGTATTCAATTGGAAAAGAAATTTCAAGAGAATAATTAAGTTACTAACAATAACTATAAATTATACTTACAGATTTAATTTTCTTAGTTCAATTAGATTTGTATTACTAACATTTGAACTGTACATATATGCAACAATAAAAATGAGAGAATGGTTACATTGGAAATATGACTATACCTAGTTATTTTCGTGTATATGGTTAGAATAGGAGTAGAATTAATTTAGTTAGTTTGTTTTATGTAGTTAATTTATTTTTAACAATTTTGTAGATTTAAAAAATAAAACAAAGCAGTCAGCCCTTCTCATACATGTTCAGTGAAAACATTTTCTCCCTATCAGAAAATTTTAATTCTTGCTCTCCTTTTTAAAATTTCTTACAGCAATACCTCTACTCTGTCTATTTTGAATAATGTCTTGATTAAATTCAATTAAAGTTGCACTTGGCATCGATTGCTTCAAAGCCACTTTTTTTTTCATTTCGGGATTTTCTTCTAAGATTTTCTTTTGAAATTTATATGGTAAGGATTTGAGGATATAAAAGTTTCATGATCCCATTATCCCATGAAATGTATGACTGTCTATGATAAGCTTAATTCTAATTCAATCACTATTAGTCAGTCTAACCTTTCACGGTAATCATATGAAGTTCATATTATTTTCCTCGGAATTTGCTAAAGTTGACCTTAAGGATGTCCATTTTGCTGAGTGCACACATTCAAATATGTTTTGATATTTTTCCACAATTAGTGGCATTATCCCATTTTGATCTTTAGTTGAATATATGATGCTGCAATATGCATCATATTCATTTACTAAAGGCATTATTGAACAGTCGCTATAACAATACAGATTCTTCTCAAGTTATTTAGAATAAGCAGAGGTAATAAATTGTTGTTTCAATTCAAAAGGGAAGCCTATTTTTATATTTATTTCTGGTAAATTTTATATTTCCTAAACATGAATAAACAGATTTTATTTAGGCTGATTGCACACTTAGATTTAGAATAAATAATGAGATGATTTTGAACAAAGGCAAAATTTTGATAAATCAAAGGAAGAATTTGAAGATTTATGAGGTAAAATCAATAGACAATTTCCTTCCAGGTATGCATCTACAAGTTCATTTTCATCTATTATTAGTTTCTATTTTTCTTAGTTTATTTTTTATTCTTTTTCAGTTTTAATTTGCAGGTTTTCATTTGTTTTCAAAACTTGAAGTAAGCAACAAATCCAGTTCAAATTTGCAACAGGTTTAGGGAAATTTTATTTGTTATTCATTAGAATTTGAACATTCTTTAACTTTGCTTTTATTCACTTAGAAAACCCAATTGAAGTTTCAAGGAATATCATAAGACCATTCGCATCATAAGATTTCATCGGAAGTAGTTCTTAGCATTTCTTTTGATAACAAATTGTTCATAAAAACCTCCGATGTATTATCTTACTCATATTCCATATCGCATTTCACATATTGGAGCTTTGCAGTTGAAGTATACTTCCATTATCGTGAATCGCCGATCTCCGATAATCGACTTTACTGATATTGCGATGAACACATAATTCCGGACCCGATATGAAATTCAAATCAAGTTTATAAAATATCGCGTCCATTCAATCGCAATAATGGTAGGAACATAACTTTAAAAGGGGCCGACGTTTCGGATCCGATATGTTATTAAATTTTTATCATAAAGTTATCGAGTCTGCTCTTCATCGTAGATCGGCATCGCAAGAATTGTATTGTGTTACATTGGGTACCAAAAGTTCGCCAAATGCTGATTAGCATCGCTGATAAGCAATCACCGATATCGCAATCGCTTCATCGCATTTTTATTTATGCTCACATCACATCTCTGAATCTGCGATGTGGGAAGCACAATGTAAATATGCCTCGATCCCTAATATAATATTTCTTTAATGATGCGATCGCTTCATTTCATTGCACATGTTCTCATTGCATGTTCTTATCAACAATTTGCCATTGCAACCCCGATGCGATAGCTTCCAATGCACGTCTCTAAGCCATTAACATTTAATCAATATATGGCATAGCAACAAAGGTGAGTCTTGCAAATTAAACTTGAAGCATGGTGAAGAAACATGTGATGTGAATCATCCGATACGGTGATGTGTTATTTTTAAAAACAAGCTTGGGTAACCACTATGGTAAGAAAGCAGTTAATGACCAATTTGCAACATATTTAAATCATTTTCATTTCTCATATATTTCAGTTTTAAATATATAATTCCATAATTAAAAAAGGATTTTAAGACCTCTCTATCTTCATATTTAAATTTTATTATCTTGGATTTGGTCTTGATTTTGGACAATTTATAAAATCATGGAATTTATATGAAACTTATAGTATTTTGAGAAGCATTCATTACTGCAAATTCTCACTCTCATTTCTTCTAATTTCAATTCCCTTGAACACTAAGAATTCCATTTTTACATTTCACTGCTTGCTTTAGTTTAAATAAAATAAATAATGATTTTGGGTTACAGGATTTTGGTTAGTTTGACTTCTTTATGTTTTTAATGTTAATTAAAATAAGAAGTCAGCTAGTTTGGAGAAATTGATACTTTTCAGGTAAGATCAAAAGCAATTATCCAATGGTAAGATTCATGTACTCACTTTCATTAATTTTCATTTTGTTATTTTAGTTTCAATTTTGTTTTTCTGATATATAAATCTGTTTTGCAGCTTTTCATAAAAAGCTTTCAACCTTCTGCCGAATGATATTTTCGAAGTCCTATACTCTTCTCTTGGCTTTATTTCAAGAAGCAGCGATAATCTTCATTGAAACAGCTACATCAGGAAGTTTCTGAACTTTTAGTTTGTTTATTTAAGCATTCATTTTATTAGAAAATGATTAAGATGATGCTTTGAAACAAGAAGATTGATATCAGATAGAAGATTTTCATTGTGGCTGAATTTTATCGTCGCTGCTATCTAAAAGCCTAAAACACTTACAACCCTGCAAGGTATGATTTTTCTAATTCTCGACATAAGATAGAATGATTACATGATTATTTTCTTTTCTTCATATTGTTGAGACATTGGTATAAACATTCTTGTTTGAGTTTATCTTTTGAAACTTGGATTTTTCTTTCCACTTTTAAAAATTTCTTCATTTTTGTTTTGTTTGCTGATTTCTTTTCTCACTTTAGCATAAGAATTGTTTTCTTTTGGTTTTCAGTTTTGATTTTGGTGACTTTGCCGTGATTTATATGGAAGACCTATTTGTTACCTAATAATGGTCAGCATACATGGAGAAAAATAGTTAATAGTCACCTATTAGCTTTTTCTTAAATCTCTTGGTAAAGTTTGATTTTCTTATTATAAAGGTAGACATACTTAAGGAAGAGATTACCAATCAAGAGAAGTTGGCAAAGTATCATAAAATCTGAAAAATTTCTTTTTCATTAAATTGTAATCATTTTGAGATTTCAAAATTTCATTAAGATCTTTCAAAGTTCTATTATCAATCAAGAAAAGTTATTTTTAATCAAGTAAAGACACTTTATAGCAAAGCACCTTTAACTCTGAAATTGTCATTCTTAACTCTTAAGGAGTCAATAATTTTCCCTGTCCCAGAAAGTCTTATTTTTCTAGAGTGTGATCGAGAAGTATATTTAAACTTAAAAAATAAGAGGTCTCATCATGAGCCTACTTACCATGATCATAGGGAAAAATAGGCTGACATTACCAACACTGCTAAACAAACCAGGGCAATGGCTTATGATTGTAAACAATGATAAGACAAGGGGTCTCATCACAAGCCAGCTTGTTCAGTCTAATTATAACCAGTCAATGACATTGTCAACTATCTGGCTACCAAACCAGGACAATGACTTTTAAGAACTAAAAAATAAAAATAAAAAAATAAACATATATAAATGGATTTATCTCTAGATCAATAATTCTTAAACAGATGGGATTCTGAATCATTTATGATTAAAAGGTAACCTTGTCAAGACTATAGATGTGTTCACTTCAAATAATGGGGACCCTTTCAAATGAGTATATTTCAAAAGCTAAGCTGTAAAGTGACGCCTGCTTTATCTCTACGACTAATTAAGGACTGATATAGAGTTTTGAATTATTTTAATTTATGAGAAATTTTAAGAAAAATTACAGTTAGATGATTCTTGTTTTTATTCAGACTAATGAACCTAGTCAAACATTCCAAAAAAAAAAATATTTTCTTCTTTGATTATTTTTACTTTAATTTTAGGAAAGTCTAATTATATCAAACAGAGATAACTGATTCTTCTCTCGTGTGTCGCCATTGTTGTGGTAAAAACACAATCCCCCATTATTGATGTGTTCACTTCAAATAATGGGGACCCTTTCGATAATTTTTTTGGCTAAACACCTTTTTGCATTTTTATTTAGTTGATTGCCCTACGCTTTTGTTAAATTTTCATTTGCTTTGGGTTCTTGTTTTGATTGCTTTGTTAGAATCAATTTTTTATAAGTTTCCCATTGACGTTTGTTTCACCTCATTTGGTCAACTGGTTTGAAAATGGTACTCCTTTGAAGTCTCATCATTTATCTACTCTGGGTTAAAAATGCATAAAATGTAAAATATTGCATTTTGTAAATAAATTAGTTCGATACTGCATTTATTTTAAATATTAACCCCTAGTTAGTTCTTACTAACATTTTTTTCATTTTTCTTTTTTACTTATACAGCCAAATTATGAAGCAGCGAGATTTTAGTGATTTACTCCAATAAGTTATTAATCTCGAAAAATCATAATTTCGAAGTGGCTGTAATTTATTTTTTCATTTATTTTCAAAATAGTTGTAGTTTAATTTTCATTTTTAAAGTGGCTGTAGTTTATAAAATAATCCTCATAAAATAAAACCAAAATAAAAATTGATTTTTAATATTAAATCTTAAATTAATTATTATTTAAAATATAATTAATTAAATTAAATTAAAGTTAATATATATATATATATAACTTATTTCGCAATCAGAGGATCACATCGAGACTTTTCAATCGCATCAGAGCTTTTCATTGTAACAAGTTTTAGAAACCCCAATACACACCATACCCCGATGTCGATTGTCGATACCCCTCCCAACACCGATTGCCAATTTTCTTTACATCGGATCGGGGATTTTGCATTGTAATAAGTTTAAAAACCCCAATAGCCATCTCTCGATCCGATTTGCCGATAAACATAAGTCAAAGGGGCATTCAAAGTCTTATAACAAATACGATTTTGGTTTAAGGTTTTGAACTCACTCATACGTATGAGTGAAGTAGAGTGGAGTGGTAATATAGTTATGATATAATATATTAAAGTAGTTATTTAATATTTTAAATTAATTAATATATAATATTTAATTAATTTAACTAAATTAAAATTTAAAAAATCATTTAATTTAATATTAATTAGTTATTGATTAGATTAAATTTGTTTATAAATAGTTAATTAAATATCAGTTAGTTAGATTAATAAATAGTTTATTAATAATTAGTTTAGTTTATAATTAACGATTAATTTAGAATTAATTAGAATCCTAATTTAGGATTAGATTTTTAACCCAGTAGCAGAAATTCTAGAATTGTGCCAGAATTAAGTCATTTATTTTGGAAGCTCATAGATTGAGTTTTACTTGGCCAAATGAGGCCCAAGACGACTCATTGGAAAGATAAAATAAAGGAGAATATTTCTGAGGAGGTTTCACTAACAGATTTGTTCATTTATTGGGTCTAAAATCAGGCAGAAGATCAAGCTCCGAATTTTCAAAACAAAATCAATTTTTTGAGATATTTTCTGCATTTTCATTTGTCCAAGCCTCTTCTAATTGCAGATCCATTCGTCAATAATACCTTGGCCAATTAAATCATCCCAGGCATCAATAGAGGTCTTATATTTTATTTTCAATTAATTATTTAAATAGAATTTGATTGGATTTGATTTAAATGCCAGCAATGATATTTTGAATTTATTGTTGCATCTTAATTCATTTTGATTTCTTTTTACAGGAAAACAATAGAAGAAATATGGAGAAAATGATCTCAATCAATGAGAAGGCTCCAACAATTAAATATTGGAATTTTGAGCAAATAAAATTAGATTGGGCAGATTTCTCTTCAACACACTTTCCTCTCAAGAATTCCTTCACAAATATTATAAATAGCAGATTACAGAATGTAATAAGGGGCTTCTCTCCTCTGTAATTCTAGACTTCTAAAAGCACTAATGTAATAGGAATTTAGAGTTGTAGGAGAGAGGGGAGAAAAACTCAGATCTGGGGATTATTGAGGATTTTCCCTTTGTATCTTGAGTCATACATGAAGGGAAAAGTTTGCACTATTGTGGCTTTAGCTTTGAAAGTAGAAGTTCAAGCAATGTAAAGAGCTGTTGGAGACCAGGGACAGAGAGATGGATGCAATAAATTGGTACTTCTAATACTACTGTTTCAAATATCAGTTTTATTTTTATGGTAACATGAATGTGTCATTTTATTCATGTTTGTGCATTATTGTCAATATGGGTAATTTGTCTCAATGTTGTTATTATGTATCTCTGTTTTTATGAATTAATTTCTCATTTTTGAGTAATTACTTACTGAGAAATCTATCTTATAAAACTGATTTATTGAATGGTAATGTGTTGTGACCTATTTCCACATATCATTATTCAATTATTAGATTTACTGATTTGATAATTAATATCATTTTTGTGAACTACTTCCTGAATGTTGTTGGTTTATTATTTCAGTTAAGAGGTCTCAATAGGATGTATTTTGGTAACCATAATATCAGTTAATTGAACTACTTCATTAACTTGATATTCATTATAAACAAGACATATTTAAATCCCAATACTTTAATTATCTTGCTCTTAGTTGGGTTAGATCTATATCTGCCTAATTAAGATAGGATTTAGATTAGTTTCTTTTGATTGCATCATAGAATAAGCTTGCATTTACAGTAAATTCTACATTCTTTTAAGTCCTCTCCTCAAAGAGGCGAAATTTTAGTTGTGGCTTGGTTGAACCCAAATCAGCTTAAGGGTCATTCTCTTGCCTGATCAACAAGAAAAAGTGATCTGATATCCCTGTCTATTGGTAGGTAAAGATACATCATAAACCAATAGCAATAGGGAGAAGGTAACTGGACCTAGTTAAACCAGTCGGAGCCACCACACCAAACGGAAAAGGAGTTGCTTTAAGGTCCGGACCGGGTGGTTATCCCCCATTGTTGTTGCAACGATTTTCGAGGCATCAACACAACGACAAGATGATGTGTCCTCAAAAATGTTCCATGACCTCTTTGTATGGTTCCCTTGTATTGAAAATAAGTGATTAGTCCACTGTATAATCCAATGTTGTTGAAAATGGCCTCAAGGCCTTGCAATACGGAATACGGGTGTATGATCCCCATGGTCTTGGCTTCTCAACCTTGTGCTACCTGTTTTATCACCTATCGGTCGATTAGATGGTACATGACAACTTCTCCAAATCCACACGAAAACTTCTCCCAATCCATAAAGTTGTCTCGACAGCTCCAAACAACGTGAAAGTTTCTCTGCCATGGATATTAGTCAGCGATCCCACGATTCCCCAAACTTTGCGATATGTAATGGCTTCACAACCTTTCAAAGAATGCCCCCTCCTCTGTTGATCTATCAATGCCTCTTAGCACTTCAAAGAAACAAATATCTTCTCCTATGATGTTATTGTTGCACTTTGCTATAGTTGGGATCGGCAATTGGCCTATGGCCAGTCGTTAATCTCTCGGCCTCACAGTTTCAAAGCTCCAGTTACTTGGCCCTTCTAAAAAACCTACAGTAATGTCATGATGGATTTAGGCCCTCAAAACCACTATTGTCATCCCAAAACTCTGATATATCATGGCCTCACACAATGGTATGGCCTATCGACCTTTTGGTTTTTGCAGTGGAGGTTTATGGCCCCTCTTCCCGAATCCTGCACAATGGATGAGCAGGCCATTAATAATCTTCACAAATCACATCATCCCTACAGGTATAGATTTGGTCCTCAAACTGATTTTGAAGAATAAGAAACCAACTAGGGTGATTTTCCTATTGAAAATGCAGCAAGAAAATCTCAATTTGATTTGCCTTGGTCAAACTAAAGAAAATTCGAATTTCCATTTCAACAGACAACTTGGATGAGTTAACTTTAGTGACATGGTTTGTGTCACCCAGATAGCTTAGATAATTTGAGTTGGAAGAATTGATTTTACTTGAGCATGAGTGATTGCTAATTTATAACATCTAATTCAGTTAAAATGAGTTATTATCAGTTAAACTAGTTCTAATTGTTAGAATAACTAGTGGAAGGTCAAGTTGTTCAGTGTGACTTCAGTCACACTTAGTTAATTGTTTGATCAAGTTGCAAAGAATACGAGTTACCCAGTTGAGTTGAAGGTTCTATTCTAAAGTGTATAGCTGGTGCATGCAGTTAGAGGATCAACCTAGAAGGGTTGTGAAATTCCAATTGAGGAACTTCCTAATTAATAGGGGCCTAATTCCTCAAGGAATAGCGTAAGGAAATAGGAGCTTGGAGGGCTTGAAAATTGGCTAAGTGTTGGTTGTAGTCAGTTAGTCAGGTAGAGAGATAGAATATACACTTGCAGGTTGTGCTCAGGATTGAGTAAGCATATGTATTCATCCATAATAATTGATTAACGCAATACAAATAGGAAAGGGTTTTGTGCAGTTGCTTTCCCCTAGATAATTTTTTGTGTATGTGGTGTTTAATCTTGATGCATGTTTATGATTTTTGGTTGCAATCGTGAATTGAATTACGCAAATGAGTAGAGTAGATTTGAGTCTTTTGTTTTAGTAAATTACATGAGCAGTTTCATATCTACACATTAATTTCTACATGGTATCAGAGCACAATTCACAGTAGAGTAGAAAATTCAAAGTTGTTATTGCAAGAGGATTGAATTTGCAGTATTAATTATTTAGAACTAGACAGATGGCTTTCTATGGTCTAAAAATTGAGTATGCCCTTGAGGGTAGCTCGAACTTTGTTGCTTGGAAGGTCTGCATGGAGGTAGTACTAGATGACAATGGTTTGAAGGAATTTGTCAAGATTGACATTCCAAAACCATGACCATTTGATATCAAAGATCTAGTAGAATGGAGGAAGTGAGTGTTGAAGAAAGCGTAACTCGGTTTGGTATTCACAAATGTAATTTTGATCTTTGTAATTGTCATGAAAAGGATATATTATTTTTGTAAATTATAAGAATGAGTTTCTTGCTCATTTCATAGGTCTACGAAAATCAAAGAGTAAAAATTATGTATAAGGAGCTCTTCTTGAGCCTATGTGTAAATGAATACTAGTATAGAACAACCCTCCAAGACAAGCACAATCCTCTTGAGAAGAGCAGCAAACAAAACGATGTAAAATGCAGTCAATTTGGCCAGCAAAATTATATAAAGAACAGTCATGTCGGCTCAAATGAAGTGACAAAACACTTCACTGTCATGTCAGCTTATTTATAGAGACGTGACAACTATAAATAGCCCATTGAGGTTACCACAAAAAGAACAATCTTGGATGTCTCTAAGATTTCGGATGAAGGTACATAAGCTCTAATATCTCAGACAAGTGTAGTAAGAAACTCAAAGTTATCTGCAATATCGGATGGGTACAAGAGGTGCAAGAATTTCAGATTAGGAGCAACAGTTCAGGATCTCGAACGAGGAAGTGTTACTACAATTTTAGATGGATGATATAGTGAGATACTCTCGGCATGATGGAAGGACATAGTCTCCTCCTCGATACAAATCTCATCACTTCCATAACCATAGTAATGATTATCTAAGTAATCCTTCTATACTACACATTGTTTAGTCATGATGGAAGTATTTCATAGTAATACATTGTCTCGGTATGATGGGAGGATCTCACAGTTACACATTGCTTCAGCATAATTGAAGGAACTCATAACAACATACTATCTCGGCATATAGGTGTAGTCACAATCTTTTTCTTGATGAAGATATAAAGGTCATGATGAAATCGTCATAATATTAGTGAATCTATACTCAACTCTCATATAATTATGAAGACCTCATAGATGAAGACCTCTGTGATGGAGCAACAATGATGATGATCTCATCATTGATGTAGAAGAGGATTGGTGTCTTAGCCTTGGAGTGGCCTAATAGGTCAAGGGTCAAGGTCTTGGTATTCGTCAATTGGAATCTCTACAAGAAGAATTTTGTGCGGGTTTTCCTCTCCAAGAGGGAGAAGTTTTGGCCCTGGCAGAAAGCTAACGTTGTCTGTTCTTGTCTCTTTGGTTTTGGTAGCTATTTGATGAACTAAGAAGACACAGTCTAATAATAACAAGTTAAGACTATGATAAGAAGAAAAATTAAAACTCCTCACAAATAGTTATCAAGCTAAGAAGAATCACATTAACTAAAGTGCCCTAGATTCTTCAACATGGAATTAGAGCTAAGGTGCTAAAGTCAAGGAAAGGGAAACAAAAGGAGGAACTTCAAGATCAGATTCAAGAAGGGCGTCAAAACAAGTTGAGTGAATTAAAAGATCAGTCTTAAACAAGTAGTATACAACAACAAGACAATTCAAGATCAAGTAATCTGAGATAAATTGAAGTCCCAATACCATTGCTCAGAATTCAAATCACAGTCAAAAGAAGTACCTTTCACAGTTTCAGTGCTAGCCCCAAATTTGGTGTCATTACAATCTATGCCATACCAGAGAGATATCAATAACTTAAGCTTGAATTAGTTTCGATGCTTGATATTGAACAATTCTAAAAAATCTTTTCTCATGCTAGTCAACTCAAGCAAGGTTCTACTCTAGAAAAGAGCACTACAACAAGGTTACAAGGACATACAATCACATCATACATTACAACAATATCACTTTTGCAGGAGAACACAATGGCACATCTTGGATGGGCATCATGATAGTAATCTAAAATTATTGATTTTGTTTTCATACCCTCACAAGGAATCAAGTAATCTCAACATTTTATAAAAGAAGTAGTGCTTGGTGTTGAACAAGGCAAGGAAGTTTCAAGAAAAGTCTTGGAACTAAATTGTACCAGGCAGCTTAAGAAAGAATCTTGTTGAAGGAGATCATTCAAGAAAGCATCAAGGTGAAGATTTCATCTTCACATGACAAGTAAGTATCTTTTCATTCTATATTCAAGTTTGGTTAAAATGACTTCATGATTGCAAGCACGTCTATGAATTGGATGGGTTATCAAGATTCCTTGCATGAAGAAGTAGGATAGTCATAGTCCTCTAAGAAGCTAAAGTCATTAAACATATCAATAGGTCTCCTCTAAATTTATGGAAAGGGATGCTTATGAAAGATCCCCTCACATAGCAATATTGTTGACATCAAAGTGATGTAGATGATAAACTCATTCTCTAAAAGACGCAATGAAGAAGACCACATGAAATCTGGTCTACATGAAAGTAAAAGGTATCAAAGGATGTAGGATATCTTTCATCTACAAGACCTAGAAAGGAAGATAACCATAATGCACTAACAAATAATCAAGGTAACAAATATCCATGGGATAAGAAGGCTACCCCATTCGATAACTTATGGTCTCTATGATAAATAGAGAAAGACAAGTGGATGGAAAAAGTATTGAAGGGTAAAGGACTAAATCATGTGCAAAAAGAAAAGGGAAGTTTGATCCTCAAACAATGTAGAATAGGTATAGCTAAAATTATGGAAGCTCATACGTTAGGCCCCTATACTACTAGTGTAACCCCTTATTGTTATTATTATAACCCACTTATTATATTGATGTACCCATGTAGTGCTCATATTGTTACTATTGTGCCCCATAGAAGCCCACTATTGTTATTATTGTGCCCTTACATCATTATTGTTATGTCGGCTCTAATTATGTTATGACCCCTTAGACTCCTATATATAGAAAGGAGGTCTTTTCATTTGTATCATCGAAGAATTGTTCATTTATGTAATGTAAAGGAGGTTTCCCCCTCAAAGAGGCTGAATTCTAAGGTGTTGATCTATCTTTTCTATCTTTTCTTGAGTTGGTTCCATAACATTTGGTATCAGAGCTTTGGATTCTAGGGTTTCGCTGCTCCAAACAGGTCATCGTGGCATTTTCGCTATAACTTTTTTTCTGCGATGTTTCAGAAGTTGCAAAAAAAAATCCATTTGAGAAGAAATCACGTTGAACCTTGGGTTTGAATTTTAGAGCTTTTCACGCTATATTTGCGGCGATATGATCTAAGGAAGTTGGTCTTTTTGTAGACTCCTGAATTACATTCCAAACATGTGACCTGGAGAAAATCGACATAACTTTCTCTCTGGGGATCGGATTGAAATTTCGTAAGAAGGTACAAAATGAGGACGGACTGTAGTTTTTTCATATCTTTTTCAAATCCAAAGGTCGAAATAGTGACACGTGGCACTTCATACAAGTTCGCTCTTCTGGAAAGGTCTATAATCAGGTCATCTTGGGAGATTGTGCATAACTCTTTCTTAGAGAATCCAATTTGGATCAGACTGGCGGCATTGGAAAGAGGACATAGAGGGCTACTATAGGTCGCAATTTCAAAACTTAAAGATCTGAAGTACAGAGTTACAATCATTCGAGCTCCTAAAATCAAGAAAAAGCAAGATGAGGAAGTTTGATGGCAAGGATCCGGTAAATTGGGTACTTCAGATGGAGCAATATTTTGATCTACATGGTGTACAACTGTTACAAAAGGTATGTATTGCATCTTCATATTTAGAACCAGATCAATTTTTATGGTACGAAGGGCTTTGTTCTCATAAACAACATGTTACGTAGTCAATTTTCACGGAGGAAATGATAGCACATTATGAGGATACAAAGAGCAACACCTTCTTTAGAGCAACACCACAACAATTGGAAAGAGTAAAAGGGCTTTGTGACATAGTGGAAAGAAAAATTATGGAAACCAGGAAGCATACCCCTCACAACTATAAAGATGGAAGTGTTGTTTCTCCTAGCCTTCCACAACCTACAAGGGTTACACCACAACAATTGGAAGAAAAAAGAGAAAAAGGGCTTTGTTACAATTGTGATAGCAAATGCACTAAAGGTCATAAGTGTGCTGAGAAGAAATTATTTTACATAGAATATGAATAGGAGGAAGAAAAGGATCAAGAAACATCAAAAGAAGAAGATATACACCAGGACCCCACCCCAGAGAAAGAAGAAATGAATCAAACCATATCTTGTAAAGCATTGGCAAGAATTACCACTTCTCAAACTCTCAAGATAGAAGGACATATCAAGAAGAAAAATGTGCAAGAAGTGAAAGATCACATCGAGAAAGAAGAAATGAATCCAACCATATCTTGTAATTCATTGTTCGAAATTACCACTCAAACTATCAGGATAGAAGGACATATCAAGAAGAAAAATGTTCAAGAAGTGAAAGATCACATCGAGCATCAAGAAATGAATCCGACCATATCTTGTAAAGGATTGGAAGAAATTACCACTCCTCAAACTCTAGAGATAGAAGGACATATCAAGAAGAAATAGGTTCAAGCAATGAAAGATCACATCGAGCAACAACAACAAGTTCTCCAACTTTTAAAGGATAACGCCACTTCGGTGCAAAATCAAACGAAACAACAGGTAGATAAACATTGTAGTGAAAAATGTTTTGATGTAGGTGATTGGGTATTTTTACTGCTACATCTCAAGCAAGCTATTTATGAGAAGGAAATGTTGGCAATACTACATGCACTTAAAAAATGGCGACCTTACCGAATGGGACGACTCTTCAAGGATGAGGATGTGGAAGCATTGTTTTGTGCTATTTATATTATCCAACCAGATTGGATAAACGAAGCAAGGGATGAATGGAAGAAGGACAAAGAAGTATGGCCACTTATTCAAAAGTTGCAAAAGATCCCAATTCAAACAATATTGCCAGAAATTGAAGAGGAAGGAAGAATCATATTGGAACCTAGAGCAGTCACAGAAACAAGAACCTGATAGCTACGAAATCGATCAATTTCAGAGTATCTCATCAACTGGAAGAACTTACCCGCTGAAGATTCCACATGGGAGGACAAGAATTTTATAGAAGCATCAAGAACTACTCAAGCATTGAGGACAACGCTTTTTGAAGGAGAGGGGCATGTTAGGCCCCTATACTACTAGTGTAACCCCTTATTGTTATTAGTATAACCCACTTATTATATTGATGTAACCATGTAGTGCCCATATTGTTACTATTGTGCCCCATAGAAGCCCACTATTGTTATTATTGTGCCCTTACATCATTATTGTTATGTCCGCTCTGATTATGTTATGACCCCTTAGACTCCTATATATAGAAAGGAGGTCTTTTTATTTGTATCATCGAAGAATTGTTCATTTATGTAATGTAAAGTAGGTTGCCCCCTCGAAGAGGCAAATTCTAAGGCGTTGATCTATCTTTTCTATCTTTTCTTGAGCTGGTTTCATAACATCAAATCACTAGATAAATGGAGGAAGCTAAAGAAAAGGGCCAAGGAAAGAGGGAGTAATAAATCTCTATGATTGAGATAATATCCCTCACAAAAGGGTGCTATCATAAGATTATATAAAATATGATAATGATGATAAGATGCATTGTAGCATCATGGAAGCATTAGAAACAAGTGCTCATAACATCACCATGAGAATCATGAAGGACAAAAATCCATGATAGACAAAACATGAAAGACATAGCTCTTGGGAACCTCATTGGACATTGAAGGAAATGAATAAGTCATCTAGGACAAGGCTCATCATACATCAAGTCAAAAAGGAAATACCTCCCAATTGGGGATATACAATATCCTCAAAATTCTCTGATGGAATCCTCATTTGTAGGGTTCACTAATCTAGAGAGGAAGAAAGTGTTTCAACAATAACTCCAACTTATGGAATCCATGAGATGATGATGTGATGACATGAATCAGATCAAGGGATTGAAGAAATTTTCAATCAAGGAAGCTACTAGAAGAAGCCTTGATGACCTAAAGGTAAAATAAGGTATGTATGCTTATGTTTAATATTATAATGTCATGTCATATGGTTGTAGGTAACATGGATCATTGATTCTATTGTAAGAAGCATGATCAAGAGAAAAATGATCTCCTCATCTGAAAGGATGCAAGAAGGCATAAGTCACACTGGATGAAATCAACATAATATGTCCTCATATGAAGTATGAGGTGATTGACTACAATGAAGAAAATCTGATTGAAATAAACTAGGAATGGAATGTGTGAGGAAGGAAGAAATCGTGAGATGTGCAACCATGATAAATGCAATCAACATCCAAAAGACCAAGAAGATTTGACTAGGAAATCTCCCGGAAAGATATGAAGACTTTGATGAAAGTCTAAAAAAAGATGAATATCCTTGACAATGGATATCTTTGGGAGATGTTTCAATATGCATGTAGGATGTTGATACCTACAAGAAGATGTCATGATGAAGAGACATCTCCTAAGATATGATTTAATTTAATATGATGTTTTGATGTTAGACTTTAAGCTTCTGTGGTAGTTTTTTGGAGTAGCATGATCCAAATTATCCACAATATTATGTTTTCTTATGTCGACGTTTCGAACCCCAAAGGGCGTCCATCCTCAGAACCAAATTTGATATTGCAGGTCGGCAATTCTTCTTTCAATTTTTAGCCTTGAGATTTTGAGAAGACAAATCTCATTCCATGTATCCCCTCCGTATAGGGAAATTATGTTAGACTTTAAGCTTCTATGGTAGTTTTTTGGAGAATTTTTATCCTTGAGATTTCGAGAAGACAGATCTCATTCCATGTATCCCCTCCGTAAAGGGAAATTATGTTAGACTTTAAGCTTCTGTGGTAGTTTTTCGGAGAATTTTTATCCTTGAGATTTCGAGAAGACAGATCTCATTCCATGTATCCCCTCCGTACAGGGAAATTATGTTAGACTTTAAGCTTCTGTGGTAGTTTTTTGGAGAATTTTTATCCTTGAGATTTCGAGAAGACAGATCTCATTCCATGTATCCCCTCCATACAGGGAAATTATGTTAGACTTTAAGCTTCTGTGGTAGTTCTTTGGAGAATTTTTATCCTTGAGGTTTCGAGAAGACAGATCTCATTCCATGTATCCCCTCCGTACAGGGAAATTATGTTAGACTTTAAGCTTCTGTGGTAGTTTTTTGGAGAATTTTTATCCTTGAGATTTCGAGAAGACAAATCTCATTCCATGTATCCCCTCCGTACAGGGAAGTTTCTGTGGTAGTTTTTTGGAGAATTTTTATCCTTGAGATTTCAAGAAGACAGATCTCATTCCATGATGTTTTGATTTATTGAATAATATCTGGATAATGCATGGCTACTTAAACAAGAGTTGTAAATACAAGTACAACTAGAATTCATGTGTTGGATGGAAGA
Source organism: Pinus tabuliformis (assembly GCA_031772625.1). Taxonomy (NCBI): domain Eukaryota; kingdom Viridiplantae; phylum Streptophyta; class Pinopsida; order Pinales; family Pinaceae; genus Pinus; species Pinus tabuliformis. The sequence goes on along the minus strand of CM062807.1, from coordinate 1,268,492,283 downwards.
AGCATCACGAGAAATAAGTAGTCATATAATGAAGGTTCTAGATATGAAGAAGGCCACTTTCCATGAAGAAAGGAATGACATGATGAACTAAGGAGGAAAGTGATTGATGGATGTTTCCCTACAAGGAAGAAGCTCAACTAAATTTCATGACATCAAGGAGAGAAGTTAATCAAGCAGCCAAAGGACCCACGAAGAAAGAAGTTGTTGATGTATAGAAGAGTCCCTAGCTAAGAGGTAGCTCTGTCAGGTCCCTAATCAAGAGGGAGCTTGGATTGGATCAGCCTTGATTAAAAAGGAGTGACAATTGTGTTTTTCTATTTCATGTGTCATGCACTAGACCAGGACTAACAGTTGTAATTCTAGGTGAAAGCCTTGAAGAGAAATGAAGACACATGGTATCCTCCCTAGTTGAGAGGGAGAGATAGACACAACATTCTTATCTTCACATTGGAAGAAATAATGGAGGATTGGGTAATCATATGGCATATGATTCTCTTTGAGTATGTGTAGGGCATCCAAGACAAGAGTAGGCAAGAGGACCAATTTTTTTTTTAGGGTTGGGAACCCAAGATAAGAATAGTCCTAGAAGGTCATACTCAGTGAACACCTGGGTGGGTATGTACCTTGAGAGATAATGATAAAGGTGTTTATAGTCATTGGTCTCGCCAAAATTGTGATTTGATATGATGAGAGATAGATCTATTAGTCAAGGCCTTGTTATGGAAACAATGTTGGTTACTATGATGCTATACAAATGGGTTGCCAATTTGATTATTCTTATGAGAAATTATTCAGATTGAGAATGACCACGTACCATTATAAATACCTCCCTAGTTAAGAGGGAGTGCTAAATAAAGTGTAACTAGGTTTGGTATTTACAAATGTAATTTTGATCTTTGTAATTTTCAAGAAAAGGAAATATTATTTTTGTAAAATATAAGACTGAGTTTCTTGATCATTTCATAGGTCTATGAAAATAAAAGAGTAAAATTTGTGTATAAGGAGCTCTTCTTGAGCCTATGTGAAAATGAATACTAGCCTAGAACAACCCTTTAAGACAAGCATACTCCTCTTGAGAAGAAAAACAAAGAAAACGATGTCAAATGCATTCAAGTCGGCCAGCAAAATGATATAAAAAGCAATCATGTCGGCTCAAATGAAGTGACACAACACTTCAAGGTAATGTCAGCTTATTTATAGAGATGTGACAACTATAAATAGCTCACTGAGGTTACCATAAAAAGAACAAGCTTGGATGTCTCTCAGATTTCGGATGAAGGTACAGGAGCTCTGAAATCTCAAACAAGTGCAGTAAGAAACTTGGACTTATCTGCAATCTTAGATGGGTACAATAGATGCAAGAATTTTGGATTAGGAGCAACAGTTCAGGATATCGGATGAGGAAGTGTCACTGTAATTTCAGATGGATGATACAATGAGATACTCTCGACAGGATGGAAGGACATAGTCTCCTCCTCAGTATAAATTTCAACACTATCATAACCATAGTAAGGATGATCTAAGTAATCCTTATATACTACACATTGTCTAGGCATGGTGGAATTATTTCATAGTAATACATTGTCTCGGTATGATGGAAGGATCTCATAGTAACACACTGCCTTGGCATAATTGAAGGAACTCATAACAACACACTATATCGGCATACAGGTGCAGTCACAACCTTGTCCTTGATGAAGATATAAATTTCATGATGAAACTGTCATGATATCAGTGAATCTATACTCAACTCTCCTATACATATGAAGACCTCATAGATGAAGACCTCGGTGGTGGAGCAGTAGTGATGATGATCTCAACATTGATGTAGAAGAGGATTGGTGTCTTGGCCTTGGAGTGGCCTAATAGGTCAAGGGTCAAGGTCTTGGTATTCGTCAATTTGGTAGCTATTTGATGAACTAAGAAGACACACTCTAATAATAACAAGTGAAGACTATGGTAAGAAGAAAAATTAAAACTCCTCACAAATAGCTATCAAGCTAAGAAGAATCACATTAACTATAAGTGCCCTAGATTCTTCAACAGTGTGTAGCCAAGGCTAGGAGAATCATATTAGAGGGAGTAAAGGACCAAATTGTCTCCAATATACACGGGAAAGAAACCCCACATGCAATGTGGAAAGCACTGGCATATTTTTTCCAGAATAGTAGTGACCACAGGAAACTAACACTCAAGGATAAGCTTCGAAATATCAAGATGTAGAAGAATGCATCCATTCAGTAGAACCTAAGCAGGTTCACACAATGTCGTGATGAAAATGGTGGAGTTGGTGTTACTATTGTAGAATATTATTTGGTAAGCCTAGCCCTTTTAGTCCTTCCCAAGAGTTAGCATAACTACCAAGATTTGGTGAACAAGAGGGAGAAACTACCAAACTAGGAGCACTTATGGTCTGATTTGGTACAGGATGAGATAAGGCAGAATACTAGAGATGGAAATTCATCCAAGTGTGAGGATGAGGAAAAATGTGCCTTGGATGGAAAGGAAAAGAAGGGGAAATGGAAGAAATCCCAATACAAACCAACGTCCAGTCAAGGGGGAAAGTAGAAGGACTTGTCTAGAATTAAATGCTTCAATTGTCATGAATTCAAGCATTATGCCACGAAGTGTCCACATAAGAAGACAAGCAAGAAGATATCAGGAGGAGTGGTAGGTGAAGCTTTGGCTTCATAGTTCAAGATTGATTTCACCCTTATTGCATTCATGGTGAGCATAATGATGGGGAGCGTGTTGTACTTGGGCAGTGGTGCCTTGTTCCACATGACGGGAAACCGAGAATTTTCCAGTAACCTAGAGGAGAAAGACCTCCATATGAACATTGAGATGGGAGATGATGGAAGGTATAGTGCAACTGGTATTGCTACAACTAATTTTCAGAGTCAGCCTGGCTCCCCTCTCAAACTCAAGAATGTCATGTTTTTTTCCGGGTTTAAAGAAAAATATCATCTCAATTACAATGTTTGTAGACTGTGGTTACGATATGATCTTCAAAAAAGGGAAAGCATTCCTAAGACACATAACCATGGTACAAGTGAAGAGGATTGGGGTTCATGTGAAGAACCTGTATAAGCTAGATGTGGAAGACTATGTTGCATTAAGCACAAAGGCAGAGAAGGTGTAGAGTTATGATGTCAGTGAACTATGGCACAGAAGACTTGGTCATTTTCATCATGGCACCCGAAAGATTATGCAACAGATAACCACAGGTCTCCCCAACGGAGCACTTGAGTAGCAAGATACATGCAAAGGGTGTACCCCGGGGAAGTACACAAAATCCTCATTCCATGATCAAGACAACAAAGAACATGAAATCCTTGAGAGGATCACTATGATGTCTGTGGATCTTTCTTGAAAACCTCCATTTCTAGGCACAAATATTATGTTACCTTTTTCGATGAATTATCATGGAAGTGTTGGATCTTCTTCATGAGGAAGAAGGATGAGACATTCTCCAAGTTTGTAGAATTCAAGGCACTAGTGGAGAAATAAACTAAAAAGAAGGTGAAGGCTCTCAGGAGCGATAATGGAGGTGAGTATGTGTTGAATGAATTTAATTTGTTTTGTGCAAAAGAAGGCATTTGATGAGAGTTGACAGCACCCCACAACCCACAACAAAATGGGGTGGCTAAGAGAAAGAACCTTAGTATTGTGGGAACAATGAGGGCGATGTTGCATGACCAAGGCCTACCACTACATTTATGGGAAGAGACATGCAACACAGTAGTATATTTTCAGAACTAGAGTCCTCAACGAATTCTAGGAATGATTACACTAGAGGAGGCTTTCTCGCTGAGAAAGCCATATGTGTCCCACTTCAAGATATTTGGAGCATTTTTTTATTGCATGTCTCCAAAGACTCTAGGAAGAAGCTTGAGCCAACAACTGAGTTGGGGGTATTTGTGGGTTACACAAAAAATCCTCAAAACTACCGTGTGTGCTTACCATCCCTCAAGATGACAGTTGTTTGAAGAGATGTGAAGTTTGATGAAAAGGCAATGAGATGTTCTCTTGAGGGGAGCTTGAGTTGCGACCAGATTAGGAGATTTTGGCTCCAAAGGAGGAACCTCAGGAAGTTGTGGAGCAGCCATAAGTTGAGGAACAGAGAGTGGAGACATCCACTTAAGAAAAAGCATCCAGAGAAGGAAGAAAATGAATCAGAGTACTAAGAGGCTTTTGCATGATTCTAGAGAGATTGTGGGAGAACCCAATTCTCAGCGTAGGTAGAGAAGGTCGCTAGATAGGTTCACTAGCTACATGGCTCTAATGACTGAGCTAGTTGAGACTAAGCCATCCTCTTTTGAGGAAGCATTAGAGCAACTTGTATGGGTTAATGCAATGGTAGAGGAATATGATTCCATTATAAATAAAAAAATTTGGGAAGTGGTCCCAAGACCAACAAATGAATTGGTGGTGGGTTTGAGATGGCTTTACAAGGTAAATCATACAGTAAGCAGAAGCATAGAGAAGTATAAGGCCAGATTTGTAGCCAAGGGATTATATCAAGTTAAGGGAATAGACTATGAGGAAACCTTTGCACCAGTCACAAGGTATTCATCCATTGGATCTATACTTGATTTGTCAGTGCATAGGGGGTGGAAGATCCACCAGATGGATGTAAGGACAACATTCCTTAATGAATTTATTGAGGAGGTGTACATTGAGCAACGATAAGGTTTTGAGACCTTCAACCAAGAGTCACATGTGTGTAGACTTAAGCGAGTGTTTTATGGCCTCAATCAAACACCCCGTGTTTGATACACTAGGATCGACAACTATCTCACTGGTTTGGGCTTCACCAAAGGTGAAGCAAATGCAAACATTTATCATATATTGGTAGAAGGTAAATTACTGATTATTGTCTTATATGTTGATGGTTTAATTTTAATGGGTGATGACAAGTTGATTAGATCTTGCAAGAAGGATCTTGCAAGAGAATTTGAAATGAAGGACATGGAACTCGTGCACTACTTCCTCGGATTGGAAGTATGGCAGGGAGATGGGGGCCTGTCCATCTCTCAAGGCAAGTATGCTAATGAGATACTGAAGAAGTTTCACATGGAGAGTAGCAAGCCCATTGAGACTCCTCTAGACACAAGTTGGGGGAAAGAGGATGCTACTTCAAGTAAAGTAGTGGAGGCTACCATCTATCGACAACTTGTGGATTCACTAATGTATTTGGTGAACACTCGACTAGATATGTGTTATGCATTCAACCAACTTAGTCAATTTATGGTTAGGCCAACCAAATTGTTTTGGAGGGCATCTAAGCATGTTTTAAGGTACCTCATAGGCATCACCAAGTTTGGCCTATGGTACAAACAGACAGAGGGAGTGAATCTGTGTGGCTTCATAGATGCAGATTGGGCGAGGATTCCATTAGAATGGAAGAGTACATCAGGAGGAATTTTCAGTGTTGGGTCCACAGTGGTTTCCTGATACAGTAAGAAGAAAATATTAGTGCCACTCATCTCACTAGAAGCAGAATACATGGCTGTGAGTCAAGAAACATTTGAGGCAATCTGGATGAGAAATATTCTTATGGGATTGTTTGGTCAGATGATGGATCCTACATTGATATACTATGATAATCATAATTGCATCAAGATCTCTAAAAATCCAGTATTTTAAAATCGATCCAAGAATATAGATATATGGTATCAACATCTACAAGATTGTGTACAAAGGTGAATCATGTTTCTTGATTACATTCCAACAGAGGAACACTTTGCAAATGTTTTAACAAAGGCTTTGTGAAAGGGTAAATTCAAGTTGCATAGAGGTAGGATCAAGGTATCTCATAATTCCTTTCTTGCTAAGAGGGACCGTTGAAATTGCAACAAGAAAATCTTGGTTTGATTTTCCTTGGTCAAACTAGAGAAAAATCGAATTTCCATTTTGACAGACAACTTGGATGAGTTAAATTGAGTGACATGGTTTATTTCACCCAGTTAGCTTAGATAATTTGAGTTGGAAGAATTGAGTTCAGTTGAGCATGAGTGATTGCTAATTTCTAGCAATCTAATTCAGTTAAATTGAGTTATTGTTAGTTAAACTAGTTCTAATTGTTAGAAGAACTAGTGGAAGGTCAAGTTGTGTAATGTGCCTTCAGTGACACTCAGTGATCAACCAGTGAACTAATAAATCATCCCATAATAATTGTTGCATGCAAAGAATATGAGTTACCCAATTGAGGTGGAGGTTCCAAGGCAATGTACTTGTTGACACCTAATCCTTGTGATTGGGTGAATTTATGTAAATAGATAAATAGGAAATATGAACAGTCATCGGGAGACGAACTGAACAGTCTCTCCCTCATGTATATAGTGAATACCTACCTGATGGAATAGAACAGTCGAATCATTTTTTCCTTATGGAGTTACTGCCTGGCCTGACATGGTATCAGAGCCAGCTCCTTTTTTTAGCTCTTATGTCCCTTGTAACTCCCTAGTCTGCTCTCCATATAGCTGAGCTGCTCCTCCATATAATTCACTGCTCTTGACATGGTAGCTGCCCCCTCCACTGTTGCTGCTAGGTCTAAACGTTGCTTTAAATGTTTCATAAAAGGCGCTGTCCATACTGTCCATATTGTCCATACTACCCCACTGTCTAGTGCTGCCCATACTGTCCATACTGCCCCACTTTCCAGCGCTGTCCATGCTGTCCATACTGTCCATGTGCGTTAATTTTTTTTGAAGGGCCTGTGATTTTACTCTTCGGTGATTTTGTTTCTCCATTTGCCTTGCTATGGTGGTCTGCACTGATTCACATCGAGCATTTAAAATCCCATTCAACCGTAATCCCCACAACGAAAATGGCACTGTTTTCAGGTATTCGACGTGTGCTCAGAGGGACATCGACTATTTGTAATGTAATGTTCTATCAAGGAAGAAGCGGTCGATGAATGCTTCTGCTGGCCCAAAAACATATGAAGCTCGTCCCCTCGCGTGACTACCAAGGGCATTCGATCAGCGGCGACGACCCCTCATAATAGGCCGATATTGAAGAAACCGTCCACTGAAAGCGGCCTTTTGCCATGGTGATGGTAACGGAGGTCTATGGTATCACGGATTAGAATTCTCTTTTGTTCACATGAAGACTTCGTATTTTTTAACTTTGTTCACTCTGGTTCTGTATTAAGTAATGCACCTGACAACATTATACATTCGAAGCCCATATTGTTGTGCACCTAAGGAGCATGAGAAGTTTGAAAAAATGTTAATAGACTAGTTTTAGCACAGTCAACAATTGAAAGTCGACTAGTAAAGTCTTATTTGAAAACCAACATTTTTTTGGTTAATTTTAAGTATAACCGCATGGATATGGACAAAGGGATGACTTCATATATTTCTAAGAGGGTTTGTAACTTGTGATATTGAGAGTCCAAATACGTCTGGACTACGTTCTTCGGCCTTTTAGTGGACACAGTGCTTTATGCTGTTGAGGGTATTTTTTTGGACTTAGTATACTGCCATATTCTATACTTTAACATTGTGTAGATGAATGTGAATTGACATTTGAGTTTGTTGTCCAGTCAGATCAGAACTATATTTTTTTTTCCAATAAGAGTAAAAGTTTTGCAGCAGAAGTTTTTTTGCTACAGTATGCATTCAATCATATCCATGGTGGGAATAGTTCTCACTGGCAAGGAGAACTATCTTGAATGGTCCCGGATGATAAAACACACACTCATTTTCAATGATTTGTGGAAAGGAGTGTGTGTCGGAGACGGAGACAATGAACCAATACAGCCTACCTCAGCCAAAGAGCTCGTCATTTGGGAAAACAAGAACAACAAAGGTTATGCATTAATCGTAGCATCTATAATGAAGAGGTGAGTTGCCATATTTCGTCATATTCAACTGCCTTTGAAGCCTTACAAAAGCTTAAAGAACTCTATGACTCACATTCTGCACTTGAATTTGTTCAACTCATGATTAAACTCTTCACTCTTAAATTGCAAAATAATGATCCTCTTGCTCTTGCATCTGAAGTAAAGTCTATAATGCATGATATCAAATCCACTAAGGTTGAATTGGATATTCATCTTATCGCTTTTCTCAAGGCACTTTATCCTACTTACTCCAATTATCTTGAGTCATTGCAAGCAAATGGAAATCTCAAAGATATAACCTTTGACTCTCTTGTGAAAAAGTTTGCTGAAAGAGAGAAAGCTTTTGGAAAGAAGACAGCCCCTGAATCTTCTGAAGAGGCTGTGTGCCTTACTCATAAAGAAAAGTATCCTGCTCAAGATTCTACAAGAGGAAGAGGTAGTCGAAGAGGAAGAGGAAGATATTTCAGAGGCAAGGGGGTAGACATTCTCAAGGAGAAAAGGCAGATTTGCATTGCATTCACTGCAAAAGAAATGGATCACATGATGCCTCCACATGCAAGCTACCATGGGACAAAATTGAGCAGAAAAGAAACCAACAGAAAAGTAAAACCGATGATACAGACAAAGGTAAAGCACCTGAATCCTCTCACTATGTTGTGGCACAATGTAACATTGGAGTAAATGAAGATTTATTTAATGCTTCACTTGCTTCTTGGAAAAATGATTGGTTGCTTGATTCAGGAGCAACCTGCCACATGACTCATAGAAAAGTTTTTTTTGAATATTTCACTGACAATGTTGATGGAGCAGTATACTTTGCAGATCAATCAAAAATCAAGCCATCAGGGCTTGGCACAATCAGGCTAAACTGCCTGGTCTTCCAGACTTTCTTCTGCATCATGTTCTATATCTCCAACAGCTCAAGAGAAACTTGCTTTCCTTGGTCCACATCCACCAGCAAGGTCACTCCATTCATATGTTTGATGGAAAGCTTGAGGTAAGAAAAGCATCTGACCACTCACTTGTCATGAAGGGAATAGAAGAAGAAAGGCTTCTCAAACTATAAGGAACCTATGCTCATGCACAACATTTCTCATACAATTCTCATCATGAAGAAGGTAAACTTCCATCAAGTTTATTATGGCATGCTAGATTTGGACATTTGAACTATGACAGTCTCTGCTTGTTGAAGAAAAATGGTGTTGTTGGTTTGCCTACAATTCCTAGGAAACTTAAGCAAGGTGATGCTTGCATTCTAGGAAAGCATAGCAAACAGTATTTTCATGATTCAAATTCAAGAGCACATAGAAAAGTTGAACTCATTCATTTAGATTTTTGTGGTCCAATGCCTGTTCCTTCTGCAAATGGAAATAAATATATCATGAAATTTATTGATGACTACACTAGAATGTGTTGGGTTTATTTATTGAAGAACAAATCTGATACTTTTCAAACATTCAAGAATTTTCATAAATGGATTGAAAATGATGCACAATCTCATATTGGGTCTATTCGCACTGATAATGGAAAAGAATACACATCAAATGAATTTGAAAACTATCTTCGCCAACATGGGATCAAACAACTGTGCCTTATAATCCCCAACAGAATGGTGTAGCTGAAAGAATGAATAGGACAATCTTAAATATGGTATGATCCATGCTCTTCTTCAAAAATGTAAAGATAATGTTTTGGGTTGATGTTGTTCTATGTGCTGCATATATAAAGAATAGATGTCCATCTAATGCTATAAGAAACAAGACCCCATATGAAATGTGGTATGGACATGTTCCTTCAGTAAAGCAGCTCAGGGTCTTTGGTTCCACCTGTTATGCCTTGATATCAAAGGTACATACAAACAAACTTGGTGCTAGAATTCGTAAGTGTATCTTTTTGGGATATTCAAACAACTCCAAAGAATATCGTCTCTATGATGAAGTAAATAAAAAGTTTGTTCTATCTAGAGTTGTAATTTTTCTTGCATCATCCAAAACTGACAATGTTGTTGAGCGGCAACTTGATCGCTTGGATAGATTTGCAAAAGCAAAATCATTTCAAGAATTTGATAATCAAATTCCACATCTTGAAGGGGGGATTCCTATATTAGATCAACATGTGGAATCTTCTTCTGAAGAAAACTCTCCCCTGCATGAAACTCCAACAACGGATGATGCTTTAAGTGATGTGATTGATAGAATTGGGAGACTCAATCTTGATTCAGTCCCAACTCAATCAACGAAGCAGCTTGGACCATTTGAGAAAGGTCCCCCAAAGTGGCTGACAAAGACACTTGAAAGTGTTCATCCTGATGAAGTTGGAAAGACAGGAACCAGAAATTCAAATCGGCAAAATGGAGGTGATGTAGATGACTCTAATTCACCTGTTGATATGGATGTTTCTTATGATTGTGAATTGAACTTGTCTACAGATTTTGAACCAACTTCCTTCAAAGAAGCTGCTTCTCATGATGAATGGAAAGAAGCGATGCAAAAGGAGTATGATGCCCTCATAAAGAACGACACTTGGAAGCTAGTTGATCCTCCATTAGGAACTAGACCAATTGGCTACAAGTGGGTCTACAAGAACAAGTATAAAGATGATGGCTCACTTGACAAGCACAAAGATAGGCTTGTGGCAAAAGGTTTTGCACAGAAGGAAGGGGTCGATTATGAGGAGACTTTTCCCCCACAGCAAAATGGGCTACCATCCGGACACTCTTTGCACTAGCAGCTCAGAATGGTTGGAAAGTCCATCAAATGGATGTAAAATCTGCTTTCTTGAATGGAGATATAAAAGAGAATGTTTTTATGTCCCAGCCTGAAGGATTTGCTATGAAAGGACATGAACATAAAGTATGCAAACTTGTGAAGTCCTTATATGGCCTCAAACAAGCACCGCGAGCCTGGTATGAAAAACTAACTGAGCATCTTCTGAAACTCAATTTCAAACATTTTGATCTTGATGATGCAACTTTATTTGTCAAGAAAGTTGGCAAAACAGTTGTATATCTTGTGGTATATGTAGATGATCTTTTGATGACAGGGAATAATGAAAGCTACATTGCATCCATAAAGAAGGAATTGGGGAAAAGTTTTGAAATGACTGATTTGGGATATGTTCATTACTATCTTGGCATTGAAGTAACCCAACATCCAAAGTCCATATTTCTTTCTCAAAAGAAATACATTGGAGATCTGTTGAACAGGTTTGGCATGACAGAGTGCAATCCTCTTACTACTCCAATGGAACAAAACTTAAAGCTCACATCTATTGAAGGAAAATAATTTGAGGATGCAACAAAGTATAGACAGCTTGTAGGAAGTCTCAACTACCTAACTACTACCAGACCAGACATTTCGTTTGTTGTTGGAATCCTCTCCAGGTTTATGAAAAAGCCTTGTGAGGGACATTGGTCTATTGCAAAAAGAGTTCTAAGGTACTTGAAGGGAACTCAAGACTTTGGAATCAAGTATACACAGGTGGACGATTTCAGTTTGATTGGATACTCTAATTCAGACTTCGATGGAGAAAAAGAAACTAGGGTATCAACTTCAGGATATGCTATGAGTCTTGGATCGAGAGCTGTCTCCTGGAGATCACACAAACAATTAGTTCCAGCAGATTCCACAACAGAAGCAGAATATGTGGCAGCAGCTGAAGCAACAAAAGAAATTGTGTGGCTCAGGAAAATTTTCGAAGATTTGCAGGAAAAAGAAGTACAATCAACTCCACTCATGATTGACAATACCTATGCAATAAAGTTGGCCAAGAACCCAAAGTTCCATGATCGAACGAAGCACATCAATACTAAATATCATCTGATTCGACATCATGTTGAGGCCAAAACAATCCATCTCCATCATTGTTCCACAAATGAGAAAATTGCAAACATCTTCACCAAAGTGCTTGGAAGAGAAAAGCTTGAACGATTCAGAATGATGCTTGGACTCACCAACATCCCTTCAAATTAGGGGGGGAATTTTGACACCTAATCCTTGTGATTGGGTGAATTTATGTAAATAAATAAATAGGAAATATGAACAATCATCGGGAGACGAACTGAACAGTCTCTCCCTCATGTATATAATGAAGACCTACCTGATGGAATAGAACAGTCGAATCATTTTTGCCTTATGGAGTTATTGCCTGACCTGATAGTACTATCAATTGTAGACTATTCCGAAGTGTACAGGTGGTGCCTGCAGTCAGAGAATCAGCCTAGAACGATTGCACAATTGCAATTGAGGAATTTCCTAATTAATAGGGGCCTAATTCCTCAAGGAACAATACAAGGAAATAGGAGCTTGGAGGGCTTGAAAATTGGCTAACTGTTGGCCTTAATCAATTAGTCAGGAAGAGGGATAGACTATACACTTGTAGGTGATGCTCAGGCTTGAGAAAACATATGTATTCATCCATATTCTTTGACTAATCCAATACAGATAGGAAAGGGTTTTGAGCAATTGCTTTCCTCTAGATAAATATATTTGTATGTGTGCTTAATATTGATGCATGTTTATGATTTGTGCTCGTGATCGTGAATTAAATTCTGCAGATGAGTATAGTAGATTTAAGTCTTGTCTTTTAGTAAATTACATGATAAGATCCATATCTACACATTAATTTCTACACTCTCTTCCCGAATTCTGCACGATGGATGAGCACATCATTAATAATCTTCAGAAATAGGCTAGTCCTTGCAGATATAGATCTGGTCCTCAAACGTGTTTTGAAGAATAAGAAACCATTAGGGTGATATCGAGCACCACCAAATATGGAAAATGTTGGCTAGGGTGAAACAAATCCCATCGATGTTACAATAGAAAATTTCAATTCTGTAAATAAAAATTCCAATCTGCTGTCAAGAATCCCCCAGGATGGAAGGATGCACAACTCTAATACGACTGTAAGATCCCAAATGAAAAAAAAATTTTAATAGGTATAGTATAATGTTATAATTAAAATTATCTTTACCAAAAACATGAAACACCAAAAGGATCTGAAAAAATATGCAACCATTTATTTATATTAACAATTGTAAAAATGATACATGATTATACAAATAATATTGGAGCCCCTACCAATGGCACAAGTGCTCATAAAAAGACTAATATAAGCCGTTGAATCACACTTGTGAATCCTGGTTAGATCCACCAGGCAAATTCATCGCATGGTTTTCATCCTAGGGTCAAACTGGAACCATGAGGGATTCACTCAATGGACCTTTGACATATCACATGCGTTCATGGGATACTAAAAAATACCACTTAATTTGACTACATATGGGAAAATCTCTAAAAATCATATCATCTAACCCCTACCAATACGAATCCAATACACCTTCCTAATTTAAAAAACCCCTATTTTCAGTAAATATTGTAGGTATCCATTTTTTCATTAACATTTTGTATACCCCTTTATATCTTTTAATTAATTTTGAGCTCCATTTTTAATACTTGCCAATATAAAAACCCTTTAACCCCTATATATCCCCCAATATATTATGTCATTTTTTCCTCAATATATATCCCCCAATATGAATGCATGTGGTATGGTATTTCTCTCCCAGTGAAGCCCTTGTGACTGGAACTAGCCACACCAAGTTCTCAACAAAACAATAAGATAGAAAAACTCAGGATGCCCAAATACCTTGCTCCTCTCCCCTTTTATAGACTTGATCGATTCTATAGAAGCCTTTATTTTATTATTTTCCCCAAAAGATGCAGGAAAATACCATGGTCAAATACTGTCCATCTTAACCGTATATAAAAAAAAAAGAACATTACATTTCAATCAATTCTTCCTCTATGTAAGTTATCTTTTTCTTATGAACTTTCTTCTTCAATATCTTAAACTTCTTCTTATTAGAGGAGCTGGTTAAGAGTTTCTAGTGTTGTTGTTGGGTCATCCTCATACGATTGGGGTTATTATTTCAAGAGTTGTTGCAACCATACTCTCCTCCAAAGCAAGTGTGTTAGGTCCCTATAATACTAGTGATTCCCCCATTACTATTTTCATTGTAGCCCTTATTGTTATTGTTGTGCCCCTATTGTCCCCATATTTTTATTATTGTGCCCCATAGAAGCCCACTATTGTTATTGTTGTGCCCTTACATTATTATTGTTATGTCAACTTTGATTATATTGTGACCCCTTAGACTCTTACATATAGAAAGGAGGTTTTTTCATTTGTATCATCCAAGAATTATTCATTTGTGTAATGTAAAGGAGGTTGCCCCTCAAGAGGCTGATTTTGAAGTCGTTGATCTATATTTTCTATCTTTTTGTGAGCTAGTTTCATAACATTTGGTATCAAAACTTTGGATTCTAGGGTTTCGTTGCTCCAAATAGGTCATCGTGGAATTTTCACTATAATTTTTTCTCTACGAATTTTCAGAGGCTAAAACAAAACCCATTTGAGATGAAATCATTCTAAACCTCGGGCTTGAATTTTAGATCTTTTCTCGCTATATTTTCGGAGATATGATCTGAGGAAGTTAGGGTTTTTGCAAACTCCCGAATCACATTCCAAACAGGTGACCTTGGGAAAATTGTCATAAATTGAAATTTCATCAGAGGTTATAGAAAGAGGATGAACTATAGTTTTCTGTGTATCGATTTTAGATCCAAAGGTTGAAACAATGACACGTGGCACATTGTACAAGTTCTCTACACTGAAAAATTATATAATGAGGTCATCTTGGGAGATTGGGTGTAACTATTTCTTGGAGAATCTAATTTTCATTAGACTGGTGGCATTGGAAATAGGACTCAGAGGGCTACCACAGGAAGCAATTTTAGACCTTGGAGATCTGTAATTACAGAGATACAACAAATTCAATATCGAGCTTCTACAAAGCGATAAAAAGGAGTGTAGTTTATTTAAAATTTTGCATAAGTTTTGGTTGAAAAATTAGTTTGAAGTTTAAAGAGCATAGTGAAGCATAACTATCATTAGTTGATGCCCCAAAGAAATAAAATGGAAACACCTAGTAAGAAAACATAAATCTCTAGCATGACTCATGAAGAAGAGGAAGAAATGCAACATGATATATCAAAATTATGAGACCAAGTGCAACAAATTGAACTTTCACAAAAGGTAACAGAAGCTAAGATTGATGGTATAAATAAAGTCGTGGAAGCTAAGATGAATGGCGTGGAAGCTAAGATGGATGGAGTGGAAGCTAATATGAAAGGCATGGATGCTAATATGGATGGTATACAAGAAAAACTGAAAGGTGACATGGAAGATTTGAAGATAGATTTGACTAAGTTGCTACAAGAAATGATTACTAATGGTGAAAGGGTAGTAAAGGAAACTCATGATGGAACAAAAGAAATGTTAATCATGATTTCATAGACTCTAATGTTGGATTGAAGGGCCACCATTTTCCAAAGATTGATATGAGGAAGTTTTATGGCAAGGATCCCGTAACATGGATACTACAGATGGATCAATATTTCAATCGCCATAATGTGAAAAACACACAAGCATTGCAACTTTATATTTGGAACCAAATCAATTTTTATGGTATCGATGGCTTTGCTCTCATAAACAAATTGTCACCTGGGCAATTTTTATGGAAGAAATGATAGCACATTATGAGGATACAAAAAGCAACACTTTTTTTAGTCAATTAATAAACCTCAAACAAAAGGGTTCAATGATGGAGCACATTGAGGACTTCCAAAAATTCAATATAAGGGTAAAATAAATTCCAGAGGAGCATAGCATTGATGTGTTCATTGGGACTTTAAAGGATAACCTCCAACATGAGGTTTGCCTTTGGAACTTGACTCACTGGAGAAGGCATTCAAGTTGGCAAGAAAAATGGAAAGAAAAATTATGGCAACAAGGAAGCCTACCACTCAGAACTATAAGGATGGAAGTGTTGTTTCCCCTAGCCTTCCGCAACCTACAAGGTTGAAACCCCAACAATCAGAAGAAAAAAAAAAAAAAAAAGGGCTTTGTTACAATTTTGACAGAAAATACACTAAAAGTCATAAGTGTGCTGAGAATAAATTATTTTACATAGATTGTGAAGAGGAGGAAGAAAAGGAACAAGAAACATCAAAAGAAGAGGATATACACTAGGAAAAAACTCTAGAGAAAGAAGAAATGAATCTGACCATATCTTGTAATGCATTGGCTGGAATTACCACTCCTCAAACTATCAAGATAGAAGGACATATCAAGAAGAAAAAGGTAATAATGTTGATTGGTTCAGATAGTAACCATAATTTTATTCATTGTAAGATAGCCAAGGAATTGAATTGCTTCCTATATCCAACACCAGAGTGTCAAGTGATTGTTGCAAGTGGAGGAGACATAAATTTCTCTGGAAAGTGCCATAATATCAAGCTATCCATGGGAGAATATGTATTGAATAGCCTAATGATTTCCATTCCAATGGGTGGTGCTGATGTTGTACTAGGAGTCCAATGGCTACAACCCTTGGGTACAATAGGTTTTAATTTTCAAGAAATTTTCATGAAATTTTCTTCGAAAGGAAAGGAAGTTGAATTAAGAGGTATCACAGGGAAAATAAGAAAGATAATCAACTCTAATGGAATGACAAAGATTCTAAAGAAATAAGAACGAGGCGTAATTGCACAATTATGTTTGCTAGAGGTTCCCACATCAAAATCATCTATTTCTCAAGATCTCCAAAAAGTCTTGGAAAATCATTCCAAGGTATTTGAGACTTCCAAAAGTATGCCACCTATTCGTGATCATAATCATGTTATTCATTTGATTCCAGGAAGTGTTCCTCCAAACATCAGGCCTTACAAATAACCCTAAGCCCAAAAGAGTGAAATTGAATGTATGGTTGCAAAAATGCTAGAGACTGGTATAATTCAACCTAGTCAAAGTTCTTTCTCTGCTCCAGTAGTGTTGGTGCACAAGAAGGATGGATCATGGCGCATGTGTCTGGATTATAGGGAGCTCAACAAGCTCACTTAGAGATAAATGTCCCATTCCTGTCATTGATGAGCTATTGGATGAATTGCATGGATCAATTTACTTCACCAAGTTGGATATTCATTTAGGATATCATCAAATCAGAATGAAGACTAAAGACATTCCGAAAACAACATTTAGAACTCATGAGGGTCATTATGAATTTTTGGTCATGCCTTTTGGCCTTACCAATGCACCTTCTACATTTCAAGGTTTGATGAATTCCATTTTCAAACCCTTCCTTAGAAAATTCGTGTTAGTATTTTTTGATGATATACTAATCTATAGCAAGTCTTGGAAGGATCATGTTCAACATGTTGACAGGGTGCTCAAACTATTCGAGGAGAAACAATTATATGCAAAAAAATCCAAATGTTTCTTTGGAGTACAAGAGGTGGAATATCTAGGTAATATTTTATCTCAAGAAGGTGTTAAGGTAGACCCTAGAAAAATTAAATCCATTAAGGAATGGAAAATACCCACATTCATAAAGCATCCGCGAGGATTTCTTGGGTTGACAGGGTATTATCGCAAGTTTGTTAAGAATTATGGGATAATAGCAGCACCTCTAACAACATTATTGAAGAAAGATGCATTTTTATGGACTCCAGAAGCAATGAAGGCCTTTGAAAATCTTACAGAGGAAATGTGCCAAGCACCGATCTTAGCTATGTCGAACTTCACAAAAAATTTTATTGTGGAATTTGATGCCTTAGGAAATGGAATTGGTGTTGTTTTAATGCAAGAAGAAAGACCCATTGCTTTCGAAATTCATCCAATCAAAGGAAAGTATTTACATAAAGCTATTTATGAGAAGGAAATGTTGGCAATAATACATGCACTTAAGAAATGGAGACCCTACCTAATGGGAAGACACTTCAAGGTAAAAACGGATCATGGTAGTCTTAAATACTTTTTAGAACAAAGATTATCGTTAGAAGAGCAACAAAAATGGGTCACAAAGATGTTGGGTTATGACTTTGAAATCATCTAAAAAAAAGGGAAACAAAATTTTGTGGCAGATGCACTCTCAAGAAAGGATGAGGATGTGGAAGCATTGCTTTGTGTCATTTCTATTATCCAACCAGATTGGATAAATGAAGCAAGGGATGAATGGAAGAATGGCAAAGAAGTGTGGGCATTCATTCAAAAGTTACAAAAAGATTTCAGTACATCTGATACATTTAGCTAGAAAAATGATTCGTTATGGTACAAAGATCGCTTATACCTATGTTAGAATCCCCAAATCAAACAAAATATTCTTATGGAATTGCACACCTCTCTCTTAGGAGGGCACTCCGGATTTAAAAAAAATTACCACAGGGTTAAGAACAATTTTTTTTGGGATGGCCTTAAATCTGATATTCAAAATTTTGTGGCAGAATGTTTGGTTTGCCAACAAAATAAATGTTGAAACAATCAAGACCCCAGGTCTATTACAACCTTTATCCAATTCCAAGTCAACATTGGGAGGAGGTTTCAATGGATTTTATCATAGGTTTACCCAAGTCCAAAGGAAAGAGTGTCATCATGGTGGTAGTTGAAAAACTTACCAAGTATGCACACTTTTGTGAATTATCTCATCCATTTAAATACAGTACAAATTCTACTGCATTTATGGAAACAATTCAAAATCTACATGGAAACCCAAAGATTATTGGAAGCGACAGAGATCCCATTTTCACTAGAAATTTTTGGAAAAAATTATTTTCTTGTGCTTTGATACTCAATTAGCTCATATCTCATCTTATCATCCTCATGTAGGTTTTAACGTCGTAAAGAAATTACCTGCATACGAATTATAAAACACAGAAAATAAACAATGTGAGAGCATAACACATAAAACACATATACAAAGAGATTTTCCCCTAGATCCCAAAACCAGGACTACCAGATTGGTTTTTCATTATGTTCTTTTCAATGTTACAATACATATATACATACCGAACCATCCAATACCATGGACCAAAAAACCATCGCACCCAAAACCATGCACAAAACCATAGGTAGGTTCATCCCACCTAATATAGTGTCCCAAAAAAGTTTCCCAGAGTGTTGCCCCGGACCCTGTAGAGGGGGGCTACTTTCCCCCCTCAAACCCCCTGGACAAGGGGGGCTGCCACCCCCGCTGCGCAATCGCCGCAATGAAGGGGGGGCTCCACCCCCCCTCTAACCCCTCGATTAACTAGGGCGCCTAGTCGTGGAAAGAATATAACACAACCCAACACCTCAATCTGATGGGAAAACTGAGATAGTAAAAAAATGTTTGGAAGGATATCTACGTTGCTTTGTATTTGATAAACAGACACAAATGGGTCAAATGGTTGCCTCTGGCTGAATGGTGGTATAGCACTTCCTTCCATATTGCAGCAAAAATGACCCCATTTATGGCACTTTATGGATATCACCCACCATCCGTCACATCATATTTAAGAGAAAATTCTAATGTTCAAGTGTGGAATATCACATCAAGTATCAACAACAAGTTCTCCAACTCTTAAAGGATAACCTAAATTTGGCAGAGAATAGAATGAAACAACAGACAGATCAAAATCGTAGCGAAAGAAGTTTTGATGTAGGTGACTGGGTATTTCGATGGCTACAACCATATAGAAAAATGTCTCTCAAGCAAGATAAGAAGGAAAATAAATTATCACCAAAGTATTATGGTATGTACAAGGTGTTGCAAAATATTGGTACTATGGCATACAAATGGGAGGTTCCTGCAGCTTCCCGAGTGCACCCATTTTTCCATGTTTCATACATAAAGAAGGTTATTGGTGAAAAGTTCCCGGTTCAAACAATATTGCCAGAACTTGACGACGAAGGAAAAATCATATTGGAACCTGAAGCAGTCACAGAAACAAGAAATCGATAACTATGAAATCGATCAATTTCGGAGTATCTCGTCAAGTGGAAGAACTTACCCACTGAAGATTCCACACGGGAGGATGAGAATTTTATACAGAAGCATCCAGAACTACTCAAGCATTGAGGGCAACACTTTTTTGTAGGAGAGGAGCATGTTAGGTCCCTATAATACTAGTGATTCCCGCATTACTATTGTCATTGTAGCTCTTATTTTTATTGTTGTACCCCTATTGTCCCCATATTGTTATTATTGTGCTCCATAGAAGCCCACTATTGTTATTATTGTACCCTTATATTCTTATTGTTATGTCAACTTTGATTATATTGTGACTCTTTAGAATCCTATATATAAAAAGGAGTTTTTTTCATTTGTTTCATCCAAGAATTATTCATTTGTGTAATGTAAAGGAGGTTTCCCCCTCGACTCTAGCATTTCTGCAATGATTTGACTCTAGGTTGCCCCCCCGACTCTCTGCCTGAAATGTATGATACCAAGAGTTGGACGTAGCCCTTTCATCAATAAAACATCTACAATAATGTTCAATTCCTTGTAAACATGAGTGAAATAAATTATGGAAAAGGATAGTATCAACATCCTAATACGATCCAACCAATTGGCCAGATCAAAAGGTGAGATAGTTATTCTTCCAGTGAACCCATCAATTACAGATTTAGAGTCCCTGTAAATTGAAATCCTCTCCATGTGTTGTAGTTTAGAAAAAAATAACATCCCCTGGAGGGCCAAAATTTCTTCTCTAGCGTTTGAAACTTCCCCACCAAACCAAAAGAGAAAATATTGAATCTGGGGGTTGATCCGTAACATGGAACCACAACCACATATGTTGGATTGGGTAGCTTCATCGAAGTAACCAACTGGAAAATCTAATTGCATATAGCTATTCATCTACCTGGGAATCATGTCATCTCGTTTATATCTACTCCCTACCTCCAGCCAAGCTTGTATGTTATTGCAAATCTTGGGTATATTCAAAGGCTTATTCTCAAAGATCAAAGAGTTCCTGGCACACTTGATCTCCTAAGATATGAACATAGGGGTTGATTTATACTTCCCTCTTATATTGGCCAACCAAAGGTAACAAGATTCAAGCAAGGAAAAGGACCGAAGGGAGGGAAGTTGAAAAAGAGTCAAGACTCTATCCCACACCGCCCGAGAGAAAGGTCATTTTAAAGAAAGATAAAAGAAATTTTCTTGCGACTCCCTACAAAATGAGCACCTACCTAGGCCACTGAATCCCTTTTTACATAGAATATACTAGGTAAGAATACGATTGTTACATGCAAGTCAACAAAAAAATATGATTTTCAGAGGCATGTCCTAGTATCAAATTGCACTATACCAACATTTATATGTCCAAATATCGATCTTACTTGCAATGTGTTTGTATATGTTTGAAATGACCACTGTACCATTTCTCAGGCTCTGTTCCAGACAATAACATCACCACGAGCCCTCTTCACAAGTCTAGACAACAAAATTTCTTTAGTGAAACTATTCCAGATATTTGCATATGTACCTACTAATCCAACCTCCGTAGAATCCTTCCAAGACATGTAGGGAAATGAGTCATGTCTGTGACTAATAGCATGATCAAGAAAGAAGAGACCTTTTTCATGTAAAGCATCTATAACATCAACTTGTAAATTTTGCATCTTATTAACCCCTTGTATTGTGTCAGTCCCAATCAAAATTTTGTCTCCCTTACCATATTACCACTAAAGATTATCAAGAAACCATCTTATAATATTGAAGAAACTTTTCCATATATATGACCCTTTCTTCCTTCCAATCTTGCCATGCTTGAACCATTCCATTGTTGATCTGTGCATTAAGTATTTATCATGAATAATGTCCTACCAGATACCATTACCAAATAAGGCTCTCCATAGACTTTTCATAAGTAAAGGCCATCCAAAAACCCTCAAGTCCATAATGCCTCAACCGCAAAACTCCACTTTTTTGATGGCATCAAAATGAACTAGATGAAATTTATTTCCTCCCCTGGCTCCCGATTAAAGAAAATGTGCCATAATAGCCTTAATTTATTGAATGATTTTCGTAGGGAGCAAGAGAAGGTGCATCTAGTACACCGAGATATGTTGTAAAACATATTGAATGAGAATCAATCTACCTCCTATAGATAGTAAACTATGTGACCAAAGAGATAGACATTTCTAAAACTTCTCCAATAACTAGTTCCAGTCCACAGTATTGTAATTGCTGGTTTCAATCCGAAGCCCAAGTATGTGAGACCATCCTCTATGCGTGAGACCTAAACTCCAAAAATCCCAACAATATTGACTATCTCCTCCATATCTTCAGATGAATGTATCAATAAAGATTTTTTACCATTTATACAAAACCTAGATGCAACACCATATCTAATGAAAATGGAATGTAAAACATTCCATTGGTCCCAGGATACTTGTCTAAGGGTGAGCACATCATCAAAAAAAAGAGTGTGTAACAGATATCTGAATTTTATGACGCCTTTATGTCTGAGCATTGTTGCTTCTTATCCAAAATAATCCCATGAAAATTATTTGGGATTGTTTGTGCAAGCAACCAAAATAAAAAAAGATAGGCATTCACCACGAATGGAGAAACTTTGTCATCCATAAATTTGAGGATAGATTTCAGAATTGGTGGAAATTATAAAGTTTGAGGGTAGAAAGGAGCTTGCAAGGGAGCCAATACTATGTGGAGTTGATATGTTGTTGAATTTTAGTTTTGTTGTGTTAATTTCAACTTCAGATTTAAAAGCAAATGCTTATCTTTTGCTTCCTGTGCATAGGTTCCTTTATGGTGTTTGTGAATGAAAATAGGTAATTTTTGTCTAGTTTTATATTAAGTTCATGAGAAAAATAACATGAAAATCAAGTGCCGAACAGAAGTAAACAAATGTACATCAAAACATCAAATTGAACACTTAACACATTTTTTTGATGAAGGAGTTCACCCCTCTTGGGCTACATCTCCTTGGTCCATCTTCCATGGCTTGGGCCTCTGTATTAGCTCAATAATGGAAAAAGTGTTGTTTACAATACTCTACTGCTCTTGAAATCTGCTTCAATGTGATCAGAACATCAAAATCATCTAGGAACACCTTTTCTTGATCCCAATTTGGTCAAAGTTTGCAAAAGTTATGGCAAAAAATGTTTCTCCTAGTAAACTCCATTAAAATTGGAGGAACTCCAGTTAAGTCCACTAAAACTAGAGTCACCACCAAATTTGGGGGCTCCGTTGAATATGCAGCCAAAATAACTGCGAGTTTGATTAACGATAGGTTGACTTTAGTTAAGTACTAACCATGATTAGCGCATAATCCACATTTATGGCAAACCATTAACTGGCAGTTTAAGCGGTAGTGGTTACATGGTGGTGGTAACCGTTAACGGTTATAGTTTGCGCTGGCCGCCAGTTGGTTGGTGTGGTCAAATGAGATTTTCCAGTGATTAAGATTTAACGGTAAGGTTTGCGTAGCCTCTAGTTATGTGTTACTAGTCACATGGGAGGGGGCTGGCCCACGGGCTAGCTACCTCCTCTCTCGAACTACCAATGTTTATGAAAATATATACAATTTCAAACCATTACATATTAAGAACTAACATGGCAGTGTAACGGTATGTCATTGAGTTTGTTCGGGCAAGGTCACAGGTTCGATCCCACCAACTTGCCCATTATTTTCCACAGAACGCCGATAACCCGACCTTTGGGGAGGGACACGTGGCGGCCTCCGAGCTTGCCACTTGTCCCCTCCTTATTGGTCCACCTCCAACCAATCAAATTGCTCCAAAACACCAACCAGCAAACCAACCAAAATATGACACTTGGTGAGTCTTGATTGGATGTTGACCTTCCCAGTCACCTACCACGCCAATAGTACGGACTGCTGACTGTGGAGTGACTGTACTTTTTTTGCAAAAATTCTTCTATTTGGAAAAGCAGAAAAAACACGATATCTTTCCCATATGAACTCCATTTTGATTGAAACGAGTTGTGTTGGGATCGTATGCCGCAACAGACGCAGTTGTTTAGGTTTCAAGTGATTCTGAGAACTTCTATTCTTGAGCTAGATACTGAGCACCTGATAAGGAGTAAATGTCTTAATCTTGTCATCCATTGTTATACTAGAAAATAGCTCCTCATCAGCTCAGAGGAGAAGAACACTTATTGACTGGAATAAAACCTTATTGTAGGTTTGTTTTCCATAGTAATGCATCCTAAAAAAGTTGCACAAAGCATGGTATTGTAGGTCAGGGTCGAGTAACCTGGGTTACCCTAGAAACTAATGCTCTGTATTTCACTATAGACCATAAGAAAATATCATGAGTCAACTCACAAAATCTTTTTTGTTTACTCAAAGTTGGATTTATAAAGTTAGAAAATATCGCCTCAAGCTTATCTATTAGTGTTTCCTATCCTAACCAAGACTACTAGACCAGGAGAAAGCAATAAAGTGGAAGAAACATCTTCCAGCCTTTGGATTTTTCCCAAAGTGAACTAGTGAAGAAATTGGTAAAAGAACAGAGCCTCCCATTGCCTATATATTAGAGGCTAGGCCATCTAATTAGGATCAAAATTCATGCATTGTTATGTTGTCAACATATCGTCTGAGAAAGAGAGGTTGAAAAGCTAGGAGATGGAGGAGGTTATGTTGCAGCCATCTATGGTTGTAATCTTTCCTCACTGAATATATAGATTTATTGTTGTTTCTTCCATATCATTGTCTCAAGCTTATGTTTCTTATGTTTATGTTGTAATGATTTGGATTATGACTATTGTTGATGCATTTAATGATATCATGTTGTTTACTTTCTAGTGCTTTGGATTGGTGAAGTATATATGTTGTGAATATCATGTTTGTCCATATTTTGTGTAGGTTTTTCCCTTGGAATTGGCTGAGGAACCTTTCTCAACCACACTGACTATTCCAACTGAGTTGTGTGTAAGGAAAAGAAGGTTGTTATTCACCATTTCTTTTTCAATTTCAGTCTAATGCTATTTTAATTGAATGCATCTACTCTTCTTACTATATATCCCTTGATCCATTTGCCTTAGTTTCCGAGAAACCTGAGAGGGTTCTCTAATTTGTCTAATTGAGCAGAAATCCCTATAACAGAATTGGCAACTGTGTTGGGGATTGTTTTAGCTTCCCGGTTTTGATTATACCTCCCCGATCTTGAAACTTTGCCTCCATTTGGTCTTGTCACCTTTTACTTCCTATCATTTGTGTGTCTCCATGCTAGAATTACTTGTCCAAGACTTTGTTGTGACCTGGATTTTTCTTTTTGTGAGCTAAACCTCAATAGTGCACCCTAATAGTACTCTCCAATTTGTGTTAGCACAGGTTTCCCTTGTGCACAGAGCATTACCCTTGTCGTTAATGCCCTGTGTAGTCTAGAAACCCACATTAATGCCTTGAAAGCCCTATTTTCCACCCTGCCTATGGATTTCATAGTCCTTAAGTCCATATTGTTTGAACTCTAATATTTTTAGTCACTTACATGCATTTTTATTTTAAAAAAGTAGCTTGATTGCATTACTTGAAAAGAAAAGGAAAAAAAAGTATTTATGTCATTTTCATTTGTTTTGATCAGTTTGATGATGAGCTGTTTATTTTGAGTTTCAGATGTCTGCATGTGTTGAGATATATTAGGAGTTGTATTAGGAATGTTTGCTTTGGAAAAGATTTTATTACTCTCTCCATGTAGAAACTATTTCTCATCAAATTCAACTTGAAAATCATTCTTTCTGCATGGTTTGAGTCAAGTCTCACGGACATCATACGTCAACACCCTTACAAAGACACTAATAAAGTTCCTTTAAAAGTAAATTAATAAAATAAATTGGTAACTCTTTGTTTCAGGAAAACACACATTAGCTTAGGTTAGGGTATTGGGTTAGGCTATGAAATTCAACTCCCCAAGGTTGTAAAACTAAACTAGTATCATTAAAGAGAGAAAATCCTCTTGCACTCACATTATTTGGGACCACTCCTCTAACAAGGGAGTTAAGCACGAGACCACATTGGAGTGTGAAAGAAGGTATCTCGCCTTCAATTCCATTTCAGTGGGTATTCTGTGTAAGGGGGATCCATTTGGGGATATCGGAGCTGAGTCGGGGACTCAGGTATCCTGCCCACACAACATAGTGTCTATGACCATGTGTTACACTAAAAAATGTCACCATGACTATTTTCAGTTAGTATGGCTCCATCCACTGTCATACTATCCTCCTTGGCAAGTCTCATGCCTCTGCTCTTCATGTCAAACTTCAAGAAAGAGAGAAAAGTCATTTAAAGTCAATTATCTCTGGTACGCAGTTTCTCTTAGCCTTACCTGCGTGTACGCAACCCAAGTTCACAATACCTGCGTATTTGTACGCTCTGTATGTAAAGGGGTGGGTGCGTACCCCTGTAAAGGTCAAAAGGTACGAGTTTCATCTTAAAAAAGTTACTTGTGGTCATTTCTAGAGTCTTCTAGAAGCTTGTTTGACGTGTATGAAGCGCCTCCAGATGGTTCATGTATCCCTACCAAAGAGGAACTTATCCCATCAAGAGGGGAGCTATCCCATCCAAAGAGGGGCTTATCCCATTGATGGTGGACCTGAATAACTTCCTCTAGAGCACTATAAATACAGGCATTGGGCCAAAGGGAGGGGAGGTTGAAAGCTTAATATTCCTAAGGGTAGATGCTGTTGGAATTAAGACTTCCTTGTAGAAGCTTGTGAGGAGAGATTACCATCTTTGTTTGTTCTATTTGGAAGTGGGTGAGCTGATCAGAGTAAAGGAGAACTCTTGTGGACCCTGGGAGGGACTTGCACAACACCAAGGCTCAAGTTGTAATGGTTCCTTTTGTTACCTTTTAATACAAATTAGTCCATTCTTCTCAACAATTTGTTATTTATGAGTTGTTTCATATACTCCTTGGTCTATATGTTAAATATGTTCTATTTTATGTGATATTCAGGTGCTATTTAATCGTTTGATTGTTAGTGAATGCAGGTTTCGAAGGGAAGGAGGAGCTCATCCGGATCAACGAAGCTGGACTACTACAACAGCGTTGGGTTACAGGTAGGATCTAAACACTTGATTTCTCATATTGTAAAAGCATATTTAGAGAAGGATTGCTCTTATTTGTCTTGTTTGTCATTAGAAAGTCTTAGGCTTCTAGGGAGGTTGGTTGTGTCCGCACTAACGACTCTTTCCGTGTGACAAAATGGCAACTCCACTGGGGATTCCATGAATGTGTTTGAGTTCTTTTTGATTTGATATTTTGGTCTGAGAAAAATCGCTTGTTTTCTGATTTTTGGCTGTCTAACTGTGTATTTAGGTGGGTTAGCTTAGAGTCAAATTAGATTTTTATTTTTCTTAGCTTTGCCAACAGTACGCAGTCTCTGAGTTTGACACAATGCGTACTTGTACGCACTGCGTCTTTGTGCACAGGGCGTCCCCGCACCTGTGTCAACATATCACCTGCGTACCCCTGTCAAATTTGAGAAAATTTCATTTTTCCTCTTTTTGCTCTTTAGATTTTGTTTTTACTTTGTTTTTACTGCCCAGATTCATTAGTTTACTGTCAGAGATCTTCACCTGAACTTGTCCCGTTAGTGTCGAGGGTTTTGGTGGAATTCATAGGGATTTTGCCTTAGGGTTTGATTTTTAACTGGTCCTGTAGTGACTTTGGCGTTAGAGGTTGTCAAACTTTGGATCTCCTTGATTTTGGTCAGTCCTCTTAGGAGTCGGGCCTGTCATAGAAGTTACCCTTGTGAGAGACCTACCTTTGTGTCTTCTCTTTGCGAATCTCGAAAAGTTTGTTTGTTAAAACCTTGAATTTCATTCTTGAGAAAAAAGAACAAAAATATTTCGATTTTGTTTTTGATTAGTTTATGGTTCTGCATGAACTGATCCTTAGTTGCATTTTGACTGAGTAAAACATCCGGGAATTATCCTTGTAGGCTTTTATCCTCATTATTTTTTGCTTTTAGGTAAATTTCCTTTTAATTTGATTTTGAGTGAATTTGATTTGATTGTTTTAGATTTGTTAAATTTCATTTGATAAATAGTTTTTATATGCTTTATTAATATAGAAAAACACAAAAAAATTCTTTTGGAAAAAGTTTGCTTTGGTAGCATTTGTAGTCTTTTGGGAGAGAAAAGAAAATCTCGTGAAGTAATTAGTGGTCATGAGTTGTATGTTTTGAAAAGATAAAGAAATTGTTTCTTTGATTGTCTTTGCCAAGAAAGTTGTTTTCTATAAAATTTGCATTTTCCAACTCTCTTAGCTAGGAGATTCATTGAAAAAAGAAAAGTAGTGTAAATCATCTTAGGTGCATCTTTGTAGTGGTTGCGAGTCGAGTCTACACACCACCAGTTTCATCTCCACTACCTTTTGTCTTTAAGAAAAACCATAAAATTAACGCTTAAAGTAAAATTAACTTAGTAACTTTTATTTACTAGGGCTCTGAAACACCAATTTAGATTAGGCTAGTGTCTTGGAGTAGGAGAGTAATTAACTCTCCAAGACAACAAAACCAAACAAGTAGCTTATCTTGTGATAGAATAAATCCAATTGTTTCATTTGTACTCTGGGAAAGCTCCTCTTAAAGGAGAAGCACGAGCTCGTGTCCGAACCAGTGAGGAGATCAATCCTCCCTCGTTGGGAACGACGCCAGATACGCACGTATTACAAACGGTAAACCTCAGATTAACCATTGTCGAGGAGCCAGGGGTCACTTGTCGGTAAACCTTGGATTATTGTCAAGGAGCCGACAAGGGGATTGAGCTTGATACTTTGCCCTTGCGTGCTGTCGAAGTGTAGACTGTTCCCCCAGGTGCATTTGTTGCTGTTGGTAACCTTAGTGACCATTATCTTTAGGATTCTACCGAGGTGACGGTGGAGGGAAGATCCCACTGTACCTGGAGCAGACGTCGGCTAGACTCACTTGGATTTTCCGGGGGGTTCACTTCACTCGAGACGGTTAAAGTGGAGGAACTTGTGCCGGTCTATTCATTAAGCAGGTTGCCGGGATAACTGTTCCACCCGCCACTTCTGTACTGAATCTGGCGATGTTGGGTTTCATCTCCAAGTAGCGTTTTTGGTCCGGAAGGCTATTGTTTGTGCTTGGTTTGACGCCCTAGATTCTTTAGGCGTGTGATTCAAATTTGTTTGGTTCTTTAGAGACTTTAGGTGGTTTTCTTTGAGATTTTACTTTGTTTGCGTGTGTAGTAGTTAAAAGTTTTTAACTGTGGCGGAATTACCGAGACAGTCCCGTCGACTTCGGGGCAAGTCTCCTGAGGTTGTTTCTGTGGCCGAATTGTTGAGGAAATCCCGTAGACTTCGGGGTGAGCCTCCTCAAGACGTCCCAAGTCATTACGAAGGTTTAAAGGTCCTTGTAACTCCTAGTGGCAGTAAAGTAGGTTCACCTGAAGAAGGAGAGTCGTCATTGGTAGTCCATCCAGATTACCAAGGTCTAGAAACAGGTTATAATCCTGAAGCTGTTGCAGTTTCTGAGCTTGCTGGTAGTTTTTCATCTACTAGTGATATAGGCGAAGAACCTGAAGTATCTGAACCTGTTACTCCAACTTCTAGTGCACCAGATTCACCTAGGGTAGAAAGAGTCATCACCGAAAATCTTCCTGCTGGTTTGGTAGCTATTGAAGAACTTGCTTTCGAGGAAGAATTAGGCGTATCTATCCTTGAAGATCAACCTACTATTGATCTAAGGGAGCGTGAATCTATCTTTTACAGTCCTCCTAGAAGTACTACTTGGTACCTTTCGTTAACCAATTATTTAGACAACTCAGGGATAGGTTTTTCTCCACCTCGTACTCCTTTTTCACCTGGAGGTATTTATACTCCTGTAAATATGTCTGGTCAGTCGTCCGTGTTCACTCAATCTCCTGAATCTTTCTTGCACGGCGGTCCTTCTGTTCCCGCCGGGTATCAGTCACTTGCTGGTACCTTTGCGGGGGCATCTCTTCAACCCATTGATCATGGGTTATTAGCTGGAAACAATGGTAATAAACCGTTGGGTGTAGGAGACATTTACATGATGTCAGGTCCAGTTCCCGTTTCTCAACCTCAAGGTGGCCAATTACCGCCTGGGGGGCAGCCTCAATTAACGCCTGGGGGGAAACCTCAAGGTACAAAAATCGTGTCTGGGGGGCAACCTCAAGGACAGTATGTAGCTATAGTACAATACCTTCCTCAAGGTCAACCCCAGCCTCAATATGTACCCCAGGGTCAACCTCAGTATCAATATTTACCTCAAGGGTATCAACCTCAAGGTCAAGGTCAACCCCAGTATCAGTATTTACGCCAAGGTTATCAACCTCAAGGTCAATACTTGAGTCAAGGTTATCAACCACCTCAAGGTCAGTCATATGTTCAAGGTACGGGAACCGTGCCTTTCAGTTATCAATCCTATCCTCAATCTGGTTATGGATCTCAGTATCCTCAACCTGTTACGGGTCAATACCCCGGAATGATAGTGTGGGATCCATCACAAGGTCAACAGTTGTTGCAGCCAAGTATACAGTTGTTACCTCAAACTGGACAACCCGTAGTTTCTGGTTCACCCCAGCAACCGCAACCTGTCCAGTAAAATATTCAAACTTCTGTAACTTCGGTAGTTACTCAGCCGCCAATTTCACCTAGTACTCCATCTCAAACGACTGCTGAAACTACCGCAACATCTACCGCACTTACTTCTGGAGTATCGACAACTCCGGTTTCTACTATCTCTGCAACCACCCCTCAGACATCTTTACCGTTGTCCGGATCTACGATTCAAACCACGGTCCAGATGCCTGCAGGGCAGCCTGGTTTAAGTACTGTTATAACAAGTCAACCTAAATTTACCTACCAACAGTACCAGGGACAGTACCAATTCGGTCCTGCTGTCCAACAACCAGTTTACCAGTATCAACCGTATCCTGGGTACACTTATCAACAACCTCAACAACCCCAGTACGGTCCGGTTAATCCTGGTTT
This sequence comes from Pinus tabuliformis, assembly GCA_031772625.1. Taxonomy (NCBI): domain Eukaryota; kingdom Viridiplantae; phylum Streptophyta; class Pinopsida; order Pinales; family Pinaceae; genus Pinus; species Pinus tabuliformis. The sequence goes on along the minus strand of CM062807.1, from coordinate 1,268,461,583 downwards.
TCCAGGAGGATATAATATCCCGAATGCGATTCCTGTTCCAAGTTATCCTGGATATCCTCCTCCTGGGACTGGTCTTGTGACCCAAAGTTTTAGGGATCCTAATCGGCAATTACCATTTATCGCAACTTTGGATTTACCCGACTTGAAGCGCCTAACAAACGATCCAATACAGTATCTTCCGTTCTGGCCGCCAATGCCAAATAAGTTGCCCAGTGATATTCCCAAGTTCGAAGGTAAGTCTGGAGAGGATCCGTCCAATCACGTGATGACTTACCACCTCTGGTGTGCTTCAAATTCCATCTCGGATGATTCGATCCGCTTACGTCTTTTCGCTCATTGGTCTCGCGGCCAAGTGGTACATTGAGTTACCACGGGCCTCTTTTTACAATTTTAGTCAGTTGGCTACCTCGTTCCTAACTCATTTTCAGTTGCCGGTTAGATACGATAACGACACGGAGCTATTAACTTCATTAAAACAGTCGACCTCCACTTATATTTCCGATCATATTCATGAATGGAGATGTCGACGACGATCAGTGAAAGTTTTTATTCCAGACCAAATCTTAGCTGAATGGTTTGTAAAATCATTATTACCAAAGATTACTGAAGATGTAGCTAAGGCCGGAGTAGTTACTGAAGAGCAAGTCATTGCTCAATCCCAGTACCTTGACTTAGTTTACACTCAGTTGGGTACGTTGCACGAGAAGATCCCAGATCTTCCTAAGTCGAATCAAATCGCTGCTGCTCCTTTGGGGTCTCATGCTGCTGATGGCATGATTGGTACGGTAAATACTAAAAGTATGAATAAATCCTCAAAGAATTCTTCTCCAATAATAACCTTACCGGACTCCCTGACATGAGAATCTTCTCCTGAAATTACCGCCGACATTCACGTTGTAGAGTCATCTACGGCTAAATCAAAAAACGGTGGTAAGAAGAAAGGCAAGAAGAAGGATAAAGCAGACAAGGCTCCAAAGGAGAAAAAAGAGAAGTCAGAATCTAACGACGAAAAGCGCAAACCTCGCTATCCTTGTTTAATTTGTGAAGAAGATCATTTCACAAGAGATTGCCCTCATCGGGTGGAGGTTGAGAAAATTGTTAAAGGTTCCCCAACTCCTGTTGTTTTGAAAGATCCATTTCCAAAGCAGGAGAGTAAAATGATAGGTTCTTCCTCGAGTGCCAGTGAAGAACCCATATTGATGATGTCTCATGTACGGATTGCGACTCGATCACAAGATTATGGTAGTAAAAGTCTTGTTGATGGATCGAAAGAAGCAGAATCTTCTCGTTCTAATCCATCAACCTCAGCTCCCAGTTCCGATCCACTACAGATCGAGAAACCTAACCCTGACTTAGTAAGAAAACCGCCCGCCAAGGGTGCACTTCGAAGGTCTGCTTTCAATCCACATGCGAGAGCGGCCCAGAATTACAACATTGTTAAGGATTTAGCTGTTTCACCCTCAGCAATGTCGGCTTTAGAAGTGCTGCAATCATTCCCAGCACAGAGAAAATTACTTTTGTCGGCTATAGGAGCTGTTGATGTTCAGGACCCGAACCTGATAATATTTGATCTAGAAAATAGTACACCGCGTCTCCCTCATCAGATGGCTTTCCAGATTCCAGTGATAGTCAAAAATAGGCCAATTCATCGGACTGTAATTGATGAAGGAGCTTCTACGTGTATTATGTCGATTCAGTGTTGGAGATCGCTTGGCTCTCCTTCACTGAACCAATCCCCGACGATTCTTAAGGCCTTTGATGGCCGTGGGTTCCATCCGTTTGGCATTTTACAGGATTTGCCTATAGGGGTTGAAGGAAAAACCGTTAGTCTGGATGTGGAGGTGGTTGATGCCCCTCTAGACTACAACCTTCTTTTGGGTCGTAGTTGGTCTTACGCTATGACAGCGGTCGTGTCATCGGTCTTCAGAGTTAGAAAGTTTCCACACAATGGTAAGATCGTGACGATAGACCAGCTGGCTTACTTTTCATCCGACCCAGCCTCTTTAGAAAGTATCCAGCATGTCGGTAAAATGACTATCCCCTACAAGGATGTTGGTGTAGGATTAGTTAAAGATTCCGGTTTACTGGGAACTTTTCCTTTCCCTCCAATCAACGCAGACCCTTCATTCGCAACTATTCATATGATTACTTCAAACACTATTATCTATGATGATCCTTGGATTGTCCCATCTGAATCTGAGATAGACTCATTTGGTAATGCAATGCCTTTGAGTCCATATGAAATTGCTTATGAGGCCGTGCAGTCTTTTTTCGACTCAAGTTCAACCCAATCCGACCAAATGAATGTGGTCCGTGAGGAATCACTTTTCACATCGACCTTAGAATGGATAACGTTTCCTGAAGTTGTGTCATCTGACGAACAACTTCGCGAAATCCTAAGTGTAGACGATCTACCATGGGAAGATCTTCATCATAGATCTTCGTTTTTACCTGAGAGTGATGACTTTGAAAATGATTTTTCATCAATTTTTACAGCTGAATATGTCAAGGACGCTCAGAATCCCATGAAACATCCTGATTCCGAGTTGAATTTGGGAAACATCTCCCAAACTATTGCCATTGACATTTCAGTTAAAACCAGAGTTATTGAAAACATTCATATAGGTGCCTCGTGTACAGATGACGAAATTCAAACATACAAGGTCCTATTTCAAGAATTCCGCGACGTGTTTGCCTGGTCCTATGAGGAAATGCCAGGAATTGATCCCTCCATTGTTGTTCATGAAATCAAGACCTACCCGGACGCTAAACCCGTTCGGCAACGTCTGCGCCAGATACACCCTAGGAAAGCGGCTGCGATTAAAGCAGAAGTCGAAAAACTGTTGAAAGCAGGTTTCATTTATCCGATCCCGTTAACGGATTGGGTATCGAATATTGTTCTGGTTAACAAGAAACAAGGAACAATAAGAATATGTATCTACTATAGGGATATAAATCGTTCTTGTCCAAAAGACAACTATCCCACGCCCTATATCGATCAAATAATTGATGATTGTGCCGGCAGTGAAATATTTTCCTTTATGGACGGTTTTTCCGGTTACAACCAAATCAATATTCTACCTGCCGATCAACAAAAAACGGCTTTCATTTGTTCTTGGGGGACATTTGCTTAATGCAAATTACCTTTTGGACTTAAGAATGCCGGAGCCACTTTCCAACGGGCAATGTCTTACGTGTTTCACGACATCAAGCACATTGTGCAATCGTATCTCGATGATTTGCCTGCTCATTCTTTACATCGAGCTGATCACCTTGTCCACTTAAGCGCTATTTTTATGAGGTGTCGTCATTATCGAATTCGGTTGAACCCACACAAATGTGTCTTCTGCATAGAAGTGGGACGATTGCTAGGATTTGTCGTTTCAAAAGCCGGTATCCGCGTCGATCCCTCGAAGGTTGAAGCTATCATCAAATTGCCTCCTCCTTCGAGTTTGCGCCAACTCCAAAGTTTGCAGGGGAAAGCAAACTTTTTACGTCGATTCATTCCTAACTACGCCGAGGTTACAAAGGGTTTCACCCGGTTGTTGAAACAAAATGCACAATTCTCTTGGGATAAGATAGCTCAGAAGTCTTTTGATGCACTTAAGCATGCGTTGACCCATGCACCGTTGCTGCATCCTCCCAACTACAACCAGGACTACTTTTTGTATCTCGCCGCCTCCCACTCCACCATTGGAATGGTCTTAGTTCAGGAAGACAAATTCAGAATGGAACATGTGATATATTATCTTAGTAGAATGTTAAATCCTACTGAGATAAAATATTCGCATGTGGAGAAATTGGCCCTGGCAGCTGTTCAGGCTGTCCAACGTTTTCGTCATTACATTCTTCTCCGTAAAACTATAGTGATTTCGGATTGCAACCCTATCATCTATATTCTGACTAAACAATTGCTAGGGGGCAAGTACTCCAAATGGATCGTTATCCTGCAGGAGTTCGATTTGGAGTTCGAGAAGTCCAAGTCTAAGAAATCCTTAGTTTTTGCGGAATCGATGTGTGACTTCCCGCGTGCTGACACGGAAACTGTGGTAGAGGAACCCATTGCGGACGAATCTCTGTTTCTCATCAGCACTTTAGATCCGTGGTATGGAGATATAATTGTCTATCTCCAAACCCAATCCTTTCGGCCCGACGCTTCAAAGTTGGAACGTCGGAAAATTCGATTCCAGTCCCAATAGTACAAAATTATTGGAGATACTCTTTATCGTCGTGGGGCGGATTTAGTTTTTCGTCGTTGTTTAACTCATGAAGAGGTAGAAAGGGTTATGAATGACTGCCATTCTGGAGCATGTGGCGGTCATATGTCTGGGTATGCCACAACTCAGAAGGTGTTGCGTGCTGGCTATTTCTGGCCGTCCATGTTTAAAGATTGTATCATTGCGGTCCGAAAATGCCACAACTGTCAAGTGTTTGATCGCAAGATGCGCGCACCACCTGCTCCTCTCCACCCTATAATTTCCGTTGGTCCTTTTGCTAAATGGGGTATCGACTTTATTACATGTAACCCTCACTCGGCCGGGGGGCATGCGTATATCATCCTTGCGGTTGATTATTTTACTAAGTGGGTCGAGGCGATGCCTACATTCGAGGCAGATGGCAAGACAACTGCAATTTTCGTATTCAATCATATTATTGCTAGGTTTGGTGTCCCACAAGCGATAATCACTGACCATGGACGCCATTTTCGAAACATTATGATGACAGAACTTACAAGCCAGCTTGGTTTACGCCATGATAGTTCTACTCCTTATTATCCTCAAGCAAACGGTTTGGTTGAATCCATCAACAAAGTTCTAGTTATCATGATCCGACGAATCATTGGTATTCATCGGTCGAATTGGCATAACATGTTATTTTCAGCGCTTTGGGCGTACCGAACATCAGTGAAAACATCAACAGGGTTCACTCCTTTCCAACTAGTTTATGGTTTGGAAGTAGTGTTTCCCATTGAATGCGAAATCCCATCACTTCAAATGGCTATCGAATTACTTCCAGCTACTTCCAAAGAGGAGAAGCGTCTATTATACTTAGCTAAATTAGATGAGACTCGACGTGAAGCTGCTTTAGCAATCGAGACTCACGCGAAAAGGATGAAATCTCAGTATGATCGCAACGTGACCCCTCGTAATTTTTCGGAAGGAGACCTAGTGCTATTATATGGTCAAGCTAACGATAAATTAGGTGCTGGAAAATTCGTTCCTATGTGGCATGGGCCCTACATTGTCAAGCGAAAGCTAGCAAAAGGGGCCTATGAGCTGGTAGATTTTGATGGGGACTCTTTGGGTAAGCCCAGAAATGGACTTTACCTAAAGAGGTATTATGCTTAAATGGTGGGTATGGAGATTCAGTTAGTTTAGTTAGGTTAATTTTTCTTTCTAGCTGGTATGTTTGCTTAGTTTAGACAATGTGCTTAGCTTAGAGAGTGTGTTTTTCGTCGTTATTCTGGCTTATCTTGGTTTTACTCTTGATATTGCAGATGTCGACACCTCTCCAAACGTACATTGGATTTGCTGATGGTGCTTGTCGTAGTACACGAAATATCTCTTCCGCAGCTTGGGTTATCTATTCGCCCTCTGACGAGTTAGTTTCTATGCATGGGGTGAGCCTCGGTCAAACAACAAACAACATTGCAGAATATAGTGCAATGATTGAATTATTATCTGAATCTATTTCATTTGGGATTCGGAGTTTGATAGTGAGGTTGGATTCTGAACTCGTTGTATTACAGCTTAATAGAGTCTATGCCATTAGAAATCCAGTGTTATTAAGATTGTTTTTGAGGGTGCGTCTCTTGGAACGTGAATTTGATTACATTGAATATCAGCATATTCCAAGGTCTTTAAATACATTAGCAGATGCAATGGCGTCTCGAATGTTAAATAGACATTTGTAACAATCACAAATGTAAATTTATAAACATTTCATCACACATGTTTAACAAAATAAGCCGGTAATAATGATATATATAGATAGGTGATGAGCCCCAAAACTGGACAAATATTTGGGCTCATCCAACCTCCTAATTTGACTTGATCCACCATTCTCATTTGTTTATTGCATGTTTTTGATTATTTTTATGTTAATAGAGTGAATTTTGTTAGTCATTATGCCAACAAGTATAATGGGTGCTTTGTGTAGCCTTTTCGGTCAACTTGGAGACAAATTTGAAGGTCTTAATGAGCACTTGGCAGCCAAATTCGTGGGAGAACAAGCTAGAGGATTTGTAGGAAGGTTTCCCCCTCATTTATGGGCCCTTACCTCGAATTCTCCACCATCAGATCGGAGTTCAAGGGCCACCGAATCAATCAGCTCAAGGGCAACCAAGCAAGTCAAGTTGGATTGCTGTTAACTACAAGTCTTGGGCAGCCAAGTCCCTAACTTTTAGGAGGACTGTTGGGTCCTCAAATTGTATAAATAAGAAGGCTTGGGGCCTCATTTTGGTTAGCTAGTGGGTAGTCATTTTGTGTATCTAGTTAGTCAATTTGGGGATAGCTAGTTAGTCAATTTGGTTAGTCATGTTGTAGCTCGGTTTTTGCTCCTTGTAAGCCAGTTTTGGCATGTCATTAGATTCATGATTATTCAATAAAGACAGGCAGCTTTTGATCCAATTCTGAGTTTTTAAAAGAGCAATAGACCTCCTCTGTTTTGTAATGTTAATTTCTTTTTGTTTCAGCGCTTTAGTTCATTGCTTTACCATGCAATTTGAAATTACAGGTTTGCTGAGTTAGTTTTTATGAGATTGAATGAGTTTTAGCTTATGGTTGAATTGCTTTCGGTTGTTTAGTTAGACTAGCAGGTTGATAATATATTGGAGCTCCAAGGAAAAAGGTTGAGGAAGTATCCACTGCCATCTCTGTTTGGAGATTGGAGTGCAGCCTATACCAACCACAAAAATACGCAGTTCTTCACTTTATACATGCTGCAACATAGTCATTGAAGATCCATCCATGCACTGTTGACATTGAACCATACTTCTACATTTTTCATTCCATGCACGACTCCTTTTTCTCGGTTTTACATTGTTGTTCATAGGTTTTACATTGCTGTTCACCTTCCAACTCATTCATTACCACGTAGCTTCATCCTTTTGTCCTTTTGTTGATCCCATCCTTCTATCCACCAACCACTTCGTGCATTCATTCTTTGTCCTATTTCTCTGCCCTTGAGTCATCACAAGTCTCATCTCCACCCTACCTATCCACCCAAACCATTCCATCCCTTCACCATCACCCAAAACTTCCACTTACAGCACATCCTGTAGAAATCCCTGAGTTTCCTGTAGAATCCCCTGCAGACATCCTGTAGGAGGCCACTCACTCGGTTGCTGAGCCTCTGAATGTGAGGAACCTCTGTGGACTGATGCTAAGGATCTCTAGGGACCTCTCCTAGCCTCCCCAACCTTTCCCAAGCTTTCCTTCCTTCCGCATCACATCTGCACAACCAAACCCTAATAAGCACAAAATCACAATCACTCCATCCACTTAAAGAAAAAATACAAAAACATGTCTTTTAAGATGCAAGTAGATTAGATTCATGCATTTTCACTTATTAGAAGTAATGGCATCATTGGTAGAAGTTTCCTTCACATTCTTTGCATCATAGAGGTTAGACTAGTTAAATTAGGGTTTCCTAGGGTTTCCATGTTTTGATTTGCTTTCAGTTCATTTTTGCCAAGTAGATTAGTCTTCTTTGAGCTAGCTTTCGTCCATCATTTAACAAGCTTCTTCTGTGAGCCTATAGAAGTTTCCTTGAGCCCTAGCGGATTTGTGCCAGCTGACCAAGTGACAGCTGCGACAAGAGCTAGTACTTGTGCATACAGCATCGTCGCTTCCAAGTTTGTACGAACTACCGGGTTGATAAAATTAAGAGACAGGAAGCCCAGGAGTTGTAGCATTATTGCTACAATACCGGAGCTCACCATCTTTTTGGCGCCGTTGCCGGGGAAGCGACAGAGTATTGGTGATTGTTGTTATTCTTCTATTTTCTACTACAACCTTCTGCTAAGTAGTTTATTTCATTTCCATTATGCAATTTCATTTATGCAAAAGTAGATTAGCATTTCCCGCTTTCATAGAATAGCATTTCAATTCCGCAATTTCATTTCTGCAAGCGTAGACTAGCATTTCAATTCTGCAAGCGTAGATTAGCATTTCATTCCTGCAATTTCATTTGAGCAAAATAGATTAGTCCTTTACTGCTTTCATTTCAATTATGCATTTTCATTTCAGCAAGATAGTTAGTTGCAGTTCAATCTATTTTAGTTTTGCATGTAGAAGTAGAAAAAAGAAAAAATCAAGCAAAAAGATTTCATTTCATGCCTTGTAGGAGTAGAGATAAGTTAGAAAAATGATTGCACAACACCCCCACTGCTTCACACAGCCAACGTTCTTCTTCGATGGCTATGATGAAAGAACCCCTGGGTGGACATCAAGACATATCTGAAGAACCTCTAGGGGAGAAGAAGAAGAAACCATTCCTCTGGAGCAAATGGCTACAAGTAGAAATGTTGGGAGCAACATCTTGTCCAAAGATGAATTTGAAAATCAGATCAAAGATTTCAAGAGTGATATGAGGCAGTTTCTTGCCATGCAACTGGATACCTTGTGGATCCAAAAGAAGCAAGGAGAAGCCAAGAGGGCTTTGGTCATCTTTTGTCCTAGGTGCCTTAAAAAGCATCCTAGGAACGAATGTCCAATGCACTCCCTAGAAGTGTGTTTCATCTGTGAAGAATACCATCCTACAGATCAGTGCCCTTCCTTACCGAGATTCAAAGATGCATATCAGAGAGCCAAAGGAGCCACTGAATCACTCTATTATATGAACCAAAGGAGGCCACATGGACCTAGATCTTACCAGCAGGAACTGCAAGGGATACCCGAGACCTATTATGACCCTTATCAAGCCACTTTCATGCCTTCTTGGGATCCCCCTGCTCATCCTTCCTGGTCTACACCTCCTCCTTGGTCATATTCTCCTTGTTCCTTCACAGATCCATATTATGCCCAACCAGTTGCTCATTCATTTCACTCTTATGCTCAGCCACAGCCTCAGTGGAATGCACCTTATCAGGAGTGGAGGCCCCAGTACAACTCTCATCCCGCTCATTTTCCTCCACCACCTACTCATCCACAACCATCACCTCCTCCTCCACCAAGGCAACCCCAAATGCCTACCCAACCACAATGCCATCCATCTCCATCTCAATTTCACACCCCCACTCAGCTACCCGTACCTCCATTTCCAAAACCATGCAATGGAGCAGCTCAACCCAATTGCAAATCTGAGGCACAACATATCCCAATGACTCCTCTTGAGCTCAAAGATGTTCACCAAAGCTCAGGAAAAGCATTACAAAAAAGAGATCATCTTGAAAGCATTGAAGGATCACATCCAGCAAAAGAAGATTCAAAAGCGGAGATCAAAGAACCATGGGCTGCACTTGATAAAGAGAAGACATCAGAAGCAGAGATAAAGAAAGATCCCTCATGGTTACCATTAAATCCTCCATGTACTCAAGAGAAAGATCAGCAAAAAGAGGAAGATGAGAAAGCCATGATAGAAGGTGACATGAAGAATGATCCAGATCAGCAAGATGACCAAGGATATCAAAGATATATTGAGATATGGTTTCAGAAGGTCACTAAGTTGCAACAGTACTTTCCTCCTCAGCTATGTTTTGTACTTTCAAAGTCAGATCATTTTGTCTCTGAAAGTTGGATAGTTGTCAAAGCATGCATTCCGAGCCTTTACATCATTTTGTCTCTAATCTCGATGTGCACATGGCTCCATTGGAAGTATTCTTATACTTGAAAATGATTTTGTTTTTCAAGTAGGGTAGGGTAGGAAAAAAAGAAAAAAAAAATGAAAATAAGAGAAAAATAAAAATCTAAGGTGAAAACCTCCTTGGAGGCGCCTTAGATTGGCTCATTGATTGAAAACCTCCATGAGGCCGTCAATGGGTTGGAAAAAAAGAGAAAATAAAAGAGAATAAGATCTTTGGGTGAAAACCTCCCTTGGAGGCGCCCAAGGCAGGCAATTAGGGTGAAAACCTCCATGAGGCGCCCTAGTTGTTTTTCAAAGAAAAAAGAGAAAAAGGAAAAGAAAAATAAAGCTAATCTCCATTTCATGTTGCAGCAATGACATTGCAGGTTAAAGAAGGACGTTTCATGACAGGAGGAGCACTCAAATCAAAGACAAAGGAGTTTTTGTGCCTTCTACAAGAAGTTTCGTATCTTCTACAGGAAGCTTACAAAAAAAAGCCAAATTGATCTCCGAGGAGGACCTGAAGGCTTGGAATATGTCCATGAGGCCTACCCACATCCATGTTTCCATTCCTCACCCCTTTTCCATCATTTTTTTCATGTCATTAAGCTTATTTCCTTAAAACAGTGTCTTCTACAGGAAACATCCTGTAGAACCTTTGGACGAGCCAAATCCAATTTCAAAAGTGAATCTGATGGTGGGAGTCTATTGGTTAGGCCTGCAAGCACTTGTGTGTCCATCCCTTGCCTTCATCCATCATTTTTTCACCTCCTTGTGCTTCTCATTGTGCTTCTACAGGAACTTCCTGTAGAAATTGTGGGAAACTAGGCATGCATTTCAAAAAGTGGTTTGGCGAGCATGGTAGCTTCCTCAAGGGTTCAGAAGCCCTCATGCCATCTTCCAGCTCCTCCTCCATCATCTCCATACCTGCATCACAAACAAAATTCATTTTGTCATCCCATGCAAGCACATGCAAAAAGCCTTGAGGCAAAAATCCATAGAACCAAATTTGTTTTTGCCATAACTTGAAAACCATGCATCCATTTGACAAACCGTTTTATGGGGAATTGTACAAGGTTGATGACAACATGCCTGAGCAGTTTCATGCAATTCCGCTGCACGGTTTCCAAGAAATCCGCCTCCATCACCATCAGCCATTTTTGCATTTTCTCCATAACCATGCATCCGTTTCAAAACCTGTTTCATGGGGAGATGCACGTGGGCAATAGTAGCCTACCCAAGCAGTTTCAGCCGATTCTGATGCACGGTTTCCGAGAAATCGACCTCTGAAATCTTCAGCCATTTTCCATTTTTCTCAAAATCCGTGCATCCATTGATCACGAATTTGATATGGGAGATGCATAATGATGGTAGTAACATGCTCACCAAGTTTCAGATCAAACCGATCTACCGTTTGGGAGAAATGGCAAAAAGAAGTCTGGTTTTGTGACCATGCAGCAGCAGCAGTTTGAACGGGCAGAGTTGAACGTGGAAATGATTGCATGCACTCAGATCCGACCAGAGGACACCTGCACATGAAAAATGAAATCAAGGATTAGCATCCAAGCCATATGCAATCAGGAAAACTAAGCATGCAGCAGCAAAATCAGAGCAGGCAGCAGCAAAAAGCTCACGGCAGCCATTCAACTTCGAGGTATGTGACAAACTCATTCCTCTATTGCATAAATTTAATTCGAAAACTGCATGAATTAATGGAATGGTGGGATTAAGCCACGAATTAGTAAGGTTCAGCTCATTGTCGTCCCTAAGAACTTAGCCGGCAGTCACGCAGCATGGTCATTCACGTGAAACTGAAAAAACACAGCCAGTTATGGATAGTTTAAACTCCAGTGAAACAAATGGTAAGGGATTACAGGCAGATGGAACTGCAGGGGACGAACAGTTTGCATGGGCTAAGCGCAGGTCTCTGCCACCTCACCACAAATCACGCAGTGAATAAAGGAACGCTCGGCTGAAGACTCACATAATTGTTATTCAGGTACACTTGCTAATTGTTGTTCATTTACACTTGCAAATGTTAAACTCACGTCCTTCATCAAGTTTTGGGCTTGTTAACAATTCTCCCGCATGCAAAGATCATTCAAAGGCGCAGAGACATCCTACAGGCGTTTCTACAGGATGTCGTCTACAGGAAAGTGCAGCAGAGCAACGAAGCCTGAGTTTCTCTTCATCAAGTTTGGAGCTTGAAGAAAGGTGAAAATAGCTGAGGTAGATCATGCTATTTTATTGTTCGTTCACTTGCACGTGATATTGCAGAGGGTATGAAAGCCGTGGAATTGCTTTTAGAGCTTTCAAAGGATATGGCTGTGTGTGAACAGATTGGCATGGTACAAGGTTGTATCCTCCTCCTTGTAACAATGTCAAATAGTGACAATCCTAAAGCTGCTAAGGATGCAAACGAATTTCTGGAGAATCTCCCATACAGTGAGCATAATGTAGTGCAAATGGCACAGGCGAACTATTTCAAGCCCTTGATACAGAACCTGAGAGCAGGGTCTGACACAATGAAGATTGTTATAGCAAGTAAGCTGTGAGAGATATGTTTAACAGATGAAAACAACGCTGCATTGCTCAAAGAGGGAGTTGTATTTCCACTTCTTGAAATGATTTCAAATGTTAATTTGAAGTCAAAGTTAGCAGCCATTGGGGCACTTCAAAATCTTTCAAGTTTACCTGAGAATGCGTTACAAATGATCAAAGATGGGGTGGTCTGACCCATCTTGGACCTTCTATGCACACCACCGTCAACTATATTTACTTTGAGAGAAAAAGCTGCTAATACCTATGCAAACCTTGCTATGTCTACAACATTGCCCCAAAGAACAAATGACACAGCAGCTGCATTATTGGGATCTGATGAGATCATATACCAGCTATTATCTTTAATAAATTGGACACCACCTTCAATACATGGAAGCATTGTTCGAGCATTCCATGCCATTTGTTGTGTACCAGTAGCTATTGAGGCAAGGACAACTTGATCTATCTTATGTTATGTTCTGCTTCTGTTATCAATTATTAGTAGAAGTTCAATAAGAATGCCATTCGATTCAGTTAAAGGCCTGGAAACACTCTTTCCCATCCAGATTTGGCATGCACTATCTATTCTCGGGCAGCTCATTGTACTTGTGTGTTTTTATAATACATTGGACTTGCCATTCATGTTGGATTCGTCAGCTTTCAGGCAGCACAGTTCAAGGAGAAGGAACCCCCGGCCAAGCAAGTAAAATCAGTGAAATTGGTTCTACAGGAAGTTAGCAGACTGCTTCTACAGGAAGACAGAGACTGTTTCTACAGGAAGCCAGCGAACAGTTTCTACAGGAAAGTCTGAAAAGCGGGAAGCCAAAGGCGAAATCAGCTGAGATGCTAGCCAAGGAAGTCACCAAGGCCATCAAAGACAAGGGGAGAGATTTGGTTGCTCAGAGGATGAGCAACACTTTCAGTAGGGGGGTGATGATGAGCCCCAAAAATGGACAAATATTTGGGCTCATCCAACCTCCTAATTTGAATTGATCCACCATTCTCATTTGTTTATTGCATGTTTTTGATTATTTTTATGTTAATAGAGTGAATTTTGTTAGTCATTATGCCAACAAGTATAATGGGTGCTTTGTGTAGCCTTTTTGGTCAACTTGGAGACAAATTTGAAGGTCTTAATGAGCACTTGGCAGCCAAATTCGTGGGAGAACAAGCTAGAGGATTTGTAGGAAGGTGTCCCCCTCATTTATGGGCCCTTACCTCGAATTCTTCAACATCTGCTCGGAGTTCAAGGGCCACCGAATCAATCAGCTCAAGGGCAGCCAAGCAAGTCAAGTTGGACTGCTGTTAACTACAAGTCTTGGGCAGCCAAGTCCCTAACTTTTAGGAGGACTGTTGGGTCCTCAAATTGTATAAATAAGAAGGCTTGGGGCCTCATTTTGGTTAGCTAGTGGGTAGTCATTTTGTGTAGCTAGTTAGTCAATTTGGGGATAGCTAGTTAGTCAATTTGGTTAGTCATGTTGTAGCTCGGTTTTTGCTCCTTGTAAGCCAGTTTTGGCATGTCATTAGATTCATGATTATTCAATAAAGACAGGCAGCTTTTGATCCAATTCTGAGTTTTTAAGAGAGCAATAGACCTCCTCTGTTTTGTAATGTTAATTTCTTTTTTGTTTCAACACTTTAGTTCATTGCTTTACCATGCAATTTGAAATTACAGGTTTGCTGAGTTAGTTTTTATGAGATTGAATGAGTTTTAGCTTATGGTTGAATTGCTTTCGGTTGTTTAGTTAGACTAGCAGGTTGATAATATATTGGAGCTCCAAGGAAAAAGGTTGAGGAAGTCTCCACTTCCATCTCTGTTTGGAGATTGGAGTGCAGCCTATACCAACCACAAAAATACGCAGTTCTTCACTTTATACATGCTGCAACATAGTCATTGAAGATCCATCCATGCACTGTTGACATTGAACCATACTTCTACATTTTTCATTCCATGCACGGCTCCTTTTTCTCGGTTTTACATTGTTGTTCATAGGTTTTACATTGCTGTTCACCTTCCAACTCATTCATTACCACGTAGCTTCATCCTTTTGTCCTTTTGTTGATCCCATCCTTCTATCCACCAACCACTTCGTGCATTCATTCTTTGTCCTATTTCTCTGCCCTTGAGTCATCACAAGTCTCATCTCCACCCTACCTATCCACCCAAACCATTCCATCCCTTCACCATCACCCAAAACTTCCACTTACAGCACATCCTGTAGAAATCCCTGAGTTTCCTGTAGAATCCCCTGCAGACATCCTGTAGGAGGCCACTCACTCGGTTGCTGAGCCTCTGAATGTGAGGAACCTTTGTGGACTGATGCAAAGGATCTCTGGGGACCTCTCCCTGCCTCCCCAACCTTTACCAAGCTTTCCTTCCTTCCACATCACATCTGCACAACCAAACCCTAATAAGCACAAAATCACAATCAATCCATCCACTTAAAGAAAAAATACAAAAACATGTCTTTTAAGATGCAAGTAGATTAGATTCATGCATTTTCACTTATTAGAAGTAATGGCATCATTGGTAGAAGTTTCCTTCACATTCTTTGCATCATAGAGGTTAGACTAGTTAAATTAGGGTTTCCTAGGGTTTCCATGTTTTGATTTGCTTTCAGTTCATTTTTTCCAAGTAGATTAGTCTTCTTTGAGCTAGCTTTCGTCCATCATTTAACAAGCTTCTTCTGTGAGCCTATAGAAGTTGGCTTGAGCCCTAGCGGACTTGTGCCAGCTGACCAAGTGACAGCTGTGACAAGAGCTAGTACTTGTGCATACAGCACCGTCGCTTCCAAGTTTGTACGAACTACCGGGTTGATAAAATTAAGAGACAGGAAGCCCAGGAGTTGTAGCATTATTGCTACAATACTGGAGCTCACCAATAAGAGTGTGTCAAAAATATACATCGTCTTCGATCATAGGTTGAAAAATACCTTATGATCGACAAAAACGATAAGTACAAAAAACCAAAAATGTCACATGTGTCTACAAAAGTGACTAGCCAATCACTGGTGGTGCTCTCTATATGAGACCACTGCCCACGCTACCCTACACAGGAACCTCCTGAAAGGTCCTGGGACTGTGACCACATAGCGTTGAAGTCAGATAGGAATATCGTCTATAGTCGTCTCTGGTATGCCCGCCGTGAGACGCTCTAAGTCTTGTTCCAGCTCGGCTAAAGTCTCTGCGGCCGCATCCTGTGGGGTCGGTGCTGGTACAACTGGTACTCTTCTCTCAAAAGCCCGAAGATTGGCCGGACGCCGTGGACCTATATCTGCATTTTGAAAATTTGTGCTGTCAGTTTTGAGACGATATATAAAAAAAAAAAAAATAGATAATTTAAAAACTTGTGAAAAATGAAGTACCTCTGTCGTCCCATTGTTCTCCCTGTGGAAGAACCATGTTCGGATCATTGCGAAAATCTACTCCGGCATAAGGAAAATCCTGAATCGCAAAGACCTGGCTCTCCAACTAGTGAAAGTAACCCGCAGGAAATCGGACAACTCCCGCTCCCTCATCAGGATGCCGGCCCATTACCGAAACCCATCGCGTCAACTTAGGCTCCCGAGGAGGCCCAACTGGAACAGTAAGATGCTGGGGATCAGCATTGGAACTCTCTCTAGGGAAAAGCTCACAACTAAAGGTCCATATCCAAAGGTCTTCAATTGTCCGTTCTTTGCCCTAGTCAGTTGGCCTTTCATATTGGCCAGCACAGCATCGCACCAGTTGAAAATGGTGCCTCGGAAGCAATCTATAGCCATCCGCATTTGGGAACCAGTGGCTATGTGCAAAGCGGCAGCACCGCAAAGTCTGGTAACTGTAAAGGAAATTACCATAAGTTTAGGTCGGGATATGTATTTGATTTCTATCCCCTTATCCTGGTTTTGATTGTTGCACCACTCTAGCCGGAGACTAGCAATGGATTGGCCACCCGGCCTAGTCCCGAATAGAGAAAGTTGCTCGCCCCTGTTAGGCAAGCCAGTGAGAAAATATATGTCGGAGGACTCTATCTCGAGTTGGTGTTGTCCGATCTAAAAACATTGATACTGAATGTTCCACCTTTCAACCAGCCACTCTAAGAATGGCACCTGGGCCCTCATGCCAGGCATGGCCCAATACTTGTAGAGACCGCATGCCTTTAAAGCATCAATGGAAGGTTGATGACCTATTGCGGCCAAATCGACATCTTCGTGTTCTCTTTCACGCCAATCTAGCATGGTGGGAAATCTACACACCAAAAAACATTGATTAGAATTCATTAAATCAAATTTTGATGGTTAGGTTTTGAGTTTGGGTTTTGAAAATCCGTTTTGCGCGGAGTACACACCCCGCGTTCAGAAAACAGAGCATGGGTACGCAGCTGTTCTGAAGGTGGGCTGCGTACTTCGACCATTTCCCCATATACGAAAATGTCGGGGTACGCAGGTCACCCATGGGGCACCTGCGTCCCCGAAAAGCGGACCCTAAAACCCCAAACCCTCCAAAAAGTCAAACTAAAACTTAAAATGGAAATCTAAACGGATGAAATTGAAGAGGAGGATGTTGTGAAATACCTGAAAGAGACGGCGCTCGATTCCGACGGTCGGATTCTCCGCAAAGTCCACGGGAAGTTTTCTTGTCAAAAGCCCTTTTCTCACCCTCAACAGTAAAATGGTAAAAATGACATGGTAAAAAGTCTTTTTATAGGTTTTTTGGATAAATGAATGCTAAGTTTGTTTATTTTTCACCATGAAGGGATATTTTTCAATGTATTTTTTCCCATCTTAAACAGGTATGAGTAATGTGTTGTTTTTGTGCAGGACAAAAAGGACTTTAGGGTAAAATCATCATTTTTCACGAATCAAGACATCAGAGTCATCTTTTAAGCTCTTTTCTGACTCCTAAAATATGAAAAGATTGCCGAGCGTTTCTTTTACACTCGTTAAAACGGAATTAATAGACGGTCCTCTTACAGCCCTTTTCTGACCATAAAAACAAGAAAAGATTGCCGGATTTTTGTCGTTTCAAATTCGATACTGGAAATAAAACGACATGCCTCTGATCGCTTTTTACTTTTCAGGTCAAATGCATTAATCATGAAAGTACTCCTTGGTCGCGAGATCAAGCGGTTCTCTCAGGTATTATTTTATACTTTTTCGGGCTTGGGAGACACAAATTTACGAAAAAGTTCACCTTGGAGTCTTCTTTAGTTTTTTCAGACTCTCTAAAATTGAAAAACGCCGAGTTTCTCCTATACTGGACTCGTTAAAATTTCACAGTAAAGGACCTATTCGATTACAAACAGGAACGGACCACTCCTTCTTAGGGTCCGAATCTAAACTAAGTTGGACTCATCCGAAGGATGAGCTTACAATCAAGCATATGTTATCCTCCTCAAGCTTGTAAAAAATAAAGAGGTACTTGCCAGAAATGGTGGGGGAAAAGAGAGAAAAATGAACCTATTTGTTATCCTTTGTTACAGAAGAAACTTATCACCGCTCTTGAACACGACACGTTTCATTCACCTGGGTTGGGAAATCCTTTGCCTTAAAGCTGATAAAACCACTCTGAAAGTCTTCAACCGTTTTTGGGTATTAACTTTGGGTCAATCGTCACCAAGCCATCTGTCGTGTCGTTATGTGTTCAAGAGGTCTCTGCAAATAAACTATTCATATAAAGTCTTTTGTAACCCAAAATTTTTAGAGATTCGGGAGCGATGGAGGCTGGTTATGGGCTGAGGGTTTCAGAAGCGATCTGCGCCGCCGCGATCCCAAAAGCTCTGCTCTGCTTTGGAACGACTAGAGGCCTGACCGCGAGATACTCAGAGCTCGCTGTTTCCTTCTGGTTCTGGGCCGGATCTCATGATGGAAAGGACCTTTATTTTTCGATCCTCAGCAAACAGAGACTGGTGCGGGTACCATCCTTTTGGGCGCAGAATGATAACCTCAGGGCGGCAATAGAAACCCTTTCTCATCGCCCGGAGGTTATTACTCCAAATCGACCGATACGTACCCCGTCTCACCTTGAAGCACCCTTCTCCGCGAATGTTTTGCACAGGCCTGGAAGATCTGCCTGCGAATATGTCAAGAGATTGGCCAATCTATTGAGCGTCAGGCAAATTTCCATTCAGGCGCCTCATGCATGAAAACTCAGGGGATGGCCTAAGGCAGATCCGTGCCTACAATCGTTGGCAAGGCCCTACCCTCGCAGATCCAGCCAGGATCCTTATGATAGGAATAGAGGTCACGCGCATTGTTTTGACAGAGGGCTCGCAGACTACGTCAGGCAAACGAGAGATAGACCCAACCGGAGGCCCGATATGGGAAACGGCTCATCATATAGGGCCACACATTGTAGACTTGGGGCGGATCTATCAGATCCGGCCCGATCCAGGCAGAAGCAAAATAAAATTTCGCCAGATCCAGAATACAAAATCGAAAAACGGGACGTGATCAAGGCAAACATAGCGAATCTGAAGCCAATCTTTATCAGATCAACATAAGGCAGACACGTTTGTATGCAGATCTGGGAACGGATGAGTGTTTTGGAGTTAAAAAAAGAGATCCAGGACAAACTGGGAATTCCAGTTGCATTACAAATCCTAATTTTTTCTGGGCTCTGCTTGCAGGAGCAACACTCACTCCAGCATTACAGGGTTGCAAAGGACTAAACTATTATCCTTAATCATCGATTGTGAGGTGGATCTAAGGGAGCTACCTCAAAACCTACAGGTACTTATCGCGATGCAGCAAAAGGGAAAGAACCTCCAAAGGGGAAAGAATCTACAACTGTTAATGCTCCCCCAGGGCAGTATATCGTGGATCAAGTGCCAGAGAGCCCCTCCATTCCGCTGGATTTACCAGAGGTAAAGTACATATTCTCAGATCTACAAAAAAATGCTGTTATTTGTAGATTTAACAGTTTCTGGCCAAGAACCGATGCTTTGTACCAATGGATTCACACGGTCTGGACTAAAAACTGCCAGATCCACCTATGCTCTAAGGGTTTCTTCATAGTAAACTTCCTCGTAGAAGAAGAAAAGGAAAAAATTCTCAATGAAGGGCCATGGTTTTGGGGCAGTGCGGGACTGTTCGTTACCCCATGGTTCCCGGAGTTTGATGCAAACACTATGGTGGTATCAAGGATGCCAGTATGGGTAAGGCTGCATAATCTTCCGATACATTTTTGGCACTACAAGGCCTTATCAGTTATAGGGAATACCCTTGGCAGAATGTTAAAGATTGATTCAGAGAGACACTTGAAAGGAATCTTTACTTTTGCTAGGATGTGTGTCGAGGTAGATCTTAGCCAAGGACAACCTGAAAGAATCATTCTGAACTTCAACAACTCACAGTGGAAACAACCTTTGGACTATGAGAATACAGCATTTAGATGCAGGGGATGCCAACAAACAGGTCACTTGTTCAATGCATGCAAAAGTCTCAACAAGAGCAAGCCGCAACAAAGGAAATCCAAAGGATGGCAGAACATAGATGATGTAGTCAAGAAGAGAGCTGCGGAAAAGAAAGCCTCTTCGACAACAGAATACGAAGAAACAGAAGCAGAAGAGGATGATACCACCATAGAGGAGGTAGAAACAGAGAACCAGAAGGGAAACATATCAGACAACAAGGCTCCAAATCAGGCAGAGATCCACCAAAATCAGGCAGAGATGATAAGCATGGACCAAAGCATGGGAGGCATCAAACGACATCATCACTCAGATACTTCAGATTCAGACAAAGAAACAGGCCCTTAGAATGCAGAAACACAGTTAGTCATTGCTTCGACCGAGCCCACTCAAGGAGAGTGGCGCAAGGTGGAAAAGAAAAAGGGGAGAAAAACTTTCTCTTTCCTTCCCCTTTTCTCTTTTCTTATCCTTTGTGCACGTTAGTCTTCTAACGTTGTGTGGGGTGCGAAAGCACTCGAGCCCATGTGGAAACTTACAGAATGCTTCACTGCATCTGCTAGTGTAACTTTTCATTAATTCTTTAATAAAAGGTTACCGTTTTTTTTCCTTGGAAAAAAAATAAACCATTCATATGCAAAATACTTGTCATCCATTTGACCATCCCTGAGTCAGTCCTTACAGCAACATTTCTTCAACTTGAACAATGATTTTGTGTTGTGGGCTTGCCTGCAACGGGTCGCTTTCTATCGACATCAACACATTAGCTAGAAAGATGACTTAGAAATCGTCAGTACCTTGAAGTCTGCATGCATCAATGGCAGGTTTCTCGCCTTTGACGACAATTTACATCATTGACTTTCGATCGAAGGATTCCGTGACGTGTTTGACATCAACCCATTCATTCACATTTCATGGATTGTACTGGGTACTTTGAGAACAATTGACATTACTGGTGGTCTCTCTCACACTTGTTAACAGTTTACATCATCGACTGGTAATCAAGTGGTTTCTACCATGTTCGACATCAACTCATTTATTCGCATGGATAGAATCGTACCAATTCAGGAAGTAGAGATGAAGACCCTGGATCTAGTTTCCACCATCCAGGCTGCGAGGAGTTTTGTATTCATTATATAGTAGACTAATCATAAACAGATGGATGCGTCCATACTGTGTCTACAAAAGTCTACGATTGTGATGTACTGCAAAAGCATTCTTGTATCAGAGCAGTAGTTAGATTGTTAGTTAAAGTTTTCAATCTGAGTATGGGAATGCCTACCTCAGCGATGATATCATCTTATATATGTATTTTGTGTTGAATATTTGTAGGTTCTGACCAGGCTCTCCGCAAGATACTCCTTGAAATGATAAAGTACTTCACCCTTCCTAGATCATATAAAACCCTAATCTACTACAGGCTTCACACTTTAGGGAAAAATGTCACCATGACTATTTGCAGTTAGTATGGCTCCATCCACTGTCATACTATCCTCCTTGGCAAGTCTCATGCCTCTGCTCTTCATGTCAAACTTCAAGAAAGAGAGAAAAGTCATTTAAAGTCAATTATCTCTGGTACGCAGTTTCTCTTAGCCTTACCTGCGTGTACGCAACCCAAGTTCACAATACCTGCGTATTTGTACGCTCTGTATGTAAAGGGGTAGGTGCGTACCCCTGTAGGTCAAAAGGTGTGAGTTTCATCTTAAAAAAGTTACTTGTGGTCATTTCTAGAGTCTTCTAGAAGCTTGTTTGACGTGTATGAAGCGCCTCCAGATGGTTCATGTATCCCTACCAAAGAGGAACTTATCCCATCAAGAGGGGAGCTATCCCATCCAAAGAGGGGCTTATCCCATTGATGGTGGAACTGAATAACTTCCTCTAGAGCACTATAAATACAGGCATTGGGCCAAAGGGAGGGGAGGTTGAAAGCTGAATATTCCTAAGGGTAGATGCTGCTGGAATTAGGACTTCCTTGTAGAAGCTTGTGAGGAGAGATTACCATCTTTGCTTGTTCTATTTGGAAGTGGGTGAGCTGATCAGAGTAAAGGAGAACTCTTGTGGACCCTGGGAGGGACTTGCACAACACCAAGGCTCAGGTTGTAATGGTTCCTTTTGTTACCTTTTAATACAAATTAGTCCATTCTTCTCAACAATTTGTTATTTATGAGTTGTTTCATATACTCCTTGGTCTATATGTTAAATATGTTTTATTTTATGTGATATTCAGGTGCTATTTAATCGTTTGATTGTTAGTGAATGCAGGTTTCGAAGGGAAGGAGGAGCTCATCCGGATCAACGAAGCTGGACTACTACAACAACGTTGGGTTACAGGTAGGATCTAAACACTTGATTTCTCATATGTAAAAGCATATTTAGAGAAGGATTGCTCTTATTTGTCTTGTTTGTCATTAGAAAGTCTTAGGCTTCTAGGGAGGTCGGTTGTGTCCGCACTAACGACTCTTTCCGTGTGACAGCATGTCCCCCTCGGTGGTGTCTATGATTTAAGGTGATCTTAGTGGCCATATTGCTAGGGACCTACAAAAGGTAACTAGGGTGGGATGCCCTCATACTTAAACAGATGAATCTACTCTGTCTTTGGTTTTTTGGGAGGCTTATTGTCTTTGCGAGAGTACTTGTCTCCTTCTTACTGAGGTTTGGGAAGCTCAAGGATAATCGTAAATGTATGATTTTTGACCAAATTTGTCTTATAGTCGTTCGATATTGGGTTTCATCTCCAACTAGTTGTGACTATCATACAAGGTTTGATTGCTTGTTGATCTCATACAATTTTTTTTGTTTAGGAGTGCGTTGTTTTGGTTACTAAGACAATTAATAAGAACATCACTTAATAATTTTTTTGTAAAATCTATATCATTCACCGTGGCATCCACTAGACCTGGCCATTAGTCTCGTCGACTGTAGGGTCTTCCTCCACTTTCTATGGAGGAATTTATGAGTGAATTAGATTATCTTTTTACATAAACAAAGTTTCCAATCAAATGAGAACTATATCGAGTTCTCACATTTTATAGGTAGCAAAAAATGATCCAATTTTGAAAAATGTTGATTTAGAATACACCGTTTTTTCAGAGCATATTTTTGACATTTCAAATTTTCTTATGTATTAAGATTTTTAAAATGTTAGTAATTTTCATGTTGATTTCAAAAAACGTTGATGCGACATCGACACTTTTAACAATTTAATAATTTTTGAAATAGTTGTCTTCTTCTTCCTCCCTGAGATATATATTTTTTTTCAAGTGCTTTTCAAGTTTGTCTTTTTTTTTTTGTTTTTCTTTTCGATTCTTTTTATAATGAATTTTTCATTTTTTGCATAGTTGAAAAAAATAGGTCAATATTTTAAAGTTACGATTTTCTATATATTTATGAATCGTTAATAAATATTTAAATATACATCAAATAATTCTTACTAAAAAGGTATAATTTTAAATATTTGACAAAAAAATACACATTAAAAAAATACAAAATTTTGATATTTTTTTGCCAAAAATAACATGTTAAATAAATGATTTTTATGGGAAAATTTCAACAAAAATGTTTAAAAAATTAGCATTTTTTATGAATTGTATGTCAAAAATTAATAATATTCACAATTTTTCCTTATTAAAAAATAATGATTCATATAAAAATTAAAGTGAAAACCAGATAATAAAAATATTAAACATATAACAACAATAGTTGAATATTTATCTTACCATAAAATCTCAAAGTCAAATCATTACAAGTATAACTAATAAATAGTTCTCAAAATTGAGCTTGATTTGCAAGCATAAATTAAATTTAATCAATAATATCATATAATCCATGCTCATCATCTTATTGCGTTTCATTATTGTCTTTTTCCATAGTATTATGTGCTTTAGTGTGGTCATTTTCCTCTTATGATAGATCTTTGATGTCTGCAAATCTCCAAAAGTATCATTTTCCAATCATTCCATCTAACGGTTGTTGAGGTTCCTTTGATTTTTTTTCCACACATGATTCATTAAAATTCCCTTTCATCAAACCAATTTCTTGCATTGCATCTATAAGAAATGTAATAGCATTAATTCTTTATTGAATAAAACTGCATTGTAGTGATTTTTTTCAATAGCTATGCAATTTCGTCTTATTTGTAAGCAACATGCTAGTGTTGTACCTAATCATCGAGTAAAAAAGAAATAATTAAGTAAATTAATATAACACTTAATATATATATATATATATATCTATATATATATATATATATATATATATATATATCTTAAAATTCAATATGATATAATAAAATTTACCTGAACCTCAGAACAGATCCAAAACCCAATCTCCTTCATTTGAGCATAAACCTATAAGATAGTTAATCGATGCCTGCGATTTTTGATAAATGTTAATTATCTCTCATTTTGCATCTTTATCCTCATATGATATTTTCAGAGATCAAGGTGGAGAGAAGGGGTTTAAGCCTGGTTGCCAAGATTTTTGAAATGATTTTGTAGGCTGAGTTACATAGGGAGATTGGCCTGAATCTCGAGAAAGTTGTAGGGCAGTTTTCTTTTTGGTATTAAAGCTAGGTAAGTGGAATTGGTGAATCCCCCCATTTTAACTTTTCTCAACACCCATCGAATCATCTTTAGAAGGTCTTTTTTGATTAGAGACCAGTACTCCCTATAAAAGCATATAGGAAATCCATCCGGTCCTGGAGCCTTATCCGGTTGTAAATTCCAGATAGCTGCTTTAACTTCCTCATCTTCCACTTCTTTCGTAAGCTTGTTGTTCATTTCAGAGGTGACCCCTTTTGGTAAGTGCTTGAGCATGTCTGAGTAGTCTTCTGGATCTTTGTCTTCTGTCAGAAGCTGACAGAAGTGCCTGGAGGCTGCATCTTTTATTGAGTCCTGTGTACTATATATGTTTCCCTCGTTGTCTGTTATGGTGCTCACTGTGTTTCTGAGTTGTCTCACCGTGGCTTGCTTATGGAAATAAGCTGTGTTTTTATCCCCTTCCTGCAGCCAGAGCTGTCTTGATTTCAGCCTCCATTTTTCCTCTTCATCTCTAAGGATTTGGCTCAATTGAGAGTAAGCTTTGCCCTCTTGCTCTTTGTTCTGCTGAGTTAATCCCTGCCTTTCAATACTCTGTTGTATTTCCTCTAGCTCTTGTTTGATTTTTTGTTTGTTTAGCTCGGGCTCTTGATAACTAGTTTTTGCCCAGCTCTTTAAGGCCTGCCTTACTCGTTTTACCTTTGTCTCCCAGATGTGACTTGGAGATCCTTCTACGTGCTGGCGCCATGTTGTCTGCACCACTTCTTTTGCAGCCGGAATCTGATTCCATATTGAACTGTATTTGAATGGGATGGGCCATAACGGGCAATGACTTTGGAGAGATAGTGTTATTGGATAGTGGTCCGAAGCCGACCCGTTAAGAATATTTGAGTAGCCTGATGAAAACGAGGAAAGGAAATTTATACTGATAAGAAATCTATCCAGCCGCTCCATGATGTTGCTGGCTCCAAGTCTTCTATTGCTCCAGGTATACTTACGATTTTTAGGCCTGACATCGATCAGATCATGATCCTGAATTATAGTTTCTAACTGACTTCTGCAAGGATCAATGGTAAAGATACCTCCTCTTTTTTCGTTTGCATGCAGAACAAGGTTAAGGTCCCCTGCTATTATCAGGTTGGCATTCTGATCCAGATCTATATTTTCTTTCAAAGTATCCCAACATACCTCTTTTTCTCTACATTGGTTTGGGACATACACATTATACACTATCACTGACTGACCTCCATTTCTGTTGTCCAAAGCAGTTCGAATCCAATGTTGGTGAACATTTGAAGAGCTGCGCATCCATTTGTTACTGTCCCAAAGCGTTGCTATACCGCTTGAGGCTCCTCTTGCCTCACTTATGATTCCACAAAGGTTTTTTTGCTGGCTAATGACTTTGTTCATTTCACACTGCTCTTGCTTTGTCTCTTGAATTAGGATGATTTCAGGTTTCTCACTGTGGATCAGGTCCCTGAGGGCAACTAGCTTAGAGGGGTGCCCTAATCCCCTGCTGTTCCAAGATAGTATTTTCATCATGATAAACTTACTGTCTGGAGAGGTGCCCGCCTCTCATGTCCTTTGCCATTGTTTTCTTTTTCCGGATGCCCCATTATAAAGGATTCTATTGGCGTTTGAGTGCCCATTGCTATGTCTTTTTGAGCACTTTCATCTCTTTGATGTTTAGCTGATTTTCTTCCAGGTCCGTGCTTTTTTGGTATATCACTAGGCCCTCCATGATCCTTTGAAGAGCTTCTGGTAATTCTCGAAACTGGAGGATCAGGGGGGGGGCTGCAGGTAAGGGGTCAGCTGCTGGAGGGGGGCTGCATAATGGGAGAGGTCGAGTGCATGGGCGGGGGCTCGATGGAGGGAAGGTCAGGCCCATGCTCAGCTTCAGAAAGGATTGAGAAGGGATTGGAAGAGGGAGGGAGAGGAGGATCTGGGGTTCGAGAAGGGGAGACAGGAGGCTGTTGAGTTGAGGTTCCGGGGGCATCAGAATCCACGGTTGGTTTGGTGGGAGAGATGAATTTTTCTTTTTAACAGGTTCCCATTGCCCTTCTTGTTCATCATTATCAACATTCACATTTTTTGGACATCTATTTGCAAAGTGACCGTACTCGTGACATACCTTGCACTTAAAAGGAATTTGCTCGTAGTCCAGCTGTTGAATGTGACTCCAATCGTCCACCTTCAGCTTGATCGCCTCCGGCAATCCGCGACCTAGGTCGACTTCAACACATATCCGAGCACACGCCTGCATGTTGTCTTTGGGCTCGCTGCGATCTATGTATTTTCCCACTGCATTTCCTATGGCTTTAACTGATTCGTCCCCCCAGCAGTGAAGGGGAAGATGGGGTAACCTTACCCATACTGGAACCGCATTCGCGGATCAAAATCCGGAGTCCATTTGTTGAGGTAGAGGCCCCTGGAGTCCATAAAATAGGGCCCGTTTCTGAATATTAGATCTTTGTCTTCCTTGGTCTCAAAGTGAAAGGTAAAATATCCTCTGCCACAGAATCTTATAGCAATTTTTCCTTGAGTCTTATCCGACCAGTTCCTTTCGACCCACCTTTGGACTGTTCTGGGCGACGGCCAAAGCCCTGTGAACTGTCCGATTAATCCTTTCTCTGAAAGAGAGAGAGCTGCCATTCTTGGCGTAGCAGGCGGCAGCTGGACTTCCTGCAAAACATCCAGCTTCTTCACAAATTTTGTTGCAGTTGGTCTAGGTCGCTGCGGCGGAAGAGATTTGACCAGATTGGAGAAAGCCCTTTGCAGATCCGGATCCCCACCAGGCGGATCCGGAGGATCCATGCTGAGGCACAAGCAGGATCACGAGGCGCGCTCGCGCGGGATTCAGTCGTAGAGCAGAAAACAAGCGAAACTTAATCTAACAAAACAATATATTATTTTTAATATATATATTTAATTATTATCTCATTAATATTAATATTTATTGGACCAAAATCTTCTATCATTATTACTATTATTTGGTCAGTAAAGAAGAGTGAACTTTTACCCTTAAACATGAGACACCTCATTGAATCTACAAAATATTCGAGAAGAAGTTTTCAAAATAATAAAATTTAAAATAAAATAATTATTAATATTATTATTTATTAATAATTAAGCTTAACTTTTGATCGATCAAGTGTCAAGTGGGATCACATATGTTTTCATTATAAAAGTGGTTTGCACTTTAAGAGACTTGATCCCTTCCAAAATTCAGATGGATCTAGGTCGGTTAAACTACCAAAATAAATATATTTATTTTTGTTTCTTACTATAACCTGCAATTTTTTTTTATTAAAAAATAGTTTAATAAAAGAGTATTGATTTTCACAATTGTTTAGGAATTTGAACCAATATATATATATATATATATATATATATATATATTTTTTTTTTTTTTTTTTTAACTATAACCTACATTTTTTTTATTTAGAAAATATTTTCATAAAAAATATAATTTTCACAATTGTTTAGTAATCTTTTAAAATGAAATAGTGTAGATGATTTTTAATTCATTAGATTTTGGTTAAGCACTCCACCCATTTTCAAGACCAGTGAGAAAAACGATACCAAGTGCCAAATACTCTTTAATAAAGAAAAATACTAATTATCCATTAAAAATTTAATAAAAATAGTCATTAAAAAAAAAATTAAAATTAAAAAACCCAATCAAAAACAAATAAGTAACATAAAAGTTTAAAC
Organism: Pinus tabuliformis; assembly: GCA_031772625.1. Classification (NCBI taxonomy): domain Eukaryota; kingdom Viridiplantae; phylum Streptophyta; class Pinopsida; order Pinales; family Pinaceae; genus Pinus; species Pinus tabuliformis. Next base: position 1,268,433,623 of record CM062807.1, on the reverse strand, counting down.
ACAAAAGTTAAATAAATAAAAGTAAATTAAGAATGTCAAGAATAAAGGTGCTCAGTTCACAACAAAACATATATATATAATTACAATACACATCTATATATGATATCCTTTATCTATGAATTAAAAAAAATCCACCTTTATTTAACATTTTGTCCATTAAAATTAGAATCCATTATTTATGAGAAAAGAAACCCATCTCTATTGATTAATTTGATTATTAAAATTAAATACAAATACCCATCATTATTTATAAAAATATAGTAACCATCTTCTGTATTCGTTAACAAGTGGACAAACAGAAATTAGAATCCATTATTTATGAGAAACGAAACCCATCTCTATTGATTAATTTAATTATTAAAATTAAATACAAATACCCATCAATATTATAAAAATATAATAACCACCCTCTGTATTCGTTAACAAGTGGATAAACAAAAATTAGAATCCATTATTTATGAGAAAAGAAACCCATCTCCGTTGATTAATTTGATTATTAAAATTAAATACAGATACCGATCACTATTTATGGAAATAACCTTCTGTATTTGTTAACAAGTGGACAAACGGTCATGGAACCATTTGACCATTAAAAATGAGTGAGTGGTGTATTTGTTAACAAGTGGACAAACGGTCATATGACTATTTGACTATTAAAAATTGAGCGGAAATGTAAATAGAGCGTCCCATTAAAAATAATAACAATAAGAAGCGCATTCCATATTTCTTAACCAATGGACAAACGATCGACGTGAAAGTTGTGGTCCGTTTGGAGATCACCCTCCGATTGGGTCTGCCGACTTAATTCTTTATTCTATTTTGCTAAACTAGAGCCCTACTTTTTTCTTGGAGCGTTGCTATATATAACAATCATATAACCCTAACTTTTGCTTAAAACGAAAAATCTTAAAATCTTATCAGAGATTCAATATAAGCATACAGATCTACTTCGGAAGTCACGAGTGTTCTGTTGGCATTGAATCTGCCGGAAATATGGAGAGACGCAGCAACGAAGAGGTTTCAGGGAGTGTTCTGTTGGCAATTGAATCTGCCCGAAATATGGAGAGACGCAGCAATGAAGAGGTTTCAGGGAGTGTTCTGTTGGCAATTGAATCTG